>CM053753.1:26697964-26724884 GCA_028658305.1 Pachyuromys duprasi | reverse complement strand
GAAAGAGGCCAGAGCAGAGGAGCATACGGCATGCCTTTGCCATTCTTCCAGGGGGACATAAGATCCTTTGGGCAGCATTAGAAGCCTGAGGAGATGCTAAGGTATGGGAAAGCATCTTCCAGTTTTCCTGGAGTTTACCACATTGGCATTTAACCTGAGTTATTGATACTTAATATGAATATGAATGCCCACATCTTGTCAAGGCTTTTAGGATATATGAGAAACTTTAGAGTTTAGGAAAAGAGAAGGAGAAAAAAAAACTCTTCTATTTCTCATAAATGTAAGAAATTTTATAGGTAGGTTTTCTGTTTTCTTTTGGAATCCAGTCCTTGCCATTTTGTACAGATAGAGAATGCAAATGAGCCTCTGGCCAGGGACAACGGTATTTGTTCTTCTCTTGGGTCCTCAGGGCTCTCCAAGATGTGGCAGAGCAGCCCTGTTTTCTGGCAGCATTGCTCTGTCTGCTTATGTAAACACTTGACTTGGCTTCTTGAGTGGTGCTCTCTCATTGCAGCCTGCTAGCTCACTTACCACCCTAATCAAGGGTTTCTTTACATATTTCAGCCCTGTGGTAGCACGGTGACTATTTAGAGTAAAATTCTTGGAGGAGATCATGAAGGGAAATTAAGTATGACACCTGGCATAAGGAAGACTCAGATAATAGTATGTAAAGTGTGCACTTTAGGATCTTTTGACTTAGAGACGATCAAGTTTTTCCTATTCAAGCTTTACCAGTCCGGATCAGTGACAAGTTTTTGGGTGTATTTGGGTGATTACCTGAGCTATGGATGGTGAAGATGTTGAGCCTGGAACAAAGTTGAAGGGCCCAGGATTGGGAATCAGGAGAAATACATTTTAGTCGTGGCTTGAATATTATGTTTTGTCTTCTTGCACAAGTCCCCAGTTCTCTCTTGGTCTTTGTTTTGGGACCTGCTAAATAAAAGACTGAATATAGCCTAGAGTAAGTTTGTTTCTAGGTCTGTACATTGGGGTTGTCTTTGATTCAAACATGCTATTGCCCTACACTAATAGGACCAGTGTCTTGCTGCTGATTCTTCTTTCTTTTTGTCATGTATTGTTTATTATTTGGGTCTAGTTCTCCCAGCCAGTATCCGGATCCATGTTATCCTGCATACTGTTTTGTGATACCTGTTGGGAGACCCACCTGGAATGCTATCATAGTATAATTTAAGGTAAAATGAAAGGACTCACCAATTTCTAACAGTCACCAAGAACACTTGAAATTTCTAGTACTACTTTGACTTAAAAACATTTAATTTTCATCTGCTTATTTATTTACATTGCATTTTCTTCCACCATAGATTATCTAAGACTGAGCAATTTTTAAATAACAGAGAAACTCTTGAAACTCTTTTTTTCTTCTGTAGAACTGGAAGCTGGGAAGGTGTCCTGTTGTCCTGTTTTATTTTTTCCACTTGACACAGACTAGGGGCATCTGAGAAGAGGAAACCTTAATAGAGAAAGCTGCTCTACCAGACTGACCTGTAGATAAGCCTATGGAATATATGCTTGATTAATGTTTGATTGCTGAGGCCCAACCCACTATGGCTGGTGCCATCCCTGGGCTGGTGGTCCTGGGTGCTATAAGAAAGCAGCTGAGCAAGTCATCTGAGCAAGCCAGCAAGCAGCACCTCTCCATGGACTCTGCTTCAGTTCCTACCTTCAGATTCCTGCCTTGAGTTTCTTTCCTGACCTCCCTCTGTGATAAAGTGTGACCTGAGAGTTTTAAGCTGAAATAAACCCTTTCCTCCCCAAGTTGCTTTTGATCAAACTGCTTATCACATCATAGTATCAAGGTGCCCACATACGTAAGGGCTTCCTGCTGTGTTCTATGACAGAAGGCAGGCAGGCAAGGCTCTACAAGAGATCAAGAGAACAATGGAGGTCAGGCTTTACTTTTATAATAAGCTATTTTTGTACTATTGTCTTATGTCTACCCTTAGGTTGGTGCCTTATGACCCAATCATCGTTATTAGGCCTTATCTTCTACTGTGGTTGCATTTGGGATTGCTTTTCCCAAAGCATTAACTTTGGTAGACACGTTCAAACCATCATGAAAGGAAACAGATCTATTCTGGGATCTTGGCTTTCCTCTGTGGTTAGGGCTGAAATGAGTGACACACATATCCTTTTTCCAGTGCTTTGGAAAAGTGAAGTCAAGTCTACAATTCCCATTGAAAAACCAACGTGATCTTCTCTAGTCCCTAAAGAAATTAGATTAACACATTCTTTAAGTAGATATGTTACCAAGCCTGTTTTAATGAATATATAAGGCATTTTCACAGAGCATATATTTAAATAAATTGTGCAATTCTTAGGCAAAATTATTTTGGGGGGGATTTATGAAACTCACCACCCTGCTTCGAAAGTATTTACTTGCTTAGGGAATCTCGATCCACAGGACAAGGATAAATTTTAACCAAGGTAACATCATTTTCTCACCTAGTGGAAGTCAATTAAATGATATTTCAGCTGTCTTTCATAGACTGACTTACTGAGGTCAGCCAGTGTAAAATGTTCAGTTATGTGTCGTCTTGAGAGGGTCCAAGAACTTCTAAGAAGGGATCTAAAAGCTACTGAACACTCTAGAGAATAGCATCCTAAGGATGATCAATAAGAAAACAGACAAAACCAGATGTTGGCAGATATGTGGAGAAAGAAAAACAGTTATTTACTGCTGGTGAGAGTGGAAACCAGTGCAGCTACTAAGAAAATCAATATGGAGATTTCTCCAGCTATTAAAACTAGAACTACTGTATGACCCAGTTATGTCACTCCTGGGCATCTACCTAAAGGACAACACATACTACCATGGTGATGCCTGCATATCTGTGCTCATTTCCACATTACCTACAATGGCAAGGAAATGAAACCAGCCTAGATGACCACCAAAAGATGACCGTGTAATGAAAATGTGAATAAATGAAAATTTAATCAGCTGTAAAGAAAAGTGAATGAAAATTTCAGGAAGATAGATAGAACTGGAAAGCATATTAAGCAAGGTGACTCATACTCACAAAGACAAACATTACATATTCTTTCTCATATGTGGACCTCAGCTTACAGAAGTGCATACAAGGGGGTGTGAGTAAAGATCTAGGATATGAAACTAGACAGCAGCCCACGAGAGAAAGTGGTGCTGAGGAAACAGGGACGGTGCAATAGAACCCAGGTGACATCAAAGCAGAAAAGAGGCCGCTGGGACATGTGTTGAAGGTATTGTAGAGGACAGAGGGACAGGGGAGAAGAGATGGGGAAGAGAATCAACAAAAATAAATCTTATTTGAAAATGTCACAATGAGTTCAATGCTTTGTATGCTAGCTCATAACACACACACACACACAAAAATTAAAAAGAATCTTAAACTTTTAGGTGGAGTTTAAAGGGCATGTAAAAGAACAGAGCTAGTCTTGTGTTTGGGAATCGGTTCAGCCATGGAGGGGTCTGTGTGGGTGTAGGTTAGTTAACCTTCCAGAAATAGCCAGGGCACTCTAGCAGGACTGTGAAAGAACCTGTGCACTTGTAAACTTGGCATCCCTTCGCTGCGAATAGTTGCACCACACCAGATGAACTGCTAGGAACGCTGAGTGTGCCAGGGAAAGAGCTTTCTCATTTCTGACTTCTGAAAGGATCTAATCCAAATGACAGACACCCAACGGGCCCACGGTCCAGCCCTTGGAGAGAGGTAAGACTCAGCCACCTGTGGTGATGGAAAGTAAGTGTCTACAATTTTAAAAAGTTAAGTATTAATTGGGCTTTGCACTCCAAGTAAAATGTCAAGGGCATAAAGTTAGAAACTACATATATGACATCAAGGGTGAGCCCTGTGGGTGCCGGCATCTGGGTAGCTTAGAGAGAGTGAATGTATTCAAATGTATCATAAACAGCTTAAGAGGCTAGATTAAGAGGCCTAAATATGTTTTAGTTGGATAAGGAATGAGAAGGAGGGATAAAATTGACATCTGCAGGTGCCATAGGAAATGTTTGGGGTGGTGTGGAGAGGCACAGTTATTCCTGACATGATGAAATTGAGAAAAGGAAAACTCAGCCTGAATGTCAGGAAAATATTTCTTACACAATTTCCATAACCCTGCTAAGGGAAGAGGGATAAGTCTTGTTATTTAAAATCACACAAAACTAGGTTGGATCAACCACCCATTTTAACCTTCCCTCTCTCCACCATTTTTTTGATCTAAAAATATCTGTTTTCTTTGTTCTTGTTTGTATTAGGTGTTCCTTGTGCAAATTCGAAGGTCCTTTGTAGCTATAAAATAAGTAATGGAGGAATGCCTGGGGCTGGGAGTGTGGGTATTGGCGACACCCTTTTCTTCTTTCTAGAACTCATTCCTTAACTTAAGCTTTTTAAAGCTTATTTGAATACAGGCTTTCAGTTTGGGGTTTTTCTTTTAGAATGTAACTGCAAAAAGAGCAATTTGTGGTACTTGGGATCAAACCAAAGGCCTCACAGAAGCCAGGCCAACAGTCTACTGGCGATCTACCGTCTCAACCTCAAGAGAAGTTTTGATTGGATGCTTAAAAGTACTTACAGTGGAAGGTGTCTAACGGAATTAAATTGGGAGTCAATAAAGAGGTTGCTGTGTGATTCCCTGAGAGACAGGAACAAACGTCTGCTCACCATGCGTGGGGCACCAGCAACAGACCAAAGGAATGCTTTTGGCAATCTCCAGCTTGGTGAACTGATTCGTTTACTGAGATTACTTGCAGGGTACTGCTTGGCTGGTGGCTGGGAAGACCACTTCCCTGTCCTTCCCATTAGGGATAGTGAAATCTTTGGGAGAGTACTTGTGAATCTTAGAAGTTTCAGGAATGTCCCGAGACTTGTTTACTTACTGAGTCTCCCAGGTTCCATTTACTTACTTTTGAGTCTTAATGATGAATTTTTCTCCAGGAAAGCAATGCTTCAATACAGAAGAAAACGCTACCCAACAAAAAACTTGGAATATTCACCAATATGTGGAAATTGAATAACACTCTCCCAAGTAATCCATGGGCCAAAACCAAATTCCAAGGCAGGGATTGGACAATGTTTTGAGATGGATGAAAATGAAAACACAACACATTTGTAAGATGCAGCTAGCAAAGCACTTAGAAAACAATATGTATGTAGACATACTAAAGAAAGAAAGCTCTCAAGCCAATCTCTAACTTCGGTTTGGAGGCTGATTAAGAACCAGACCAAACTAAGTCTATACCAAACAGATGAAATGAAATAAGAAAGACTTGAGTGGGACTAAAACAGAGACTAGAAAAAAAAATCAATAAAACCAAATTCAAATTGTCCAAAGATACAAAAAGTTGATGAACCTTTAAGTGGATGAGGCAAGATAAGCAAACATAAACACATACACACACACCCCAAAGCTAAACCAAAAACATTCAGATTACTAAAACCAAGAAGAACTCATTTAAAAACAGAAGCATCAGAATAGAAATTTCTTCGGAGAAGACAGCCAAATGGCCAATGAGCACAGAAGCTCAGCATCATTAGTTACCAGGAAAATGTAACTGAAAATCACAATGGGGCTGGGGAGATGGCTTGGTGCATTTACAGTACTTAATGTTCACAGCATAAGTACGGAGACCAGAGTTAGGACCCCCAGAGCACACAGAAAAGCTGGATGGCCTGGTTGACACCTGTGATCCCAGCACACAGGACTCAGAGACTGGGGGTCTCTACAGCAAGAGCATCAAGTCTGTTCTGGCTTCAGCACAAAATCCTTCCTCAGTGCTTAAAGAGGACAGTGATGGGGTGGCCACTTGACGATTAACTTTGGGTTTACACACACACACACACACACACACAAACACACACAAACACACACACATGTACCTTCACACATGTAAACACGCATACACACGTGTACGTGTGCACACAAAATCTCAGGGTGAATTGCCCTAACACACTCAGACAACAACTGTTGTGATGTGGACGATGTCACCGGCTGTCGCTGTGCTGGACTGTGCTTCATGGGACACTGATTATGCAACCTGTGAGGTTGGATGGTTACAGAGACGCTGTCTTCTCACACACTCTCTCCTAGGTCCTTCTGCTGGTGCCTGGCATTTCTTTGATAAAAATAGTACTCGAGTGTTCCCAGCAAGGGGTATACTGTGCCATGCTGTGCTGGACGGGCTAATAAAGATCCTAGGCTCTGAATGTCAGAAACAAGATGGCTGCAGGTGTTGAGGGGGATGAGGACTTCAGAGAACATTTCTTAATCAAGATAGTAACTAGGTTGTAAGAAAGAAAGACGCAGACCACCATGCTAATTAAGCCAATTAACAGTATGAGTTCTTTAGTTTTGGTCAGTGACCAAGAACAGGTTTAGGCTTAAAAGTCTCTTGGTACAGCCAAGACCTCAGGGTACAGTGTTTTAAAAATGAAAAAAAAAAAAGATAAAAAACCCACACAATTACATCAATGCTAGGTGATGGGTCAGAGTAACCATGCAACATTTGTTTAGGTAGCACATTTATTTATTTATTTCAGACACAACACTACAATTATTTTTGATGTATACCTTCTTTAGTTACTTCAGTTTAAGTTTGTATAAACATTAATTATTTTGATTAATACATCTAGACCATGGTCAGGGTCATGGAAATCCTAAACGTATTGCCAAACAGCTGTGACTATTGTGGTAGGGTAGAGGTTTGAGAACTGTCTATGCAGACACGAAGTCGAGTCAGGACATGGTTGCATTACCATTTTGATGGCATTGTCAGAAGATGCTCTTGGGCAATATGACAAGGTGGCTAATCACTGTGCAGGATATTGCCCAACTGCAAATATCAGGAGGTAGACCTAATGGGAAAAAAGATTGTCTGCAAAGGTGGAAGGAGAAGAAGAACTTAGGAGAAATGATGGGAAAAGACTCTACCTAAAATGTGTTTCTAGAACCTTGTGAGTTCTCTCAGAAATGACCAGAGAAAAAGTGACCGGGAGAGGACATCAGCTGAGAATCCTTCAGGAGTTAATTTCATCAAAGCTCCATCAGCCTTGATAATGTCTTGAACCTCCCCGCCCCCCTACCCCGCCTCCTGCCTGCCCTCCAGTGTACCTGTCCCTATTGCTTATTGGTCCTCCAAGCCCCATCCAGTCTGAATGACTCTCCCCACAGGGGAGCATGTTTATTTTAAAATTCTTTTTTCTTTCTTTTATTTCCTCTTCTTTTTTTGCTCATCTCCTTTCTTTCTTTCTTTCTTTCTTTCTTTCTTTCTTTCTTTCTTTCTTTCTTTCTTTCTTTCTTTCTTTCTTCCTCTGTCCCTTCTTTCCTTCCTTCCTTTCTTCTTCCTTTTTTAAGTTCTATAGTACTGGGGATTGAACCCAGGGTCTTGCGTATGTAGGCAAGCACTCTGCCATCAATCCATGTCTTCCAACAGCTTGAGGGTTTCAAGGACTGCTAATTCATGGGATATTTCTTTTGGAATCTAATGTCTACCTTTTCAATCCTAAGATTGGGGTAATTCCTTTTCATACTTGACACATCCACTTAGACATCAAGCTGCAGAACAATTTCCCCTGGCCACATTCGGTGCCCTCTATGTGGGGTAATTGTCTCTCCCACATGTCTACTCACTGGCTCTTCATATTTCTATCCTCCTGTATATGAACTGCTACGCTTTTGGTGGACACAAAATCACTTTGGAGCTTGCTAAATGCAGACACAGGCCCTAGATCAGAGACTGATTCAGAGAACTTGGCTGGACCCTCTGAGGAACACCATATTGTAGTTGGTTGTGTATTTGTTAATTCCCCAAACTGGACCAGTTCTGAGAGAGAAGGTGTTATCATAATCCTATCAGCCCAAATAGTGTATGATATGGTAGAGGGAGTTATTAGGTAATTGTCAGCCAAGAAGATTAAAAAAAAAGTAAGAACAGGGAGGGTATTAAAAATAAGAGGAGTGCAGTACACATGCTTGGGATATATATATATATCTATTAAAAGCAGAGAAGATGTCTATTTGTGGGAGAAAATGATGAACACCTACACTCAATTTCAGACCATACACGGGGACTCTGTGGCAGTGCCCGGAACTCCATGGCAGTGCCCAGGACTCTGTGGCAGCGCCTAGGACTCAGGTAGTGTCCAGGATGTTATCTTTTGTCTTGCACTGGCTGCGAGGTATAATACAATACCTGTGTCCTTCCGAGGACTCAGAAGTGTGTTTTTGGCAGCATATCATTTTGGGAACTGCACTGATTTTTTTCCAAGTTTATTGGAAGGCTGTAAAATAATTTCAGATGCAATCATAATTCAAGGTCCTTGCCTACCCTTGACCTCTGAGGTCTGATTCAAAACACTGAGCACCTCCAGGCCGAGATGCTCATGATACATTACTATCCAGAAGAGCTTGCTTTTGTTCACATGAGGAATGAGGAAATCTTTGGTGCAATCACTTTACCTCGATAACTCTTTTAAAGGCACAACTGAAACTACTGGATTTTGTTGCTATATGCATAGGAGATGAAGGATTAAGAAAAATAACAAAACTTCCTAATATATTTAGAATTCAGCAGCTAATGTAGGAACTCATTAAAATGCAGGATGATGCTTGTCACCCAGGAAGAAAAAGGACAGCTTCTAAAGCCTCCGGAGTCCATCAACTTAAAAACAAAACAAAACAAAACAATTTATTTATTTATTACAGTTTATCCACTTTGTATCCCAGCTGGAGCCCCTTACCTTTTTTTAAAAGCAGATTTTCTGTACCAAGTCCTCTCTTGTTTCTAAATGATAGGAGGTGCACAGAACAAACGACCAAGTCCACCCAGCTCACCATGCTTGAAACTTAGTATTTCTGCCGGTGAGCACGAACTTTGAGAGGAAGAATGTCCATGTGGGGCCACCGGCAGCAGTCCTACTAGTGTGACGTGGAATGTCTGCATGAGGTCAGCGGTCAGCTGTCCCACTCACATGATTTGCTACTTTCATATTTTGCTGTGAGTCAGTGATTTGTGCACGCTGTTTTTGTATGTGTGAGGGTGTGTGTATATGTGTGTGGGTTCTCTAGACCTCTCCCACCTTTTTGTGGATGTTGTCTGTGGTGAGGCAGGGTCTCTCACTGGGATGGATTTCACCAGTCAGATCGGGCAAGCAGGCCGTCATGGCTGGGACCCGCCCTTGCCCACCTTCTCAGCACGCGCTCCTGTGCCTGGTGTGGTTTTGATTGTTTGTTTGCTTGTTTATTTTTTGTTTGTTTGTTTTTATGTGGGTCCTGGGGGTCGAACTGAGGTCTTTATGCCTGAGTGGCAAGCCCTTTACCAAGAGACATCTCTTCTTAGCCTAATTTGTGTGTATTTCTTAAGATCCACTGGATAATCAACATCTTGAGGGTGTGGGTCAGCTATCCTTACCCTTTTGTGTTATCTTAGCAACTGCCTGGGGAACTGAAGAAAGTAATCTACAGTGCCTTTGGTTTTGTTTTTTCTTTTCTGTTTTTTTTTTTTTCAAGACAGGATTTCTCTGTGTAGCCTTGGCTGTCTTGAAGTGGCTTTGTAGACCAGGCTGGCCTCAGACTCACAGAGATCCACCTGCCTCTGCCTCCCCGAGTGCTGGGATCACAGGCATGTGGCACCTTGCCTTGCTCTACAGTGCCTTTTTTGTCCCAATTAGATAATCAGCTGGTTAGCATTCTGCAAGAGTGTGGGCAGCTTGGTGAATCACCTTCTACCACCTCTCTGGAATTTATTTTTCCTGAGAAATCATGGTTAATTCTTTCCCAGAGAGCCTTGCACACGTTGGAAGGCACGTTGTCTCTGGGCATGGACAGTACTGGGCCTTGAACCACTGTTAGCTCCTCTGTGGGTGAAGAACCTTAAGCTCAAAGAGATTATGAGATCCTCATCTGACATTTCAGGACACACAAGTGGCAGAAACCTTCCTACCCACAAAGGTGAGTTCTTGAAGGTCATTTTTGAATGGTTGAGTTTTTGCCATTTTCTTACATACAATTTGGTCCCCATCTTCTTTTTCTGTTTTCTAAGGTGGAAGACTTTTTTCCATCTCCTTCCCCTCTACTGGGAGCCAGTGATTATAAATGGTGTTCTTTTTAAATAGTTGTTTTCCAGTAAGGTCTCCTCATCCGAGGGGGATTAAAAGACTCAATGCTATATTCTATTTAGAATCCTGCCATGTAATCTCTCCCTTCCCCTTGGGCACACATGGCTCAGTGCAATACTGCAAAGTCCCAACCAAGGGAAGCTGCTTCTCACCTAGGTGTTTAAAAATTTTATCCTTGCTGCTCCGAATACCTAAAAGCTTTTCCACTACTCTGGCGATTGTTTATGATCTTTATATTCACTGAAAGTTCTGTTAATTTTATACTTGCTTGGTGTATGTGAGTCTTTTTGATGGATGAACTCTGTTTTTCTTGCTTCAGGGTTTCATGTAGCTCAAGCTGCCCCTGAGTTGGTAAGTAGCCCAGGCTGGCTTAGAACTCTCTGTCTTCTTGCCTCTAGCTCCTGAAGTGCTGGGTCACAGGCAGGCAGTGTCCATTCACCTGGAACAAGTGGGAGAAAGCCCTCCATCAACACCAAATCTGTGCTTAAAGTGAGCTTGTAATATTTTTTTATCCCGATCCTCCCGTACAACTTCGCAGCAAGACACATTGGTACATTTGCTGCTTTAAACTGAAAATATGTTCCTGTTACATTTTCTTGCACTCTCTTGGAATGTCAGGAGTGCCAGAGCAGCAGCCAGCACCTGCAGCCACTGGCAAGCTGTGCCAGCCAGATGCCAAGTTCTAGTCTGCTCCAATAACAGTGTGTGGGTGGCAAGCTGGCTTCCTGCTGACACAGAAATCTGCCACGGCTCTGTGCTGTGTTCCTGGAAGCTGGAGCAAGGTTGGCTCTGGGTGATGGAGTGGACTCCCTTGACCCTTCCCTCAAATACAGGAATAGAGTGGTGAAAGCCACTCTCCAGGTTAGAAAGGCTCTGAGGTTTCTTTGCCTCTTGTAGGGAAGGTGGTGTCTACCCATCCTCCCTTCATTCTTTTGATACTTCATCATCCTTTCAGGTAAAAACATCCTTGAAGTCAGAGTTGATACTCTGCTATCTGTGCCTTGTAATGGGAACAGCTGGAGCCCGAGTCCACCACCCCGCTGTCTCTGGAAGGAAGATGGATTGACTTAATTTTTGGTACAGTATGTGCTAACATTCTACACTGGCCTCCGTGAGGGCCACAGCCTTACAAGCAGTCTACATTTTCCACTTTACCCGCACTAAGTTCTCATGCTGGGTGTACAAAGGCAGTTGAGAAGAAACATGGGTTTCAGTAGGAAAAGGGGGAAGTGTGAGAGGGAAAGGGGGCTGAAAGTAGCCAAAATTCATTATGCATATGAACAGAATCTTCAAGAATAATAAAAAGATGTTTTCTTGTGGAGTGTCTTTACAAGTAGGCAGCTGTCCAGGCAAGAAGGTCATCTGTAAGCAGAAGGTAAACATGAGTGTTTCATGCATTCTGTCTTTGTAAGACTTTGTATGGAGACTGGGCAGGTAAATGACGGGTATCAAACCACTTAGTTAGAGCCCTTGAAGACTTTGGAGTCAGGTGGCCTGAGTTCCAGTTCTCCTTCTGTAATTAATCCTGTGGCCTTGAGCAGGTGACTGTCTTTATGAAATACTAGTCTCCCTGTCTATAACAATGCCACACATACCCACGGCTTTGGAAGGCATTTAAGAGCAGGTGTGCAGAGACATGGATTGCACCTTATGCAGTGCCAGACAGAAAGTCAACTCCAGCAAATGCTTTAAGAATTTTTTCCCCTTTTTGTTTCCTTTTATAAGCAGCCAGCACCAACATGCATCTAAATCTCGGTGTAACTTGGGGAGCAGCCTTAAGTGTATTGGCTTGAGGTTGAATTTCCTTGCTTGAGTGGAAGCACAAGCCCATCTTGCTGTTGTATAACTCAACATTTTCAGCTTCAATCTTGATGACAGGTTCATGTAACAGGCAGCGAGTCCCCTCTGCAATTGTGGTTTGATGAAAAGAATATATGAGGTAATGGTATGGCACTTCCTTGATCAACACTGTGGCATTGAGGGAAGAGGCCTCACCGAAAGCATTTTCAGAACAGTAAGAGCACATGTGCTGTTTTGTTTTATAACACTCTGTCCTGTTAGACCCGCTGTCTCAGGTCTTGTTCTATAGAGATGGTAGGATGCAGGGACATGCCAGCAAGAACAATCCATGGCCCTGGAGTCTCTACAGAAGGGCTACTGTTTGTGAAGTCCTTTGAAGTACATACTTCCCGTGCATCTGGAAATTCCAGCTAGTAGGACTGAGTCCTCATTCTTTGACCATAATTTCCATTCTTTCAGTGGTAACTGGTCTGGGACTGCCCTTGATTAATGGCTCATGCCTTCTTTCCAAATTCCTTCCTGGCCAATTTTCATTTGCTTAACAAACTCATGAGCTTCCTGGATTTTTCAGTGAAATCTGAGAAGGCAAGTTTAGGTATTTGTCCGGTTGCCATTACAGTCTGGTGCTGGGCTGACTACTGTTCTCTTCTCTTCCACTCACAGTGCTATCAGCCCTTCAAGGGCAACAGATCCCTATGCCAGAGTTCACCAAACACTGCAATTATGCAGCTTTGATTTAGCCCTTCTCTCCTTGGTTGATGTAAGTGGAATTTCCAGTCCCTGAGTCTGTGGCCTTTGCTGTGGAAGCAGTATGCACTCAACAGAAGTTCATAGTCAGCAGCAGTGATCCTCCTGGGTCCATTTTGCTTTTATTGATCTTTGATTCTTAAAGTCCCTTTGTTGACTTCCATATCACATTCACACTCAGTGATGTGTGGCACTTATCAGAGTTCCTTTAACACGGGCTACAGATAGCACCTCCCTAAATAACTCTATTTCTTACAATAAGCATTAATCTTTTGCCATCTTTTCTCTTGTTTCAGGGGCACACAGAAGGTAGCTACAATTATTTTAGTTACCTGCATGATGGCACAATGTATGAATAAAAGCTGATATTTTAAAATATCACTCTTCTTTACTTAAAAGCACAAATAAAAACCTCTAAGAACACTACAGGAGGGTTTAAATTGGAACGGGGAGCAGAAGGCAGCATAGAGGATGGGGAGGATAAATAACACTAAAAACCTTTTTAAAAGGTCATATGGAAACCTATTGTAGAAGCACCCTAACACACACACACACATGTTAAAATGGACTTACCCTATAACAAGAGGACCTCCCCTCTCAGTGGACTTGGAGAGGGGCATGAAAGGAGATGAAGGAGAGAGGGTGAGATTGGGAAGGAATGAGGGAGGGGGCTACAGCTGGGATACAAAGTGAATAAAATGTAATTAATGTAAAAAAATAAAAATTTAATAATAAAAAAAAACCAGTGCCACAATGCCCCTACTAAAGGCTAACAAACATGTTAGAATGGGTTACATTTTTTTGGAGACCAGTGAGGTCTCATATAACCCCAAACATTACAGGCTATTGCAGTTGCTATTGGCTGTTCTCTGGAACTCGATGATAAGGCCCTCTTGCCAAAGATACCACACACTTGAGACAAAGCACATGGAGAAATCAAGGTGGTGCTGACCTGGAAACCGTCCCCACTGTCTAGCTTTCACAGCATTAGAAAATTCTCCATATGCCGCTGGAGGAGAAAGTTAGCCATCAGTCATTCCTGGTTGTGAACCCTGAGAGCTACGGTGCTGACTGGCTTGGCAAGCCATGCTCTCTCGTACAATAGTGGCACAAGCATCGCAGAAGCAGCCAGCCCTTTCCGAGTGGATTTAAGTTCCATTCCACAGGATGAAACCCACACCTGCCACCATCGTTAGGCCAAGAACCTATGGCTACATAGGGTATAGGGGCTGGTGCAGAACCTACTATTATTATTTTGTTTAGTGGACACAATATTAAACCAAATCCTAATGACTTACTGCTATACTCGTAGACTAGTGCATCTATCAACACTCATCTGAGAAGCTTCAAATGTAACAGTGATTAACACAAGACCCACAACTGAGCTAGGCACAGAGAATAAGAATGTATGCTCAGCCCCAAATGAAACATATATATATATATACAGTGCAGTCTTTCCTTCCAAGGCTCAGGGATCATTGTGGAGGAGGGGTAGAAAAAGTACAAGAGCCTTAGGCTGTGGATTACTATAAGGCAATTGTGTCTTCTAGAAACATCAAGGCAGCTGCTCATGTGAATTCGAAGTAGGAGTTGCAACAGCATGTAAAAAAAAAAAACCTGTTCAAGCCCATGCCAAACCAAATCCCAGCATAGAGGTACGAGTTAGTCACAAAACCACACTCCTAATCTTGAAGCTACTGGCAATTATTAGCAGCTGTCAGGAAAGGCAGTTTTCTCTAAGAATGGAGTCCTGGGTACATTGACCATGCGCCAGTAGAAGATTCTAACTCCATATTTAGGCAGCACAAATTGGTCTTGATGGTTTTGAAACAATCAATCAAACAAACAAAAAAGACACAAAGTTGGGTAGGTAGGGAAGGGGTAGATCTAGGAGAAACTGGGCAAAGGGACAAATATGATCAAAATATGTTGTATAAAACTCTTAAAGAACTTACAAAAAATCATTAGGAATGTACCTAAGATCATACAAGAATGGAAATTAGAACATGCCATTTCTTTGTAATTGAAATATTCAATCTATGATTTAGCAAATGTCAAATTCTTCTTCTTTTTTTTTTTTTTAAAGAAATACCAAATGTAGCATTGGCCACAGTTTCCCAACTCTCACTTTGTTTCTGGCTGTTCATTTAAAATTGTCATCTCATAAACCCTACTGATTGCCTAAAATTAATAGCTCAAGCAATTAAAAGTAGTTCATTAAACTATGACCCTAAGGCATAGCAGGAAATATTAATTTAACCTTTTTACAAACTCAGCAGTACATTAGAATTACTGGTAGAACTTGTTAAAAATTAAAAAAAAAAACTTTCTGTACTCAAATTCCCAAGATTCTGACCTAGGCCTGGAGACCAGGATAGCCGGTTTCCTCTCAGATTTCTCTGCCATCTAATGGAGTGCCTGTCTTTTGTTCCCTACTTGTCACCCCTACTTGTTGTTTTCATTCCAAAAGTGTCCCTTTCTAAACTGTGAGTGTAAGTACCACGTGCATGTGGATTCAATTCTGTTTCCAGTGTATCTCTTTCCTCTGAGATCAAGATTAGTACATTAACCTCTTACCCAATAGCCCAAACTTTAATATCTTGGATTTCTTTCTTCCAAATGTGTCTTATTGTTTTGGATTTTTGAGATAAGGTCTTCCTTTGTAGCTCAGGCTACTCTCAAACTCACACTTGCCCTGCCTCAATCAGCTAAGGCTGCGATCACAGGTGTGAGCTGTGGGATATGTTCCCTGCAGTTCAGGTTCCTTTCTTCCATTTCATAGGCAAAAATCTGTCTCTAAATTCTCAACTTTTAAAGTATATCTTTAACATATTTTTAAATTCTGGTTACCTTTTTTGACCTGGGCTGAGTCACTGTTATTTCTCTCTTGGGTTGTGATAATGACTTCTAGTTGATTTCTTTATTGCCACCCATCTGGTTCCATCATCTTGCTTTCTTCTTCCTCTCCTGCTATTCTGATGCCTTACTTTTTCTGATGTCCCAAGCTTGGTCTGTCCTTGGTTTTTCACTCTAGCTGTTACTCTGGCAGCAAGACTCTCTCATGATGTGCTTGCCTGGTACACTGCCTTGCTCTTTGCGGGTGATCCTAGCAGAGGGAGAGAGTCCCTGATCAACCCACTTGAGAGACTGGTACTCTGCAGCTTTTCTTTTCTTTTCTTTTTTTGTATTTATTTCTGCTTGAAGGATTTTACATTTCGCTTACATTATATGCCAGCATTTGTTTGGTGTGTGTGTGTGTGTGTGTGTGTGTGTGAGAGAGAGAGAGAGAGAGAGAGAGAGAGAGAGAGAGAGAGAGAGAGAGAGAGAGAGAGAGAGAGAGAGAGAGAGAGAGAGAGAGAGAGAGAGAGAGAGATGAGTCCAGGTATCCATGGAGGCCAGAAGAAGGCATCAGATCCCCTGGACCTGGGGTTATAGGTGGTTTGGAACCAATCAACATGGGTGCTGGGAACTAAAGCCAGGAACTCTGCAAAAGTAGCAAATGTTCTTAACTGCTGAGCCATCTACCTAGCCCCAATATGCCAATATTTAGTAGATGTTCAAGAATATTTGTTGAGTGAAAAGTCAGCTGTGTTTATTGAAGACAGATACTCTGTTCTGTGCCGTAGTAGTATTAGTCATCCAATAAGCATCATGGAGCAGCGTTGTGACTTGAGCTATGTCTTAAAACCATTCTGAGCTGTCACTTGCTCATAAGAGGATTAATACCTGGTATTCAGATGGCATATATAAGTCCTGATTCAGGACCTTGCTCTCAGGGCACAGTGCATTGATGCTGGGCTCCTTACCATGATTAGGGCCACTCATTTAGTTTTTCCTTTTGATTATATGTACCCCTATTTTATAGAGTCCTTGGAAAATCAATGAAAACCATTAACCAAAGCCTTGGTAACTGAGCTCCTCATCACTCCAGTTTCATGGACGCTGAACTTATGAGGATCATAAGTTTACCTGTCAAAGTCAAGGAAGAATCTTAGTTTGCCTCCAAAGTATTGAAAATCCAGCTTCCCACTGCCTGCATTGTTGGAACTAGCTTTCTTGATTTTTCCCATCCTTATATTCCCTAAATTCCATTTGGTTTCCAACAGGTAGAAATAGCACATTATTGTCCTGTACTGGCCTGTCACTCACATTACTGTCTTGTTCTGTTGCTTTGCTTCTTACTCAGAATCGACGCCCAAGTTCCTACACACGCTCTGCTCTTCACACCCTGAGCCCATCTCCGGCTTGGATTATTTCTCTCCCGCTAGCTCCACACCTCAAACATACAACAGCCTTCTTCCTGACTCTAGAGCACGCTATCCTGTGAAGCCTAGCCCCAGGATCTCTGCACTTACTCTTCCTGCTGGCCTGAGTCATTGTTCCTTATGACTGCACACTTCCCATGCCTAAGATGTCTGTAGGGCTCACACTCTCACTTAGATCTTGGCTGCAAAGCTCACGTTCACAAAAGTCTTCTGGGCTCCCCTTTTCAAAAAAAAAAAAAAACCTCAAAGCTCCAATCTTGGAAAAACACACAACTACTTTATTTTTCAGTAAGCCTGCACCATCATTGGACAAATGGTGTGCTCTATTTGTGGGCTGCTCTATATAGGATACAAGCTCTATAAAAGCTGAAACAGTGCTGATTTTATTCTCTGTTGTGTCCTTAGTGTTTAGCACATCCTTGATAATCAATGGATCATGAATTATGCAAATGAGGGAAGAGGAAGGAAAGTAGACACCTGCCTGTGTGTCTACAAGGGCATGAGGCCTGGAATGAAGAAAAGCAAGCGGACAATTTTGTTTCTATTTCTGAGTGCTTGGCTTAGAGGAGGCTCAGTTCTTGTCACCTGGCCCAGTGACAGCTGATGCCAGAAGAAAGCAATGTGCAGTGAGTCAGGTTTTGAAATGCTGGAAAATATCCACAGGTCAGGGTGACCTAGAAAGTGGCATCACTGTTTGCTGCAGTTCAGAGAGGGCGGAGACCTCTCCGGTAGGCTGCTGGGTCTTCAGGAAGAATGCGAAGAACGGGGAGAAGATCCAGTGGAAGCTCCCAGAGAAGATTCTCCGTGTCTCCTTTTCGGGCTTGAAGGAGGAAATTGGTTGTGTAGGCTTAAAATATTCCCATAAGAGCCCATTGGATGTCAGAGAGCAAAGAGAAGGATGAGCTCAGCAAAGCAGCGTGGAGAGTTAGCGGGCAGGTGTTTGTCGTTAACCTTGACGCTCTCGTGGAGCTCCGCAGCTCTTCCTCTCTCCGTCACTCCGTCTTCCAGTCTGAATCCACTCCTCCGCATTTATTCCTACCCCAAAGGAAATGGACAGTGGCTTACACAAGTGTTGCTGGACTTACGTGGAGAATGGGTTAGAAAACCTTTCTCTCCTCAGAGGGGCCTCAGAAAGAAAGGGGCAATGAGGTTGCAAACAAAACTACAGATGTGGGCAGAGCTGGGGAAAGGCCACTTCCTGGTTTAACTTAAATGGGGTCTCTTCTGCCCAAAAAGGAGCCGTTTGTGTTCCAAGGACCATATGCAGAAAATCCACAAACACAAAACTCAACACAAAGACTTTGGGAAATGGCATCTCACTTGGCAGCTGCAGCGGGAACTTTATAGAAACAAGCAGTTTAACAGAAGGTAAGATAAGTTAGCTGGTGCGTATAGACCTCAGGTTCTTAGAACAGAGTTAGATAATTTTCCACAGGATTCTTCTTCAAGGAGATCGAATTACACAGTTAAATGTGAAATGGCCTTAGCAAGAATACAAGATGGAGAAACCTCTGCACTGCCTTGCCCTGTCTCATCAAAACCCATGTTTGTGGATTTTCTGCATATGGACCTTGGAACACTGATGCCCATTTTCTCTCACCCTTCCTTTCGTTCTTTCTTGTGTGTAGTCAATACACGAGTGTGCCCCTTTGTGTGTGGGTATGCTCACCTGTGCACCCAGGTATGGAGGCCACAGATTTACTTCATGTGCACATGTAAATGTGGCTGTGTTCTCCTCTGCCTGTGGCTGTGGGGGCCAGAGGCTGAGGCCAGGAGTTTTCCTCCATTGCTTCTCTCTACCTTACTAATTTTGAGACAGGGCATCTTCACCGGAGGCCACACCTGCTGTTGGAGCTGGACCGCCTGACCCTGGGAGTCACCCGTCTTCAGTTCTCCCAATGCTGGGGCTACAGGTGCGTGACGACACCTGGCATTTATGTAGGGTCTGAACCCGGGGCCTCAGCTTGCACCCCAAACGCTTCAGCTGCGGAGGCAACTCCTCAGCCTTGAGACATTGATTCTCCAGCTGTATGTTTAAACTCCTAGACAACGTTTAGGTACTTTCTTGGTTGTTTGTCTTATGGTTTTAGGGGTCAAACCCAAGGCCTTATGTGTGTTAGGTGAGTCTACCACTGAGTTACTCCAACAACTGTTTTATTTTTATTCTGAGCCAGGGTCCAACTAACTAAATTACTCAGATGGATCTTGAACTCATAAAGGCCAGACAGGCCTTGAACTTGTGCTTCCAACTGGGATTACAGGCATGTCCCAACATGCCCAGGAGAGCCTTTAACTAGTCTTTTTAAAAAACTTGGTTTCCCTCTGTAATGCCAAACAAATGTCTAGTGTCAATAGAACTGCGAGTTTTGGGATTTCATACATCTCGAACCTTAGCTTCCTCGACTACAAGAGAAAATTTCATATTTAATAGGTCATTTTACCAAAGACAAACATGGCACCTTTGATTTAACCTCGTTATACTTTCTGAGTTTTCAGTTGAAGTCTGAGCCAGTCCTCAGTTTATGAAGTGGGAGCCCCTAACCTCATCTTGGCAACCTTCAGATGGCCTCTCCTCCCCACTGAGAACGGCTGGGGCGGACAGGGAAGGTTCTGCTCTGGCACCTTGTGATGAGAAGCCCCTGGAAGGAAGCCAGCGCTTCTGACTATGTTAGCAGGAATGTATTTCTCTGTTTATAGCTAGCAGAAAAACTGAGCTGAGTTCGAGTTTTCTTTACTAGTTTCTGTTGCCATCTTGCTCTGTGTCTGTTGCTCTAATAAAATGGTGCAGACTGGCAATTTACAACTAGTAGACATTTATTTTTCAAAGTTGGAGAGCAGGGGTTCTCAGCCTTCCTAATGCTGCGACCCTTTAATACAGTTCCTCATGTTGTTGTGGCCCTCATTTTCATTGCTACTTCACCACTGTAATTTTGCTCCTGTTGTGACTTGTAAAGAACTGTGTTTTCTGATGGTCTTAGGGGACCCCTGTGAAAGGGACAAGTCTTCTCCCTCCAGCCCTCATCAGGGCCAGAATTTCATTCATGAAATTGGGATTCATCATCTCCTAAAGACCACACTACTATTGTACCAGGGATTAAGTTTCAACATGAAGGTTTTTTTGGGGGGGGATGGGGAATACATTCAAGTCATAGCAGCAGTGAGGCCTAAAGTCCTGCATTTCCTTGGAGTACCTACGGTTTTATGAGAAAAAAAAATACTTTTAACTGTAAGAGCATTGGGCTCACACTCCTAGGATGTTATTAAGATCCTAATATTGAGATGGCCAGTGTGGCCAACTGGAGAGGCTCTGGAATCACCTAGGAGACTAGTCTTCAGCATGTGCCATAAGGGGTTCTCTACATTAAGTTAGTCCCTGGGCATGGCTGTGGCTGGACTGTTTGGGCTAGCTCACTCTAAGGGACGGGGCAGTGTTCCCTGGGCTGGGGTGGGAGACTGCAACAAAGATGGAGGAAGTGTGGTCAACTCCCTCAAGCCTTTATTGTTGCCTTTACTTTCCTGTTGTCAAGAGTTACACCTTGGAACTGTGAGCCAAAACAAAGCCTTCCTTCCTTGAGCTGCTTTTGTGTGTGTATATGTATGTATGTATATAATATATAAAATTATGTTATATTATATATAAATTATAACACATAAATATCATATACAACAGTATTATATAGTTATATAAATCAATATATAATATATAGTTAATATATTTAAAATATAAATTTTTAAAATATATGAATATTTTAAAAGGTAAAACAAATAAAAATATAAATGTGTATGTAAAAATAAATGATATAACAAATATATTCATATATATTTAATGCAGGATATAATTTACCTATATCATACTATATATTAATTAATGTTATTAATATCAACATATCATCCTATTAATTATTCTATATTAATTTGTATAATATACTTATTATTTATTAATTATTTAAAATATATCAAATTAATACTATTCGATATTGAATAATAATCTTTATAATTCTATTAATATATTAATGTATTAATATAAATATACTATATGTTAATTAAAATTATTAATATTATGAAAATTATGCATGATATTAATACATATGATAAATAATGATTATCTTTAAATTAACATAATGAAATAAAATAAATTAATATGATATAGTTTAATATACAACAATATAATAAATCAATACATCAGAATATTAATATTATATTATATAAAATAGTATGCTATATTTTGTATTATATACTATTAATATATAATATAATATGTAATATAACATATAATATTATGTTTAATAGTATATAATTATGTTATGTAATTAATAGAACACACTATAGAAGTTGATATGTTTATTACATAAACAGGATAAGTAGCTAATATAAATACCCTGGGTAGGTAGAATGGTTCAGTGGGCTAAGGAACTTGCTGCAAAGCCTGATATCCTAAGTTTCATCCCCGAAACTCACATGGTGGAAAGAAAGAATTGATCCTCTTAAGTTGTCTTCTTATACACACTTTAGGCCATGCCATGTGCACGTATATGCACATTCACATATACATAAATGAAGAAATATAATTATAGGCAATCAAATGAAAAAGAAACCATAAAATAATTTTTTAAAATTACAGATGCCCAAAAGATACTGCTAGAGTCTGCCTGACTATCAGACCCTAGCCCTCCTCCTGCGCAGAGAATTTAGCTTCATTTTTAGACTCTGGAGGAGCACTTTTGCCTCTGGGGGGCTGGCTGACGTCTCCACAGCCAGCCACGAGTCATTAATAGTGGTACTTTCTATGACTTTTCTGCCAGTTCAGTGATGCTCCTGACACCGTGGTCCCCTGAACAGTGAGATGAAGACTACATGGCATCTTTGTGCCTGCCTGGGAATCCCGATAACTGCTCAGAGCCGTAGTCCCACCGGGAGTGTCCTGACAGTTTCTCTGGGCACCATTTCCTGCCCAAAGCCTTCTTGCTACAGATTTTCTTCTGTTTTAGGACCCTGCAGAATATTATTATGTTATTAGGTTTTGCTGACAACCCTCTCCCTCCTGTATCTTTTCATTAAAGCAGTGAGTTGTCTGTCATTCTTTTGGGTGTCCTGAATAGGCTGCCAGTCTATACTTCCCCTTCCTCTCTGAAGACCTTTTCCTGTGTTATCAGCCACTAGATTTAAGGTCTTGTCCTACTAGATTTAAGGTCTTGTCCTACTATAGTCGCTATGGCTTGACCTATGTTAAATCTTCCATCACGAATCTTTGGTTCAAAGTGATTGCAGTTTACAGCAGACTTTTCCTAATATAAACTAAGAACTCCTCCCAGGTCTAAGTGAGCTAGAGTCTCCTGTTGCCATTCTTCCATGAAACATATAATTATTATCTGCTAGGTGTGACGGCTACAAAGAGGAAGAGATTGAATGTATAACATAAACTGCTCTAAGAGCACTGAAGAAAGAAGAGCAGTTGGGAGGAAGATGGTGGTGGAGAGAAAACTGAGTACCAGGGAACCTTGAACTGAGCCCCGAGGCAGAGAGAGAAGCTAGAAATGAAGATGGACCTGAGGAGACCAGCTAGGTGTGCATGGCTTCGGAACCCAAGAGAAGTGGAGGATGAAGGGTTTGTAGTCAGGCCATGCTGTTTGGGCTCTGTTGCTAGGTGCTGGGGGAGTTTGAGGTAAGGGCCCTCACAAGCAGCTGTGCACTCAGGAACATTCTGCACAGGTGGGATTAGAAGGTGCTGAGGCTGGAGGTGAAAAAGTCAGTGGATAACCTCCAATGTGATGGTTGAGGCAAGGGAAGCCATGGCAAGTTCTCAGGCCAAGGCAAGATGAGTAGATACAGGCTAGAAGAGAATTGTTACAAAACTATAGAATGGACAGGGTTGGTGAACAATTGGAGGGGGAAATCAGTGACAAAGAAGGAGCCACTCTGAACAACTCCCCCAAACCTGAGAGCCACGGTAGAATGTACAGTGTCTTTGGAAGTTGACCGGGGAATAAGATACTCATCCCTGAATCTGGAAACACAAATGGACTTGCAAAACAGACTGAGATTTGATTTGAATGTGTTATGTGAGAATAGTGTGAAGAATGCCAAGTGGAGATGTTTCATTGACTTCTTGGCTTGAGAATGATTATCAGATAATAATTATGTACTGAGCAGCTATAAATTCTGAAAATGTGTACTGTTTTGTCATATACTATAACACAGTACCAATAAATCACTTCTAATGTATCCACCTTTATTTCCAGACTTTATGACCATCCTTTAGGAACTGGCTGGAGTTGGAGTGCAGGTCAGCCAGACAGACTGTGGGGCTGAAGAGACTGGGAAGAAACCCTGGAGGAAGGTCTGGTGAGCCTCTAGCACAGAGAGCCACAGAGGAGAGCAATGCCTGAATTCAGATTAAGAACGGCGGGCAGACATCATCCAACATGCCACCCAAACACCTCCAAATGTCCCCAACCCCAGTGGCTCAAAGTTTTGATTTTCCAGAACAGTGGCTCTAGAACTTTAGCAGGTAACAAGGTCTTTGGAAATCTGATGGAAACCGCTAACCTCCCACACATGAAGAGCAGCAATGGAATCGGGGTACGGAGGTCAAGAGGAAGGAGGCAGGATATCACTTCCAGTGTTTCACAATAAGGTGTTTTTTATTTTCATGCTGCTTTGTTTTTATTTTAAAAGACAGAACTAAATACTTTGTCAAAGCCACAATAATAATCTGTCATGCGTGTTTGTTAACGTCATGGTAAATATTGTTAGAAGGTGGGTTTCCTGGAACTAGAGCTTCCGAAGATCCTGTTTTAAGAAATGGCTATAGCTGCCTCTCAATCTTCGTTTGAACAGGATTTTGTCCTACTGATTTGTGTAAATACTGTGATAATCTTCTTGCCCTAGGGAGACTCAGGCCTGGAAATGTAAGGAGAATCTTACACAAAATGTAGTGAAGACAGCCAACATCAGAGAGCTGTGCAGCTCATGGAGATGCCACAGACAGCTGCATCATTTCTTTGGTTTTGTCCATTATGGAATCAAAGCTCTTTTGTCCTTTGGGTAATAAATATCATATAAAAGTCATATTAAAATATGAAAGGAAAGTTGTTAAAATACACTACAGCTGATAAGAGAAGATAAACCAAATTTTTTCCCATTTGTAAATTTCTCAACTTTTAATGATGGCAACTCTTAGCAATGGCTAGAGAGACACTTAAGAAAGTTCTAGGGAAGGCTCCTGTTCTGTTCCTTGTCTTCTAATTCAGATGTCTATCCTGTTTGCCCTTCTTAATGAGGATTAAGCATCTTCCCTAGGGTCCTCCTTGTTGTTTAGCTTCTTTAGGGCTATAGATTTTAGTATGTTTACTCTATATTATATGGCTAATATCCACTTATAAGTGAGTATATACCATGTGTGTCTTTCTGCTTCTGGATTACCTCACTCAGGATGATCTTTTCAAGTTCCCATCATTTGCCTGTAAATTTCATGATTTCCTTGTTTTTAATTGCTGAGTAGTATTCCATTTTGTAAAGTTACCACATTTTCTGTATCCAGTCCAATGTTGAGGGACATTTAGGTTGTTTCCAGCTTCTGGCTATTACAAATAGAGCTGCTACGAACATGGTTGAGCAAGTGTCCTTATTGAATGGTGAGGTATCTTTTGGGTATATGCCTAGGAGTATTATAGCTGGATCTTTTTATAAAATATTAATTACAGTTTATTTACTTTGTATCCCAGCTATAGCCCCTCCCTCATTCCTTCCCAATCCCACCCTCCCTGCCCCCTCTAAGTCCACTGATAGGGGAGGACCTCCTCCCCTTCCATCTGACCCTAGCTTATCAGATCTCTTCAGGACTGGCTGCAATGTCCTCCTCTGTGGCCTATCAAGGCTGCTCATCCCTCGGGTCTGGGGAGGTCAAAGAGCCAGCCACTGAGTTCATGTCAGAGACAGTTTCACAATAAGGTTTTTCCTGTAACTATTTCTGAACACACACAAAAAGATTTTGTTTTCTCTGTATTCAGAATCCCAAGCTACACTTCCATTTCCTTTTGCATGTGCACAGGTCTGAGCATTAGTGTGTGCACATGTGTGCTTCTTCTTGTGTGCGGAGCTGGAAGACAACCTTGGGCTTGTTCTGGGCTGGCTTTTCCCCTTTTGTTGGCAAAAAGAGTTCTCACTGTCCTGGAACTTGTCAACTAGTTCTAGACTGCTAAACTGGCTGGCCAGAAAACTCCAAGGATCTGCCTAGCTCTGCCTCCCCAGCACTTGGTGGTGGTGGGGGGATCAAACTCAGGTCCTTCTGCCTATAAGACAGTCACTTTACTGACTGCTGTCTCAATTCTCCCCTGGGTCCCCTCTCCCTGCTCTGAGTTTTCTCCTGAAAAAGCTGAAGAAAAGGCATCATGTTCGGACAATACTAGTAAGTTCACTAAACACTCAAGCAAGCCTCTCTCCTCTCCCCCATGGCCATTTTGGGGAGAATTCCCCTGTTTTGTTCTTTCTTTTTGTCTGTGTTTTCCCTTCTGGGAAGTTTTCTGTTTTTCTTAGCTGAACTTTAGCTTAATTTGCATAATGGTTGTTGACTGTTATAACTGTGATAGCTAAAGAAACTCCCTTTTATGCTAGGCATCCATCTTGGTCCCGTTAGCCTGCTGTCTCTGACTTCAGTTCCTGGAAGATAAGCTCCCAGTAACCCTGACTCAGTGACCCCCCCACCTAGAGCTGTACAGCCGTGACCGTCTATCCGTTATGATAGCACTAATTGCCTTTATACTTCTGTAACCTACTTATGCAGACATTCAAGGACTACATTGAGGTTGCCATGACTACATAATCTTGGCAGAGGAGAACAGCTCTTGGCTTGCTTATGCAGATGCTGAAGGTCTTCTTGTGGTTTTCATCTTTAAAAATTCTTCCCTCATCCTCCTTTGCATGACAACGGCTCTGATTTGGCTCAAAGACTGTGGCCCTGCTTGCAGTTCAAATAAATTATAATCTGAATTCTGTCTGGTGGGCTTTCCTGGTGGTCTCAAACTCCATAACATTACCTTGAAGTGTTTCGGTAAAGTTATAAGAATCATGTTCCTTCCAGAGGACATTCTGAACCACATTCCCCAAAAGATACAACACATGCTCCGCATGTTCCTTTATTCCATGATGCAAATGAATGGTTTCCTAAATATTCTTTCACTATGGCTTCCTTGCCACTCTTCTTTTCTTCTTTCCCCTATATCTTTTGAAATGGCTTCTGGGTTCCTTTGATTGACTTGTCTTCATCACTAAGGGCTTTAGCTAAGGCCTTTGCTTATTTTTGTGCATTCTTTTTAAAAATATTTTTGTATTTTTCGAGGCAGGGTTTCTGTGGGTTGCCTTGGCTGTCCTGGACAAGACTATCCTTGAACTCCCTGAGTGCTGGCATTAGGCTCATAAAGCATCCTGACTCTGTGGAGATCTTTCCCTCCACACTGTGCCCACAGCCAGACAACTCCCAAAGCTGTCACCTGTGTCACTAAATTACACAGTTTTCCCCCTCCCCCAACTGGCTCTCTGGGCCTTGTCTTCTTTCCATTTCTTGGCTGTGAAGTCTGGTGTTTCTTCAGTCTTCACTAGCATCTGAAGTAAAAACCAAGTGCTTAGGCCACAGTCCCCCGAGAAGCCTCTAGCCTGGCGAGGTTCACACGTGAACCATGTCTTCAGTGGAGCTCTGTCCCACCTCACTCTGGCTGCGGTCTTCTCTTGGTTTCATTTTCCTCCACTTATTTCCTTTTGTATATTGTTGTGGAGGGTTTATTATTTGGGGGCTGTTGCATCAGCTCCAATAGGCCTTTGTATAAAGCCTGTTGTATACAATTCACATATGTGTGTGAATTTTCCTCAACAAATGTCAATTTTCCCAGTGTTTTATGAATTTTACATATTAGTAATTTAATGACACACACTCAGATTTCCTAGTTAGCATCTAGTTGGTATATATATATGTATATGTATGTATATATATATATATATATATAT
>CM053753.1:26647273-26697464 GCA_028658305.1 Pachyuromys duprasi | reverse complement strand
AGTGACAGACTGGCTAGATCCCAGGGGAGGACATTGCAGCCAGCCCTGAGGAGACAGGATGAGCTGGGGTTGGATGGAAGGGGAGGAGATCCTCCCCTGTTGGTGGACTTGGAGAGGGCGGGGAGGAGGGAGATGAGGGAGGGATGCTTGGGATGCAAAGTACCTAACCTGTGATTGGTACAAAAATAAATTAATTAAAAAAATAAAAATTAAAAAAAAACAGAAAGGATTGTTTACGTTGCAGAAGAGGGGTCACAGCAAAGAGAAGAGAGAGCAGCTAAGGTGGCAGAGGAGCTCTAGACCGCTCTGGTGACACGGGTTTCTGTCACTGTCCTCCGTCGGTCTTCCCAGGGCATGTTCCACATACTCTCGAGCCCGGAGTGGAAGGCTTTGAGCCTCTCTTGCAAAACTGCCATTACTTGGAAGCACAGGGAAGATACCCACACCCGGGACATCTTTGCTCTCTTTGGTTCTTGTTATGGCTCACGACACAGCAAGGTGTTCTTGGACTTTCCGTGTAGACCAGAGTGATTTTAAACTTGTGGCAAGCCTGCAGCAACAGCCTCCCAGGACCTGAGATTGTAAGAACCTGCCACTGTACATAATTCTTTGGTTTTTAACATTTTGTAGTGATAAACTATTGCTCCTCTTGATTGCTTTGTGTAGGAAGATTAATTTAATAAACTTTTAGGGAATAAACCCAGAATTGTTTGTTAGCTATTCATGGGTTAACAACATAGCTGTTTGCGTTTGTACCTGAATCAAAGGGAGCCTAATGTCAAGAAGATGGGGAAGTAGGGGGGAGAGGGAAGAGAAAGAAGCTTGGTAAATCAAGGAAGGAAGGATGTTAAACAGTGTTTTCTTTACAGTGACAATCTTCACACATGTGAGCCTGTCATGCTTCTGTGTTTTCTTAGTTATTGTTTAAACCACGAAAGGTGGTTGTTTTTCCTATCTAGATTGGAAGATGCGAAGGTAATACCAAATGAAAAGGCATTCTGTATTATTACAATAACACAAGGATCATAGGAGCTCACAGACATCTTAGCAACAGCTTTGGGCTTTCTCCATAGGTGGGTTAGGGTTGTCTCAAGATAAAGCTGTCTAATTCTCACCCACATCTGACTTACATTAATGCAAAGTCACAGCCAGTATCTCAGGGAGCTCTTGCTTCTGAGGCTTTTTAGGTTTTCATTCCTTAAAGAGTGGTGTTTTTGACTCTTCTCTTTAGAAAACAAGGAGGTTTGGAGGAGGCCCACCTTCTCTATTTGGGTTTCTCATGCCCAGGATGGGGCTACTGGAAACTTCAAAGAATGCTGCATGAGAAGCAGGAAAATCTCAACACAGGTCCATATCAAAATCACCTTATATTAATTTGTCAGTGAAGATATGTGTGCAGATACTGAAGGGATTTCTTATAGGAGAGGTGGGGTTTCCACTCTGGCTCACTTCTAAAGTACACACATCTGCTATGCACCTGCCTTGGTTTCTGACTACCCAGACTGCTACAGAATTTCTCTGCAACAAACCTAGTTTATTCTGTGCCTCTGATGCTTGCATGCTGCAGCCCACAAATCTCCTCCATGCTTCAGTGTCTCCAATGGCCTTCGATGCTGCTGTATGAAGGCGGTTCATGGGGCATAAAGGGAGCTCTTGTGACTCTTAAAACCGAGTGATTCCCTAAACAGGCCAGCCTCCAGTGTGGCTGCATCTAGGAGCTCAGCTCCACTGTTAGAACCAAACGTGCTGTGTAGCTCCTGGCCAGTCCGTCTTCAGGAACTGAGCAGGGGGGCAACTTGAATGTGGACTCATGTTATTCATGCACCGAAACTCCAGGGGGTACCCAGGAAGTGTCTTCTGTAGCTTTGGCAAAGAATACCACCAGCCTGGTTTGGGATGTTTTTTCTAGGTCTGAATCAAGCATTGCATCTGTCTCATGGACTAGTCTGATTGGCTAGTCCTGCATCACACACCTGGCTGTGTGGTAAATGAGCAGGAGTGGGCTCCATGCTGGTGGTGGAGGAGGAAGGCGGGGCCACAGAGGCAGAACTCACCAACCAGGGAAGACTTAGAACCAAGGCTGGGAAAGAAAATTTAATTGGTCTAGCAGAAAGGAGGCCCTCTGTGAGTCACCATAAATAGTAACACAGTCCCTGGCTACAGGAATGTTATCAGGCAGACAGAAAAGCAGACACCAAGGTGAGTGCTAGTAAAGGGTGGATCTTCAAGCCACATGTTTAAAGCACAAAGGTGGAATTCACACATGTCAAAGCAATGAGAGGAGTAGCAAAGGTGAAAGAGTTTGAGTTCCTCTGCTATGTACTTACTGTTAACAAGAAAATATACATTAAAACCTCATCAAAATAGTCTTTCTCAGTCGCCGATGTATTTACCTTCCCTTTTCTCAGCTATCCATTTACAATTTGTTGCATATGAAAAGGTAATATGCCCCGAGCCCTTCAGACACACCCATGAGTGAGTACACATACTCTTCTGTTTGCTGGCATTATCGGGAGCCTAGCCACAGGTCTGGGCATCAGGCAGCTGGGCCAGCCGTTTAGCATACATTGGCCTTCCACTAAGCTTCATTCTGTATGCATACCAGTGTGCCCAGGAGCTAGCAGAATGTGGCCCTCTCAAGGGTTGAGAAACTGTAGTAAAATCAAGATTAAAGAAGATGAGACCCGCAGAGCACTACACTGAGCAGACATGAACTTCATTCTTTCTCTCCATAAGTAAAGTTGTCTTACCAGACAGGAAAACATGCCATTTTAACAACCAGTGCATTTTACATATCCAGAATCTCTCATTTCTATTCAAACAGCTGAATTTGGAGTCTTCTTGATTTGGTTTTGATTTCCAAGAAATATAAATTCAGGGGTAGTGAGATGGCTCAGTGAGTAGAGGGGGCTTATTGCTAAGCCTGATAACTTACGCTTGATCCCTGGGGCATGGTGGAAGGAAAGAACAACTATTGCAAATTCCCTCTGACCCCTACACATGTGTCACACACATGTGCTTCCCTCCTACTACACACACACACACACACACACACGTAATAAAAGGAAATACAAGTTACATGTTAAAGATGTCATCTGTTAGCATTCTAGAAAAAAGCCCATAAAATTAAGCATCTTCTATAGTGCCTCTTATTCTTAATGGTAGATGGTATCATAAACATACCTATTGAAATTTCATGTACAATTGAAAATTTCTAGGTGTGTTCGCTACCTAGATTAAGACATAGAATATTAGCAGTAATTTAGAAGTTTATGTGTGCCCCTCAGGTCATTTTCTGTTCTCTCCACCCAAAAGCAAACACTATCATTAACTGTGTTTCTCTTCCTCATTTCTCATCAATTTATGGATACCTTAGCAATGCATCACTCACTTCTGAATATGCATGGACTCAAAATGAATGAAATAATCCTGAGTATATTCTTCTGAGACTTGCTTATTCTGTTTAACTTTGGTTCAAGATTTACTTATGTTGATGTAGACAACTATGGATCATTCATTTTTATAGCTGAATAGTTATCTAGTTCTTGAACATAAAAACTTTTAAATAACTATCACTAATGGATGTAGTGAGAGTTTTGGTTTCTTTAAAAACACGGAATGTGGGAATATGTTTTTGTTTTAATCCCAGCACCTGCCTATGATTTGCCCCCCCTCTCTAGCAGGTGTGTGATTTTGCCATCAGCACATAGTTTCTGCAAGTGTGTGATGTTTGAAATTCTGGGTTCTCTTGAGAGGGCACATAAACCCTGGAGCCCTGAAATGGGCATTGGTGCCTCTGGCTTGCTGGTTGCTACTGTTGCTGTGGTTTGCCAAGTGATCGTAAACAAAGAGACAAGAAGAAACTGGATATCCTGATGGCAAAGATCAAAGTTGCCCCCAAGGAACTTGAAGCCCCTAAACAGCAGGAAGTAGTCTAATGATATTGACACGCCCTTTGCCCCCTAGTCTTCTTTCTCTCCTTCCTAGTGTTGGGGGTTTGGGATTGCAATATAGGAGTAGAGAAGAATGGCAGAAAAAGAACCCACAAGGTTGCCGAAAGTCTGGTTACAGATGGACATTCTACCATTTGAGACAAAGCTACTGTGAATATTCCTGTCCTCTGGGATACACATTCATGGGGTTATTGAGACATAGAAATATGTGTTGTTTATTTTTAATGTGCATATTAGTTTGTTTTCCTGTTGCTATGATAAAATGCTCTGAAAAAGCAATTTAAGGGTAAAGAAGTTCTTTCAGCTCTTACTTCTAGGTACAGTCCATCATGGTGGGAGTCCATTGGTGCAAGAACTGGAGGCAGTTCATCACGTTCAACCCCTAGTAAAGAATCAGGACAACAGGTGAATGCTGTTGCTCAGCTCCCTCTTTCTGCTTACACTGTTCAGCAAGTGTTTAGGGAATGGTACCACCCTCAGTGGGCAGGCCCTCCCATGTTAATGAATGAAGGGGAGATAATCCCCCACAGGCATGCCCAGAGGCCCCTCTCACAAGTGATTCTAGATTCTGTTTAGCTGGCCATTAACACTAGCCATCATACTCTCATTACGTCACAGTTTCCCCAAGTAATTGATTAGTATTAGGTGACTTTAAAATGTTTGCAAGTGTGGTGTGATTGGGTCAGATGTTTCATCATTGTTTTTATTCACTTCTGCTGGACTCCTAATGAGACTGGCACCTCCCTCTTCTCCCTCCTTTCTGTCTTTTCTACTTCTCCTTTTTAATTCTTTTCCTCTTTCATTCTCCGTTCTCACTGTTCCTGTCTCCATTTCTCTCTTTTATTCTTCCTCGCCCTGCCCCCAATGGCAAGGACAGAGGGACAGTTCCACACTGCAGACTGAGAAAGACCCCTTGATTATTATTATTATTTTTTTTAGGGATCTCAACTCAAGAAAACTGTATCCATGGGGATGAGGTTATAGTCCATTCGGCAGAGTGCTTGCCTAGCAAACACAAATCCCTGGGCTTGACCCCAGAACTGCACAAACTAGGTGTGGGAGTGAAAGTATGTTACACAATAAATGGGGAGGTCAAGGCAAGAGGATCAGAAGCTCAAGACAATCCTTTGTTTTGTAGTGAGTTTGAGACCTGGGATATATGAGACCTTGTCTCAAAACAAAATGAAGCAAAACATAACAAGACAAAGCAAAAACTAAATCTTTGTCTTTGATGTAGAAGAGAATTCTGGGCAAGCCGGTATGAAATGGAATTGGAGTTTGCTAAAACAGAAAGAAAAGTGATCAGGGAGAAGGAAACACACAGATGTGAGCTTCTCAAAGAAGGGTCACAGTGTTTGAAAAAGCATTTCAAACACAGATTTTAAGAATAGATTTTAAGAGAAAGATTGATGCCTAGAGAAAGATTATGACATACCCATGTGTGGGTATGGGATTCTCAGGAGAGAGTCACAGCTAAATGTTAGCCATATGCCATTATGGTGCTAAGAAATGTACTTCTCTCTCTGCTTTCTGTTTTTGCTAAGTGAGATCAGAGGGTGACTCTGGAGATACCTTGGATGTGATTGTAACGATAAGGTAAAACCAGGAACCCTTAGGGTTTCATAAGGTGTTGAGAGCATACCTACATTTTTACTGTAAATCATTCCTAGAAAACTAGATTTGTGGATAGGAGGGAGAAAGGCTTTAGCAAATACTAATGGTGCTGGAATTCTTGATTCTCAGCTGCGGAGGCTTCAGCCGGTCCCTGGTGAGGGATTTCTTTCCTTTCTATGTCTCCATTATTTTCCCTGTCCTTCCTTCCTTCCTTTCATGTATTTTCTTTATCCTTTCTATCCCTTCCTTGTTCCTTCCTTCCCTCCTTCCTTTATTCCCTCCCTCTGTTCTCTCCTTCCATACTCCTTCCTTTCTCTTTGATTCTTCCTCCCTCCCTTTATGCTTCTACCTTCCCTCTTCCCTCAATTTTTATTTATTGCTGATATTTATAGGCTATTTGAGTTGCTCTAGTTTATATAATTGACTCATTTTTTTTCTGCTGGATTATCTTTTTCTTATTGACTTGTAGATAGATATTCCTTATACACTAAAAATATTAGCATTTTTTCAGTTATATGTGTTATAAAAATGTCTTCTACTTCAAGGCTTGCAATTTTACCCTTTTTAAATATTTTGGATGTATAACCCCAATAGAGAACATGGGGCTCTTCTCTACGCCTTCTGATTTTCTGGAGAGAGATCTATTCTCAACAGAAGAGTATAGGGAAGACAGAAGTCTCACCTTGCAAAGGCAGGATGAGCAGCACAGTTGTTCACAAAAACACCAAAACCTTTTGAAAGGTGAACAGCCTTTTATTTAGCTGATTCACTTCTAGATATTTATATTTAGGAAATAATCATAATGCAATTCATCACATTAACCATTATCCAATAATGTTTTATAAAATCACCAAACTACTCACCTATAGGGGATTGTTCAGCACTAGTTCTTAGCTAGTTCAGTGGTTATTGTCATGAAAAAAATTCTGTGATTTTATTGTTAAGTAAACAATGTATTCATAAAGTAGGATTACATATTGTTTTTGAATTTTAAGAAAAGTTTATATGTCACTCACAAATACTCAGAAGAAAGCCTGGAAGTCAATATATGCAACACTTAGTTATCTTGGCATAGTGAGGCCAAACATTTTTTATTTTTCTCTTTCTAAGTATTTCTCTAAATTATTTTGCATATATTATATCTCTGCTCCAATTTGTCTTCACGATAAACTGTTTTGAATGTCTAAGACAAGCTCCTCCTTCAGAGAGAGTCTCTGAGACATGACAACCATTTGCTTCAATGTCCATTTGGCGTCAGGACTGCTATAAACGGATGCTGGAGGCAGCATCTTGACCCAAATAAATCCCAGCAGATTCTTGGCACTTTTAGAATTTAGAATTAGGAGTATATCTCTTTTGTCTACCTCCATTCCCGAGCTTGACTGCAAATATTGCTGGAGAGTGCCCATAAGAATGCCAGGATAATTTATCAACACTGGTATCTCTAGAATGTTCCAGAAGTAACAGTGCTTGCAGGACAGTGAAAATCTATCATCTACCCTGGGAGATGCTTAAAGAAAGTATCATCTGCCATGATGTTTTATAAGCCACAACTCTCATGTTTCTAGTTGAAGAACATGAGTTGGTTAAAGCCAATCCTGATTAAAAAAAAAGTTGGTTTATTTCAATGAGCCAGGGCAAACACGGGGCGTGCAGCCTTGCTTTCTGCAGCTCAGCCTGTCTCCATCTTGTCCTGTACTCTCTCCCATAGAATACCAGCATTAGGCCCTAGTTGAGAATCAGGGAGACTTTAATTGAGCGGTGATGTAAAGTTCAGGACAAAGATCTAAATTTCTCCTGGCTATGTTTAAAAGCAGTACTTTTCTTATTATTACTACTTTGTTTAGAATTTCATGGACTTTGTTTTGAAGATACCCACCCTCAGCTCCTTCCACAACCATCTTCTTCACACACACCCCCTCCCACCAAATTTTGAGTTTTCTGCCCCACACCATCATGCCTAGTTTGTATTATCCAACTAGTCCTGGTAGTGGGGCCCTGGTACCTGGTAGACCTACGAAGGATCACATCATTAAAGAACTGATTCTCCTTCTCCCAGCAGCTATCAACTGCTGACAGTCCTCAGCCGATGCTGAGATTTAATTCCCACCTTCCCCACCCTGTTCTGGGGTTTTGTCTGGCTTGAGCTGTTCAGGTTGTGCGCTGTCACAATCAATGAGCTGAAATGTGCAACTAACCTGTTGTGTCTGGCAAGAGCTCTTTCATTCATGCTACCCATCACGTCTGGCTCTCACAATGGTTCTGCCTCCTCTTCTGTAAAGATCCGTGAGCCTTGAGGGGAAAGGCATGATGTGTGTGTCCCTCGAGAGAACATTCCACAAATCTTTTATTCTCTGCACGCTGGCCAGCTGAGCATCTCTGTTAAGTGCCATCGACTGCAAGGAGAAACTTTCCTGATGAGGGTTGAGAGGCGTTCTGATCTATAGGAAAAGCAATAAATTGGTAAGAGTTGTTTTCATCCTATGTCCACCTGGCGGATAGTATTGGACACTCCCTAGAGCCTACGGCCTATCTAGCCACAGGTTTTCGCCTGCTTAACAGTGCCAGATATGGGTTCCAGATTCAATGTCTTATTCCCAGTCACAAGTGGTTGTTTACTTCTATAACATCACTGGCTCTGTTATACCAGTGGGCATATCTTCTCAGGACAGCTGTAGTGTACAGGCTTTGCAGCTTGTTGAAATCAATGAGTACTTTCCTCTTCCAGTGATATGCATAGTACCTTCTAGCATCCTGAAAGCTAGCTAGTGGGGATGAGGTTTCAGCTGAGTACCAGCTTGATTTCTCCACATTCTTTGACTCAGGTACGTGCTGCTTCAGCAATAGGGTCTCATCATCAGGCTCTGGAGGGCTGGCTTTTTTTTTTTTTAATGAAACAGTGTGTAAGAGAGCAATAGTTAGGTTTGCATCTGAACTATCCTCCAAACAGCTCACATATTAAAAGATTGATTGCCAGCTGATAGCTATTCAGGAAATGATGAATGGGTCTCTTACTTTTCCCAGTAACTCTAATATTATATGAGTTAATAAATGGCTTTTATTTATAAAAGCAAATCCTATAATCCTGATAGTCACCCTGCTTGATTTTGATTGTCATGGCTTTCTCTGTGTGAAACATAGAGTTGTTTTGTACAAATCACTAAAAAAAAAAAAAAAAAAAAAAAAATTCTTAATCTGCTTTTAAGTACAAGGATGTATCAGGTTAAAATTTGAAAGCATTTTAGCATTGTTTTCACATTTTCAAATGAATAAAATTATTTTAATATAACTACATATTTCTTGCTTTGATTGCTTTTGTTAAGCTGTGATGGTGTAGGAACATCCAGTACTTATCTAATTTACCAGTGTGCAATGAGAGAGGCAAGGAAAGGAAGTGGATTTTCATGGCCTAGCTCATGATTTTTCTGATACTTTCATTACCAAAATGGAAATTAGACACACAAGACTTGCACAGGGTGAATTGGCCAGAGGAGAATAAACAAATATTTAGACAAAACACACACACACACACATACACACACACAGAGAGAGAAAGAGAGAGAGAGAGAGAGAAGAAAGGAATGAAAAAATCACCTAAAATCTTTTATTTATTTATTTATATTTTTAAAGACAGGGTCTGACTATGTAACTCCAGCTAACTTGAAACTCACTATGTGGTAGACCAGGCTGGCCTGGAGCTCAGAGATCCGCCTGCCTCTGCATTTCAAGTGCTGGAATTAAAGGGGTATACCACCATGTCTGGCTTACCTTCTAAAATCTTAAAGGCGGTGGTAAAAGGAGTCCCAAAAGAAGATTTTATAGTCGTAAATTTGTAAGAAAAATTTTTGGAAAATAAGTGAGCTAATTTGACAACAGTAGGGGCTGGAAAAATAGTAGGGCCATGTCAAGAGAAGGGAATAACAAAGAGCAGAAGGAAATAAGCAAGACCATAGAGAGCACAAAGAGGTCAAGGAAGCAGAGTTGAAGTTTGGAGATAATTAACCAGATCAACAAGCTTTTAACTAGAATAAGGAAAAAAGATAGAAGATTCAGATAAAAGACAATAAATGAAAGGGAATGCATGCACAGAAATACACAGGATCATAAGAGGTGACTGTCAACATTTATATGCAAAAAACATTGAACTGTAAAAGTAACTTTTATTCACAGAGGCTTACTGCCTCTGTCTGCTAATCTAGGCTTAATCCTGAAAGCTTCTGGCCTCCATACAATCTTATCTAGACCTAGAATATTTTTAGTCTCTGAGACTTTCTGCTGAATAAGCTCACCTTTTTTTTTTTTTTTTAGCTCTTTCTGAACTCTGGCTGGCTGGTTCTACTCAGCTTTTCTGGTTCAAACTCCCCTCTAAGCTGACTGATTTAATCTGCCTTCTTTCAGTTTCTCACTGAAGTGCTCTGCTTGGCCTCAAACTAACTCTAGCAATCTGTTCTAATCTTCTGGATCCTTCTCATTTCCTGGCTCCTTCTGGCTTTACCTGTGTCTAGCTTGTTTTCTCTTCAACCTGTCTTTGTAAAACTCTCCCAGTAAAACTGCCTCTGAATTTCACGAACTGAACTGCCATGAACTCAGCTCTACTGCATTGCCTCTCAATTTACTGCCTCAACTCACTGACTCATTCTCAACAGAACTCAGAGAACTACATGCCTCTGTATTCTAAATTCTGAGGTTAAAGGCGTGTGCCACCATGCTTGGACATAAGCTTTTCTTTGCCTGACTTGCTCTATACAAGGCTGGCCTTGAACTCAGTGACCTGCTTGCCTCTGTCTCCTGGGATTAAAGGAGTGTCTGTATTCCAGTCAGAGTAGCCATGTTGCAGTATTAAAATTCCCCTACATTGAACATTCTAGCAAAATCCTCCGGTTCTGATTTTTGTGTGTGCAGCATTTGCTTAGAAAACTCACGTTGTTTTATGACCTCTTTGTTTAACAGCACATCAGAAGTTTCTTTGCAAATCACTTAGTAACTATAACAGGTATGTGTATATTTTTTTCTGTTTGGGAAATATTTTTGTCATTGGGGCAAAATACCCGAGAGTAATCATTTAAAAAAAGGGAAGGTTAGTTTGGCTCATGGTCTCAGAGCTTGTGGTTACTGGCTCTGTGTTCAGCCACAGTAAGACAGAGCATCAGAGCAGAGGGGAATGTGTGGGAGGAGGCTGCTTCCATCCTGCTGACCTGGAAGGAGAGAGAGGAGGAGGGGGACAGAGAGACAGAAATGTACTGGGTTTTATACCCACTTCAAGGTCATGTTCACATGTTTTCAAACCTGATGCTGCCTCCCAAGGGCTCCACTGCGTCCTGGTCATAGCACAGGCTGGTGGCTGAGCATTTGGCACACAGCCCTCAGGACACAGACAAGATGTAAATTATTACAGCTCGTGTGAATTCAAACAGAGAATTTTTGCAATTTCCCCTTTTCTGTATTCTGGAAGAAAACGTGGAATAGAATATATACACACTGTCACATCTGTTTCATCATAGTCTGTGTATAGCAGAGCTCCTCATTTTTAGCACATAGTTTGGAATATTGAAAAGTGCATGGTAATTGTATAATAACCACAGAAATTAAGACACAGAACATGCAGCCTTGTTCCTGAAGTTTCAACATTTCTAAGATGTCATATACATGAAATCAGACTACATAATAGTAAAGTCTGGTTTCTTTCACTCAAAATAATGCATTTGGGATTCACCTATGTTGTATGTGCCAGTGGCTGGATCTTATTATTGCTGAGCAGTTGGGAAAGAACATCTCTAGGTTCATTTTAACTTTAATGATAAGGATCACAAAGGGGGAGGGAAAAAGGCAACTAACCAATCAACAACCGTGGGAAAAACAAACCGGAAAGACTATGCCACACATCTGAGTGTATTCTGAAACCCTGATGTAAAGCTCATCGTAGCTGACCTAGTTTATAAGTAAGTTTTTTGGACTGTTAACTATGACCAATCCAGAAGCAACAAGAACTTCTTATGGGCTGCTCTCTCGCAAAGCTCGGCCCTTTGCTGTGGTCCCTACCCTCTTAAGACAGCAAGCATATGTTACGACTTCTTCCTTAAAATTCCTGTTCAAATGTGTTCTCAGCTCTGGTCTGGGGGACGTCGTCTAACTGCTGCCTTGCTATGCTGCTGATGGTGGTAGGAACTGCCACAGAACCTGGTCCTCTCTTTCTGGTTAGCATCTCTAATGTCTCAACAGAATCTTCTAGAGAATCCCAGTCTCAAGGATCTTAACTGTAGTATTCCATTGCTTGGATAGGAACCTGGAATAAATATTACGGTGAAGTAAGACTCTTTGGCTTAAGAGTTAACTAGAACTCATAATTTTGAGGGACTGTCAAGAGAAGAACCTCAGAAGAGCACATGTTGTTGTTGAATTGGGAACATTCGCATTAAAGCCGTCGGCATTTGTAAGGGGGTATCCCCACAGCTCTTTGTAGCAGGAAGAGAAGGATGACTTAGAGGTACTGGCTCAGATTCATACATCGAACCTACAAGTGTACAAAGCCAATGTTGTCTTAGCTACTTTTCCTTTTACTGTGACAAAATTCCAGGACCAAGGCAACTCACAGAAGAAAGAGTGTAGATGGGTTTACAGTTCCAAAGGGCTGAGAGCATCATGGCAGAAGATGACAGCAGCAAGAAGCAGGTGTGGCAACAGGAAACGGAGCCTGAGAGCTCACATCTTTAAAAAAAACCAAGCAGGAAGCAGAGAGAGCAAGCAGGAAGTGCTGTAAGCCTGGAAACAGTCAAAGTCCTCCCCCAGTGACCTGCTACTTCCAGAAGGGCTCCATCTCCCAAAGATCCTGCTAGCTCGCTAGCAGTGCTACCAACTGGGGACCAAGCGTTCAAATGCCCCGGACTATGGGGGACAGTTCTCACTCAAACCACACCTATTCATCTTGCTTTTCCTGGCCACCTACAAATCTCTATACTCAATACCTTCTTGCTTTGACTCACCCAAATATGGTATTTACAGCTGAACTGTGGGACTGCAATGTGGAGATTTACTTTTTATTCCCTGGGTAACTCCCAGCTATGGATTGTCTCTCATGTTTGATGGTCTGACCTGTGGTTCATCAATTTTATGCTGGTGGAAACATGAACTTAGTGGAAACTGTGCCTTGCATTTTGAATTTGACATTTTCCGAAGCTGATGAGATGAAGTGTGATACTCCTTTAAGAATTTGAGTAGAAGCAAGCTGCCACTTCCTATCAGCGACACAGCCATGATAGTAAATAAGCAACACTTCACAGTGCTCAGGGCTACTGAGCTACCATGCCCAGCTAGTGAGCTAGTAACATCTGCTTTAGGATTTATTTAACTTAGACTGTGTTTACTGGGATGCAATGCTATTGGAAATGAAGGACCATTTACCTGTGTATGAGTTATTGAGCTGTAGTTTGCTTTCCTTTTGTTAATTGCTGCTAAGAAAACAAATGTTATTGAACCCAAATGCATCTGCTCACTGTTTGAAAGCCAATCCTAGAGAGCCAATAATTGGTGGGAGGAAGTTAGGTTTATTCAAGGGCTGGGACACTAAAAATAAAGGTGGGTGCTGGTGTCCCCACAAAAGCACTTTCCTGGGGAACTCATGTAGAAAAAAGGACTTTTGGGAGAGGGAAAGGAATGCCATGGGACAGCAGGTAGAAGGCTCCATGCAGAACAGCTCTCCATCATTCATGGAAGATGTCTTCTTATTTGGTGGCAATGTCACCTTCTGGGGCTACTTCCTGATTTCTCTCTAGACAAACATTAGTTTTCTGATATAATTTAAGGTGACCAGAGACTCTGGCCTCTATAAATCTAAAAGGATATTTATCAGTTAATGTTTTCATCATTCAGGGGAAGCCTTTCTTTAGAATTTAGGATGTCGAGCAAAGGGAAGATAATGAGAACAATGCTGAGTTTTGGTGCCATGAGTTTTGGTGTAAGAGCCGTGTCTCCAGAAGTCCACCATGGCTAGGTTTGGCCACTGGTCCCAACACATCAATGAAAAGGATGAGCAATGGTGAGGAGTAGAAAAGAGAGATGTAATTAATGTGATATTTCTGGAGAAGGGCACAGAGCCCACCTGTGCGTTTTTGCGGTACTGGCATGAGCTTCAGTTTAAATAGAGAAAGGATTGAGGCAGCACTTTACTCATTGGACTGTCTTCTCCATCCCACTGAGTCTAGATTTTGTTCCATGTCTTGTTCCAGAAGCTCATAATTCAGCTTCTGAGATCTAAGCATATGGTCTATGTTTGATTCCTTTTTATAGTGCTATGAAGTCTGGTCAAAATGAGTTCATTTCACATGGATGGCCACCTGTCCCACTTCATTTTCTGAAAAGGTGAACCTCTTTTAGTTTAAATGATCTCACGACAGCTTGGTAAATGACGAAGTAACAACCTATATGTATTGACCACTGCTCTGTCTTAGGCTCCTGTGGCCGATGCTGCTGTGTGGGTTACGTGTGAACCTGAGCTGACACACATCCACACTACACTCGAAGGAAGTAACCAGTTCTCAGGGCCAGGCAGATTTTAACATTTTTCTCCTGTGTGCCTCTCTGCTTTATTTTGTGAGATGTCCTAAAATTCATTAGGAAAAAGTCAAATGTGTTCTACTTGAGCTTCCTACTTGAAGCTCTTCGGAATTTATCAGACACTTGCATTGAGGCAGTGAGGGTCACAGCCAAGATGAGCCCATTTTGTCTGTTGTGAAGAGGAACTATCATACCTTTATAGTAAGAAGCTCATCAAGTTAGATGGGTGCTTGTGAGGACTTGCTGGGCCTTTGCAGGGTTTAGTTACTGCACATACTGGTCCTTCAGTAGAACTGATTTTCCCGGCAAGCCTGGCCTTCTTTCCCTCAGACAGCAGAGCATCTACTTTATGCATTTGTGATATGAGGACAAGTGACAGTCCTTATAAGGTTATTTTACTTCACTGAATTCTTAAAACTCTGTGATGTGGGCAACTTATCTCTACTTTATAGATCTGAGAATGTCCATTTAGAGAGGGTGTGCCATTTGCTTACAGTCTCGAAATGTCATGGATCTGGAATTCAAATGCAGCTGTGTCTAACCCCAGAACCTGCTGTTCCCCAGGTGACCAGGTAACTTTTTTGACTAGTGAAATAAATGATGAAGGGAAGAGAGCTCTTTCTTAAAGGGGAGAAGAGAGAAAAAGAGGGAACCAAAGAAGATGAGAACATGGGAGCAGAATTGGATGACTCAGGACTCAATAGATCCAAAAGAGGTAAAGGGTGGAGAAACGGAGTCAGAGGATCAAGTTCCTCTTTCCACCACTAGGTGACACCATTGACACCTCACTGCTGTCTGGAGGAGGTGAGTTTGGGAGGTTCTGCAGTCAGCCTCCGCAAGACACATAGGAAGCAGTGAAAACTGATCTCATTCACACAGTCTTACTGAGAAAAGAATCCGAAAAGTAAGGCCCAGCCAGGAACCCTTTTTGATCTTTATGTAAATCGTTAACTTGCCTCCCAAATACCCATCCCAAGTGCTGTCAGGGTAGGTACTGAGCAGGGAATCTGGAGCCCAGCTTCCCAGGTTTGGAGTTTGTTTCTGCTGCCACTATTTGGGCTACCCTAAGCAAGTCACCTATCTAAACCTTCTGAGCCCCACAGCTTCCTCCTCCGTGCAAGTTAGGGAGCAGCGTCTAGCTCAGAGATGCCATATGATGAAGGAGGAAGGGAATGACAGGCACAACAGCACCTTTGGTATGTTATTAGGTGAGAGCTCAAAACAAAACAGTAAATCTGAAAGTGAATGAATTCAGGCAACTTCACCAACAGTGACAGAGAAACTGTCCAGCTCAAAGAATACAATTCCTTTTGCTTTTGTTGAATGCAAACACAATGCTGCCAGATTATGAACACATTGCTTTGGAGTCCCCACCAGCCTCTTCCATTTTAAATAGAATGCTCTATCTTTGCATATTTTGCCTACTAATTACATACATTACTCATAGTTAACTCTATACAAACTTTCAAGGTGATGAAGTGAATCTTCGATGCCGTATCAGCTCCCACCTGAATTTTTGTGCCTGCCATTTTCTTTCCTTGCTGTCATCTCTGGTTCTCTCCCTTACCACCAGTATAATTCTGCTCTTCAACTGCTCATAATCACTCTAGGAAGTAATTGAGAATGCTTTTGTCTGGTATCTTCCTTATTCAAACTCACTGAAGTTACTTTCTCCTGTTTTTCCCCATGATCCCCTAAGTCCTCGTGAAGCCAAACCTTCAGTCTCAGGCATCAAAAACTGGCTTTGACTAACTGACAATGTGCCTGGACAGATGTTGCTATCATCTCCAGGCACATGCATGTTTTGTGAAGACCTGGTTCAGGTAAATCAGCAGGTGATGGCATTTCTAGGCTATTATCACAAGATAATGAAAAACCTTGAGCCATATGGAGGAGGGCTGCCTTAGTTAAGTCCCTACCAAAGACAGAATGTCCATTGAACATCACTAAAAAGTATGAGATTTTCATTTGTTCAATAATTTTTTTCTTTTCTTTTAAAAACCAGCAGCGCTTGCGCCCAAGAAAATTGATTCCTTATATCCTGTGTTTTCACTGTATCATCTTTTGATACTATTGGTGTGGTAGGGGCTCTGGAAACTTTCCCGTATCGACAAAGCCTCCTCATTTTACAGCCATCAGAACAAAGGCTACACAGCTTTCATTCCAGCTAGGAAGAGCCACATGTTTATAAGAGGACAGTAGGATGGGAGCAAACACATGCTTTGTACCTCAAGGGCAACCTTTAAAGAAAGGGGCCTACTCGTCTCGTTTCCCTTGTTCTTCCAGCCGGCTGGACAGCAGAGATAAAGCCTGGAGATCTACCCATGTCTTGAACCATGCTCTAAAATCTTTCTAGGGCTGACTGTGTAGGGTAGGAGTCTGAGTTTGTGACCAGTTCTTCAGACTACTGGACCAACCCTGGTGGCTTTTAGAAACTCTTCCAACAGGAAAGTTTCTGTGTTTGAGCCCAGATTCCTTTGTTTTATCATATGTAGTCGCATTTAATTCTGACCATGAAGCTCGTAGAATATTATTCGAACTAAGCAACCGTCCCATGACAATCATGAGTACACCTGAAACACACCTCACTAAGGCAGTTAGGTAGTGTTGTGTTTTGTTGCAGTTAATTTGTGTGACACTCTGCTTTGATGTTTTGGCAGCTAATCTTTACCTAGATGCTCTGGGTGGTCTGACGGTAGATGGTACAGAGAGCTAGGTGGTAGAAATGGAGAAGAGGTGGAGGGCAGGTGCAGGTGATCTTCAAAGAAACCTTCCTGGAATCAATCACGGAGTGGTTTTGGGAGCATCTCCCTAGACATTGTTTAAGTTCATAGTCATACTTAGTAGAAGAGAGGCAAGGAGCTCTTTAATTCAGGTGAACTTGGCTAAGCAAAATCTGGCCTTGTGATTAAGGAAGAAGCAGAGGGGAAATGATATGCCAGGCAGCTAGAACTCCTAACAGCAGCACCCATCTTCTCTCACCCTCCACCCCAAAAGGATCTACAGCAGTGGTCCTCAACCTTCCTAATGCCATGACACTGTCATACAGTTCTGGGTACTCAAATCTGGGCATATCTGCATGTGAGTGGACCTGCCTGGAGACAGAGGAGGGATGTCTCAGTTCCAATAGTCTTAGGTGACCCCTGTGCAATGGCCATTCGACCCCAAAGGGTCGCGACCCACAGGTTGAGAACTATTGACCTCCACGGCATCCCTTCCTCCACTGTTTCTTGTAGCTTAAAGTCAGGGCAAGATTGGGTTTTACTTCAGCCACAGAGGTAGAGCTGCCTTGTCAGTTAGTGGTCAGAAGTCAACCATTTCCTACATGAAAAAGACGCTAATAATTGACCAAGGAAAGCATTCCAATGGCAAAGCAGTGAGCCAAGCTTCTAGAAGAGCATATCATGCTAGGCTCCTGTCTGCAAGCACAGCAGAGTATCGTTCGTAGCGTCAGGGGCCGGCTCTCTCCCATGGAGTGGCTCTCAAGTTGGATCAGTCATTGGTTGGCCATTCCCTCAGTCTCTGCTCCATCTTTACCCCTGCACTCCTGGTAGGCAGGGCAGATTTTGGGTGGAAGGTTTTACAGTGAGTTGGTGCCCCCTCCCTCCACTGAAGTCCCACCTGGCTACAGGAGGTGGCCACTTCGGGCTCCCCGCTGCTGGGAGTCTCAGCTAGGGTCACCCCACAGACCCTTGGGAGCCTCCCCTGTCCCAGAGATGCCCCGGCTCTCTCTTCCCTTCCCCCTTCTACCATCCCTGTGCTCCCCATCCCTGTTACCTTCTCCCCATTACCCTCCCCACCCCTCTCCCACCCAGTTTCCTCCCTCCATCAACTTCAGATGACTATTTTATTTTCCCTTCTAAGTGAGATTCAAGCCTCTTCCCTTGAGCCCTTCTTGGCTTCTTTGGGTCTGTGGATTGCAGTATGGTTACCCTGTACTATACGGAGAATATCTGCTTATAAGGGAGTCCACACCATGTGTCTCTGCTTCTGGGTTACCTCACTCAGAATGATTTTTTTTCCTAGTTCCATCTGTTTGCCTGTAAATTACATGATGTCTTTGTTTTTAATAGCTGAGTAGTATTCCATTGTGCAAACGCACCACATTTTCTCTATCCATTCTTCAGGCGAGGGACAGCTAGGTTGTTTCCAGTTTCTGGCTATCACAAATAAAGCTTCTATGAACATAGTTGAGCAAATATCTTTGTGGTATGGTGGAACATCTTTTGGGCATAAGCCCAGGAGTGGTATAGTTAGTTTGGTCTTGAGGTAGATCTATTCTAAATTTTCTGAGAAACCCCCAGATTGATTTCCAAAGTGGTTGCACAAGTTTGCACTCCCACCAGCAATGGAGGAGGGTTCCCCTTGCTCCACATCCTCTCCAGCATAACTGTCTTCTGAAAAGCTTCATCCAGCTGCTGATGGAAACAGATGCAGAGACCCACAGCCAGACAATAGGCTGAGCTTGGGGAGTTTTGTGGAAGAGTGGGAGGAAGGAGGGAGGGAGCCAGAGGGTCAAGGACTCCACAGGAAGACCTACAGAGTCAACTAACCTGGGCCCATGGGGGCTCGCAGAGACCAAACCACCAACCAAAGAGCATGCATGGGCTGGACACAGACTCCTGACACGTATGTAGCAGATATGCAGTTTGGTCAACATGTGGGTTTCATAACAATGGGAGTAGGTGCTGTCCCTGACTCTGTTGCCTGCTTTTGGATCCCTTTCCCCTGTCTGGACTGCCTTGTCTGGCCTCAGTGGGAGAGGATGAGTTTAGTTCTGCTGTGACTAGAGGTGCCAGGGTGGGTTGATACCCATGCAATGATCATGCGATTGCTCAGCTTTTATTCTCTTGGTAATTTTTGAGGTGTCTTGTCATCCATTAGATAAGCAGGAAGCCACCATTAACCAGTTTCCAATATTGGTGTGGCCTATGAGTCGCAATAGCTATTTTCCTGAATCACACTTCATTTTCTGGAAAGAAGATGAAAGCTAGGATCAACATGGTGACGCCAGGTACATTGGAGGTGTTCAAAATACAGTTGTGATTGCCTGAAGTTTGGATAAAGCAAATTGCTTATTTCCATTTAGATTGAATGATGACAGGAAAGACACGGAAAAAAGAATAATTCAAATTCTGTCACTGTTTCTATACACTCTCTGTGTGAGTGTGTGTGTATAGGCCAGAGATTGACATCAAGTGACTTTTTATTTTATGTGCATGTGGTATTTTGCCTGCATCTATGTGTAACATGTATGCAGTGCCCTTGAGCGCCAGAAGAGGGCATTGGATCCCCTGGGAAGGGAGTCACAGATGTCTGTGAACTGCCATATGGGTCTGGGTTTTAAACCCGGGATCCTCTCAGTAAGAGCAGCCTCTGAACCATCTCTCCAGCACCCAAAACTTACTTTTTTTTCTGTGTATTTTATCCTCTGATTGCACATATATTTTTTTTCTCACATAGTATATTCTGATTATGTTTTCCTCTCCTTCTACTCCTCCAACACCTCCCCACCTTGCCTTCCATCCAGATTCATCCCTTTCTGGCTCTCATTAAAAACCAAACAGGCCTCTATGGGGTAATAATAAAATAAAATTTAATATGATAAAATAAAGCAAAAAAAACTAACACACTGAAATCGAACAAAACAAATTGAAGAGAAAAGAGCCCGAGAGAAGGCGCAAGAAACAGACCCACTTGTTCACACATCGTAAAAATGCTAAACTGGAAAACATAATATATATGTGAAAGACCTGTAAAAAGAGAAGAAAAATATAAACAAATAAAACCAAATACAAATGATAAGTTTTATTTTAATAAAAGAGGGACCCAGACATGACACTGTGAGACAAAGAGCCTCCAGAGCTTCTGGAGTGCATTTCCTGTTGGCCATCTCCTGCTGCCCAAGCAGCTGGCCCTTAAGAGTGGTTTGTCTCCCCAGTGAGACTTGAGAAAACTGAATTTTCATTTGCAAGTGGTTATCAATTGGACATAGCATCTAGGTTAATGACAGGGACACACATCCACTTCTCCTTTCTGCTCTAGGACCCCAACTGGTGCAGACCCCTCCGGGTCCTGTGCACGCTGCCTCAGTCTCCACGAGTTTATAAATGCACTGTTGATGGTGATTTAGAGGGTCTTGTTTTCTTGCTCTTGCCCTCTTTCTGCCTCCTCTTCCTCACGGTTCCCTGAGCACTGAGGGGAGGGATTTGATGGAGACATCCCGTTGAGGTCTGAGTATTCTAAGGTCTCTCACTCTCTGTGTAATGTCTGGCTGTGAGTCTTCCCATCTGCTGCAGGAGGAAGCTTCTCTGATGACGGCTGAGCAAGGCATCGATCTAGGAGGATAGCAGAATGTCGTTAGGAGTCATTTTAGTGCTACATTTTAAAACTTTTTTTTTTTAACTGTGGTATTCACACAGTCAGGTCTGGGTTCCATCTTGTGGAGGGGCCATTCTGACAAATCAGATGTTGGTTGGTGACTCCCATGAAATTTGTGCCACCACGGCAGTAGCCTGTTTTAGGCCAGGACATCATTGCCGATCAAAGGGTTTGGGGCAGGTTGGTGTTTATGCTTCCCCTTTGGTGCTCTGCAGAGTGCCCTCCTATATGAAAGACACTAGCATGTAGGGGTGAAGGCTCTATGTAGGCGCCGGCTCAACTTCCTCCCGTTCAATGAGCTGCATTGACCTTCAGTAATGGGGTCTTGCCTTGCAGTCAGTTAGTGGAGAGCAACCTACTGCCTTGGAAACATCCTGGGCTATTTGGAGACTCCCGTGGGACCCCTTTGGCCAACAGCTCAATTAGATTTAACCCAGTCTCAGTGCTGGAAGATTCACTTGTTGAAGAAGAGATGGCCTGTCTCCCTTATGATTTGGTGATTTGATTTATATCGCTTTAATATATGTTTATATTTTAGGAAGCTTCTACTGTATTAGATTTCCATATTCCCCCTCAAATGGCCTTCCATTTTAGTTCTCTCTCCCTGTATTCCCTCCCTCTTCTCCCTCTCCTGTCCCCCCTCCCCTTGATCTTCCTGTCCAAGTACTCCATCCACAGATGACTGCTTTATTTCTCTTTCCTAGGGACATCAATCTGTGCTCCTCCCAGTCCCCTGCTCTATATGTAAACTTTATTGCTCTGCGGATTATAGCTTGGTTACCATTGACTTAAAAGCTAATATCCACATATGAACAAATATATACCATGTTTGTCTTCTTTCTGTCTGGTTTACCTCATTCGGGATGTTTTTTTTTCCCCTAATTCCATCCATTTACCTGAGAATTTCATGATTTCATTTTTTAAATGGCTGAGGAACACTCCGTTGTGTAAACGCACTACATTTTCTTTATGCAGTCGTCTGCTGAGGGACACCTAGGTTCTTTCTAATTTCTAGCAGCAATAAATGTGGTTGGGCAAGTGGCTTGTGGTAGATTGAAGCATGCGTTGGGGAGATAGCCAGCAGTGGTAGAGTTGGAGCTTGAGGTAGGTTGATTCCGGTCTTCCTCTGGAGCAGTCACACTGGTGTCTATTGTGGCGGTATGGTTTGTGTTCCCACCGAGCATGGCTGTTCCCTGACCCCACATGCTCACCAGCATGACATTGCACTTGTTTTTATGGATCTTAGCAATTCTGACAGGTATACAATAAAATCTCAAAGTAGTTTTCATGCATTTCTCTGATGACTAAGGTATTGAACATTCGTTTAGGTGTTTTTCGGCCATCTGAGCTTCCGCTTTTGAGAATATGATACATCTGTATCATATTTTTATTTGGGTTATTTTTTGACATCTAGTGTTTTGAGTTATTCGTATTTTACATATTACTCCTCTGTTGGCTATTTTTCCACTCTGCAGGCTGTCTCTTTGTTTGAATGACAGTGTCCTTTGCCGTGCAGCTTTTCAGTTTTACGACGTTCCGTTTATTAATTGTTAATCTAAGATCCTGTGCTAATAATATTCTGTCCAGAAAGTCCGTCCTGTGCCAATGAGTCCAGGTTACTCCCCAGTCTCTCTTCCATCAGGTTCAGTTTATCTGGTCTTATGTTGAGGTGTTTTATCCATTTAGAGTTGAGTTTTATGCAGTATGGACCTACTTGAGTTTTTCTACATACAGCTGTTTAATTTGATCAGAACCAGTTGTTGAAGAGGCTGTCTTTTTTTTTTTTCCTTCATTAAAAAAAAATTAAGTGTTCAAAGGTGTTGGGTTTGTGTTTGGGTCTTCAGTTAGATGTTTTAAAGTTTTTTACTTGTTTGTTTTTTACTTAAGTCTTTTTCTTGTTTGATTAACACATGCTATTGTATATTATTTGAGGCTATTGTGAAGGGTTTTGTTTCTCTGATTTTTTTTAGCCCTATTTGTAGATAGGGCTACTGATTTTTGTGAGTTAATGTTGTATTCAGCTACTTTGCTGAAAGTGTTTATCAGCTGTGAAAGTTTTACATTAGCATTTTTAGGGTTCCTTATGTATACTACCCATACACTTGTAAATAAAGATACTTAGACTTCTCCTTTTACAAATTGTAGCCCCTTGATGTCCTTCAGTTGTCTTATTGAATAGGTATGGAGAAAGTGGACAAGCTTGTCTTGATCTTGATTTTAGCGGAATCATGTAGACTTTTTCTCCATCATGTTGGCTATGTGCTTGCTGTAAACTGTCCTCATTATGTTGAGGTATGCCCATTGTATTCCTAACCTCTCCAGTACTTTTATCATGAAAGAGTGTTGAATTTTGTCAAAGGCCTTTCGACATCTAATGAAATAATCATGTGGTAATTCTTTTTGGTTTGTTTATCAGTTTTACATATGTTGAACCATCTCTGCCATCTCTGGGATGAAGACTACTTGATCATGGTAGATTATCTATTCGAGGTGTTCTTGGATTCGGTTTGCACATATTTTATTGTGCATTTTAAAATCTAATCTATGTTTATAAGAGAAATTGGTCTGTAATTCTCTTTCTTTGTTGGGTCTTTGTGTGGTTTTCATATCAGGGTAACTGGGTCCTCATAAAATGACCTGGACAATGTTCCTTTTTTTCCTGTTTTGTGAAATAACTTGAGGAGTATTAGTATTAATTACTCTTTGAGAGTCTTGTAGAATTCTGTGCTAACACCATCTAGCCCTGAGATTTTACAATTGGAAGACTAAATTACTGTTGCTATTTCGTTATTGTTTATAGGTTTGTTTAACTTGCTTATATGATCTTGATTTAACTTTGGTAAGTGGTATATATTGAAAAAATTATCTATTTCTTTTACATTTTCCAATTTGCTGGAGTAAAAGTTTAATTTTTAATAATTTATTTAATATTATTTTATGTGCACTAGTGTGAAGATGGCAGATTCCTTGGAATTGGCATTACAGATAGTTGTGAGCTACCATGTGGGTGCTGGGAATTGAACCCGGGTCCTTTGGAAGAGCACAAAGTGCTCTTAACCACTGACCTATCTAAAGTATGTCTTTATGATTCTCTAAATTTCCTCCATGTCTGCTGTTATGTCCTCTCTTTTCCTTCTAATTTTATTAATTGTATATTCTCTGTCTTTATTTGATTTGTATAAGAGTTTGTTAATCTTACTCATTTTCTCATAGAACCAACTCTTTGTGTCACTGATTTATTTTATTTTATTTTTTTGGTGTTTTTATTTTATTGATTTCACCCTGAGTTTGATAATTTTCTGCCCCCTACTTCTTTTGAACGTGATTCTCTTTTTTGTTCTAGAGCTTTCAGGTGTGCTGTTAAGTTAAAAGTAAAATTCTTTTCAGTTTTCTAATGTAGGCACTTAGTGCTATGAATTTGCCTCTTGGAAACACTTTCGTTGTTTTTCATAAGTTTGGGTATGTGGTGCATTCATTTTCATTCAGTTCTAGAAGGTTTTAAACTTCTTTCCAACTTTAACCCATGATGCAGATAGGATGCAGGGTGTCACTTCAGTGCTCTTGTGTTTGTGTCTGAGTATGTGGGCAATTTTGGAGACAATTATATGAGCTTCTGAGAAGGTATAGTCTTTTGTATTTGGGTGAAATGTTCTGTAAATATCTGTTAGGTCCATTTGGCTTAAAACATCAGTTAGCTCCGGCAGTTCTGTGTTTAGTCTTTGTCTGGATAACGTGTCTATGGGTGAGAGTGGAATGCTGAACTCTCTGCTCTCAGTGTGGGAGGGCCAGTGTGTGGTTTAAGCTGGAGTAGTGGTTTGTTTCATTTGTGGATTTGGATGTCCTTTTGTTTGGCGCATAGACGTTAAAAGTTGCAGTGACCTCTTGGTGGATTTTTCCTTTGATGATTATGTAGTGCTCTTGTTTCTAATCAGTCTCTCTTCTGATCAGTTTTGATTGAAGCCTATTTTGTCAGACATTAAAGTCTACACCAGCTTGCTTCTTAGGGCCATTTGATGGAATAAATTTTTCTTCTTTCTTTTTTTCCCCCTTGAGTTGATATCTATTCTTGATATTAAGGAGCGTTTCTTGGACATAGCAGAAGGCTGGATCCTGTTTGCACATCTCTTCTGTTAGTCTGTGTCTTTTTATTGGGAATTGGGAACACTGATGTTGAGAGATGTCAATGAGCAGTGTTTGCTGATTTCTGCTATTTTGTTGTTGTGGTGGTGGTGGTGTATGTGTGTGTTTCCTTGCTTTTGATTTGCTGTTCGGGAATTATTTATTTTTTGTGTTTTCTTGGCTGCAGTTAACCTCATCAGGTTAGAGTTTTCCTTCCAGTAGTGTCTTCCGTAGTGCTGGATTTGCCGATAGATACTGCTTAAATTTTTATTTTATCATGGAATATCTTATTTTCTCCAGAGACTGGAAGTTTTGCGGAATATATTGGTCTGAGCTGGCATCGGTGGCATCTGTAGAACAAACAGCTTCCCAGACCCCTCTAGATTTTAGAGTCGCCATTGAGAAGTCAGGTGTTACTCTAATAGATCTGCCTTTATATGGTAATTGGTCCTTTTACCTTGTAGCTTTTAATAGTCTTTCTTTGTCCTGTATGTTTAGTGTTTTGATTATTATGTGCTGAGAGGAATTTCTTTTCTGGTCCAGTTTATTTGGAATTCTGTATGATTCTTGTACCTTGATAGGTATCTCTTTCTTTAGGTTAGGGAAATTTTCTGTTATGATTTTGTTGAAAATATTTTCTGTGCCTTTGACCTGCATTTCTTCTTCTTCTTCCTCTATTCTTCTTATATTTAGATTTGGTCTTTTCTTACATTCCTGAATTTTCTGGATGTTTTACGCCAGAATTTTTTTAGACTTAACATTTTCTTTGACAGAAGGATTTATCCTGCCACGTCTTCAATGCCTGAGATTTTCCTTTTGTATCTTCTATTCTGTTGGTGAGGGTTGCCTGCTTCAAGTTCTTAAAATTTTCATTTCCAGATTTCCTTCAGTTTGGGCTTTTTTTTCTTTATTGATTCTAGTTTTACTTTCAGGTCTTGAGCAATTTTATTTATTTCTTTTTACTGTGGTTTCATAAATTTCTCTGAGGGATTTATTCATTTTGTCCTTAAGTATCTCTATCATCTTCATAAAGGCTATTCTGAGATATTTTTCTGTGCCTCGGCTGTGTTGCAATACTCAGGGTCTCCTGTGGCTGGCTTGCTGGGGTCTAGTAGAAACACTTTGTTCTGGCTGTTATTGTGGTTCTATGCTGGCATCTAGGCATCTGGGAAGATTGTAACTCTAGGTGCCAGTAGCTGGTCTTGTCTTTGTTGGGTGGGTGTTTTGTTCCTTGGTTCTGTTGCCCTCTCAGGTTCTTAGAAGAGAGCTGTGTGTTACCTGGTATGGAATTCTTCTGGAATCCTGCTAAATGTGGCCACTGGGATTCCATAGAAAATGTGTTCCTAGGTATTGAGAGCCAACACTTAGGAATGGGGTGGGCTAGAAGGGTCCACTGGAGAGAGTAGATTAGGGTGTTCCACAAGGACGTGCTTAGTCCCCTGGGATTGAGGACAGAGGGTCAGGAGAAGCCGTGACAGGCTGTCTGCTTCAGAGCTGAGGTGAGAGAGGGTGATTGGATTTGGAGGAGAGGACAGAGAGGGAAGGTGTGAAGCCCCTCTACTGCACTGCTGGCCTACTTGCTTCTCTGGCAGGTTTGGCTGCCATGTACCCAGAGAAAGCCTGCTGGATCTGGGGACTGGGAGAACGGCATGGCTGGGGAGGAAGGTTACAGGAGAAGATCTGAGCGAGTCACTGGCGATGGGGTGAGAGGAGGAGGCTACAGCAGGTGGTGTGCTACAGAGATGAGAGGGAAACTGGGGGGCTGGATTTGGAGTAGAGGACGTGGGGGGAAGGTCTGCAGTTAGGCTACCTGCCTCCCTGGCCAGAGCAGCCTGTGGCGTCCCAGGGAGAGCCTGCTGGAGTGGGGCCCTCCACTTCATTTCTGAGGTAGGGTTTTTCACTGAACATAGAACATGTTGATTTGGCCAGTGAGTTTCTAGGAACCACCTGTCTCTTTTCCTGCAGTATGGGCTTCACACACTCACACCATGGCACCATGCTTTTATGTGGGAGCTAGCATCTGAAATCAGGTCTTCATGCTTACAAGGAAACCAGCTTACCTCCTGAGCCTGGCCAAACAATGAGAGAGGCAAATAAGTTGGCCGCAGTCTACCTCAGTAACGGTTCTTCTCATAAAGGATGGTCTAAAAGTCTCAGAGCTCCAGGTGGCTCTGAAGGCCCAATGTCAGTGGAAAGTTTTGCAGTAGTTAGCTCACTCTGTGGCCTAAGGCAAGCTATTTAACCTCTTAGTGTCTGGATTTCCTCATCTGTGAGACATGGATAATAATACTTCCCTACATCCCAGGTGTGTTGGGGGCATTAATTAATGTTTGTCTATTGCTTGGGGATGTGAGATGAAAGGCTAGCATCGTTACTGCCAGTTTGCTGCAGGCGAGACTAGATTATAGTCGTCCAGATGGGGTGCATATGGGAAGTGGTTTCAGCAGAAGATTTTTCCAAATGAAACACAGGTTTTAAGGTTTGGGGCCACTTCAAAAGGAAAGGTGCTGCTGAACTTCATCCTCTCTCCCAGCCTCAGTGGGCTCAGATTTTACGTCTCATGGAGTCAGCAGCCGGCACCCTAGTAGTAGATGCTAATACCCTCAGCAAGAGATGCTCAGCTCAGCTTCTTTTCCCCAGTGTGGAACAGCAGTTACGTGTTACCAAGAAGAGTTTACTGTTACACAGTTACAGAAAGCTCTCCGGTCCTAGTGAGGAGTACCCGGCATGTGGGCCCATTGAGCGAATCTACCCAGTGACTGTTTTAACCACCTCTGGAGAAGCCCAGGAGGCAAGAGGTTTCAGTCTTTCCTATTTGCTTCAATGTTCCCACCTCCACCCAACCCCACTGCATCCCTGCCGCCATCCCAGTCCTAGTCCCAATCTCACCATCCATCCTTCATTATTTTAAAAATAGCTTTTACCCCCAAAAGCACAAATGTGTTCTTGAAAGCTTTTAAAAGAACACTTTGAGAAGGAACTTCTAGACAAGCAGACACCAGAGGGGCTGGGCACATTCCAGCTTGGGAGGAAGACAATGGGAAAAGCCTCTCTCCTTTGAGTGCTAGAAAAATTTTGATTTCTTCAAAACTGGAAAAACTGATGCAATTTGAACAATCCTAAGTTTGAAGACAGAAATAACCTATTTCCAAGAACAACTGAGGACCTTTCTCCTATAACTACAGAAGAAAGCAAATGATCAGCCTAGTAGTTAATACAAGAAATAGGATGAATCTTATCAGTGGTTAAATACATGAGAAATAACTGCTAGCAGCCAAGATTCTGCATTTGCTTTTCATTTGCTCATGTGTACTGAGTATGTTCTCAGTGTCAGAGAATATTCCGGGCACCTAGGAATTAGGCGTACAGCAGGGTTCCTGTTTGTGTTGTCAGAAGGCAGGAACGTACAAAGAACCAATCACAAATTGGAGAGCAAAGGTGAGGTGACACAATAGAGAGTTCAGAAGTGATTTAGTTTGAGTGTCTGCAAAGCCCTGTCTGGATGAGAGCAAAGTGTGGGACTTAGTGTTAAAACACGACTGTTATAATGAGGTAGCTTCAGTGGGTATGAGATGCAAGCTGAGAGTCTAGCAAATTCTTCAATGAGATGCCCAGTTGTTTGTTTCTCTTGTGTGTGTGTACATGAGTAGTGTGCATACATTTGTGCATGTGTGTTTACATGTATATGGGTGCATGTGCCTATGTGTGCGGGTGTTCAGGCATGTGTGTGTGTGTGTGTGTGTGTGGTAGAGGGTGATGTCAGGTACACATTGAGGCAGGGTCTCTCACTTGAACCCGGAACTTGCCAATTCAGCTAGTTTAATTAGCCAGCTTGCTCCTCTGTCTCCCGCCCCAGCAACGGAATCACACTCAGCTTTCTGTGCCTGCCTTGATTTTGTGTGGATGCTGGGCTGCGGAGCCAGATGTTGGTCCTCAATCTTGCACAGCAAATGTTATCACTGAGCCATATCCTCTCGCTTCTTCTTTAACATAGATCCATTCATCACTGACTGGGAAAGCAGACTATGGCTGGAACATGCAGCTAGGACAGCCTGTGGCTTCTCTGTGATGAGCTGAGGCCGAGACATCTTGCTGAGTTCTTCATACAGTCTGCATTTCAGTTTTCTCACCTGGGAGTGGAGGCAAAGAGGTCCTTCTCAGCTCTAACTTTGAAAAAAAAAAGCCCCAACCAAAATAATGAATCAACTGTTGTAAATGTTTTGTCTTCAGAAATCTGTGATGTTATAAAAAGAGTTTAAAGTTGATTTGTGTACCTGTTTAGTACGATTAGGCAGAGAGCACGGTTCAGAAGTTAGATAAGATGAATCTTACTATGAAGAAAGAGTAAAAAGATGCACAGTTGAGAATTTTCAAAACCCTAGAAAAGTTTTAAATAATCACTACTACTATAATTCTTGTGGTTTCTTTGCTTTGGGATTTTTCTTGTTTTTACAAACTGATGGGAAGGGATACTTATGGAATGTCTTATAATTGACCAGCTGAGAATTCCATTTACAACAAAATTTGGGCTGTGAAAAAGCCAAGTCAGCAAGTAAATTTAGAATATATAATTCGTTTTTTATTATCGTAGACTCTTCACAAGGAATTAAATCCTCTCTTTTTAAAACAACGGTCTCTCAAACACAGCTTCATGAGAAAGTAAAATCTTACATCATTTTGTGCCTCTTAGCTAATAACACAGCATGGACATTGGTGTCTTCTCTAATGCTCGACATTTTTCAGAAGTGTTTCGAACAGTTATTTGTTCCTCACAGCTGTTTTGGAAGTAAAGTGGGCGGGAGCTTCACTCTTCTCCATCGGTTGAGGAGAGGCTCGGGAGTTGGAATTTTTCTGGAACTGTTTAACTGGTGATTTAAGCTGGAATCCAGGATCTCGCCTCCTGTGTAGAATTGCAACTTCCAAAAATGGGTGCACAGGTACGCTGAGTGTTCCCTCTCCTGTGTCGCTGCTTGTTTCTAATACAAGACCCCGAAGAACTTTTAAGGACTTCAGAAGAGTTTGAGCGACAGTCATCATATTACTGTCTCTTCTACTGAAGCCCTGCCCCTGTGTGCTGGGTATCTGTCTGGCATGGCTTTGACACTTGTTGGATGACCTTTGTCTACTGAAGTGATGAGTCCATAGGTGTCTTGGGCTGAAAACTTTGCTTTAGTAAACCTTGGGAATGGGTGGTTAATCTTACTGATTTATTCTGGATTCATTCTGAGTTCATATTACAAACAACATAAAAATCTGGTAAGGTCCTTCTAAATATTGATTTACTGTTTGTGTGTTCATGTGTGTATGTGAGTGTGGGGGCATGTGAGTGTGGAGCTGAGAGGTCACCTTTCGGGAATAGGTTCACTCCTGCTCCCTGTGGGTCCCAGGGACACATGTAAGCACCGCTAGCCAGTGAGTCATCTTGCTAGTCCAGATAACACCAAAGCTTTTAAAGCTTAAATTTCAGGCACCTACTAATTTTTTGCCTAAAAAAAATCAGTCAATAAAACATGTTTAGAGAGACACATATCAGAGCAGATGGTTTTCTGCCTCCTTCCAGACCTTGCATTCTACCGTGGGCAGAAAATCCTAAGTCTTTGAATGTGGTACAATGATTAGAGAATGTATTTTGCTGTATAATTTTGACGCACTGTTGTAAGATCTGTTAAATACATCTATAGGTCAGAGAGACCGAGGGACGGGAAGGGATCTACTCGATGGTGTGGATAAAAGATGGATGAAACTTCAGGGAACAGAAAGAGGTGCGTTCAGGGAGAACCAGGCACAATTTTGTTAAAAATGTTACCCTTTATCACCAATAAATTAAAAGAAGGTGGTGTTTTAGGGTGAGTCAGAAGATAGATGTTGCATTAACAGGCCCTGGAATCAACAGGCACCACACGAGACGGCCAAGCATGGAAAGATGACCATAGGACATTCGTTCCCCTTGCCTTTTATCTTTCACACCTGTGTTTGAATTCATCCAAACCTGCATAAATCCTTTATACAGCTGTCGAAATTGCACCTGAAAAAAGGCTGAAGTTGTCTCAGACTGGCTAACATTTCATCATCTTGAATACTTAAACCCAAACAGGTTTAAACACTTTGCCAAACCCAAGGATAATGGGCTTCCCATTGATCTCTGCTCTGTTCAAATGTTCAGCTGTGTGTGCCAAAATGTACACAGCAGGCTGCTTTGCACAGCCTCCAACAATTTTTAGCTGCAGACAGACCCAAACACAAAGTTCTAAGGACAACAAGTCCCCTTTTAAATACACACAAAAAGACATCCTTTGATATTTGTAATTAAGTAAAGAACAGTTGGCCATCGAGCAAATCAATCTGTTTAAGTTCGTTTTATTTTCTTGTGCAAGTAGTTAACTTGAAGCGTTTTTCTGAGAAGAGTCAATGAAGTTTATGGTGTTTTACCGGACTGTTTCTGAGGTTTATTTTAACTCCATAATCACTTTTATCACTTTTAATTTGGGATCTCTGATTAATTTTTTTCTTAGAAGTTGCAAATGTTGGGCTGGAGAGCTGGCTTAGCAGTTAGGACCACTTGCTGTTCTTTCAGAAAATTCCTAGTTCCATTCCCTGCACCCACACCAGGTGATTCACAACTCCCTGTAACTCTTGTTCTTGGGATCTGATGACCTCTTCTGTTTTCCAAGGGCACCTATACACATACACACACACACACACACACACACATGTGCACACACACATACAAATAAAAGAAACAATCCCCGCAACCCCAAATTTTAAATCTTTAAAAAAATGCCAATCTTAAATTTTAAGATGTGCAGAATTTTATAGTTTGGATCAGGTCTTCATAATTTAACGACCACTTTTTCTGTGGGATAAGTTAAGCTGGAGTTACCAGCCAGGCCTTGAATATAATGATGTCTTTCAAGGCACTGTGAAGAGTAGTCATTCCCCAAGTGCATTCATATCCTAGTCCCAGAACCTGTGAATGTACCAAACAGTAATGGCAAATGAAAACGACTGACTTTGCGATGGGGAGGCTTTAAGGATATAGGTGGGACACTACCATCTTAAAACTGGAAAAAATAGTCAGAAGACAGGTTCAACAACATGTTGGGACCCTGAGGATGCTCCTGTTCTGGCTGCCCTTTCTAGCAGCTGGGGGAGGCTGCCATGGCCAGCCTTCCAAAGGAAACTCGGCTCTGCTAACACCAGCTTTTAAGTTCACAAATACCTGTTTTGGATTGTTGACTTCTGGAACTATGACAATAAGTTTGTGTTGTTAAAAAAACTTTGCAAATGTATGCGTTGATCTTATACAAATAACTACATGGTTATGGAAAGCAGAGACCTGATAGTAAAAATATCTTAGGCTCTTTCCCCTGTAAATCCTTTCCCCAAAGCAGCCCTTTCCCAGCTTGCATATTCCTGTAGACTGTCTATAAGTACTCTACAGTAAGTAATTCAGTTGAGATGACTGTGTCCCTAGAGAAAGCCTACAGCATATCTTGATAGGACCTACCAGCTACTTCTAGACAATACTGCTGGCATAGCCTGAGTTGGCAGGGATGATGCCTATCCTTTCACATATTTGGGAGAGTGTCTGAAGTAGCCAGGGGGAGGTTAGGTGATTTAGATAACTATAATAAGATATACTTGGTTAGGTAGAGGTCTTCACTCAGGAACTCAGAATCATGAAAGTATCTCTTGGACCCTGAGAGATATACTTTCTTGAAAGTAATGTGTTTTCTTACAAAATTTTGTTGAGGGTTATGTTACTGAGAATTGAACTGACCCAAATGTGAAGAAGTTTATTTAATGGCACACTGCAGCTGAAACTTTGAAGGCCCACAGAAGATTTAAAGTCCAAGATTTGTTATAATTTTACTATCTATCTATCTATCTATCTATCTATCTATCTATCTATCTATCTATCTATCTGTCTGTCTGTCTGTCTGTCTGTCTGTCTGTCTGTCTGTCTGTCTGTCTGTCTGTCTATCTGTCTATCTGTCTATCTGTCTATCTGTCTGTCTGTCTGTCTGTCTATCTATCTGTCTATCTGTCTGTCTGTCTCTATCATCTGTCTGTCTGTCTATCCATCCATCCTATCTATCTATCTGTCTCTATCATCTGTCTGTCTATCCATTCATCCATTCTATCTATCTATCTATCTATCTATCTATCTATCTATCTATCTATCTATCTATCTATCTATCTATCTATCTAGTTTTTGAGATAGGGACTATCTATGTAGCTTTGGCTGTCCTGGAACTCACTTTGTAGACCAGGCTGACCTTGAACTCAAAGAGATTCACTTACCTCTGGTTCCCAAGTGCCGAGATTAATGGAGTGCAACACACACACACACACACACACACACACTGGGATTGTTTAAATTGTTTAAATAATTGCAAAATTCTGAAAATGCACATGAATTGAGGTTTTATATACCTGGGTGGATGAGGCTGTCTGCTGTACCATTTCTTTGTTTGGATTCTCAGATATGGCTCATGGATGCAAGAGCTCTGTAGTGTAATAAATTCAGTACAATGTAAACATATGGGAAAATGCATGACTTCGTGCAATTACAAATATATCACAACTGCAACCCTAACAGATATGTCACACTTCTATTATTCCTTAGAATACTATAATGTGTTATCAGTCATTAAAAGTGAAAGTTGGTATCTTTGGGTTTAGGATTCATTCTGGGTAAGGAATAAACACACTCAATTACAGTGATTCTATTTTCTGCTTTCTGGTTCACACTACCAAAAGTTAGAAGGCATGTTTTCTTGGTAAACATGGTACTGGGAATAAGTGAATGTAAATGTTGACCCTGAAAAAAAGGTAGCACTTGCCATCATCGTCAGAAATAAAAATGGAAATTCCACACTGCACAGTGACTGTGAGCAAAGCCCTGAGAATCTGGATGTCTTTTTGATTTCTTGGTGCCCCCTGTAAATTACCATGACAGAGACAAATGTTGGCCATCTTCAGGTCTGGCTCCATTGAGTGCTTCCTTCTCAGGCTCCTGTTAAGGGCTGAATTAGTTGCAGTGTTTCCTGTTCTTTCTTAGGAAGAGATGGATTTCTCTGAGTTTGGTAGAGAAAAGCCCATAACAGGTGTTTGCCTGAGCTTGATGCACAGATTACTGTCTGTAAATAGCTACAGAGAGTTTTGGCTTCTGGGGAACTTGAAACTCACTTTACTGACAAGATAATCCAAGGCCCACTGGAAGTGGTACTGGGCGGAAGCTGAGAGTTACAGAGTTCCAAGGTACAGTTTACACTGGGTATAATAAGATATAACAGTCAAGAGACAAACTTATTCAAGAAGGATATCTGGTGTTGAGTCATGAAATTGCGAATCTGAAGAAGGAGCAGTGTTAGGGTTTGGCGTCTGGACCTAAGCGAGGAGAAATGAAGAAAATGTAAATATGGATGAAAGGAAGTAATCTTCAATCATGATGTCAGCACATGTCATTTCTTATCATTCTGTAGCAATTCTGACAGTTTTGTGTGACTCTGAGTGAGAACACTGATTCAGTTTTATTAATTGTTCTCCCTCCTCCCCTTTAGGCTTTGCCATCAGGGGATGCTGAAGCTGCTCTTCCTGTTTTCTGTTTCCTGTTTGCTTCTTGTTCTGTGAGGCAGCCTACTTCCTTACACAACTTGTTGGTGGAACTTGATTCCAGGAGCAACTAGTGAGTCCAGATGGTGTTGGGAAAACACTCGAAATAGCTTCGTCCACTCACCCCATCTCCTGAAGAACCTGCCATAGCTGAGATGCTCCTTTGCTCAAAGTTCTATGCTTTTTAACCCCATAAAGCCTTCAGTCCTACATTTCCATCAACCTCCCATCTTCTCTGTATTTCAGAAGTTTTAGGGGTGGTAAAGGCTCTTGGAATTCTTACCTCTGGGATATCTTAATGCTCCTCCTGTGGGTCCTCTGTTCTTTGGTATTTGGTCAGCAGTTGTTGGCAGTGCATTGCTTTGGTTTGTTTATTGGATCTTGACTGACTCAAGTTTCATCTGGGTGGTGTAGCTGTGAGGGGAAGAGGCACACCTTACAGACTTCCGGTGAAGAGGAGAAAATAGGACCTGATGGTTAGAGAAGTAAAAGTGAGGAGAGAGGGAGTGGACAGGGAAGGGCAGCTGAGAGAATGATGATACTATAGATTATTGGCGACTCTGGGTAAAGACATATGCACGTAAAGATATTTCAAGGGCCCCTGGCAAGGAACTCAACTCAAAGAGAGTTAGAGAGGCATGTCTTGGTGAGGCCGGAGACTGGGTAGAGGGAGAGGGTTGTCAGGTAATTTGTATGAAGGGGCTTAATGCAAAGCACATTGTAGGGGGTCCTATCCATAACAAAGAAGGGCCACCTCCTTTTAATATATGGCAAGGGTTGAGAATAATGAGAACTCCAGGTTACTCCTTTAATGAGATGATAGTATTAGTGACTGGTGTTTTGTGATTGTTTACATAACCAAACTTTGCCTCTGATGGAGTCAATTGAAGGCCTTGTCAATGAACAATATTGCTTTTAAATTTTTTAAGATGGAAGGAGGTGAGCAAGCTCCACAAATAGGCACCTTACATGAGCAATAAACTATGTAGCCGTTTGTCATCAAATAAAACACATAGCAAAGCTCACCTGACACATATATAATAACAGTCATATATAATTATTGAGCTACACTGTAATTAGACATAGGTGGTAAGCAGGTCCTACTAAATATTTTAACTTATATTCATAAAAGTCAAGTTGAATTTTATTCTAGTTCCTACCTTCTTAGCTCTTTCTTTACGATGAATCTATAACAGCTTTTTATACTCTTGTGCCATTTAAAAATCCCCTCTGAGACTGAGTTGAAAGCTTCCTCCATGCTGGCTAGCTTTTATAGCACTGGAAAGTGATTGTGGAAGAGAAAAAAAAACCTCAACAGCCTTCTGAGCTCTGTGTGCTATAACACTAGTTTATCAGGCAAGATCTGACCACTGCTCCCACAGTGTCACAACTATTATGGGGTAACCAACAACTCTCTCTTTGGGTTTGAGGTCTGCTCTATAGGAAGCAATGTATCTTGGTACTATAAATTCAACTACAAATTAAAAACCTGGGTTGACGCTACGTGAGGGGTTAATGGCCTAAAAGCCTCAGGTGTGTTGAGAATCTCTAAACAGGAAAGTTGACACACTAATAGCAGCTTCTTTAGGATGTTGGACTCTGGGAACCTCCGGAGAAGTAGAACAACTTACCTTTGGTATTTACAACTTGGAGACGACAGACAGGTGACTAGATCTGCAGATGGGATCTTCCACCCCAAGTTTCCCTTTTCTGTCATGTAAAAGCCAAGTACCCTGTTCTTAAGCACACACTGTCCACCTCTGCGGAGAGAATGCTGTCCTCCATTGTTCTGGGGAAAGGACAGTCTGCTCCTGGAGAGGCCAAGCTCCTCTTTCTTTTATTTCCATGTTGCTTCCATCAATCCCAATCTAACACCAAGGGAAGAATTTACTACTGTTATTTAGCTAAATGGACATAACGTCAAACTGCCTTCTAAATATGTTTGTTTACTCCATAGATAAGTGCTACTCTCGCCCTTAATCAAAGAATTCTTTTTAGTGAATGGTAATGAATGCAATCTGATTGAAAACAGACCTGTCAACAGTCAGGAGTGGATAAAGAAGGAGATCATGGGCGTTCTGCTCCTTTCCATCGAGCTACTGGCTACTGATATATTCTTGGAAAGTTAAGTGATTGCCTTCAGTTATGTACCTACTGGTGAGCTTACCAGACTCCAATGGTCAGCTTCGAGCCCATTGTAACACAGATGGCCCTGAACAAACTCACTGAGTTACAAAAGAAAGCAAAAAGATACGAACATGAAAAGGGACTTATGGAAAGGTGTGAGGGGGTCATGGGTGGGAAGAAACTTACAGAGGGTGAAGGAAAGAGAGTAATAAGAAGGCATTGTGTACATGAAGGGAACTGAAAATAAATTTAATTCATAGTGAATTGACTTATCTATCATTGATTGAATTTTCATTCTCTTCTAAACATTTTTCTAGGTGTTGAGGGTTTATGAACATGAAGGGAATAGAGCCTTCAGCTGAGGGGGTAATGTGTAGGCTCTAATCTGAACCACACGCATGCTATAGCATGCTTCCCATACACTGCTACACAATGGGCCTATTGTCTGTGCTGTGTGCTGTCCTCTGGTACCTTTCTTTCTCCAGCTGAAGGCTTCGCCTTTCCATGTGGCACATCTGCCCTTCTCTAGTTCTCTTCTGGCACCCAGGGCTCCTCGGTTACATTTCCAAGTCTCAGCTTCCTCAGTAATGAAAGACTTAACCTGGAGATCGCTGGCTTGTGACTATGAAATAACTTTGCGTAGAAGAACTAACAGACACATGGTAAGGTGGATGGCACAGAGAGTAGAACACAGGAGGAAGGGGCTTTTCCTCTTACAAACAAACATCATTGAAGACGTAGAAAGATAGTTGAGACAGGATGGAAAATCTTTTTTTTTTTTTATTCAAGGGACCTAGAAGCCCACGTATGGTTCTTTGAACATCACAATAATGAATCTTACAGGGCCCGTGTCTTAAGCAGTTTGCTTCTAGAGTCTTCTACTCCTTGGCACGTAGAAGAGGTCCGCTTCTCTGCCACCTTGAAGAAAAATGACGATGTGGAGAGCTCACATTTGAAGCCAGCCTTTGTCACTTGCTGGCTTCACGATGGCCAGTTCTCTCATGGCAACAGTAGAGGCCATGCAGTGCAGCCATCCCACTGTTCTGCTGTGTAACAGGTAGATTGACCCCAACTCCAGCTTCGGATGTAAGCCCTGGTTTGCGTCAGCGGAGCATTGTTCTGCTACACCTTGCCGTGAAGATGGTGTCAGGGCTGTGTAGATAATTCACACTTCAGTACGTGTGGTAGAAAGAACTTTTTGTTTTGTTTTGTTTTGTTTTGTTGTTTTTCATATGCTCTGCTATAAAATATGTCCTCTGACCAGGAATGAAGAAGCATTTGGCATGATTATATCTGGTAGCATCTTTAAAAATTGTGAGGTGGCCAACTTGATGATAAGCCCAACATGCAGAGACGAATTGAGCTGTGAGAACTGTGGAAAAGTAGAATTGATAGCTTTGGGAGACTATGCCACAAGCCCAAGCCACCCCTGTACTTTCCAGAGAAGGGTCAGAGAGTCCCCCTCACTTGGCAAGCCAGTTTGAATGAAGTGTTGCTACAAAAATCCAGCCAATTTTTATATTTGCTTCTTGGGTGCTTGAGGGATTCAATGAGCTCAGGTGAATAAATTTCTTGTAGTATCTGGTGTGTTGTAAGAAAGTCACTACCATGTGTAATTATTGCCTTTAAGAAAGTCACTACCATGTGTAATTATTGCCTTATAGTGGGACAGAGAAAGGAGGATACAAAGAATGACACTTAACTAAGTCCAACACATAGGATGATGATGGCTTTGGGGGTAGATAATCGGAATTATCGGAATTAAGAATAGGAGTAATCACTTAAAACTTCCATTTCATCAACCTCTCAGGCTAATTACTAATTATTCATTATGTAATTGGTAACTACAGCTATCAATTATGTTAGGAAATAAAAAAGGTTTACAAATATGCAGTGACATATGTTCTGTAATTTAGAGTTGTGAGTCAGAGGGAGACACAGGTTTGCCTGTCAGTTCATCCAGCTCTGGATGTCAAGGAGCTGGATGGAATGTGCCAGTGGACTTAAATATTTGTCAACAGTTGAATGAATAGGAAAGAAGAGTTTTAAAAACAACCACCGCGAAGGAGAATCAGTTGAGACCACAATGTTGTCACGGTGTTCAGCTGAGTGGGAATGCATATGCAGAAACCTACCTTTCAGAGACCTGGAGGTGAGGGGGACCTCAGGCCCATCGGAGATTCCAGGGGTTGTAGCCTCAAGCTAGAGTGCTTATTGACGGCCCCAGAGAGAGAGGGAAACAATGAAGGGGAGCATGGAGAGATAATGAGCCTGGCTTTTGACATGTTTAGTTTTAGGAGGTGGTGGGACACCCAAGTAGAGATATTCCATGGACAGAAAGAAACACCAGACCGAAAAGAGGGTGAAAGGTCAAGGCTGGGGTTGGAGGCTTGAAAATCATCTGTGTTCAGGTGGTAATTGAAGCCATCTGATGGAGCTCCCAGGAGATGCTGTAGGAGGGACAAATCCATGGCTCCAAACTCCTGGTTGCAGGGGAGACCAGAACTCTGGAGAAGGGCTCGTGCGTAGAGGCTTAGGGAAGAACTAAAGAGGCAGGGACAAAGAAGTCTGCAGAAAGTGTGCTTGTGACAGAATGAGGAGGAGACAGGGACACTCATAAAATGGCTCTGGGAAGTTGGAAAAGCCATAAAGAGCAATTAGGCAATTTGATGTTTCCATCACTTAACAGGCATCATTCTGAAGGGAGCAAAGGTCATTTATCCTTCAAAGAGCCAAAGAATCACTGATATAAGATGAGTAGTTTTGGAGAGGCTGAATCCTAGCTGCCTTTCTTTTCCACCCAGGAAGGAAACAATAGTTACTGTTTTGGGAGGTTATGAGGCTAATCAGCACTCCTAGAAGAAGACTAAAGAAAGAAGTTCTCACTTGTTATAATGCCGTGGAGATTTCCATCACAACATTGCTAATTTCCCCTAAGAGCCAGCTCTTGCAAGTCACAGGAAAGAATTTGGTTTCCTGGGATAAGCAATACCACAGGAATCTAACTTTAAGAAAAAAAAGTCAAATTGAGAAACACTTTCTTATTGATACCAATGTCCAGTGATGCTACTGAAATTAGTCATGCAAAGTGGATGTAGGAGACGTGGCAAGGTTATAGCTTGAAACAGACAATTTCAATAACAACAACAACAATAATAATAATAATAGTGTTGTCTTTATGACAGAAGTCAGCATGGAGCCACATTTTAATACACTGGTGGACTCATTCAGTTTACAGAAGGGATTTCACTGTGCCTGGGAATCCTGTGCCTCGAATGGCTTAGCAAATCCCTTTAGGTAAGATGCACAGTAGTGATGGTGGGACGATGAAATCAGTCCTCCAGGACCTCCAGAGCCGGTGTGCTGCTTAAGGTGTGCCTGGTGGCTAAGACAACTGTGACTAAAGAAGACTGTACCGGGCACCAGAGCTCCAGGTAAATGTGCTACACCCACTCAGCCTCCCAGTGCTAACCAACAGCTGTTTCAATATGGAGGAAGACAGCCATGTTTCTGCAACGAATCTACATGGTTGGCTACAGCTGGATCCAGCTACTTGAGGTAGTGTTGGGTTGGGGCCAAGGACAAATGGCTTCCTTATACTAAAAAGCATAAACTTTTGCTCTGAAGCATGAGGTTTGTTTTGCTCTAGATTTTGCATTCATAATTTAATATAGTGCTGATTTTCCAGGCCCCTTTAAAATTCCATTAATTGAGCTTGATTGAATTGTTATGAAAGTTAGACGGTCTCACAGAGGCAAAGGAATGACACCATACATTTAGAATGGCGGGGGCAGAAAAGGGGAAAGATTGGAAAAACAAGTCGTTGGGGGTGGAGAGTGGTTAGGAGAGGAAACAGTTCTTTGCTTGGAAAGGCTGAAATGATGTGTCCCGGGAAGAAGGGAAGAGAAGGCAGGAGAGAGGCTTGATACTCACTGACCTATCTGGCATGTGCTAACTCGTCTAACTCTCACAGTAACTCTTTATGGTATACATTATCCTATTTACAGATAAATGGAGACTCAGATTCACCTAGTGACTTGTCTAAGGAAATGGCAGCCTTCTCTTTTGTTCCCTCCCTTCCTTCCTTTTCCTCCTTTGCCTCCACCAAAGTGGATTTCCCCTTTGGCCCCTTAATGAGTGGATCACAGCAAAGAGTTTGGGATTTCTTTCCACCTTACATAAAAATGTAATCACACAACTGGTATTCCTGCAATTGCATCGGAAGTACAGGCTGCCCTCCATGCAGGTTGCTATAGTTCTCCAGGGCATCTGGAGATTTGTGCAGCAGTCTGCTTCCATGTCAGGCTGTGTGGCAGGTTAGTTTCCTCCCTTGTTATTAGAACAAAGTACCTGGCAGATGTAGTCTCCAGGCAAAGGGTTTGATTTACTTCATGGTGTCAGAGGTTTCCTAACTCTGAGACGAGGGTGGCAATGTAGGAACAAGCAGCAATTGCTTGTTGACGTGGGTGTAGGGTGAAGCACAGTACTAGACCAGAGAACCAGGACAAGGTGGGCATAATTGTCAAAGGCCCACCCCAGCCCTAATTCTGCCAGCAAAACTCCACCTCCTAAAGACTTGAAACAGAACTGCAAGTTTGAGGCCAAGCACTGACCGCAAAACCTAACAGTGGGTACGTGCAGGATCCTGTGTCTGTGGCCACCAGACAGGGTTGTCATTGCTTGTGGAAAGTTGTGGCCGCACCCCAGGCCTTCAATGAAGACCTAGAGGGTTGGGCAAGGATGAGCAAGAATTCAGGGACAGGGTGAGACTGGGCCCTGGTTCACAATGAAGCCTGAGTCAGGTTGGCAGATTATAGAACAAAAGCTGCACATTTCTTACTTCAGCCTATTGTACCTTAGTGCTGGTTGTAGCCAGGGGGCTGGGGTTGGCCACCTAACGCGGAAACCCAGGAATGAGGCTGATCTAGATCACCCCCTTACCCCGTCCCCTCCCCCCACGCAAAGTTACAGAGGTTTTAGAGAAATAAAAAAACTTGGAGGTGAGGGAGAAAATGGGTTGGAATTTTTTGCCTGTGTGCAGGCACACACATGTGGGGACCAGAGGAGGATGTCATCAGGTACCTCTTTTTATTATTTTCCACCTTAATTTTTGAGGCAGGGTCTCTATTAAGCCTGAAGTTTGATGTTTATGCCAAGCTGGATGCCAGCAAGCTCTCAGGGTCCAGGCCCTCCCCACTTCCGACGCCCCTGCTCCAGAATTCTTATTTTAAGGAAAGAAGACACAGCAGAAACAGTTGGGTATAGTGGTGCATGTTAGTGATCTTAGCACGCAGGAGATGGAGGCAGGAGGGCCAGGAGATCAAGGTCATCTTTACAGAATGAGTTCAAAGCTGGCCTGGGCTATATGAAACTCTGTCTCAAAATACCCAAATTCAAAACCAAAACTACAACACCAAGCGCTACTCCTGTATCAAAACCCATAAGGCAATTTCAATGGAGAGTAAGGAGTCAGGTGCCCCACACTTGCTGCTATCAAGAAGGAAGGCCTAGAAGATGAGCCCCAGGTTAAAAGGGACAGAGTAGGTCTGGAGAGGAGAGTAGAGATGCTGCTCTGAGACCTCACCTGTTCTCTGCTATGTGTGTTTTCTCTCTCTGGCTGTCTGCTTGGAGATCAAGATTGGAGTTCAGTACAGAGGAAGGAACCCTGACCCTCCCCGCTCTGTCCCCAGGACTCCAATACGGATTCTCAGGTCAGGGGAACAGTTTTCTTCTTCAGGTGGGTTGGCTAGATAGATTATAAGATGCAGCGGCTAATTAGCAGCTTAGCTAAATAGCTAATAACTTAAAGTTATTAGCTTAAAGTATAAATGCATTCTACATAGTGCCTAGGACATGCATAAGCTAAAAACTTAATTATTGGGCTGGAGGGTTGGCTCAGTGGTTAAGAGCTTTGCTGCTCTTCTAGAGGTCCTGAATTTGATTCTCAACCCCAGTTCTCTGCGAGCTCAACAAGTGCTCTTAACCCCTGAGCCGTCTCTCCAGCCCCCATTACAACGAAGAAGAACTGAATGCAGTTAGGAGACATAAGATATGAAAGAGGATTTAAAGCTAATTGTTTTTATAGTTCCAATTCTTTCATCTTTTTTCTTTCTTTCTGGTTTGGGTAATGGATAAGTGCATAAAAATATATTTGGTAACCAAAGTGTAAAATTTACTGTAAAACTTCACAGCTACTGTTTCCAAAGCCTATTCTAGCTGTACGAAAGTTCATAGAATTGCATAGACTTTGAATCTGGGTAATTTTGATATGTGATGTTTTTAGTTATTTGCAAGTTTTTGTTTTTTGTTTTGTGCATGTATGTGAGAGAGACAGAGAGACAGAAAGTTTATGAAGTTAAAAAAGCAGCAATCAAGAACACCGCTAACAATGTGAAGAGGACCAGGTCTCCTGAGTTTCTCAAACCGAATACTCTTCTCTGACTTCCTATTTTCCACAGATGTGGAGTTGTCTTCCAGCCTGGATCCCATTGTTTCCATACTCACTGAGAAGCAGCCATGGTTTGGGAATGCCAAAATCTGGCAGTCTTTCTTGCTCTGGTGCAACCTACAGACTGACATGGTCTCTGTTCAGCCAGCTAGGGGTTGGCTTTCTTAGAGCGCAGTTTCAAGACAGAGCCAGCCTTCAAGAAGGACAGGGAGGCAACAGCCCTTCCTCCTGCCCTGCTAAATTCCTTCCTCTCGGTTCACTTGTGTCTGTTTGGGGATTCTCCCGTGGATGTGCAGGTCACTTTCTACACTACCATACTTGTGGAGTAAAAGTCCTCCACTGCATCGGCTTGCGATGATATCTTTCTAGAAATTAAAAAAATACAAAATTGTCTATCTATTTCTGTAGTGCGCATGTGTGTGGGTACAGGGGAACACCTTGAAGGGTCAGGACTGTCACTCTACTATGTGGGACCCAGAAGCTGAACTTGGGTCTTCGGGCTTGCTGGCAAGCTCTTTTAGCGCCCTGCCATCCCTCTGAGACGTTTTTGTTAAAAAACAAAACAAAAACAAAAACAAAACTGGAAATACAGAAGAGCTTAAGTCTTAGTCATCTCGAGGCATGGCACTTTGTCATGAAACAGTATGATGTGTCTATTTTCAGCACTTTTTCTGTATTGGTTTTACTTTTTTTTTTTTTTTTACCCTTCTTCCTTCTAGGATGAATCTTTGGATTTGAAATTTTAAAGTTAGTGTGCGCCTCAAGAATTTTTAAGCTGAATTTCTCTTCAAGCGATAGACTGTGTTTTCACCATCATGGTTTTGTCTGTTTGCTATTTTTCTTTTTCTTTCTGTGATTAGTGTTGCTGGAGCTCCAACCCAAGGAACTATACACACTAGACAATTGTTTGATCACATCATCATATCCCAGCCCTCAATCACTGTATTTTGATTGGAGAAAAATTTGATCTGTTTCACAGAACAACTGGGTCACTTAGCTGCACATTGATTGTTAGCTAATGGTGCCACACTTTCTTAGATGTGTTGAGAATTCTTATTGTGTAAGATTAGTGCCCTCTGAGTCTATCCTCCTTCATTTATTCAGTTTCCCTCTGAGGGATGGAGTGCTTAACCTCTATCTCACGTGTGTTAATTAAAGATGTGTGCACATATGTGCAGAAAACTAGCTCACGGTCCTTTGTGTCCTTATTACTAGAAACAAAGTGCATTGTAGAGGAAGCATCAGAACACACAGATGGCTTTGCATAGTCAAGTTTCATACACTGTAAAAGCTTAATTCAAAAGGCCTCAACACAAGGCTGCTATACATTTTAAGGAAGAAAATTAAAGCATTGTACCTCTGGCATGACTTCATTAAATTAATAGGAATCCTGATTTTTTCCCTTTGTGGTCACCTTAATAATCTGTCTGTACTTATTTCAGTGTTCTTCCCTTCTTCACCCCATAGACTAACTTCTCTTTCATGTAAGTAGATCTCCGTGTCACAAACCATGAAAGAGAAGCCAAAGTTTCTATAAACTGACCTTGTTTTTTTTCTTGGATTTACTTTAATACAGTGTCATTTAAATGGTTGTGTGTGTGTGTGTGTGTTGTAGGAAAAGCCCAGATAATTTTTTCTATTATAGATGAGGGAAGGGTTCTTGGTCTCAGCCTCAAGTGTTCGTTGGGATACCACTGACCCATGGAGTATGACAGCAGGATGCATTCAATTTTTTAAAAAAGTTATTTCACATAGTCCTTTGTAGGGGATAGGTTTTTTTTTTCTTGTTGTTTGTTTGTTTGTTTTGCTGTGGTTTTTTTTTTTCATCTTTCAGACTACATTCACTGCAATGGCACTTGTCTTCTGTGTTTGGACATGAAAGTGAATGTCACTGTTGAATGATAAACTCGGGAGAATGACTATGTGACAGAAGTATGTAAAGTATCTTGTAATCCAGTAGGAGAGTCAAAGTCGACTTCAGTTCTTTGCATTCTCAGGGATTCAGAGAGGATTAGAGACAATAGCGAGAACCTATAAATGTGAGGAACTGAAGGGTGACGTTCCTGGAGCCTCAGATCCCCGAGTGGAAGGACTGGGGCAGGAGATCTAATGGGGTCGTCTGTGAAGGCCATCTCCACGGAACCTGGCCAACTGTCACCTCAGAGATCAAGGGAGGTCGCTGGCTTGAGGGCGGGAGGTAATGAAAATGAAGTGGCTGCTTCCTGCCAAGTCTGTTTAAACACTTTTAGTTTTTGTCTGATGCTAGCTATTAAAAAACAAAACAAACAAAAAAACAAAACAGAAACGGTGTCTGAAAGCTAAAGGTGCGAGGCCTTTGAAAAGTGAGCTCTCTTGATAGTCTACCTTGTATAATATATTCAAGGAGTCTAGATTTGTTTTTCCTCCAAGCAAATTACTGAGGCACAACCATTAATAAATAATTGAAGTTGGCCAATCACCAAATATTTATTAAATGTAAATGATGTATCATGCCAAAGACACAAATAGAAAACTTTCTTTTGTCGGATTAAAGCCTCAGCAACATTCATATTATCTTCAGCTTATCAAAACCTGTGTGGGAGTGTTTGGGTAAGCATAGAGAGATTTCAAAGTAAAAATAAGTAAAAGTAAGGCTACATTATCCAACTGAAGAGCACTGTACATTTTCGGTGGGACTATGACAGTGGGTCTGGAGTATGTCTCCAAAGATTATAAATGATCTGAGAACTAAGTCACACCAACAGAGGTGGAAGCAAGAACAGTAAGCAGATGCAGGTGGGGAGTGTTTGCAAACATTCAAAGGATCGTTTCCCAGAGGAATAGCTTAAAATCCCCTCTTGATGCAGAACCAATGTGTAGGACTTTTAGAATGGTAATTAACATCATACAGGAAACACTTTGATTTGACCCAGAAAGAATTTTTATCTTTGTTATTATTATTTTTAAAATGTTAAACCCGATCAGCTGGGGACCTGCAGCTGTAGAAGACTATGATGAGGTAGCAGTGGGCTGATACTTTTCCCCTCATAGTTCACCATATTATAGAGAACCTGTCGTAAAGAAGTTGTCTGGCAATTATGACAGTTACATGCAGTGATGGGTGCTTTCCTAGGATAGTAAAGGGGGGCAGGAGGAGGAAACTTGATGTTGTTTTCATCCTCAGTGGGATGTGGAATGACCCATGCAAAGAATGAAGGAGGGGAAAGAATCTAACTAATGCTCCAAACTGTAATACTGGTGAGTGAGATGGACTGTTGACAGAACCCAGAGAGTCACAGAAGGAGACAGGGTACGAATGTGTTTTGAGGGACAGAAGATGAAGGAAAGAAAGCCAGATGAGACAAGTGAAGAGATGACTTTGCTCATTCATGGCAGGCACTCAAATGCAAAGACATGGTGGCCTGTTAGGACTTTGGAATTAGTACAGATGCAGATGGAGATGTGGTGGACTGCTTCCGGGGTACGGCTCTGCCAGGCAGATGAGGATGGCAAGAAAGGTTTGCATGAGCCCCACAGTAATGGCTACTTGGGTGTTTGACAGCTTTTGGGCTCTTCTGTGGTGGAAGAAGGTGGCATGGGGGAAATGGAAGGTGCAGGAGGTCATACTTTTAAATTATTTTATAGCTGCCAGTGGGCTCGTCTTTTGTTTCAGAGACTAACATAATAGTAACCCCAAAGTCCCACTTGCTAACCCCAGCATTCCAATAGATGATTTTATTTCATATTGGGTACATGCTGTGAATACATTCATAAAAATTCTTGGTTTTTACTCAGATAATTTTATGAAAGTCTTAACCTGAAAACTGCTGGCAGCAAGCACATCTTCCTGTACACTGCCCTCTAGGAATCCCAGGAGGAAAGAAGTGACAGGAGCAAAGGGCGGCCTTTGTCTTTGTCATTCCCATTCCTGGAGAGCTGAGCACAATATTTTTCAACCGACTTACACAATGGTGAGACACACTGAGTAGAGGGTGCCAATAGTTCATAGATATCTCTTAGTTCCCATTCTCACAGCATGGGTGTAGGACTCAAAGGACCTCGGAGTTTGAAACAAACTCTCCCCTAAGATAGCAGCTACCCTTTAATTCCCATTACTTGGGATATGTCCATACTGGTTTCCTCCATCTTCATGGAGTCTCTCTCAGTACTGAAGCACATGTACGGACTAACCAAAGCCACGATTTACAGCACAGCTTATTTCCAGGACAAAAAAAAGATCTCCTGTAGCATTCTGAATAATTACTGGATGAAGTTAACCAGCCCCTAATGAGTTGATTTACACATCTGCTGGGAAGACAGTGATCAGGCTATGTGGAGAATGAAAGATTTTATTCCTCCCGCCCCCACCCCATGCACCAATGTAATAATAATAATAAAAATAATAATAATAAATAATAATATTAAAGAGCCCCTGTCCTGTCCACAGTAATGCTGAAGGGTGTGGTGGGAGATTTCTCTAAAGTCTACTTCAGCTACTCAAAATATTTGTGGATGGGTACAGCCAGCTTTAGGCTTGTCCTGAAATATAATTCTTGTAAGTTATTGCAAACAGGACTTTAATCCGGGCATCACATGCTTTTAGATAACAGTAAGCCAAGCTGGAGCTATTCAAAAATGTAAATTTTTTGTTTGCAATACAGGTGGGATTTTTTGTTTTGTTTTGTTGTTTTAATCACAGAACCTGTTCTTAGTCCTGTGGGCAAAAAGATAGAAGTAACAATTAAAAACCTCAGGGGCCAGGTGGCCAAACTATAAAGATTTTTAGCTCCTTGACTGTGTCAAAAATATCTGCAAATGGACTTGTTGCCCCTCACATGAAAACATTTGGACTGTCCCTTTCATCTACTCAATTAGAAATTTTGTAGCTCACACCAATGGCCACATCCGGCATGAACGCAGAGATGCCCTTAAGTGGTGTTTTTGAGCTAAGTACCATGCCAGCTGCAGCGAGCTCTAATATTAACCGAGGGGACCCGCTTTCCTGAAGGTGAGTCACGGCTCTATTTTTGTGGTTCAGCAAACATTGTCAAGGAGTGGCAGAAGGTTACCCTTTTCCCACCGCCTTCATCCCCGACATCCTCTCAGACCTGACATTAGGCTGCTGGCTACTCGTCATAAAGCTTCCCTGTCAAAGAGAATTCAGCTGATGAGCTATGAGCACGCTTACAGTCAGATAATAGATGAAAGGGCCTCAAGATAAACGAGGTGCCTACAGAAAACCGGGCAAGGTTGTTTAAAAGAAGATGGCGAAGGCCGTCAATTCTCGTCAGGCAGTTTCAAAAGGTGGTGGGCACTTGAGTTCTTACTTAAGAGCACATTATCTGGCGTTTGTGTGAGAGGGGCCCTGACACAGGTTGAAAGGGTGAGAGAGCGGCTTTCCAAACGGATGGTAAATACTGTGCCCTCCTGAAGGCAGAAAGGGAAAAATGCTTTTTTTCCCCCTTTCTTTTGTAATGAAGATGAAGCAGTTTGTAGTCTCCCCTTCAAGCCAACATTTTGATCACTTTACATTGCACAAAATATCTGTCCTCCCCACCTCTGCTCCTCCCTATCTCTCACTCCGAGTGCTCCAATAATATCTGTAACGGCAATGCCTCCATCTTTTCTTCTCAGGAGCTGATTCTGTCTAGACCCCAAGTGAAGACTGCTGGTGACCTCCTGCTTCTGTCTTTATACTTCAGAACATGGATTTCAAAATGTGAGGTGAAGTGTAGGGAACCTGTCCTCCCCAACCCCCTTTTTTTTGGCCCCACTGAAATACCCACCATTCCTCTGAAGTAAGTTGCATTGTGAATTGGTATTTTTTTGTATGGCTTATTAGTGGTATAAAAATTCAAAATATTTTTAATTTGGCAGTTAGATTATCTTTCTTATCTCACAGAAAAAAGGAAAACAGTTTGCCCTGAGCTTGGCAAAGGACAGACTTTTCATAGCTTTTCTTTTTCATTTTGTTGTGTAAGAGTTTTAAGGCTCAGAAGAATATACTTAAAAACAACTCTGAAAGATGATGAAGAGAAAATCATGTGGTTTTCAGAAGCAGACAGCTCCAGCTCCAGAGACCCCCGGAGAGCACGGGCAGGCTCTCCCCGCTGCTCCCTGTTCTTCTTCTTCTTTTTTTTTAATGTAATTTATTTATTTTTATATTAATCACAGGTTAGGTACTTTGCATCCCATTCTATGTGAATGTACCTGCTTTGTTCAGCACAGGGTGATCACATGTGCTGCCGTAGGGCGGGCTCATGGATAGGACGTGAGCGCTGCTTCCAGCGTTGGGAGTTGGGGACAGTCAGATGCCACTGCTCACCAGGATGGGCCAGACAGCCGGAAAACGGACGAGGTCTGCCCAGCCTAGGCTGGGGATTGAGGGTAGGTGCCCTGGACGAAGCGCACCTGTCCTGTGGGGTCCAGCGCAGTAGTAAGGAAGGTGTCGACTGGGGGTTGCTCTGTGGAATGGCAGCCAGCACGCTAAGTCCTGTAAGCAAGTGGAGTCACGGGACTGAGAGCTCGGAGAGGAGGTGGGGCAAAGAGGTGTAGGAATGAAGGACACGGCCAGGCCCTTCGAGGTCTGCAGTCAGGCTCTGAGTGATCGCTCCAAGGTTTGGGGTGTTGTCCACCACTGAAAGGCCCACACAAGTTGGCTGTCGGGCACGGTTCTCACTGTCACTCCGGTCCAGCAGCATTGGCGCTCTGTTGTTCCTTTCCCAGCTCTCCGTGACTGAAGCGCCTGCTCCTCTTTCCTCCACAGCTGGGTTAGGTCTCCCCCACCACCGCCTTAGCGTCAATACTGTCTTCTCTGTTAGGTGAGAGCTCCGTCCAAACCTACCGCCTTCTACTCAGATGCTGCGTCTCTTCCTCCCACTGTCCAGCAGCTCCTCCTTGCCGCTGAGCTTTCTGTGGACCGGACTTGTTTGTTGAACAGAAGCCCTGAAGGCTGAAGTTCAGGAGGACTGAGTCAGGACTCAACAAAAGTTGCCGTGGGACCTTTTGATGGCCGCAGCCAACTTCCAAGTCAGAGCAGGCTGATGGGCTCTGTGAGGAGTCTTTGAACGCCGAAGTTCAGAAACTGAAGGAGAAGCAGGCCATGCTGGACAAGGAGATCTCCCAGTTAATAGCAGGAGACTATGGTATGGGGGGAACTAGAGGACCATATCTCCTTCCTCCGTGAGTACAGTGACATCAGGGATGCAACACAGGCGCTGCTGAAGCAAGCTGGCTTTGCCCCGAGGTGTGACCACCAAGGAGTTCTAGATCTAGATGTTGATCTGGACCTGAGTGGCTGAGCAGAGTCCTGCAGGGTTTTATCCACTGTCCATAGGGACAGGTAGATGGGGACATAAAAAGCAGAGAGCCCGGACAGTACGTTTACATGGTTTCCAGATTT
>CM053753.1:26618615-26640841 GCA_028658305.1 Pachyuromys duprasi | reverse complement strand
GCACTTGGGAGACAGGGGCAGGTGGACCTCTAAGCTTGAGGCCAGTGGTCTACATAGTGGATTCCAGACAGCTAGGCTATACAGAGAAACTCTGTCTCTAAACAAACAAACAAACAAACACCCAAACCAAAGCCAAACCATCATCATATCCTCTAGAGGTATTCATTATGTGGTATGCACTTTTTTTTACCAGTCCATAGCTCTACTGATGATATGTTTGCACACATTTTAACTTAACAAATTTTCATGGGGTCTCACCTATTATCTCTAACAAGTCACTTCCCTCCAAAACTCACTCTGGTTAAACATTAGTCTGTAGGATCATTTTTAAACAAATGGCTCTCATGTCTTAAAATAAGTATTACCCCAAGAAAGAAATGCTTCATGTCATAACCCAGTGACTATACATTCACACATGTGTGATGTATTTTATACTTATGAAACACAAACTTACCCTAGTGCTTCTAGTTCTCGCTGATGCTTCCTATTCTAGTCTGTTTCACTCTGTCCTTTAATTTCAAAAACAAAAAATCAGTATGTCTGGGAATGCAGCTCAGTGGCAGAGCACTTGCTTCACAGGTGTGAAATGTTAACTTTGATAGCAGAAAGAAGGGGTAATCTGCTGGATGGATTCTATGATTGACTAATGGATCTTTTGTTGTTGTTATTTGTTTTCAGTGCTAGGGACTAAACCTAAGGCCTCACGTATGTTAAGGAAGACCCATGGTTTAAAAGAGTATGGAACTGAATAGTAGTCTTTTCTGGAATCTGTGCTATCAGGGAGTTCCAAAGTGCCCCACGCTAAGTAGTCCTGCGTCTTTTGGGATGACGTCTGAGTATTCCCATACCTTCTGATGTCCCATAGCATCTTTCTGAGCATCTGCACATATATGCTGTTTTTGGACTTTGTGCTTCTAAAGGCACAAGCGTTGGACCAAAAACGTGTCTAAGAAATTTTGACTTTCACCATCTGATCGGCTGCCCAGAAATCAGTGTACATGTCTCAGAATGCATAAAGCCAACGGTCTTCACAGTGTCTGAGTCATAGCAGAGAATTGGACTCCACCCACAACCTCCCTCAGCACCTAATGCACAGGCGCTTTTTGTCTCTTATGTACAATGATGTGGCTGGAACAATGGGACTTCATTACATTAGGGGGAGACACAGACTCTAAGCCTGTGAACACACCCTGCTCCTCACACACTAGAGACTTTCCCAGCTGGGATTCTCCCTGGCTTTATCCTCCAGTATCCAGCTTCCCCTTCCCCACATCTTGTGCACAAAGTGCATGATTCTGTGCTGCATTTCCTCGGCCTAGAGGCCCCACCAACTTAATTTGCTTATTCACAGTTTAAGTCCTGTGTGTTGTGCTGGCCGCAGAAGCCTTCTGAGCCCCCATTAGGCATGGTGATCTAACAGTCTGTGTGTGTGCTCAAAGCACTTGGCTTCAAAGCCCTCATTTCTTATTCCTACACAACATGACTAGGCATCAACTTTCTTTGATAATGATGAAATTCACATTCCTTACTGGGCCTGAGCGTACCTGTGTGACTCTACTGTTTTTTTCTCCTCCTCTTCTTCCCAAGCCTCACCTTTGTCCACTCTGCTTAGACCCCTGAGTTCTCCTGAGTGCTCCCCAGACATACTAGTCTCATTGTGGGGAGCACCTCCTCATTTAGACACTTTCTTTTCTCATGCAAAGGTCACCTTGCTTTCTTAAAGAGCTCACTCTTAGACGGCTAAGCTGGTGGAGTCACCTAATTACTCGTGCTCCGCCATGGAAGCCCATTGCCTTGTTCACAGTAAATGGTTATCACTTGCTTTTCTTACCTGTTTTAACTGGGTTGATGAATATGAACCGCACGGGAGCAAGGATGGCTTTTTGTCTTATGCAGAAATGCATCTTTCTTGTCCAGAACAGTGCTGGGTACATAGTCTTGCTCATTAAATAATGGTTCCATGAATAAAATGATTAAAGTGCATAGCCCTCTACCAAAGGATTCTGCAGGTCTGCTGTGAATTGTCACAATTCTGAACACATGAGCTTGAACGTGATTGGGTAGAGGGTGAAAAACAAATATTAACAATCTCAAAGTTCTTCGTAAAGTACGAGACTATGTTATATAACTCCGCTGTGCGTTTAATCACCACGTCCACAAACAATGAAGCGAATGTGTATCCAACAACAGATGCATATTATAAGACAGTTTATAGTATACCATCTACTTCAATTGTAGGAGCACTTCTGTGTATTACTTATTTTTAACATTGATTTTATTTTTCAGATAAATGAGGTCTTCTTGATATGTAACTCTTCCAGGCTGTCTGGTGGTGGCATACGTCTTCAATCCCCACACTCAAGAGGCAGAGGCAGGTGGATCTTTGTGAGTTTGAGGCCAGCCTGTTCTACAGAGAAAGTTCCAGGGCAGCCAAGGCTATACAGAGAAACCTTGTTCTCAAACAAAACAAAAGAAAAAAAACAAAAAACCCCACCCACCTACCCATCCAACCAAATAAACAAACAAACAAACAATAAAACCTCCAACTCTTCCCAAATCTTTCCAATTTGAAGGCTCAAATTTATGACCTTTTCTTTAATTATCATATATATATACACACACACAGAGACACATGCATCTATACATGTGTGCATACATATATGTTTATAGAAGCACAACCTACTGAGTTCATTTAACATTGCTCCATACACACACACAGACACATATATATATATATGGCTGATACATAGTATTGGATAACCTTCTCTGAGAAGACTGATCCTCCCTCTCTCAGCAGCCACTAATCAATCAGTTATGGATCTTCATCTAGAGGCGGGCCCTTGTGAGATGGTAGCTGAGGTTCAGCGACTGAGCTCAGTGTAATAAGTTAGGGGTCTGACTGCTCAGTCCTTGCTTCCAGTGGATGCACATAAGCCTGTTGTCAGCTTTGGAAATTACGAAGGTGTAGTATAGAATGTAACTGTGAGCAGACTTGGGCAGCGGCTCCTGCTTGCTGCCGACCACACACTTATTCTCATGACCTCCTCTGGTCTCATAAATGGACAGAACTGGAAAAGAGTATATTGAGTAAGACCCAAAAAGGCAAATGTAACATATCCTCTGTGTTGGAGGCTCCTACCTCCAAATCTTCAGATGCGAGTACATAGCTTGTAGTAACTACAGACACCAGGAAAGTGAAACAGGACCATTGCCTGGATTCCGGGGTGAGGGCTGGGAAGCAATAGAGAGGGGAAGAGCAGGATGTCAGTGCTTTGATCAGGAAATGGGAAAAGGAGGGCTCCTTAGGAAGAGCCAGGGACGTGAATGCAGAAGGCAGGAGACATTTAAAGGATAATAGCAGGATATAAGTGATCTGAGAGGGAAATGGGAAGGGGGAGGGAAGTAAATCTAGGAGAAGGAGGGGAGGTGGTAAATAGTAAGGACACCTGAGACGCCACAACTGTTTACCTAAACTCTTCTCATCCGGCTAACAGTGCTTCGTCTAAGAGTGAAAGACCACCTAACAAAACCCCCTTTACAGAAGTAAAGAGCCCTCTTTTGAATTGTTGGCCAGGGTTTCTAAGAACGCTCCCCCAAATATAGCCTGTTGCTGATGCTCTTCGTTACCTAACAAAGGTAGGAGGTTAAGTTCATAGACTTAAGTTGCCATGAACTTCAGAAACACAGCCCCGAGGCTCCTGAGCTGGAACTGACCAGAGAACTAGCTTTCACTGTACTATGAGATTCCATACAAGTTTATAAAAGAGGGAGGCAATCAGCTGTCCCACCAAGTAGCCGTGATGCCTGTGAAACTGAACACGTAAGTGGCAAGATACTCTCTGCTCACGTGCTCATGAGGTGCAAGAATTAATATTGTTGAATGCCATTACATCCCAAATCATCTAAAGATTTAATACAATTTTTGTTAAAAGTCCGCTAATATTTTTTACAGAAATGGAAAAGGAGTCTTAAATTTCATATGGAACCACAAAGTCCAAGCAAGCAAAGCAATTTAACAAGGAAGAAAATTAGTGGCATTGTGCCACTTGATTTCCAAGTATAGTACAAAGCTACCATAACCACAGCCGTGTGGCGCTGGGTTAGAATCAGAAATGTAGGCAAACAGAATCTAGTAGAGAGCACACACATAGCTAACCTTCAGCACAGATGCCAAAACCACACAATGAGGGTAAAGAAGAGTCTCTTCAATAAGTGATGTTAAAGAACTGCACGTGCACATGCAAAAGAATGAAACTGAGCATTTATTTGCCACCAGACACATACAACCAGCTCAAGCAGACTAATAGTAATCTAAATGTTAAAGATCAGAAACTATAAAAATCTTAGTATAAAACACAGAAGAAATATTTCTTGACTCTGAAATTAGGAATGGTTTCATGACTAGATTCCAAAAGTATGGCAATATAAACAGAGATAGGGAAGTGAAACTGGGCAAAATGGAAAAGCCCCAAAGTACTACAAACACTGTAAAGCCTGGGTATGGCAAGGCACAAGAACCCTGGCTTATAAGGAACTCTTGCAGCCTCAGCAGCAATATATGAAGAACCCAGTTCAAGCATGGACAAAGAACACAAAAGATTTTTCCAAAGAAGACATATGAATGAGTATTAGGTATGTGAGAAAGTGTAGAGAGAATCGTCAATCATAAGAGAAATACAAGACACGAGCTATCACCTTGAAAACGGTGTAGATTGGCAGGGCATGTAGTAGAGTTGGTAGAGGCTTGCCTGGTATGCATGAGGCCCTGGCTTCACCCTCCAGCATTCCATAAACCCAGCACTGGGGAGGTAGAGGCAAGAGGATCAGGTGCTCAAGGCCATCCTTGGATACATAGTGAGTTCAAGGCTAGCCTGAGCTACATGAGACCCTGTATCAAAGTAGAAGGCATGTGGAGAAATGGGGACCCTTACACACCGTTGCTGGGATTATAGATTGTTATAGGCATTCTGCAATATAGTTTAGATATACCTCACAAAACTGAAAAAATTAAATTGCTATATGATCCTGCAACCCCACTTCTAGCTATAGGGGAAAAGGAATTGAGATTAAAATTGCGAACAAATGTTGTCACTCCTATTATTTTTGCAACATTACTCATGACAGCCAAGATATAGACACAGCCTAAAAGCCTGCCTGCCAGTGGATGGATAGAGACAATGTGGTAATTCTTCAGTGGATCCATTCAGGACATCCTGAGAATTGCATCAGTGAGCACAGAGATCATTATACTAAGTGAAATAAACTAAGACAGAAAGGGAAATACGACTTGATCTCAATTATACATTATTATCTGAGGAAACTGAACTCCTAGCAACCGAGAGTAGAATAGTGGTTATCGGGGGAGGTGAGGGTTGGGAGGGAGGGTGATGCTGGTCAAGTCGTTTAGAGGATTGTGAAGGTCTGGTGTGCAGCACAATCAGTAGGATGAACAATAAATAAGTATTGCACGATTATATTTATTAGGAAATTGGATGCTTGTGATTACCTCACACACACATACAAAGGCCACAACAGTACAAGGTGACAGATATGCTTGGAGCTATAGGTATACAGCAAAACATTGATACATGTAATTTTTAAGTGAACAGATGTTTTAATCTTTCTATTATGCTTTGATACAGCTAAGGGAGATAAAAAGGCTGAGATGAAAGTGGAGGCGAGACTGGCGGATACTAGAATCGGGGTGCTAGAGGAGGGAGCTATGCGATGTTAGGTGCTCACTGCCATCTCCCGCAGAGGCGTCTGTGTAAAGCCTGCTCCGCTGCGGCAGGCAAGGAGAATGCCAGCTGACGTGTCATCCCTGGTACGCAATGGCTTTCCCACATCATTGCTGCTTCTGTGACTTGAGTGTCAAAGGGAACCTTTGTCAACAGCAGCCTAGCGTACGTACTTGTTTCACAGTTCTAAACTCGCATACATGTTGTTCCAGACACGTGCAAAGGAGAACGGTGGGACTGATGGCCTTCTTGCCTAACTTTAACATTTCCATTTAATTAAAATTTGTTGCGTGTGCGTGTTCATGTGTGTAGTGTGTATGCAAGTGTGTGTGTGTGGATGGAAGCCTGGAAGCCTGAAGCTGATCTCAGTGTCTTCCCTGACAGGTCTCCAAGCATTATTATTATTTTATTATTATTATATTATTATGTTGAGATAGGGTTTCTCACTGCACCTGGACTTCCAGTTTGTGTGGACTGCTGAGCCAGGGAGTCCCAGGAACTTCGTCCCGCTCCCCACCCTCCCAGAGCTGGGACTAAAGCATGCAGTGCCAAGCCTGGCTTTTTAGGTGGCTGCTGAGGAGTACTCTTCATGTCCTTCTCCTCACAGGCAGGCACTGTGCTCACTGAGCCTCGCCAGCAGCCTGGCCGACGGTCTTTAAAGGCCCTGCTTCGGCTAACACATGAAGACATTGCTGGGCTTTTCTTTCAACACTGTCATTGTTCTGCTTATAAATGAGCAGTTCTGATTAAAAAGGTCTGACTTAAAAGGGGTATAAATCCAAGGTCCATGTTTAGAGAAAGGAGAATCACAGCTCCTGTGACATAGTGAGTCCAAATTTATTATTTTAGTGTAAGCTGTAAAGAAGCATGCATACTCAAGCTCTGCTGCTAGGTCTGGGCTCTTCTATTAAACTGTAATCTGTCTCTGCGTCTGTCGTTTTCAACTGCACAACAGGGACAGTGAAAGGGCTTCCGGAGTGTTCTGAAGACTGAGTGACTTCTCTCACAGGCACTCAGAGCAAATGTTTTAGGACACGCCCACAGTGTTCTAAGCTAATTAAGTTCTGTTTGCTTCCCGTGTTGTTTGTGCGCCCCACCCCCTTTTGCTTGCGTCCTTCGTACATCCAGCACACGTGCTCAGTGTTTAATGTGAACCAGTCTGTGCTGGGACGTGAGAGAAACAGGTCTGGCTCCACGCAGTTTAGAGTCTTGCGCATCTTAATGCAACCAATGTTACAAAGAAGAGGCGCTTGCTGCTGTCTTGATTGGCAGCTTGCAAACCATGGTGTATTAGAATGCAGAACAGCGCTTACGCTTCCTAGACTGCAGTTCTGCTCGGTGTCTTAACCTCTGTGGCCTTTAATCTCCCTTCAGTTGTGGGTTTGTCTGTAGATTCCATTTCTTTAAGAAAATGTTCAGCCCCAAGACTGTCCGGAAGCCAGCCAAAGGGAAGCAAGCCATCAAGCTCTCTGTGCTCACCAATCTCTTTGGTGATGGTCATTATTGTTTTGGTCTTTGTTGCTGTGGTAGTCACCGTGATTTTGCTAGTAGGAAAACTGACTAAACAGCTGGGAATAGAGGGTATGGGAATCTGTCAATTTCTCCTGTTGCTCAGGTTGTGTTGAGGATGTTGTGAGTTCTGCGCAGCCAGACAAACCATTGTGACCCACTAACAGTGACATGTGAGTGAGTACAGGCAGCTTCCTAGCCAAAGTACTCAGTGAATCCAGGGGTAATCTCCCTTTGAGTAGAGACTGAATTATTTTCCAGACTTTAAACACCATAGTCTTTAAACTATTATTAGCAAGTTAGGGGATTTTGAAGTCTTCCGAACAAATGTTACATGCGGGTAATTGGACAGTCCCCTGTTGACACAGGCTTAAGTTACTGGGATTTGAGCTGGGAATTTTTGACTTGTGTAAATGTTGAAATGGCCACTCAGCTCTGAGTACCATTTCCTTTGTGCTGAGTGCAAATTGAAAGTTCACCTAACAGGCCTTGGCAGGTCTTTCTTGTCTATAATTAACACATGTAGTTTCACAGCAGTTAACCCACTGTCCATTACTTTTTCTGTATTAACTTTGCTACGCTACATGCTATGACCATGTGTGCTCAACGTCAAATTGAAATTAAAGTGTTATTTCTGAAAGATTTCCCCCCTCCTTTCCCCGTTTAAGTGAAACCATGATTTTGTGGCAAATGACTTGTGACAAATATGTGATTTTCATTAAAAAAATTAGTGACATTCTTTCCTAATTATAAATGTAGTGAGTGTGGGTCCAAGAATTTGTGTACTGATTTGAAAATGTCAGCTACACCCAGTTTATATCTGTTTACTCAAGCCAGTTGGATTTCTGCAATCTTGAAAGGAGCATATTTTCTTTCCATCCATAGTGGTACTTCAAACCTAAGTACAGTCCATCCAGGAAGTGTGTCTAATCAAGACCTCAGTCCTAGCACACTGATGTCTGTATAAGGGAGTCCTAATTAAAATGAATTGTAGTAAAATATGCACAATGTGAAATGTGCTATTAACTAATCTACACAGGCAGTGCCAATGAATACATTCCCAATGCTACCTAACTTCCTGCCGATCTGTCTCCAGAACTTGTTACCATCATTGATGAAACAATTTCTCTCTCTCTCTTTTTTTTTTCTCCCTTCCCTGTAGTTCCTGGCAACCACCCTCATCTACATTTTTCTCTGTGAAGTCTACCACTCTGGACATCTCATATAAACGGGATTATATTGTGTTTGCTTTGCACTGATTAACTTCTTTCACTTGATGTTTTGTTAGCTTTCTTTCCGTATGCAACATTGTTTATACTAGCCGTGGTTTGAGATACTATTCCCTAGTACAGGCTGCATTTTTACTTTTCTGTATCTGCACTGGCCTCTTGGCTTGCACCTACCATCTAGTTGTGGCAAACACTGCTGCCATGGACATGGGTGTGGAGACATCTGCTCCCCTCCCTGGTTTAGTGCTTTGGAAGCCTTCCAACTGGGTTGTTGTCCATAGCGGCTGTACTGAATTTAGCATTCTAACTAGCTTAACAGGAGGGTTTTCATTTGCTCATGTCCTTGCCAGCACTCACCTGTTCCTATTTGTGTTGCTGTGGCAGAGATTCCAATGAGCACATGCTGTCAAAAAAAAAATCACGGGCATACTAATGCAAATTTTCATGAGCAGGTATAAAGATATTTGCAAATGTTTAATTTTGTTTTAGATAAAGGTCAAAATGTACACTCCCCAAGTCATATGCTCCTGTTTTAATAACACATCTTAAGAATAAAAGAGTAATAAGCATGTTGAAGAAAATTATCTAACAGATGGAGGGAATAAGGAAAAAAGGTGGCCTTGGGAGGTATACCAGCAAACTCTTCATGTGAGTTTTGAAATACATACCAGTTAACAGTTGGGTTGTTTGGCTGCCTTGTAAAAATACCACAAACATGTTTTGATGGTGGGAGTTTATAATTTCTGTTAATAAAAGGCATTATGAAACTGAAGAACACATTTCGAGGTCTAACTGTGCATAGCGATGGCTGTCTTATGTGCTACTGCTAAAACTTCACAGCCTTGGTTTTACCAACACTTTCCATCTATGACAACACATTCCTGTGTTTAGACTCCTTTTTCCCTTCAGGCATTTCGCTGTGTTCAAGGTTTATTACCCTGACCTGAAACACCCACCTCTCCCCAGTTTGAGCCTGGTAGAAAGTGGATTACTTCATTAGCAATCCAGAATTGCTAGGTGAAAATCTACCTAACATCTCCCTCTCTGGAACAAATATGACCAGGTTACTGGTAATACACACATGTGGCATCATTTTCCCCTTATTTGGAACATACAGAACTAAATTAATAACAGTGCTTACAAGACCCTGGGGCTTTACGTAAAAGAATTTTGATCTCCTTAGGAAGGGCTCACCAGTGCTCTCAGGAGAGATGCACTTGACTTTTGACCTCTTTTCAAAGGCACCTGTGTGAGCTTTTAAAATCCACTACCACCAATTATCCACTTTGAACCTGAAGTGTTTAAACCTAGGACCACATTAACTGAGCTTAGCACATAGCCATGTCATTGTAGACTTCCTGATGTGAGGAGATGTCTTGACATAGTTAAAAGGGAGTTTAGGGATGGGGCATGAGATTAATCAGGTCCTCCTACTGACAGCCTCAAACAAAGAAGCCTTTTAACCACCTGGTTTGCATCTCCCACACCTGCATTCAGATTGCCAGGACAGTTTTGTGCTCTGCCTTGATCCCATTCTTTTCAGGTACTTGTTTGTAACTGTACTGCATCACTTAATGACTGATTAGCAGGATGTTGGAGGAGCCCTGAAAGGGCAGTTTTCTCTGCAGGGGAAGCAGAGCTGCGAGAATGCAGTTGTTAAGGGAACCAGCTCACTGATGGGCTTGGGAAACACTCTGTGGACTTCAACTCTTTTGAAAAGGAGACTCTAGCACACCCTATATTTTAGTTATAGGCATCATTCTTTCTTCTGCTATCATTTTCTTGGAAATTTAAACCAGGGTGACTATACATTTCTTTCTGCTTCACATCATTGTGAGCTGGTTTCTTTCGTAGGAAATGTGGCTTTGATTTTACTCTCTGAGCTTATTAAATTTAATATTCTTATTCTTTACTTATGGTGTGGAGGGCTTAAGCATTACAGTACTAAGTTATTCCAGCATTCTGGAGGCCAGGGTAACTGTGAAAGTGAGATTCCAGTTGTCTAGCTAGCCCTTTAGCCTTTGCATGCTGCAGACTTTCAACACTAGCCAGGGCTGCATTGTTCGCTGGAACCGAGCAAGGCAGAAATATTAGAGGCCTAGTTGAGTTCATATTCAATGCCTGGTTTAAATCACTGATGTTGTAAGATCTGGCCATGGACTTAAAAAAAAAAAGGAAGAAAGAAAGAAAATTCCAAATGTTTTCTGGTTCTAGTTTTTGATTTTTTTTTTTTCCTACGAAAAGTAAAACCATACAGCTCTCTTGATTGCACAATGAAGCACAGCCACGGGCCATGCTAATAATTTATCCCAGTTTAGCCTTAGCAGAGTTATGCAATGGCCATTTCAAATACACTCATCCAAGTCATTTGATCATCAGCTTCAAGACTCATTCTGTTGACTAGAGAGCGGAGCGCACTGCCTGGTATGCGCTTGGCAGGTACATCAACCTGCGCGTCTTGCCCATGGAGAGTTGGATTCTTTCAAATTTCTGCTTCCAATTGGCTCAGCGTCTATGTTTCTCTAATAACTAGCTGGTGCTTTGTCAATGGTAATGGTGGTGTTCATGATCACTGACGACACCAAAAGTAATAATAATATCAAAGATTATGTCAGTGCAGACTGTGTGCTAGGTACTATATCAAGATCTGTATATGATTCCCTAAGAATTGAGAGGATAGAGGTTTCTGTTAGGGAACCACGCTATGTGTAAGGCTCATGGAAGCAATTTATTGAAAACCATGTGCTTCAGAAGCAGAAGAAGCAGTTTGAACCCTAGCACTCTGATTACAGGACAAATAATTTCAATAAGGACTATTTAAAAGTCTGTGTATAGGACCGATATCTCTGTTGATAGGTAGAAAAAAAAACTTGCCTACTTTTTACAATTGAAGACATTACCAAAATAATAGGCGCTAGAGAGATGCGCATGCAAGAGTATTCGTGGAATTCTTACTCTAGTCTTGATTTTTAAGATTTCATGTAGTTAAAAAAAGAAGGGCCAGGATTACCTCACTTCCAGCCTAGGCATCTCATGGAGGCAGCTGAAACTTTCCTAACAGGACAAGGTACTTACACTCATAGAGTTGACATATTTATTTCCTTCCCATTTTTTGGGGGGGAACACCTCATTTTCAGGGTGTGACTTTTGGAGTACAACTGAACTGATAACATGGTGAAGGTCACAGGTCACTCTTCAGTAACAGATTTTTAAGTCACTTATCTGTTTTGTCTTCAGCCATCATGTCTTTTCTCTTAGCAACTGTGATGATTTTTCTCAGTAGTTGTATTGAATCTCTGTCTTGGACGTAGAAGCTGTTGTAAAAGAAAGGTTTGTGTGTGTGTGTGTGTGTGTGTGTGTGTTTGTGTACCCAGCTTCAGGGCTGGGTTCATGCTTTCACAAAGAAAATGTGAGCGAGATGGCTCAGAGTTCAGAGCACGGCTCCTTGGCTCCTGCAGGTACCTGTGTGTACAAGGTTCACATGCATACACTCAGGAATATTCACATGCACATCAAGTAAAATAAATCTTCACATGTGGTGGGCAATGAACGCTCAGTAACAAACAGGTACGCATGTCTACACCTTCACCCCTGACACCAAGTCATTTAGATGATTTGCCTTAAGACTCATCCTGTAGTACAGTTTTTGTGCAGACATTTAAACAGACATCATGAAGGATCTTAACAAGGGGACACACACCAATTTCAGTGTGAAAGAGAACAAAAATGATGCCCAAGGATTATAACGACAAGTAACGTCCAATGTGTCTGTATAAGTAAGGGTTATCTTGGGGAACATAGTTGGTATGTATGAAGGGGATTTACCAGAATGACTTCCAGGCTGCGGTCCAGCTACTCCAAAAATGGCTGATCCAATGGAAGGTCCAAGAGCTCAGTAGCTGTTCAGTCCACAAGGCTGGATGTCTTAGCTGTTTTCAACTTACACTGGAATCCCAAAGAAGTAGGCTCTACTGCTAGTGAAGGAGGGCTTGCCAGTGAGAGCAAGAGCAAGCAGGCAATGAGAACAAGCTTCCTTTTTCAATGTCCTTAACACAGGCATGCAGTAGACGTGTGGCCCAGAAGAAAGGTGTGTCTTCTACCTCAAAAGATCTGTGTTAAAGATGTATCTTCCCACCTCAAAAGGTTAAGATTTAAAACGGGTTTTCCACTTTAAATGATTTAATTAAGAAGAAATCCTTCACAGATGTGCTCAGTCAGTTGGATTTTAGTTAATTCCAGATGTAGTCAAGTTGACAACTAAAAATAGCCATCACAAATCCATTCCCTTGACAGTTTGACACACAATCATATCTTTTTAAGTCATGTTTAATTTCCAAATGAAAACAATAACCAGATCTTAATTACACTTACCATGATATAACCATCCTACATTCAGCTGCAAATGCATTATAAATTTTAGAATAGGTGGCAATGTCGGGACATTCTTTATATCTAAAACTGAAATATGATAACCACCAATATTCTCTTAATTGATGTTATATTGCATGATAAAGAAATCAAGAGAAGACAATGCAAGTATCTGCACACTCTCAACATGAGAACTGCCATGGTCATGTGGCCTTATCTGGTATTTATAACTCCCTTCCTTTATTACCCATTCTGTATTTCCTCCACCTTCAGCAAGCACCTCAGAAGGTCTTCATGTAGAACCGCCAGTAAACCAGGCCCTATTCTCCTCTTCCACATCAACCAATAGCAGGGCGTACTGGTGCACGTTTGAAAACAGCAGACTGCACTGCAGCTGGAGTGGAAAGGATAGGCAGCTTCTTCATGTGTATTGCTTGTGCTCTCTCGTGTATATATTCCACTTCCATTTGATAATGGATTGCTGCTGTGCAAATCCTACTTTATGATTTGATGGGTCAGATAACACCCAGCTCATAATGGAAAATTCAGGTCAAATGGCTAACTTTGTGGCCCATTGTCAAACATTTAATTTCCACTAAGGCCAGATAGCATGCGAAGGGCTAGTCTCAAAGGGAGAACCGTTGTGTGCAGGTGATGGTAGAGGCTTGTTCCAAAGTTAAAGGTCTCTTCTGTGATTCACCTGAAGGGACTGCCAAAGACTCCAGACTGCACCCCTCTCTGCCACCGCCTCAGGTACCATCGGGTCTGCTGGATCATACGGTCCAGGAAGCAGAGCAGCCTTCGTAGCCACCTGGACTTTTTGAAGAGTTGTCTCCTATTCCAAGCCCCACTCAAAGCCAACAGCTTTCTGAGTCACTTAATATATGGGCTGGAATAACATCCTGAAGTGAGGAGTGTGCTGTCAAGTAGGTTCACTAAACTTTGTGCTTCATTCTTGGTGCTGGGATGGGCCAGGCGCAATAACTTATGCATTACCAACAAGTCCGAAGTGGTTGCTATCTCACGCTCACTTTATCCAGTCAACACAATGCCCCCAATCTCGTGAACCAGGATAATATTTTGTGGAAGATACAGACAATCAAGATCTTTTCTAATGAAGTTATGACACAGGGCTGGAGAGTTAATATATCATTGAGGTAAAACTGTCAAAGTACACGGCTGACCTTGCCAACTAAAAGCAAATAGCTTCTCGTGTTCCTTATGAACAAGTATGGAGAAAAGGGAACTTGCTAGACCAATAGCTGCATGCCAGGTACCAGGAGAAGTGTTAATTCGTTCCAGAACAGCACCTCTGGTCTAGCAGCTGAGACTGGAGTGACTACTTGAGTTTTCAAAGCTCAGTTGTCATTCTTTGCAATCCACCTGTCTTCTGTGCTGGCCAGACAGGAGAGTTAAGTGAGGATGTGGTGGAAGCCACCAACCCTGCATCTTTCAAGTTCCCACCGATGGCACCAATTTCTGTAATTCCTCCAGGGAATGTGATACAGTTTTTGATTCACTGTTTTTTCTGCAAGAGGCAATTCCAAAGGTTTCCATTTAGTCTTTCCAACCATGACAGCTCTCACTACACACATCAGGGAACCAATGTGAGAATTCCGCCAGCGTCTAAGTCTCTCTATCCTGATTATACATTCTGGGACTGGGGAAATGACCACAGGATGAGTTCAGGGATATCCACCGACTGTGAGTCAGACGGCAATGAATAATCCATTAATCACCTGATCTCAGTAAGGAGCTGGAGGGCCACAATATTACTTGAGGTCTACTGAAATTAGCATCAATTCAGCATCCAATAGACCTGGAAAGGTCCTTCCTTATAGGGTCCATCCCTTCATTCAAGGGGTTATGGGTGTGCAAACTCATTTAAGTCTGGAAATTGGCTCATAGGTGAGATTCCCTTTTACCATGATCTAGTGTAGCCTTTCTTTCATTTGTTGAGAAAATTTCTGCTAACATAGATTAGATTGCCTTGGATTTTATTGCTGGAAGAGACAGCATGGCCATAGCAACTCTTATAAAGGAAAACATTTAATTGGAGCTGGCTTACAGTTTCAGAGGATTAGCCCATTATCATCATGGTGGGAAGCATGCAGCGTGTAGGCAGACATGGTGCTGGAGAGGAGCTGAGAGTTCTACATCTTGATCTACAGGTGTGTGTGTGTGTGTGTGTGTGTGTGTGTGTAACCTCAAAGCTGTCCTCCATAGTGACACACTTTCTCTAACAAGGCTACGCCTCCTAATAGTGCCACTCCTTGTGGCCATGCATTCAAACACATGAATCTATTGGAACCATTCCTATTCAAACCACCACACAGATCAAACAAAAAATGCAGTAGGCTTGTTATCCATTTCATGCCTGGAAATGCTATGATTGATAAAAATGATTGATAGGACCAAAGATCCATATGAATCATGCCACCATAAAAAATCACTTTGCCTGTTCTGTCCATTACAGTTCAGGCCCATGTAGACATTGCTTTATTTATTTTGTATGTTATGGTGACCATGATCAGCTTGTCTTTGGCAGTTCAGTGCTGCCATCTGGACCCTGCTACTTTGGGGCCCAGCTAAACCCACTGCATTTAGTTTATCCAACTGAGCAGCAGCATCTCCAACCCTAAGGTCTGGCACAAAGAAAATGGTGACTACAAGCTTTCAAAATGTACTGGTGCCCTCTCGCTATCTCGTGTCTTATAGAATTAGAGATGGGCTTGTCTTTTAGGCCTTCCCATTGTGGAGGATGAGCTTTTACACAGTGTGCCTACTGTAGCATTGCAATTTCCCTGAGCCTGAAAATCCCATTATCAACACTAAGCCAAGGGATATCAGGCACCTCCAGCTTCTCAATAGGCCATTTTTTGACAAATGCCTCAGCCGACCATTTAAACAAACTTTTGATAGTTTTTAAAACTGTGTGAGGGTCCAAATTACACCTAGAACCTCCACTCAGAGGACCCATGTCAACAAACTCAGCCTGATCCACTTTTATGTTCCTTCCACCATTATCCCACACCCTTAGAATCCATTCCCATACGTATTCCCAGTACTTCTGCCTGAATGAGATAGCCAACTCATTAAGCTCTTTAGTAGTGAAGCACAGTCTTTGTGGGCTTCATTTTCTATCTCCAGTCTAGCGTGTGCTTAGCCCTCAGTCGGGTTCCAGGTCTAGGAGCAACTATTGATAGAATCTGAGAGATAGCAGTATTGTCTTGCTTGGCATCTCCTTCAGAGAAAGTCACTGCAGGTGAATCAGATGACAAAGGTTCAATTTCCTCACACCAGGGCGGAAAAGGCAATATTTCAGGGGACGGGGTGGAAGTACATATTCTGTTGAAGGTGGAGTGACTACTTCCTCAGGCCAGAAAAGCCTTTGAAAATCCGAGGGTTCATAGTTCTCAGCTTCAATAGGGACTTCGAACACATTTGCATTCCAAGGTACGGTATCCCATTTGTTAACATTTAATCCTTTCTTTAACCACTAACAACCTCTTCTGAAACTGAAACTCAAATTTTTGCTATAATTCAGCCAATCTTATAATGATGGCCTCAGTTTGATTTTCAACTGAAGTCCTTCTGCTCTGGGAGAGAAGACTCTTCCACAGCACACTTAGAAAGCTTCAGAACGTTTATACACATCTGGACTCGTCAATTTTATCACTGAGTTCATTGCTGCCCTTCACTTTACTGTGAGACGACACAGTTGGTTAATTTTATCATGGAGCTCATTCTTTTCCTTTGTCAATTCATCCAGAGATGCTAGGAGAAACCAACCAGCATCATTATTTTCCCACAAATTGTCAAAAGTTTTACATAAAGAGTAACCATATCTGTTGCCACTCAAAATTTGTGAAAGAGGGTAATCAAATGCATTTGTCTCCTTCAGTTTGCAAAACAGGCCAGGTGTGGTGGTACAGGCCTGTAATATCAGCACTTGGGGGAGGAAGAGGCAGCCTGTGAGTTTGAGGCCAGCCTGTCTGCAAAGGGACCACAGGACAGCCAAAGCTACAAAGAATTGTAAAATAGGCATTTCGGTACTCTCTGAGCTTCCTGGAGAAGCTTTAACAACTGAGAGGCTTCAGTCACTGTAGGTTTTAGCAAACTGGAAAGACTATTCCAGGTACTTAAAAAAATTGTCCTTATACTTTTGTTGCTCTAGAGCTACTTCTGGTACCAAAATCTATATTAGTTGGGTTTTTTTAAAGAGGAACAGAACACATGCATGCACACATGTGCACACACACGCACACACCCTACAATTTATTAGAGTGACTTGTAGGCTGTAGTTCAGGTAGCCCAGCAATGTCTGTGTACCAAAGGAAGATCCAAGAATGCAGTAGCTGTTCAGTCAATGAGGCTGATGTCTCGGCTGGTCTTTAGTATAAACCAGAATCCTGAAGAAGTAGGCTCTAATACCATCAAAGGAATGAACTTGCCAGGAGAGTGAGAGCATGCAAAGAAAGAGCTTCCTTCCGCCACGTCCTTCACATAGCCTGCCAGCAGAAGGGATGACCCACATTAAAGGTGGATCTTTCTGCCTCAAAAGATCCAGATTAAATATGGGTCTTCCCACATCAAGGATTTGATTAAGATAAAAAAAAATTCCCTTACAGATGTACCCAGCCTTTGGGATTTAGTTAATTCCAGACTAACTGTTGTCAAGCCAACAACCAACAAGAGCCATCTCTGAGCTATTTCACCTTTTCTGTTTTCAGTACCCAAAACCATCAGAAAAATTAATTCAATGTCGAGGATTAGAAACCAGAGCTCGAAAGGTTTCTTCCCTAGATCAAGTCTCCCCTTCCTCTGTCAGCCCTGCTCCACTCCACCTGCTTCCGAGTTTTCCCTTGAGATGTCTCCTGCCTAAATGTTCTCTTACCCTTGACTGGTTACTTCAAGTTACAATCCCCTTTGTCATAACAACTATTTCACATCTGTCCTTTGCGGACAGTTATATTATCTTTAGTCCTTCCTTAGAGTTCAAGCTTTTATTTTTTCCTCTTCTAAAGTCACCCCTCTGGCCAGTCAATAATTTGGTCTTTTTTTTCTTTCGCTTGATTTGAACTCTGTGTACTCTCTCTCACACCTGAAAGGACCCTCCTGGTTTGGTCCAGGTGGGCTGGATGAAAAAGTCAGTGTTACCTCTTCTCATTTTTTCAGGGTACTTCACCAGAACCTTTATAAGATACTTTCTGAGTTTATTCTGCCTATGAGACTACCATAGAAATAGCTCTTATTTAATTATTTCTAGACTTTTACCTTGCCTGTGATCCTGGGAGCTTATGCTTCTCTAGATTGGCTCTGTCCAGTAATTATGAATATACATGTAGTTGTACATTTTTGATAGCTACACTGAAAATTAAAACTACATATATGAGATTAACATTAATAATACTTGCTTTAATCTACCCAAATTACCATTTCAGTGTGAAGACAATTTTATTATAAAACTATAGATGGAATATTTAAATTTCCCTTTTCTACTAAAACTTGAAGATCCAGTGTTTTATACTTACACTTCATCTCGATTCAAACACTGTATATTAATCAGAAATACAGGACTCCGTTTGTGTTTAGAATGTATAAAATTTAAAGTGCAGTTAGATTTACATGTTTTTCAGACAGACTAACAGTTCTGCAATAAGTACATTTTCTGTTCTAATAGTTTATGTTTAATGAACTAAATTGAGGGGAGGTTACCTCTGAGCCCCTGCGTTTGGTTCACTGGCCATGCTTTCAGCATTCAACTGTCTATATCACATGCAGCTTAGGTCACATTCCCACGAATGACTCTTACATTCTGGATGTTCAGTCACATGCAGATTTGTGGGCAGGGGGACAGATGTGAGGAACAGGACAGTTTTACTCTTTGACTGTTCGTGAGATATTTGTTTGAGATTTAAAAAATACAAGGTTTGGGATGTTAGATTAGGATGCAGCAGAGTGATTTTGAAATGCATGCCCATCAAATACTACAAAATTAATATATTACCACAAACTATCATAGAAATAGAAAGACCTATATGTGTATGCTTGAACAGAGCTGTCAGGCCATGGCTATCTACTGACACATGTGTCTTATTTTTTCTTTACTTCATCATATAAATGAAATTGAAGCTTCTAGAAAAAATATATTCAATGCTGAATCATGATAAAACATTGAGTAAAGTAGGACTAAAAGGTCATGTCTCTGTCCTAATCAATAACTTCTCTAGAAAAACCTACAGTCAACATCATGATTAATAGTGAAATACAAATGCTTTAATCCCTGATATTAGAAGCAAAACAAGGGTATCTTCCCTTATTAATAATGTTCAGTGTTGTATTTAAGCATCTAGTGAGAGAAATTTTAAAAGAAACGAGATGAGAGGGATTCATTCACATTGGAAAGCAAAAAGTAAAATAAATATTTTTTGCAAATGACATGATCTTATATTTGGAGTGTCCAGAAGATAAAAAAGGGACAAATTAATAAAAGTGATAAAAAGCTCAACAATGCTTTGAGATACAAGATACTGCTGAAAAGTGAATTAAATTTTAAGATATTGTCAATGAATATTCTGAAAGTGATAGCCAAAAATTTTATTATAGAAGCAAACAGAATAAATTTTTTAGGCAGAAATTTAACAAAAGAAATGTACAACTCTCATTCTAATGATGGTACATTACTTTTCACATTTTTTAATTTTTAATTTTTATTAATTACAGTTTATTCACTTTGTATCAGTCCTGTATTTCCCTCTCCCCTTCCAATCCCACCCTCCCTCCCCCTTCTCCACCCATGCCCCTCTCCAAGTCCACTGATAGGGGAGGTCTTCCTCTTCTTCCTTCTGATCCTAGTCTATCAGGTCTCATCAGGAGTGACTGCATTGTTGGCACATTACTTTTAAAAGAAATTAAAGAAGACCTGGGAAAAAAGGTAGGACACAGGAATTGACCAGCATATTCACTATCCTTGAGATGGTCCAGTGACGGAATGGTGTAATTCCTTTGTTCACCCATCAAGAGACTAGACTCCAGTCTCGTTTACATAGGAACTTGCAGGCTAGCTTTGTAGCTCTACAAGGTGAGAGACCCTGCCACAAACGAAAGACAGTTGAGGGAGGAAGAAAGGATGAGATGTGGGGGTAAGAGAGGGAGAGAGGAGGGGAGGCGAGAGGAGGAAAGGGAAGAGAAGGGGAGAAGGACAAGAGGGGAAGAGGGAAGGGAGGAAGATGGGAGGGAGAAAAGGACCGGGAAAGGAGAGAAGATGGAAAGATAAATTGATTCTGAGTAGCTCAGATAGTCAAGGGAAAGGATCAGTTAGCTGGACGAATTAAGGTACTATCATGGCTGAAGGGAGACACCCTTAAAACCGATCTGGGTGCAGGCAGTGAGTCCCCAAGACTCCTGGCCTGAGTTGTCTGAAGGAGCAGAAGAGCCCTTGGCTTTGTTGCAGTGCACTCCAACCTGTAGGACGAGCCTTGGAGATGATGGTACCATGGCTGGACTCCACTCCCAATTTCCAGATAGTGCTGAGACTTCTTCAGAGAGACATGGGTTACTTGGGAAGTAGGGTGCTCCTGGAAAAATCTCCAGGCAACGAGAGTCCCAGCGATGCTTGAGAACTGTTTCATCAGTTACACTTCAAGAATCGGGGTGCAAAGGTTGGGCAGAAATGCCAGCTTTTCTTACTTTTCTGCCCTCCTATTGCCTTCTGTAGACAATGGACACGAGGCAGAGGAGAGGTGTATCTAAAACTTTGTACTCGGAGGAGTTCTGCTCATTTTTCTGTCTAGAGTTCACACGAGAACGGGCTGAAGGGTAGGTGTGCAGTAAGGCTTGTGTCAGTAGGGTGGACCCATACACAGTCTTCCTTATCTGCCCACAGCAGTTTGTTGAGAAGTGACCCTCTTGCACAAAATTCAGCGCCCCATGTCGTCCAAGACACAAGGATTGGAAAGCCTTGCTTTGTGCTTGGTGTTTCTGCATAGGCCGGGTGGAAAGTGTTCTCCATGGCTGTGCAAGAAAAGGGAAGGCGGAAAGTGTGTCTGGGACAAAGCTGGAGGCAGCCAGTGTACGAAGTCTGCTTGACCCAGGCACTCACTGAAAGGATGTTTTCTCCAAGAACATGGAAGAGCTTTGCACTTCCGCTAAGGGAGCTCCGCTCAGCTTGGCGCTTTCTCTTCGGAATGTTCTTTGCGGGACCATTTTGGCTCCCACTTGCAACCCTTACTCCAGTAGCTCAAACACTTCCTTTGCTTCACCCAGTGGGCGTGGCTGGAGATAATGACAATTCAAAAGCTCTTACTCAGCAAAGGGAGTGTTTGCGTTGCGACTTGCCAATGCCCTCCCTGCTTGAACTTTGACACATACGTTAAACTGTTATATTGGTTCTGTATCTGAAACGTCTTGATTTGAAACTTCACTTGGCAACATATTTAATTAGGGCATCAAATAAAATATAAAGGTCTTCAAATTGTTTGAAAGAATGACTGTAGATACGAGTCATAAGAACCATCATTTGATAATAAAAAATATCCAATAATATTGCCTGAGAAAGAAAAGCGATGGCAGCTTGCTCGGACTATCCGCAGAACGACTTTCTCTATGGATTGTGTCAGCTGCACCTGCACCGCGCGTTTTTCTACCCTGTGGTTCTTTTTCTCTTCTCTCTCCTCCCTTCCATATTCTTTCCCCCTTTCCCCCTTTCCCCCTTTCACCCCTTCCTTTATTTCTTCCAAACTTGTGTCTCTTTTCCTCCTCTTCTCCTTCCCTTCTCTCCCTCTTTTCTTTCTTTCCCTTTTATTTTTCTTTACCTTTTTTTCTTCCATTTTCTGTAAAATTTCTATGTAAAAAAAATCTTTATGGTGCCACATACCTTTTACCCTAGCACTCTGGAGGCAGAGGCTGGCAGATCTGTGTTTGAAGCCAGTTTGGTGTATAGAACAAGTTCCAGGACAGGCAGAGCTACACAGGAGACACCTTGTCTCCAAAATCAAGCAAACAAATACCTCTCCCAATCTTTGTAACCTCGTTCAGTGATAATTTGTTCTCTTAGGCACACCCATGGCTCTGGGTTTCTCTCTCTCTCTCTCTCTCTCTCTCTCTCTTTTTGTGTTTAATCTAACACTCATGTATTAGATTTGACCTTACTGTGTTTTGTCAGTGCAGAATTGTTGTAAAGGTTTTTTTTATGTTAAACTACTTCAAATCTTTCTTATCAAATTGCAATTTTAGTGGATAATTTTAGCCACCATATGAGAATTTGGCATCAGTCCATCTCACTGAACTGAAGTAGGCTTTGGACTTACTGAATTTCTAGACTGTTGAAGCTTCTGCATTTTCTTCTCATCCATTTTAATATTTTATTCCTTTTAGTTCT
>CM053753.1:26545588-26618115 GCA_028658305.1 Pachyuromys duprasi | reverse complement strand
TGTGGACTCCGCCCGGGGCTTGCTGCTAAGGGCTCTCCCCTGGAATGGAGATTTGGCGCCTCCTTCTGTGCCAGGGGCTGTGCACCACGGTCTGAGATGATATTTGGGGCACACATAGTGGGTTTGGGTTGGTGTGCATCCGCTGTATGCAGGCCTATCTGAAATGGTGCCCGAGGTCTTCTCTTTCTGGCCCGTGGACAGACACCCGAACTGGGGTTTTTGCTGGTGGATGCGTGCAGCTTTCGCCCTCAGTGTGCGGTCTGGTCAAGATGGTCCCAGGATCCTCTCAGCCGTGGGTTGAGGCAGAACTTGGGTTCCTCCCAGACCCGCCGGCAGACTCACACACTGACTGAGTTTTTGCTGGCGGAAGTGTTCGGCGCGCGCCCCTGCAGTGTGCGGACTGGTCAAAACGGTCCCCCAATCCACTCAGTCTGTTGTGGTTCTGGTGATAGGTCTGAGCCTGTAGCACACCCGTGGGTTGAAGCAGAACCCGGGTGCAGAGTGTGCTCACAGTGTGCAGTTCAGTGAAAATGGTACCCTGTTCCTCCCGAGACTGCCCGGGAGTCTGTGCGATCCAGTCTACAATGGCGGGTGCAGGCACCCTGCGCGGCCGCTCGTTCAGATCAGAGCTGTGCACCGCTGGTCACCGGGAAATTTTTCCAGGTAATAACTGGGTGTCCCTAGGGTTTTCCCACTTGATTTTCTCACCGTAGGATTTCCGCTCACCTGGCACTCACAATGCTGGCGTTTTTGGTCCCAGAGTTCAGTCTCCTGGTCGCTGCGTTGTTTCTGCTCTCCTACTCCTCAGACACAGTGTTCTCTCGTGGCAGCCATCTTGGATCTCCGAGTGTCGGTTAGTATTCTTAATAAGATGTATTTTCTATTTTGTCTTTTAGCCACGTTCGTGTTTGCTTGAGTAAAGACTGAAGTGAGCTGGTGAAACAGACAGGCTTGGAGGTGACCTTCCCTCTAGACTCCTGTCCACATTCTTCTGGGAGGAAAGGCCTCCTTGACTGGATGGTTCTGCATCTTCTATTCAAAATCTCAACAAACAAGGGCCACGCCTCTACCACTGCATATTGTCTAGCAGGCCGCCCCATTCCTGGTCTCCTCTCAAACTCAGTAACAGTCACAGTGGAAAAGGCTGGACTGTTGGTGTGGCTCGGCTGCGGGGCTGTACTAGCCTACTGTGGATGAAGCCCTGGGTTAAATCCTCACTGCTGCTTCAAGCCATAGGTAGTGGTACATACCTGTAAACCCACCACTTGAGAGGTAGACGCTGGAGGATTATAAATTCAGGGTTATTCTTGGCTACATATTGAGTTCCAGGCCAGACTGGCATGCATGAGACCCCATCTCAGCACACAACAAGCAAACAAAGAACAGTGAAGCTGTAACGAAAATACCAGGACCTTTCTTCAACAGCCATAGGAACAAAACAACAAAACAAAAATCTCAAAATTTGTGTGGGAGCACAAAATCCCAAAGATAACCAAAGCAACACTGAACAAAAGACTGAAGCAGGAGGTATCATCGCAACCGACATCACATTATATCACACAGCATACTGATCAAAAGCTGAATGGTCCTAGCACAGAAGCAGACACATAGATTAATGATAGAGTTGAATAGTGGACCCAGATATGGGTCCCCTATAGTTGTGTGGACCCCGTGTAACTGAAACTATTTGACGTTTAACAAAGACACCAAAAGTATACATCAGAGAGAAGACAGCATCTTCAACAGCTGGTACCAGGAAACCTGGATTTCAACATGCAAGAAAACAAATCTTTATCCTTATGTTTTACCCTGCACAAAACTCAACTCCATGTGGATCAAGGTCTCAACACAAAATCTGATACCCCTAACGTGCTAAGAGAAAATGTGGAGAGTACACCAGGGGTCACAAGCACAGTCAAACCCAAACTAGGATGTTGCTCAGGGAATAAGAACAACAACTGACAGATGAGCCCTCATGAAACCGAAACACATCCGAAAAGCAAATGAGGTGGTCAGTCAAGTGATCAGGGACTCACAGAATGGGAGAAAAATCTTTGTGGTTATACATCTGACTGAAGATTCATGTTGGAATATACAGAACAACAACAACAACAAAACAAAAACAAAGCTAAAGAAATAATCAACCAAGAAATAAACAGCCCAACTAAAAACTGAGCTGTGGAACTGGACAGATAGTGCCCCAAATAAGAAATTCAGATGACTAATAAACAGGTGTAAAAGTGCTCAACATCTGTAACCACCAGAGAAGTGAGATTAAAAGCACATTAAGATTCCACCTCAGTGATGGCAGAATGGCCATCATCAAGAAAACACATGGCAAAACAAATGCTGTGGGTGCAGAGGAAGAGGGAACATCCAGACATCGCTGGTGAGAGCACAAAGTCATGTGGCCACTCTGGAACTCAGGCTGGAGGTTTCTCAAAAAAATATAAATAGGTTTATTATTTGACTCAGCTACACTGCTCTGGGGCACATACCTGAAGAGCTATATATCCTACAGCAGAAATACTTGCTTAGTCATATTTATTGCTAGCGTGTTCACAGATAGCCAGGAAATGCAATCAACCTAGTCGTCCGTCAGCTGATGACTGGATAATAAAAGTGTGGTACATTTTCACAATGGAGTATTGCTCAGCTGCAAACACACCCATGTGTGCACGCACACACACAAACTATGAGATCATAAAATATGCAGGTCAGTGGATGGGACTGGAGACACCTGTAGTAAGGTTGCCTAGGAGCTGAAAGGCGCATACTGCATGTTTTCTCTCATGTGAGGCCCCTGGCTTCAAGTCCTCTCTTTTCTGTGTTTAATGTGGAGTACATGTGGAAGCTAGGAAACTAAGAATGGGCCATTGGGGGAGGCTGGAAGGGTGGGCTACACTTAAGGAGGTAAAATAGTAGAATATAGGCAAAAGGTAAGGAGAAATGGGAACCATTAAGGGCAGAAGGTTTGAGCAAGTAGAAGAGTAATGGAGATGCAGAAATGAGGGGCCAGGGAAAGTCTTAACCAAAATAAACTGTACACAAAAAGCTACCTGGGAACCCACGGCCCTACGATTCCAGGAAAGAAAAAGCACATAATTAGGTGAGAGTAGAACACATGTGATATGAATAAAAGGTGGTGAGTGCTGGAAACTAAAGGTTCAATTAAGTGGGGTTAGGACGAGGAGGGAAAGAAAAGCAGACCCTAGGTGAGTTAACCAAAATTAAGGATGCACGAAGAAACCCCTATAAGAACCACACTAGTTTGCAAGCTAATTAAAAACATTATTTTTAAAAAAAATGTTTAAATATAAATATAAAATAATGTTTAAACGTTTTAATAATGTTTAAGACATACCTCTACATTAGTAAAGAAGGCTGACCATAGAAGACTTGGGCTATTAAATAACATCCTCAGTACCCGCAACAAGTTACCTCCCCCTACCTGTTAATGGTCAGAAAGGCGGCCCCCAAACAGCACAGGGCATTGCTGTTACCCTCACTTTCCCACCGTAACTAGAGGTGAGACCCAATAGCTGAACACGTCACGTATGTCATTGCAGGGGATACAGAAATCACCCCTGAGCTGGCCGGGAAGCTCTCCCTGTTGGCTAGCTTTTACAGACCCAAGTGTGCTCTGCAGGTTCCTCAGGGAGAAGAGACACCAATGGCCTTATCTACTGCTGGATCTTGCATGCTGCAATCCTGACCTTCCAGGCAAGATGTGCAACTAGTGAACATGATTGTTTGTGAGGGACACCAGCTGTTCTCTATATTAGATCTGAGGCTCGCTTCACAGGAGGGAATTCATGTCTGGTTTTGCTGAAGACTTCCATGTTGTTTTTCTAAACGCTGTGTATTAAACGCTGTGTCTGTGTTTACATCCATTGATTTGTGCTACTTCAGTATTGGCCAGAGATGCCCCTTATTACAGTGGGTAGTGGATAGAGCTGATGTAAACTGTTGTAGTGCTGAGAACAAACAACCGTGCTGTAGGCGGGACATCTGTGTCAACCCCCGTCCCAAGGTTCGAGGAGCATCCTGGAAGTGGGTATCAGAAAAGATGTAAGAGGTAGAGTGTGGGAAGTATTGTGCTGTGAAATGGATGTGCCACCATTGTTATACATAGTAACTCATAGCAGCCGTGGTTAACTATGCAAGAACGATACAGAATTAGGACAGTTAAAGTTCCAGCATGGGAGGAGGAAGGGCTTTTCAGGTCTCAGCCCTGGCAGAGGAACCACGACAAGTTTGTGGCTTCTGGGGAAGGGAGAGACACTGTTCTTTAGGAGTGTAGTCACTGGCCGGTTCTTTGTGCCACAGTGATGACTCCATGCCTATAAGGATAGGCAGTTCTAATTGGACACAGTGGGTTGGAAACAAGCAGCGTCCTTGAGAGGGCCCAGTGGCTAAAGCGCTTGTGCCCAGCCTGAAGACCTGCGTTCAGTTCCTCACGACCCACATGGTGAAATGGGAGAGGGAACTTCCACATAATGGCTGTGGTGCGTGCAGGCTAACAGCTACACAGGGTAGGTATGAAAACGAGTGCACATGTACACACATTGTAATAAATTAAAAAATGAAATAAGTAAATACAAAATTGTGAAAGGAGGACATGAAGTTGGAAGAGTGATGTAAGGGGGTATCCCAGCAGGAGTAAGAGACGGGAAGTTAGGTAGGCATATCATCAAGATACGTTTTGTACATTGTATGACATCTTCAAAGGATACATTAAAGTTAAAAGAAGATGGATTTGTTTATGAAAACAAGATGTTCAGAGGGTGACCAAATGGAGAACTGGCCTTTCCTGGAGCTCTCTGAAAGCATTTTGGTGTATGTGCTTTGGATGGCATGGAAATCACTAGGCCACGTTGAAATGACTTGAGCAGAGGCCGGGAAGCACAGAAATCAAAGTAAACAAAATGAAACACTTCAATTAAAAAAGTAGGCCAAAAAAAAAAAAAGTCTACTCTTTTCATTTCCAAATAACCAGGTTCCTTAAAACCTATTTCTGTGCAGCCAAGTTCTATTTTTAAAATGAAATCAAGTGCCCCCGAGTCTATTTTTCCAGAATGGTAATGATTTCATGGGAAGATGGAGTTCTTCAACGGCAAGGGTTTCTTGTGAGCAGTGACATCCTGAAGCTGCGCCCCTTGATCTTCTTCAGACCTGTGGCTTGGAGGATCTTCCAAGCAGCTGGGGAGAGTGGGAGGAGTCTGAGAAGCTGAAGGGAGTGTGGTGCTCACAGATGTGTTTTCCGTCCCAAGGCTCCTGCTGCCAACCTCATAATCAAGGCCCTGCCCTGCTTCCCACACCTCTTCTCCAGGCTCTTGGATTTGGACAAGCAACGTCTTTTCCAGTCCAAAGCTAGCCTCGATCTCTCTTTCAATCACATAAAAATTTATGGTGGTATTAATGGCAGATGGGATGGAGGAGGGAGGGTTACCCACGCAGTGACTGCGCACTTCATCATCCTGGCTTGACTGACAGGCGACCTCTGTTCTCTTGCGCTTCCTTCAGGAGATCATGTTCAGCTGCTTCAGGAAGCTGGAAAAGGCAGATTTGCTCAGTTCAAAACCTTTTTTTTTCTTTCTTTTATTTTTTTTTAACCTTGGTTATTCGCTTGGGCACATTTGCAAAAATAAATAAATAAATAAATAAATAAATAAATAAATAAATAAATAAAAATAAAAGAAAGTTTTTAAAGATTTATTTATTTATTGTCTATACAACGTTCTGTCTGCATGTACACCTGCAGGCCAGAAGAGGGCACAGGATCTCATTATAGATGGTTGTGAGCCACCATGTGGTTGCTGGGAACTGAGCTCCAGCCCTCTGGAAGGGCAGCCAGTGTTCTTAATTTCTGAGCCATCTCTCCAGCCCCGAAATATATATATTTTTTAAAGATGGGATTATCATTAATTTTTGAGAATCCCATTAACCCCGTCCTTTAGTGGTCATGGTGGATATTTAATTGACTACTGTTCTTGCAGTGCTAGGGATTGAAGTGCTAGCCTAGAAAACAAAGGCTGAGGCAAACTGTGTTGTCTTTTCATGGGAAGTATCACGCGAAGGACAATAGTGAAAGAGAAAGATTGAAAGAGTGCAGGAGTGGAAACGAAAGGAAAGGGTTACATTCCAAACTGGCAACAGTGCTGGAGAATGGACAAGTTTCTGTAAAGCTAGTTAGTTTAGTTAGTTAATTACGTGTGTGTGTGTGTGTGTGTGTGTGTGTGTGAGAGAGAGAGAGAGAGAGAGAGAGAGAGAGAGAGAGAGAGAGAGCGCTGGGGTGGGGATGGGGTGGGGATGCACATTCATCATGAGTCTCAGAGGACAGCTTTGAGGAGCTGGCTCTTTCCTTCTACCCTGTTGAGGTCTCTCCGCTGCTGCACGGCATACCCCAGGCCAGCTGGCCTTTGAGCTTCTACGAGACCCTCTTTTCTTTGCTTCCCATCTTCCTGTAGGAGTGACAGGATCACAGATGTGCCCATCACATCTGACCTTTCTTTCACCTAGGTTTCAGCAGGCATGAGAGGCTGAGCTTCTGGCAGGAGCCACTCAGCGTGCAGACTGCGGTGGGGAACACCTTTTTCTGCTGACGCTGAAGACCTCCCCTCTGCCTACAGCTGCTTGGCACTGGACTAGCTCTGACGGCTGCAGACAATATCTGAGTGCAGGCAGGTCTGGAAAGGTGTATGCCAGCCCAGCACATCGTCATTCCTCATCGTGGTTCCTGTGCAAGCTGCAATTATTGTTCTTTGCATAGCTTCCCTCCGTGGAATCCTTCCTTTCCAGAAATGTGCCACACCCAGTTCAAATCCTGTGTACTTGCACCTGCAGAGTTGCCTCCGTGGTCAGGCTTTCTAAACCGCTGCACAGCCAGCTAAAAGTCTCTCTTTATAACTTCCCGTATAAGGAGCTTGCTGATGAAATGGGGTGTCGTACCATTTATCTTTTTTAAAGGCAATAATTATTTTCTTTAAAAATGAGGTACTAGCTGAGCTCGGTGGCACATGCCTGTAATCCCAGCACTCAGGGAGGCAGAGGCAGGTGGATCTGAGTTCCAGGCCATCCTGGTCTACAAAGCAAGTCCAGGAAAGCCAAGGCTACACAGAGAAACCCTGTCTCAAAAAAAAAACCAGTTACATTAGTGTATCTTAATTATACACAATGATGGGTTTCATTGTAATATATTCATAAGCATCTGTAGTGGACTTTGATCATACTCCACCCATTTTCCTCTCTTTTTCCTTCCCTCCTGTTGGTCTCCTCTTCTTCCCAAACAATGCCAATTCTACTTTCAAGCCTTAATACATAAATGCATAATTTCTAAAATACTAAATTACATGTTTTTAAGTATGAGAAAATAACATACTGGCCTGAATTGGCCTTATTTTATTTTAATCATCTTCAGTTCTATCCATTTTCCTACAAGTATAATTACATTTTTCTTTATGGCTAAATAACATGGCTAAATTATAAATGCATACACTATTCTTTACGCATTCACCCCTGGGGCCATCTCTGCTGGTTCCAGACCTTGGCTCTCAGGAACATTGCTGCAGTAGACATGGATGTAGAAGTATCTGTGCGTATACAGAGCTGGGGTCCTTAGGGCGTATCACAGGAAGGTAGAGCTGGATCAGTTATTTTTAGTTCTGAGAAACTGCCATAGCAGCTGCACTGCTTTTTATTCCCAACAACAAGAATGTGGGTTACTCTTGAATACTTCTCACATTATAAGCAAAATTTATGAGCACATTGGGCATGCTTTCATATGCCTTTTTTTTTTTTTGTGGTCCTAGCAATGATTGCACCCAGAATGACCTGAAATGCTGGAGATATTAACATTACCCACACTGTGGAGGCAGAGAACATTTAAAGTGTCTCCTGAGTGTGGCAGCAGGGTGTACAGAAGCTCCCTGGGAACCGTGCTTGCTGCGCAAGCCTGAGGACTGAGCGCAGAGCAGCCAGCACACGGGAGACTGCTGCATGGACAGACACGGGAGCTCACGGGCTCGTTGGTCGGCTGCTGAGGCAGGTGGTGAGAGGCAAGCCTCAACACAACAAGGTGGAGGGAGAGCAGGAGATGGAAATTCCCGATTTTTAACCTTGGGCCACCACATGAGGTCACATACATGTGTACACACACATACACACACATATGCGCACACACACACACAAATCCACATATGTATGTATGTGTACACACATGTAAACACACGTGCATATAAACAAGCACACACATGTACAAATCCACATACATATGTGCATACACACATGCATGGAAATACAAACACTAATATACTTGCACACACATACACACAAATTAAAAAGCAACAGTCACCTGACTCTGCTTCCCCTTTCTCTTTCTTTGCTCTTTTTCATACTAATTGTTCGCTACTGTCTTAGTATTCCTCCTAAGCATCACAAGGAGGGCGTTCTTTCTGCTTGATCCCGTGGAGCGGGGTGACACCTTAGGAAGACAGCAGCTTCTCTGCTGGGATAGCAGCCCCCGGATCCTCCTCTCACCTCCATAGCGACCAGTGGGGTAACAGTGGAACCCCTCTCCTCCTCTCACCTCCATGGGGACCAGGGCTCGGCCAGGCCGGGGCTGCAGTTTGGGTCCTGAGAACTGGACTGGGTTGGGAGTGGAAGCAGCTTCCACACTGGTGCTCAGAGGTGGAGAAATCAAAGGTGATTCCCCTTCCTTAGATTTAGACAGGGCAAAGTCTTAAAAGCAACACACGCTGGACACTGTGGCTCATGCCTTTAATCCTAGCACTCAAGAGGCAGAGGCAAGAGGATCTTTGTGAGTTCAAGGCCAGCCAGGTTGACAGAATGAATTCAGGACAGCTAAGGCTACACAGAGAAACCCTGCCTCGAAAAACCACACACACACACACACAGTAGCACACATGGATGCTGCCATTGTAGTCAATATGTATAGTCAATATTCATCACCTGCATATTGGCCCAGAAGAAACAAATTGGAGTTAGAGTCTGGGTCAAACTGAAGGATGGCAGATCAGGAGTAATAGAGGAAACGTTTGAACCACTACCAGGGCCTGCTTCATCCTGGGCAAGTGCTCTACTACCGAGCTTCGGCCTCAATCCTAGAAAGACCTTTCAGTAAGAGACACATCTGGCCTCACATCTTGAGTTGCCCAGCAGCACTGAGCTAGACTTGATGGGAAAGGAATGTATTTAACAGTTTGTCCAAGCAGTCCAGGCGGCAGTGAGCGAAGCAGGCCTCTCTCTGTGGCTGGATGAAGGGAGCGTAAGAGAATGGCTCTGGTAGTTCACAAGCAACCCAGGGACAAACTGTGACCTGATCCTGACGATCAAAAAGCCCAAGAGCGCTTGTCTCCCGCTCCCTGTCCAGCTCTTCACCTCCCTCAGGCAGGGAGCTTTGCTCTCTGGTTTTCAGTACGGCTGCTCTCGGCCCCACGCCTGGGTAGGGCAGTGATATTTGGTTAACTTGGACTTCGCTCTGAACTCTCTGGCTTTGTTTGTGTTATGGAAACAGTGGCGCTTCCCAGGGCTTGATTATTTCACATCTATGAATTCAGAAATCCAGGGGGCAGGCTCATGGAAAAAAGTATCTAAATTGATGACTAATTTGACATCAGAAGTTTTTCAACCAGAAAAAAATAGTGTACTATAGAGTGAGCAGGGCCACCCCACCCCTGGCCTTCTGCTTGGAGTGAGACTTCCAAGTGTCCTGTTGAGAGAGGCCGGAGAGCAGAGGAGGCCCAGCTGCAGGCCCACACAGCAGATGGCCCGGGTGTGTACAGGCGCTTAGATTTACTGGCACCCCTTACCAAAGCTATTAAGAAACAGAGTCACAAGCTGGACTCCGGGACACATACCTGTGAGACAGAAACACGACGCTCATGCACGCTTGAGGCCGGACTAGCTTACAGAGTGAATTTAAGGCCAGCCTGAGCTGTGTAGTAAGGCTGGCTGAAAACACCAAACAGGAGGGAAAGAAGTGGAGGCGAGGAGGAAGAATAAAAGGAGGAATGAGGTGTCCTCCCCGCCCCCGCCCCACCCCCTTGTGCGCATGCGTGCGTGTTCTGGGCAGGTGCATCACAGCGCACAGTTTGCGTTCTTGGGTGCCAGTCCTCACATTCCACCTTGTCTGAAACAAGATCACCTGTTGTTTTCTCTCCGTGCCAGGCTCGCCGGCCCTCCCGCTTCTGTCCCTACTTCTCGTCGCGGTAGGTGCTGGCTACCATGCCCACTCTCCTCATAGTGCGTGTGGCGGCTCTTTACCCACTGGGCCCTCTTCGAAGACTTTCTTTCTTTCTTTGGATTGTCCACATTTTTATTTTTACACCATAAGGAATAATTTCCATCTCACTCTCCCTATTGCTTTGCCAGGACACAGAGAAATGTCTGTGCTCAAAATGAAAGGCTCTTGTCTTCTTGGCTGAATATCAAGATTTTTCCAGATTGTCAACTCCTTAAGAGGGGGAAAGCATAAAAGCCAGCTGCCGAAGTGAGCTAACACGATCCAGGTGTTCCTAGTTTTCTCCCGAAAGACAGGAGCGAGTGCGCATGCCCTGTCTACCCTCTGCAGGCCCGGCCTGACAGCGTTGGCCGCAGATCATAGTTTCCAGAGCAGCTGTGAGTGGCCCCTGTGTGTGGCAGCTTTAGCTCCTGGGTCCACACTGGTTGCGTAGGGGTATTCGGAGAGTTCGTGACCTTGAATTTATCCTCCTTCCAGCTTGATCTATGCATATAAAAAGTGATTTTAAACTAGTAAACTTGTGAGGGCAGTGTGGTGGTGTGAAACCAAACGTGGGGTGGCAGTGTGCAGAAAGGAGCTTCAGTCTCCCTCCCTCCACCGACAGCCGTGTGTCTGTGGATAAAAATAAACCGCGGATGTGTCTTCCCTTCATGACCTAAAATAAGATTAAAATGTTGTGTTGACACAGATTTATTTACAAAAGTAACTTAGGCAGAGAGCTGTCTTTATTACTTTGTTGTGTGCTTGCCCACACACATGCTGGAATATTTGGGTGTGTAGGTCAGAGGGCAACTTGGGAATCGGTTCTCTCCTCCCACCATGTGGTTCCTAGGGATGGAACTCAGGCCTTTCGGCTTGGCAGCAGGCATGTCTACCCACTGTACCATCTTGCCAGACGTAAATTACATTCTAATAGGCTCAAACTTGATTATACTGACAGATTAATCTCCCAGCATCAACACCAAGCCACCTTCTGAAAAACATCTCACCCACTCTCAAAAGACACATTTCAAAGCAGTTCTGGGTAGGAGAAACTAGATCCAGTCTCCCTGCCCAATCCCTGTGCCCAGAACTGGTCCTTTCTGTGGCAGCTCTTCCCTGAGGCTGCTGTCCATGGATAACAGTTAGCTTGGGTCCCTGTGTGCCCGTCCACGCATACCAAGAAGTGGGGACCCAGCCTCATTTGGCATTGTTTCTTCTGCATTGTATGATGAAGAGGCGATGGTGGGAACTGATGATGAGTGTATAGTGTTTGAGGAAGATGACAGAGGGAAAGAACAGGAGGACTGGATTGGGTTCAGGGCTTGACCATTGTGTTGCTCAGCTGGGTGTGTCACAGAACTCCAAGCTTTTTAATTTTTTTTCTCTCTCTCTTTCTGCAGAAAAAATGAGATGGGGTGAGCTTTAGCATTCTACAACATCAAGTTTCTAACATTTCCTGTTCTTTGCTATCTTCATCTAAAGTCTGAAGGCAAATCAAGAAGTGTTTGAAAATGGGGGATATTGAGACCCTGAGAATTAATTCTATTTCAGTGGAAAGGCTGATTTTTCATAAATATGGAGTTCAAGGTAAAGAATTTATTAAAATGTATCTGTAGATGTAACATCAAGGCATTATTTAAAATAAAAACAAGATAAGTGGAATGGTCTATCTTCATGGGCACCATTACATAGATTGCAAAACACATTGTAACAAAAATAAATGCAGCTTCAGCTTTTAATGGTCTAGGAATGTGTTGTGGTTACTGTTGTTTCTGAATATTTTTTCTTTTACATTTTTATTTTGAAGCTTCGAGTATTTAAGATAGTATTTTATGAAATTTAGTTTTATTATGGAAAAGGTTAGAGTTATTTCACATCTGTTGGATTTAGCTTAATTCCAATTCAATCTCTTGTGGACTTCAAACCGAATTGGTAGGGACTTCACTGTACTCTTTGGGCAGAGTGACTGTATCAAATCGTTTTAAAACTGGTCCCTCTGTAATGTACTGAGACCACTGTGATCCACTTCACTGTGGCCCCAGATCCTTCAGACACCAACATTCCACCTCTCTCTGTATTGACTGTACTCCATACATTTATCAGTCTAGTTCACTTTACAGTCAGTTTGAGCAGGGTTGGGTTTTTTAAATCCATCTTTCAATCTTTTAAATGTGATAGAATCATCACTAGATGAAGTCACACCATAAATGGCTGACTCTCCATCCACCAGTTAGATGTACAGGTCCATTTAAAGCTGAAAGCTTTTTGACAACTCTATGAATAAAGCTCCACATTTTTTCTTGTTGGCAATTCAAGTATAATTGAGGTCTAGTTGAGCTTTAAACACATTCTTACGACTGGAAAAGAGAGCTCAACGAGGGGCATGCTGCAGCACAGCCTCCCTGTGCACACATTTGTGGGAGGTTAATCAGCAAGGCCTCTCACTGCGAGCACTATGAACAGTTTTGTAATAAGGCATTGACAGAGCTAGTAGGCAGCGAGTTACAGCTCTAGCAATAACCTGCAAATAGGAATGGTCAGGGTCTTCAATCAAAATTAACACCATCACTTCATATCTAAAGTCTGTGATGTTCTTTCCAGTCTGTTTTACTATTAACAGAGTAATTTTCAATGCATCAACTTGTAAAAGCAGATATATTTGAGAATGACGGGATCAACCAAATTACTCACTCTCTCAGTTGTGGATGAGAACAGCTGTTTTCATCTTGCCTTTTCAGATTCAAATAAGTTCTCTGGCCTAATAGATGTGTTTGGAAAGTGTTCAAACACTTGAATTCTTCCACTGTGGCTCCTTCTTCTTCTTCTTCTTCTTCTTCTTCTTCTTCTTCTTCTTCTTCTTCTTCTTCTTCTTCTTCTTCTTCTTCTTCTTCTTCTCCTTCTTCTCCTCCTCCTCCTCCTCCTCCTCCTCCTCCTTCTCCTTCTCCTCCTTCTCCTTCTTCTTTTGTGGTTTAAAAATGACTATGGCCCAGAGGACTACTCACCATGTCTCTTTCTTTCTGGAATGCTTGGAGTGTTGGCTAAGAAGCTGGTAGGGGACTAAGCAGTCACTTAAAGCAGAATTCTGAGAAAAGAAGTTAAAGACTGTAGTTTTACAGCTTAGCCTCCATAATGTGATGTGAGCTATCTCCTCCTCAGACTGCAGAGTTAATGGCTCTTTGGTCTACCAAGGCTCGGCTGTGTTGATAGAACACATGGGATCCCAGGCTAACCTATCCCAAGGTTTGCTAATGGCCAGTAACAAGAGTATCGGGTTGGAGGTGGCCTCTTTCTCTGCTCTCTTGTTAGAATTTAGAATTGGGAAAAATCAGAGACTGAGCTGGTTAGCTTTGGAAAGCAATTCAAAAGGTCATAAGATAGACGTGGGCCCAGGGTTGAAATTATGGGCAGGGGACCAAGAAGAAGAGGAGGATAAAACAGAGATGCATTGAGAAGGTATAAGTAGGAAGGTTTCAATGGAGTCCCCAGAGAAAACAAAGACACACTCACACGGCAGACAGACAGGCGTATGGCATGCACACACATAGTGACTCGGGACCTACCACCTCAGTTCCCGATTTCCTTCTCTTAACTCTACTTCTTCAGCCATGGCTCTGCCTCAGGTGCCCCCTCACATGAGGCTCTCTAACACTCATACCCAGTGCGTCTCGACAGCGTTGCAGGAGACTGCTGAACAGTCCTTGGGTGTTGGGACAGCATCAGTACCCACATCACAGTGGCCAGCACAAGCTAACAGGAAGACTCCAGTAGCATGGCAACCTTCTTGCTACTATTTTTCTGATTTTTTTTCTAAATGCTTTGACACTAAAATGTAGTAGGAAAAAAAAAACTTACCAGGAACTGATTTATCCCTTGTTATCAATGCCCATTAAAAAATTACGTACCACCAAAACCAACCTCAGAGGTCTATATGATGCCACGTTTATTTGTATCTTAATGAAGGCTCCGTGGCACCAGTCAGTTGCTACATACAGTGTGAATATGGGCGGCCACAACTGCTTTGTGCTGAATGTATGATGTGGGAACCGCAGACATTTCTGTTTGATTCTTGTAATATGTGGGTTGTCATTAAATTATTTTTGGTGATGAATGTTATGTTCTGACGGTAGGTAAGCACAGGAGTCTTTCTTTTTTTGGAGTTAAGGGAAGGAAGGAGTATCCACAGATATAAATGCTCCAGTACCCCTTTGTGTGGTTGCTTCTCTGTGGAATTTGGTGGGTGATGGGTTGTGGTAAATCAGGTAGGGCTATCACTCATAACTGGGACTTTCCCAAACAGTGTGTTATGTGAAATTTCAAGTGCCCACGTTTGCTCAAATGTCTCCCTTACGTGTGTGCTCATCTTCGTTTACTACCTTACCTTTCAACGTCACTGCTCCTTCCTCAATTGCTCTCAGGACAGCAGAAGACTTGGATTAAAGTGGACAGAACTCCACCTGTAGACTAAGGTAAATACCTTCCAGGGACATAATGTAAGTGATCTACTGGACGCTGCGTATTAGTGTGTGTGTGTGGGGGGGGCATATTATCAATGTGTTTGTTTTCATTGGTCAATTTTTCCCACTTTGTTTCTACACATACACATCTTCCTAATATGGGGGGCAGGATTGTTGTTCGGACAGTGGAAATAAAAATTCCCGGGTTAGGATAATTTTCAGGTTCACTTTTTCCTTGGGAAGTTTTAACTGCATGGACACACTGAGTTTGCTGCTGGAGGCAGCCATCCACTGTGAGGAGACATTGCTTAGTTCATTAGCACTGTGGGAGTGCCAGGAAAGGGCCCATGACCTAGAGCCCATCTTGCTTTAATAACGCTTTAACACTCGTAAAAGATCTTTAATGGCTGCATGAGACATATTTAAATATTAAACGCCATTCCTCTTTGTTGATTCACAGACCCCAGAGCTTAGGGCTCCTTCACTGCTTCCAAAGTTGAAGGAATGTGCCCAGTTTCTCACGGCACTGAGTGAACCAAACAGACCTGCAAGCGGGAATGTTTCAGCTCTGCCCCTGCTGACCTATTTGCCAACCCGAGAACTTCAAATTTCCAAATCTTGTTATCTACTTTGAGTTTCCTGATGTAGAAACTAAACATTTATTTATTCAATAAATTTTAATCCTGCTCTGGGAGATTTAAGAAAATATGGGTACTTGTTTCTACTGAACCATTTCTTCTTCTAAACCTGGCTTTCGTTTAATTTAATGGGGCCTTGATGCCCATTTCCTGCATGATCCTACTCAATGGAGCAGCATGAACTAACGTCTAAATGTGGACAGACCAGTGTCCACTAGATCATCTGCGTATTTATGTCAACGTTCAGTGCTGCTGTTTTCCTGAGGCCTTGTAATGGAAGTGATGCTGTGTGTTTAATCAGGAAGCCTCCCTCCTCCTCCCCTCCCCCCTCAAGGCCACCTGGCATTATACTGTCTAAGACCTTACTGTGATTGCCCCGCATGGACTATAAAACCTCGAAAACCTGCTTTTGTCTTTCTTTCTTTCCTGTGGGGTAGATGGCAGGCCTGTGCAATTTGGAGATGCTTTTTATTTACAGAAGGGAAAATTGAGTTACAGACTTCCTGTCATGAGTAGAGATGCCTGGGGAAAATGAAGGCTGGAAGGAATTCTCAAACAGAAAGCCAGGCTATATGAGCCCAGGAGCGCTGGGGCGTTGGCAGGCTTTGCAGTATTCCTGAAATATTTGGGTTCAGCAGAGCCCAAATGTATTTTGCTCAAAGCACCATTTCCCTTTCATTTTCCAGAACCATGTATATTCAAGGAAATGTAATCTGTGTATTTTGGAATCATTTAACCCTCATTTATCAAAATATTGCATGGCAAATACCAGATCTGAGTTCAAGAAAACCCTTGAGCTTTGTGATAAGTGATTCTTTTTTTTTTTTTTTTTTTTAACCTCTGAATCTTAGTGTTTAAAATTGCTTTGTAAGAACCCGGAACAGTGCAGAGTTTACTTCTCAAATTATCCCCCAGGTACGGGGCCTTGTCTGTCTCTAACATAAAGCAATGATAGGGACAAGTCTTTTGAGGTGCAGGCCTCTCAGAAACTGCTTGATATGCTCAAAGGCTTTCCCACTGAGAACCCCAGCAACTCCTCCGGCTTAAATGGAATTGGATTTCTTTTGTTGAAATCACAGCTCCATTAGTTCCAGCTGACAACCAAGTTCCAGGTTCAGATGCTTCAAGATATCATGATCTCATCTTCATTTAAACTTACATTTTCCCCACCCTAGAGTTAAATTAAGCAACTTTTACCTTCAGGGCTTACATTAGAATATTACTTATCTTTATTGCTGAGCTCTGGGCCATATTCCTAAGTTTTATAGAAGAGGCAAGTGCCTCATTTATCTAGTATTAGTCTTTCCTTTCTTCACTCTGCTTCTTGCCACTGGGGGAAGAGGGTGGGCTGGACTTCCCACCCCTGACTTGTGGCTCAAGGAGGCTTTTTCTCTCTGAGGACCAGATGGACTACAGCCAGTGTCTCCACACCTGTGCTTTGCCACTCGTGTGCCTCAGACTTAATGCTGAGACCACAGGGGCTGTTGTCCTCTCTCATCCGGAAGTTATCTGTGTAGTTCAGGAGAAAGTGAAGATGCTCAGCCCTAGGACGTAGTCCTTTTCTGTGTGGAGGATTATTTCATCTTAATCTCATACAGATAGGAAAAGAAAACCATTTACTTACTCTGTTCTTCATCTCAGCAGCACCCAAGAGTAGATTTTGAACCAAAGGGATGGAAGGACTTTGAAGTCACACAGAGTCTAGCTGATAAATGCAGCTTCAAACTCACTTTGTATTCCCAGTTGAAGCCTGACTAAAGAACTCTCACCAGCAAGGGCTTATGTTGAAGATCTTAGGAACATGGTTCATTTCATCTTTATAACAGTTTGCTGTTGGAACCACTCTAACTGCTGCTTCAGAGATTAGAAAGCTGGGGGTTAGAAATGCTCACTTTACCCAGATTCCCCAGCGGCAGACTAACATTGGGATCCAGAACGCTCATACTCAAATCCCTGATTCTCACACATGTCCAGGAAAGATCAGTTTCCTCTTCCCTTGTGGCACTTGGTAGTAACTGACCACAAGTGAATAAAATGCTATCATTCCTTCATTAAAGTTTTAGTTTCTGCTTTTTGGTTGGTTTTGTTTCCCTCACCCTCTTTCCCCCAGCTATCAGGGGGGAAAAATAAAAACTTTAATAATTCCATCAAAGCCAGGCTAGGTTCCTTTCTTTCTCACATCACAGCTCCATAATGCTTTTCTGCTAGAGTTCAGAAGCCAAAGTTCGTCTGCCCAGCTGCCTCTGATCTGGTTTCCGCAAGCCTTGATGGAGCAAAACAGACAGCAATTTACTGTAAATGCATTGGGGATGGGCTGAGGGCTAGAAAGCACTAAAGGATTCGCCTTCATTTGGCAAAAACAGGCGGCCTGTCCGCTGGCCTTAAAAGCCTGGATGGGGACCTGCAAAGCATGCCTTGCTGGCTCCCGCTTTGGACATGCTTGACTCTTGAAGGAATTCCAAGCAGATCTGCCCTGGCCTTGCCCTTCTAGTAGGGCTTTTCACCTGGCTTCTCAAGCTACACCGAAAACTCCCCTAAACCACTTCTCCAACCAAAGCCCAAGCCTACGGACTTCATCTATCGCTCGGCCTCTTGATTTGGAGAACAGGACACATTGAGATCTGCCACGTCCTGCCCTCAGTCGGACACCCTGACCTTGAGAAGTTCATTCGAGGAGTCTGCACAGGGGGAGGTCCTTAACTGACAAGCAAGCTGAGGGCCTGGGACTGAGCGCCCAAGGGCTTGTGTCCAGGAGTAGTTACATAAGAGGACTTCCAAGAGAGGACAGAACATAGTTTTCAACAAATAAATAAGGCAAAAAGGTTACACTCACTGGTACCACAGCTGGGAAGCAACTCTGAGCAATGAATTTCTCATGCTAACAAATCCAAGCTCTTTGGAAAACAGATGGTGAAGCTGGAGACTGGCGCTGGGTCTCCTGGCAGAAGCTGCAAAGCTCCAGAGATGGAAGGGTATCTAGACCGTTTGTTCATAAACACAGCTGAGGGCCAGCAACCTGCTTTCATGCCCTGCCTGGCCTGCCTGGTGGATTCTTTCCACGCAGCATTTCCACGGGACGAGGGCAGAAGCAACACGCAAGGCTTCTGCAGCCCACGCTCTAGAGAAATAATTAAACAGTTTTTCTTAACCTCTTGAACTTTTCATTTATTATTGCCATCCATTATGTCTACCTTCTCAAATCACAGAATCCCCAAACTGAGCTCTGGGGTCAAGGGTTTATTGTTTAATGGAGATAGAACATTTTGTAAATTGCACGAAGTCACAATGTTTACAATAGAAGCTTCTGGTGTACTGAATCTTTTCCATTTAACAAACAGTGAGCTTTGACATGTGTTCTTCCTACAGAGCGAAAGCCCGGGGTAAGTGCATGAATGTGTTACCAAATCCTTCCTGTAAACCAAGTGACATCTGCAGTCAAATAAAAACATTCCTTTCCCCAAATACCAGGAAATGCTGAAAGGATCAGTCTTCTTCTAAGGTCATGCTTAAATGAAGTTCTGGCTTCGAGAACACACAGCGAGGATGAAGAAGGCCAAGATTTTGTCCAGTACACATTGGCTGCTGCAGGCCTTTGGGGACACCCTCTTGTTTCAAATATGAACACGTGTGTGGAGAAGGTTTTCCTAGCATTTAACCTTTGAATGAAAAGTGTCAATATTTTAAGAGTAGAACTAATCTTAAAAAAAAAAATCCTGTTGTCTTAAAAACGAAACAAAACCAGAATTCGTCCTTTTAAGTCCGGAATGGATTTGCTTGCAATAAAGCAAACATCTTCACAAAGGTACCCCGACAAAATAACCCATGTATAAAATACCTACGACTAAGCAGGTATTAGCATTGTTCAGGAAAGACTTCCTCAAAGATAGGTAAACCTTGGGGAATGATAAGGAGGAGCATGGAAGTCTTCAACTTAACCTTTTGTGTTAGAGAGAGGGAACAACTGTCCAAGTACATGCTCCCTTCTTTGGGGACTTTTGTTACCATGACGGCTATGTGCCACCTTTTGCCATAAAAATGGGACGAGATGAAAAACATTGTAAAGAGTGACTTTCCATGAATTATTAGCGTAACTTTTATGTTACGACTAAATAATTGTTTCATGGTACAGGATGCACTTTTGGCTTTCTCCCTCTCTTTTAAATAATATAGAACCATAATCTTTACATTTTACATGTTTCTTGCCTCAGGAAGATTTTTCTTGAAAAAAAAAAGTCCTCTTCCACAACACCCATTACAATATTCACAGCAGGCCATTTCTGATCAGCCAGCAGGTGTCACTGTGGGTTTGGGTGGCAACCCAAATGACCAGAAAAAGAATGATGAGGGAGAGTGCGGGAAAGAAATGGAATAGAAAAACAAGTTCCGAGAGAAAAAAGAAAAGAAAAAGAAAAAAAAAAGCACTTAAAAAATTCTGTGGCCCTTTTCTTCAGGACATCAAGAATTTTGTGTCACTTTTGCAGCTCCAAAAGCCCCAGAAACATATTTACATACATAAAGGAAATTGAAGCCTCTATGACTGAAGTCACTGTATAAAACAGTAGACAGGAGCAAAGCTGAAAAATGAATTCTTGTCGCCTGTTCCTAATTGCTCAGATCTTACCTGTGTGTTTCATCCTACATGCTTTATGCCACAAATGCAGAATGCCTTCCAGCTTTTTTGGTAGGTTGTAGACTCATGGTCCAGAAAGAGGTCTTGGCTATCCATAACCTCAGTGGTAAAATAAATCCCAGTGTTTCATCAGCTGGAGGAGCATCCCAGGCCCTTCTTCTGTCTTCCTCGGATCTGGATTATTCATTTGCAACAAAGCCAGCCTATTCAAGTCACATATATCTTCCTGAGTGCATGGAATTTCTTAATAAATAAAATTTCAATTAGTAAAATTAACACATATTTCTTGAGCAACTAGGAATGGATGGCCTATCTTTCCAGCTTCAGTCGGACAGGCACGGAGACTCTTCGGGAAGGATCACCGCGGTGGCTGCCCAGGGAGAGCCTCAGGTCCAGTTCAAGCTTGTCCAGGGAAGGCGACGTTCTTGAGCAAGTATGCAGCCACCTGGGCGTGGAGGTGCACCCGCTCTTCCATACCAACAGAGGGCCCACCAGGTTCAACGTGTGGGACACAGCCGGCCAGGAGGAGTTTGGGCCCCGCAGGATGGCTGCTACCTCCAAGCCCAGTGCGCCATTATAATGTCTGATGTAACATGAAGAGTTACTTACAAGACCGTACCTAACTGGCGCAGAGATCTGGTACAAGTGTGTGAAAACATCCCTACTGTATTGTGTGGTAACAAGGTGGATATTAAGGACAGGAAGGTGAAGGGAAAATCTATTGTTTTCCACCGAAAGAAGAACCTCCAGTCCTATGAGATATCTGCCAAAAGTAACTACAGCTCTGAGAAACCTTTCCTCTGGCTCTCCAGAAAACTCATTGGAGATCCTGACTTGGAGTTTGCTGCCATGCCTGCGCTTGCCCCGCCTGCGGTGGTCCTCGACCCCGCTTTGGCAACACAGTACGAGCACGATTTGGAGGTTGCTCAGACGACTGCCCTTCCGGATGAGGATGGGGACCTGTGAGGACGTGAAGCTGGACCCTGCGTCAGATGTCTGGTTTGAGAGGCAACTGTCCTGTGATGTCAGTGGTGCAGCTCACGTGCCACCTTCTTTAGCTAACAGATCTTGTACTTCACTGGGATGCTGAAGGAGATGAATAAGCTTCAGAGTGAATGTGGCAGTTAAAACATACTTTCAATTTTTTTTTTGGACTTGCATATTTAGCTGTTTGGAACAGAGTTGTTTCCTTCCTGAATTTCAAAGATAAGACTGTATAGTCGCATCACAATACTCAGTGGTGAAATCTTGTTACTGGCATTCCCACTCTGTTCGTTTAGAATCAGAATAAAGTTGTATTTTAAATAATCTAAAAAAAAAAAGAAAAAAAAGAAAAAAGGATGGATAGCCAATAAAACCTCCTAGAACAGAGAGGAGTTCGCCGCTGGCCTAGTTTGAATAACAGGCTGTAAACGGATTTCTGTTCTGTCTTGATAAATGAAAACAATGTCCATGTTATTGATACAGAGAGTAGGCAATTTGTTAAGAAAGACACAAAGCTTGAGTTCCTCAAATAGGGCCTAACATAGGCAAAACATTTTACTCAAGTTGTAAAGAAAAACAAAGCAAAAAAAGGTTTTAAAGATGAAGATGAGTGTTCCTGGGCTCAGGAGAAAGTCTGTAGCCTTGAACTGTCTAGGTTTGCTCTTGTCACCTGTCTCAGATCATAATAAAGTTTGTGTCACAGTGAGACCACAGTATCTCACTGTCACAAGCCACATAAAGAAGAATAAAAACAAAGCTGATTTCAGCTATGTTATGAACATCCTACAGTTGCTTTGGGGTGGAGGGTATAGAATGTAGGGTTGAAACAGGGCCTCATTATGCAGTCCAGCCTGGCATCAAACTTAATTTAACCTATGCTGGCATTACAGGGGTATTCTACCATACTGAGCACACCTTGCACTTTCTACCTGATTTTAATCTCCTTGTCTTCATGCAATTATTTCTCAATAACACAACATATTGCTTACAGCTAAATCTAATTAATAACTGAAGTTATAAAAGTTAGAAGTAGAAAATAAAAAGTTAGAGTGGTAGGTTGATAAAATTTTGAAGAATTATCTATAGATCATGCATACCCAGATACTCTCTAGCTTAAGTCATTCATTCACAAAGATAGACAGCTCTACAGTAAGCTATTTTAACTCCCAAGATGATAATACAAAGCAGGGATTATAACTCTTAATAAAATTTCTTTGGAAAATCCATATCTATCTGTCTGTCTATCTATCTAATATATCATCTATCTATCTCCCTTTTTCTAATTGGATGTGGCTTTTTCACTTATACATTAGAACACACCATTCATGTATCATTATCTTGTTTGGGTCTCAGAAATTAAGACCCAATTTTTACTTATGTTGTGTGGCATAACATGTAGGAATCATAGCAACAGGCATCATAAGAAGAAGCAGCTGGTGGGTGTGGAAAGAGAGTAAAGAAGGAAGAGAGAGAGATGTCAAGGTATGAAAATATTTACCCAGGACAAACAGAGTGTCAGCACAAATTTCTTTTCAATTAGATGTGTGCATCTGTGAGTAATGAAATCATTGGCCATAGCTTCATCCTTTGGAATTGTGCCCACCACTTCTATGACAACTTCTTAGACTATTCAAATAATAGCGATTGCAAGTCCATCTCAGCCGCTAAGCTTTTTGCATATGTGAGTGTTACTGGCTCTTGAGCACATGTGACAGGGCATTTGTGTATATAAGTGTGTGCATATGCACACAAATTTGTGTGTTTTCCCATTTGGAGCCAACCAGTCTATAAGAAAGGAGTTGCATAGTATGTGTTTCTTACCATTAAGAGGTTTGCCTTGGTGCACAGTGTTGGGTGGCAGTTCAATGAATCTGTTGAATGAATGGAAATTACAAAGACTACTTTTGTCTGGCAAGCATGGGCCATGCTAAGTTACTTTTATGTAGTTCATATAAATAATTCACTTCTTGTGGTTTCATATCCTCATGTGAAAATTATGCATTTACTGTGTTTTCATAGATATTAATGGTGGCTATTAAAAACAGAAATTGTTTCCAGGTTGGTGGTCTTTGGCCTGGGATTAAATGAAAAAAGACTTAAGGTAAATCTTAATTGTGGAAAGCATAAAACTCTATACACTGCCTTGTTAAAGTTTCATGGTGTACATGCATGGTTTTTCTTATTTATTTCCCCAGGAACAGCAAAAAGACACTAATTTTTCTCAATTTCAGTTCTTAATATTTAAAAAAGAAAATAGAACATAAATATACTGAAGCAGTATGTCTTTGTGACATTTCCCTCCTTGACATCAAATATCTTTTTTAAAAGGTGTATATCAAAAGTAGACCTGTAAATACGATGCCCTAATTTAAAATTTTAAAGAAGGGATATTATATTTATGCTTTGGTGCATCAGGTTTAGCTATTATGAGCCAAATGGTGTCATGTTTCTGTTGGGAAAAAAATTTAGGGGCTATTTAAAGAATTATAGTATGAAGCAAATCAAATCATTACTTACAGGTCTTTTTTAAGGAGTAGAAGACAGTGTGAGGAAACTATATATAAAAGACTAACGTTTATGTATAATGACTTCATTACCATATTCCCCCCTTTTTGTTTTGTCATCCAGGGTAAGCTCTGAAGACATGTTGTGAATTCCTGCGTCACAATAAATCTGTGAATGTCAGACTTAGTGTGTGGGTAAAATGGATAATTTTCTGACCTTTAAGCTTTCATTAGAACAAAGGACATCACTCAGCATAATGCTTCCCTTCTACAGAATACTGTCAGGAAGCCAAAGCTTGCCCTTTGGCAAACCTCCAGCTTGGATGGCTCTCAGGCTGTGGAAGACATTCCTGAAACTGCTCTACAGGGATTCCTGTCCTTTGCAAAGTCTTCTGGAGAGAACTTCCTAACCTGGAAAGTGCTGGGGGAGGTGTGTAGGCATATTAGTCAAGAGTTCTTCACCGGGAGCTTGAGACCATCCTTCTCTGCTGTGGTAGGGTTCCTGTCCTCTCAGTGTGAGCTACAAGACTGTCAGAGAGATGCTGCCAGACTGCAGCTGAGCCTATGCTAAGAAAAAAGCTGCAGTGTTCTGTTCCTCATCGGGGGATGATGGTCGGTTGTGGTTGGTTTCCCTTCCAGAGGATCAAACAGACAACTGTGGAAGTAGGAAAGTCAATGTATTGCTTCATTTGTGCTTTCCTAAGTTGCACACAAAATCTCCAACTACTCTATCACTGTCTAAAAGTTGTCACTTGCATTTTAAATCATTCCAAACAAGGAATGCATCTAACATATATATTCTCCCCTTCATTCCCTTGTTTTCTCCTGTTCACGATTTGACACTATAGGAGCAGGTGAGGGTTAGTTAAACCTCTATTGCATTTATGTATTTATGTACAGGGGCTTGAGTTCCAGGGCACATGGCCCGCCTCACTCTATCCACGACGTGGGTCCCAGACATTGAACTCAGGTTGTCAGGCTCGGCAGCAAGTGCCTTCACCTGCTGAGACGTTTCACCAGCCCATTCAACAAGCCTTTCTGAAAGTTTTCCCTTTCTCCAGTGAGTATTCTGAATGTGAACTCCTCCTCTTAGCACAAAGGCAAAAACCAAAACCACATTAGTAATCTCCCAGAACTATTTGGGTAATACTTAAGCCCTCGGTGGGCTTAGGGCATTTTAGAATCACATTGGAATTATAAACCAATATAATTGGTAAGACAATTTTCACATATGTTTGTGAGTGATTACCTTTTAAAACTGGCAGGAACAAATTAAAGACAAAACAAAACACTCAAAAAAATACCTCAAAGGTGCACAAACACATCACTAGAGTAGAATAGGCTCATTCTGGAAAGAATGAAAATGCTAATGTTTTTCTCTTAAGGCCCAGACGTTTGGAAGGTCGGGACTGGTTAGAAAATTAAAAAAAAAAAAAAGCCCCAAACTGACTACAAACTGTACAATGGTGGTTCCACTATTTTAAAAATTACCCCCAAAACCAGCTGATTCACCCCACTCAGCCTTCTCTCTGTTTGGGATGTGCCCACTGATTTATCTGAGTCCAATTCATCTTTGGGTGCATGACTTTATTTCCTCAAAGCCATTCACACCATCTTGTATCAGAGATACAAGAAAAGCCCAAAAGTGCCAACTCTTGCATTTCTTAGGTGACCACAACGATAGTGACTCATGTTGCCTTGTGTTGAGAGTACTTGTTTGCATGACATAAGAGCAGAAGGCAGGATTCTTGATAATAAGGATTATTTTTCATCTGGGACTGTGTCTCTATAATATTTCAGTTTGAATGGCTCAGCTAAAAATTTTTCTAGGTGAAATTTGGTATTATCTTAAAGGCTGGCAATGAAACAATAAGTTTTTTTTTTAATATAAGCAGCATTGGTTTACCCCTTGGCATCATTATTCATTTTGACATTCATGTGTTCAGTAAGTGACTTTTACTTATTTGATTAACTTCCAAAGTTAGCACTGAGTTAGGCGGTGACAGAGTTTGACACAAAGTAGGAAAGGCTGTAGTTAAACTTACTATGGTAAAGCTGAGTGGGTGTGGCGACATCTGCCATCTACGTATGGGCCCAGCATTTGGGAGGTGGAGACAGAAAGATCATAAGTATAAAATCATCCTTATTTAGTAACAAGTTTAAGGCCGCCTTGGCTTTGTGAGACCCTTTCTTAGAAAACCAAATTAAATAACTAATACACTTATTATGCTATATCCTAAACAATGTGCATACCGATAACAGCAGGTTAAGAGAGATAGGAAGCAGGAGCCGTTCCTGGGAACCATGTTTGGGTTTTCCTTGTCACTTCTGGCCTTTCTTTGAAGCTTTGCAGCTCTTGGGACTCTCTTTCCATGGCTCTTCCTGTGCTGTACTGCCCACATCTCCCCGTAGGAACTCAGTCCTTGTCCGCAAGTCTGGAGAGTAGAGAATGATGCCCGTCTTACCGCTGTTGAGGGCCGTAGGCAGGCATCTTCATTTATATATCCTCATTAGGTTTTTGCCATGGCCCCATCAATGACTGAGGCTAGACACCAAAGGCGTCCTCTCTTAAATCCAGTTTAGGCAGTCTTAGGGCTCAGCCAATTCTCAGAATTCCCTTCAGGCTTCTAATATTCCCATTGAGAATGTAGGCAGCTCAACCCTCCTCTGCTCAGCCCCGCTTCCTGCTCTGCTCTTCCCCCACAAGGTTGCTTCCTCTCAGTAGCACCCGCAGCAACCTCCTGCGTGCTAATCTCCATCAGAGTTCACACACACACCCCACTCACCCCGTTCCTTGTTCCTGTCACTCTCAATAAGAATAGTCATTCTAGCAAGCCCAGCTCTGTGAACTCCCAGCAGCCAGATACCACACAACCATCTCCCAAATCACAGATGGGGACCAGGCAGGTGTTCTAAGTTAGGAAGGCTGGACATGAGCATCCAAGCAGGAAGCAGCACTTGGGAGCAGGAGCCCGACAGGAGAGCACCAGGTGATAGCAATTATAACAGGGCAGTGTAGGGAGCAAGCAGACAAAACGGGTTAGAATAAAGAGGCAGGCAGACAGGCCATTACTGACAACACATGCAAGAAAATACAGCTACAACCTGCGTAAGCAATGTGGTTCTGATAGAAATATGGAACCCACTTGATAGAAACATGAATCTGAAAGTACCATGCCTTTGGTATTAGCCAGGTTTAAATCGTGGTAGAGGAAATGATTGGCAGGGGTAGGGACAGAGACTACTGAAGTGCTTGCTGTGTAACGTGAGGCCCTAACTTTGCATCACTAGCACCCACTTGAACACCAGATGTGGCAGTGGTGTGTGCCTGTAGCCCAGTGCTGGGAAGGTGGGGACTAGAGAAACAGAGACTGGAAAATAAAAGCCTTAGCCTAGAGAGGATGACACTGGTCTTTGGAGTAGAATGTCTGATATAGCTGTTGGATTGGGAGATACCACACACCCCTGTATCTATTTGATCCTACTTCCTCCCTGTAGAATGAAATCCTCTTGCTGTTTTCATGCGATCTTGGCTTTACTTTCCTATAGTGAGAGTTGCGGTTTCTTTAAAAATTCATGTGAATATGTTTTGTTTTAATCCTAGGTATGGGTTAAGAGGCTGTTTCATGCAGGTGATTATGATTTGCCTCATGCATTATCAGTGGCGTGATTTTGCCAGCTGAGGATAGTTGATGTTTGGAATTGTGGGAACTTTTTAGGGGGGATAAATGCCAGAGCCCTGAGAGGGACCGGAGGCACCCCAAAGGCACTCCAAAAAGGATGGCTGCTGCTGGCTCCTTCTCTGCTGCTGCTGCTGCTGCTGCTGCTGCTCTCCCATGCTGCTGCCGTCTCCTGCTGCCTTCCCCAATTGCTATACCCATTGCTATTGGTCATGAATAAGAATGTCATCATTAGGAATATTGGATAAGTAACATGTTAGGGCACATCCTCATAATATGTGGCAGTCCAAAGTAGTGCATTAGGATTTATGTATAAAAGCAGAAGGAGATGCTAAGAGTAGAGAGTGAACTGGCTGGCTGTTGCACGTATTTACTCCGAGCACTTGCGAGGCAAAAGAAGGGGGAATCTCTTTGAGTTTGAGGCCACCCTGGTCTATATAATAAAGTTCCAGGAGAGCCAGGGCTGCACAGAGAGACCCTGTCTCATAGGAAGGAAGGAAAGAAAGGAGGGAAAATAGAACAAAAAGGAAGCTTACAAATTTGCAGTATTACTTAATAAGAACTATATACTTCAGCATCTATTTAATCTCCTGTTGGGTGGAGCCTTTCTAGAGTAGGCTCCCATCCTGATTCCTCTCTTCCACTCCTTCTGGTGTCTATCCTGTTTGCCATTCTGAAGGAGATTTAAACATCCTCCCTAGGGTCTTCCTTAGTGTTTAGCTTCTTTAGGTCTGTAGATTTTAGTATCTCTAGCCTATATTATACGGCTAACATCCACTTATAAATGAATGTATACCATGCCTGTCTTTCTGGTTTTGGGTTACCTCACTCACGATGATCTTAGTATGCAGATGCAGAGGCTCACAGCCAAACTTCGGGCAGAGCTCAGGGAGTCTTATGGAAGAAGAGGGTGTGAGGGATAGAAGAACATGGAGGGGACAGGAGCCACACAAGGAGACCAACAAAGCGAAAAAATCTGAGCCCATGGGGAACTGCAGAGACTGATGCACCAACCCAAGGCCATGTAAAAGAGGAGAACTCCCCCTTTCAGTGGACTAGGGGAAGGGGATGAGGAGGGAGAAGGGGAGGGACTAGGAGGAGTTGAGGGAGGGTACTTCAATCAGGATAATGAATGAATTGTGAAAAAAATAAAAATTTAGTAAAATAACAATATAGCTCATAAACAAGAAGCTAAGTTCTTCAGAAAAGTAGTAATATTAAATACTAAAGAAGAGAAAAAATGAGAGGGTGCGAAAGGTAATGTATCGCTTGGGTAGGTGATAATGAGGAGCCACACACTGAGCACTACAGTTGTCAGTCTCGTTTACTTGAGGTCCAAAGACAAACTAGGGCAGTAAACTTGGGGCTTACAACTGACCGAGGCAGAGTGGAAGCTGGTACCCTGTGCACATTCTCCTTCCTCCTAGTCCCGGGCCCACTGAGATGCTGCATGTGGCAGGTAGAGGAGTTTGGTTCTCATTACTTTATTTACACACTGTGTGAGACAGAATCATTCTTGCAGAGAATGAATATCCAGATGCAGGGGGTTAGGACAGAGTGGCAGCATACGGTTGTACCCTAAGCTGCTATCTGCCTCTGAAGCAGTGGTTCTCAACTTCCTCATGCTGTGGTGACCCCACCATAAGTTACTTTGTTGTTACTTTATAACTTTATTACTGTTACGAATTGTAAATATCTGATATTCAAGATATTTAATATACGACCCTTATGAAAGGGCGAAAAAATCCCATTCTCTAAAGGAAAGCCATCAGTTTGAGTTTCTCCATCTGTTTTTTTTTTTTTTTTTAATCTTTGGATCCTTGGCTTCCTTCTCGTGTGTGGTATACAATTCCAGGCCTCATTATCTATGATTCTCACTCCTTGAAGGTCTTCAATAAAAATGCCATGTGGCAGATGGTGTTCAGGAGCTCCCAACTCTCTGTTTACTTGTGGCCTGAATAAGGAAACAGCCCATTGCCTGTCTGACCCATGACAGAGTACACAGGAGTTCTGATCCTAGCCAACTTCCTGTTAGACAGAGTCAAGCAAACACACTTGCTTTGGACCTTTGAAACATTCCTCTCTGGGTTTCTAAGAAAATGTGATGGGAAGCGATAGCAGATAAAGTTGGCATGTTTGAAGATGTGGATCTGGGCCTGTTTTGTCATTCTTTTGGGTGATTACTTATCCAGGGTACTCCGAAGAAAGGAAATAAGGTAGAAGTAGTTTGTGTAGGAACCATGTGACCGTTAGCTCCTCTTTCAAAAGACCCAAATTAGAAAGCAAGAACATTCTCAAATAAAGTGGTCTTTTCATCAAAACCATGCTCCCCTTCTTTTAATTAGGAAAATACTGGAACTTCCTCCTTCCTGTTTTGTATCCTGAAAATTCCATATTGCCTCCAGGACTTTTCATCTCTTCCTTAGCAGACGTGGGTTTTATTGGCTCCAAGATTATGAAGGGATGGCATTCAGGGATGAAGGGATGACAGGAGGGGAAAGGGCTCTGACTCCTAATGCCTGGATTGAAGACAGGGCTCAGTCAGTAAAAGACTGCCATGCAAGCCTGAGAACCTGCAGATGCCTAACACGCGTGTGCAAACTAGACGCACATTTGCACTGGGGAGGCAAAGATGATCCAGCCAGCCTAGCTGAACCCCTGAGCTCCAGGTTCAGTGAGAGACCCTGGCTCAAAAAACAAGGTGCAGAGTGATGGAGGAAGATACCTGGTGTTGACTTCCAGCTTCCCCACGCATGGGGGTGTGAGTGCACTCACAAAAACACGGGCATATGCCCGTCTGAACACATACATACATATGAAACTCCCCCTGAAACATGCTAATCTGTACACCCTCAACTGATTTTTCAGAACATTTAGGTGCATTTTCTGCTGAATGGCAGAGGTACCTTTCTCCATGGAGTTGGCATTCTGTGGCACATCGTAGGGTCTGTGGTCAGATGGGCTGCTCCCTCTTCAAGGAAGATCCACTTCTACATTGGTGATTGCTGTAAAAAGCCAGATGTTTCCCTTTAACCTCCTATTGGTTCTAATCTCCTTCAGTCTTTGATCCCAGCCCCACTTGAAAGTAACCTCTCATTTAGCTCCTCTTGGGTGGTCCTTGGCAGAGATTTAGTTGATTCTAACTTCTCGTACAGTCTTTGCCCGTGTGCTTCCATGGTAAAATTTTACCTTTCTAATTGCTAAGAGGAAAATTGTTAATCCCTTTGATTCGGGGAGCAGCATAATAGCCTTAAAATTGGCAACTTAATTGAAAAACTCAAAAATTGCTGACTTGTTTTGGTAGCATTTCCCACCCCATTGTTTCCTTCATTTTTTTTCCAAAATAAGATTAGATGAATCTTGTTATTTAAAATGCCATTTCAAAATACTATCTCCTTATCTCTTTATTCCAAAATTCTGTTTGGATTTCGTGCATGGTCTTAAGTATTTTATTGATTGTTACAGATCTGCTTAATGGGTTATTATAGGAAATGGTCACTGGAAGGCAGAAGGCATATGTGACATGACTAATGGGAAATAGAAACTCTCCCCGTCCCTGCTTTGCCATTATGTAAGAATAAACAACTTAAATTGCCACTCTTAGGTTCCAAGGCTTGTCTAGGCCACACATGTCAAATATCAGTGTGAGCTTAGAGGCTGGGCTATCCTGCATTACAACTGGTATATATTAGTATTCTCTTGACTTCATTATCAAAAGCTAACTAAGCAAGCTAGTTTCTTTTTTTTTTTTTTTAAGAGACCTCCAATTTTGCTTTGGGTTCATAAAAGCAAGTTCCTTTAAAAATTCTGAGAATAGAAGGGTTTCTGGCATATTCCATTGATCTTACTTATGAATAGAGAAAAGGTCAAGGGTTTTGCTTATTTGTTTTCCATAGGCACTCTAAATTTTCAAAGATTTGGAGACTTTCAAGGGACTTTTAAGAGACACTTAATTTGTTACAGATGCATTAGCATATTGAATTGATGTGAAAGAATGAATGCCAGGCAAAGGATATTGGGTTCACTATTTATTAGTAGAGCTAGTCAAAACTCCCTGTTTTAACCAAGTAGTGGTTTGGCCCCCATTCAAGATGCCATCTCTTAATATTACTGTCCCCAGCAATTAATGTACATCGAGAAGATGGGTATATCTGTGTGTAGACAACCATGTTGGATTTCATTCCGATGATTTACATTTTGCTTGGCTTTCTCCAGACTGGACATGGTACTTCTGGGTTAATTGTTTCAAAATATGTGTGATTCCCCCTTTTTACCTCAAATGAAATTCATTAGTGAGGTCTTCAAATTATGTTGGGTCTGAGCCCTTCACCCTGTTAAACCCCTTCTCCTGCCATAGCCTCTATGCTCTCCTTTGCTGGCACAAAGGACATTTCCCGCTGCCTCTGACTCACTACAACTCCTTCTCCATTAAGGTCTTAAGAAAAATCTAGCCAGGCCCCGCCTCCCCAGGAAATCCTCCCTTCCTGACTATATCACTTCAGTCACTTGTCACTTCCTGTTAGGATGAGCCCTCACACTGCTGTTTTCTTTACCGCAGTTTCAACTCTACACTTGCTTATGTTTGATTTAACTGTCTTTCTGTTGTCCTGTTGTGAGAGCTTTGAGGACAGAGACGGGTGAGTTTGCCTACCCACATGATGCTAGTGCTTGATAACTGGCCTTGTGGTAAATGGCTAGTAAATAACAGTCATGTGAATAAGTGAGGAAGCCAGTGAGTGAGTGAGTGTGTGAATGAGTGAATGAATGAGTTCACTTGACTGGTATCCAAGACCTTCATGGATCAGGGCTTTGAATTCCAAAAGCCCCTGTTTCTAGTTGTTTCTGTATCTTTTCTTAGATAATTGGGTTTTGTGAGGGCTGAAAAGGCTCACAGTGATTATTGTGCCTTCACTGGCACATTCTAGTTGAGGCCACCTCTTTGTGGTCAGAGGACAAGAATGCAATAGCACATGCTCCCTGTTCCCTGTATATATGAAGCCTATTTTAAGAAGTTGAGAACACAAGTAGGCCAGAGAGGCAAAGGCAGCTGAGCTGTAAATGGACAATGTCTTAGTTAGGGTTCTATTGCTGTGAAGAAACACCATGATCACAGCAACTCTTACAAAGGAAAACATTTAATTAGGGCTGGCTTACAGTTCAGAGGTTTAGTTCATTATTATCTTGGCAAAAAGCATGACAGCGTGCAGGCAGACGTAGTACTGGATAGGGAGCTGAGAGTTCTACATCTGGATCCAAAGACAGCAGGAAGTAACAGTGACACACTGGCCAGGCTTGAGCTTCTGAGACCTCAAAGCCTGTCCCCTAGTGACACACCTCCTCCAATAAAGCCACTCCTGACCCAGCAAGGCCATATCTCCTAATGTCGCCACTCTCTATGGGCCACAGAGGGCATGGTATCATGTGGACCTCGGTTAACAACTTGTCTGACTCTCAAGCCCTCAAAAAGCTGTTGAGTCTTTCCCAGTGGCTACTTCCATTCCTTACACTTGAGAGAGAGAGAGAGAGAGAGAGAGAGAGAGAGAGAGAGAGAGAGAGAGAGAGAGAGCGCATTTGTTCCGATTTGGTCAGAATCATAGTGTAGCTGCCACGGTCCTGTAGCATCAGCCATGCCAATCACCAGACAACAATTTTAGTCTTCAGTGATGTGCAGCAAAATGAAGAGTTAACCCTTATGGTGCCATTTCCTGGTTACTCACCATTCCTCTTACCTTTCAAACTTAGTTAAGCAGGAGCTTCTGCCTTTAGTGTTCTAAAGGTCATCTGTAGCCCTTGGAGACCCAGCTTACACTCGGCCTAAGGACATCTGTCATTGGTATTTGTCAGTGACTTCCACAGAAACAATTGCGCTCACCACTGGAGTTTCCTATCAGGTTATTTCTAGAAGAACCCCAATTTTCCCTTTTACATTATCCATCACTGTAGGAAAAGCTAGAATTTGGTATTCAACTGGTGTTACACCATTTTTTCCATTTATTTTTCACTGTAGTTTGTCACATTTTAATGAATACTCTCATTAAAAATGTGATTTGAGGTGATTTAACACAATAATTCGATTTTATTGTCTTCTCATATTTGTCTGTATAGACTTTTCACTACTGAATTATATCAGACACACTCAACCTTTCAAAGTCTTGTTTTGTTTTATTTTTGAGAAAGACTCATCTTTCTGCTGATAGCTGCTGGGCTATTTCTTCTCTGTCTATCACCAGCCCAAATTAGAAAGAAAAATTGGAAAACTTCACACTTTCCAAATGAGTTCGTGTGGTAAGAAGATTTAAAATAAAACAAGAAAGCCACACTTCATATGATAGTGCTTTCAAAGACTTTAAGCATAGGTAATAATACTCCTCAAAGGTTGGAACTATTGATTTATAAAGTTATATGTGAATAAAATCTAAAGATAAATAGTGTATCATTAAAAAGTGAAATAATATTATTTTGATTCATACTTGACAATTTTTCACAAGAATGTTAAGCTCTAACATAAATATATGGCCTCCCCAGCTGTTCAAATAGTATGATTAATTAAATGGATTCTGTCTGAAAACTAACACTGGCTCTTGTTCTCAAGTTGCAAATATGTCTCCTATAAAGGAAAATGTAAAAGCATTCCTCTGGTATCTACTGCATTTGAGGTATAGAATTAATATTGTTGAATTTCAAAAGTATTGCAAGCATGTAAGCATGCATGTACACCTGTATGTATGTATGTATGTATGTATGTATGTATGTATGTGGTGCTTGTACATCAGTGTGTGTGTGCATGGCTGGCAATTTTACCTGTATGGAAATCTGCCACTTGGTAACCCCAGTTATTCAGTATAAAGACTAGAACCTGTTAAAAGCCAGTAGCAAGACTTTCTAGCTACCCAGACGAAGGTTGACGAAAGTCCCTGCCACATAGCTCAGGCATTTGAATGTAGAGAGAAAAACATCAGAGACTTTCATTTAGAATATTCTTATTAGAATATATTATCCAGAGGGATAAAGACAAGGAGGGTGCCTTAGTTATTTTTTTTTGTTGGTGTATCAAAACACCCGACAGAAGCAGCTTAGGGAAGAGAGAGTTCTTCTTGCTCACAGTCTGAGGGTGTGGTCCATCGAGGTGTGGAAGGAATGGCTGCTGAGGCAACAGCATTGTTGTGTGTGCAGTGTGTGCAGTTAAGAAGCAGCAAGAAAGGCTGGTGCTCAGCTTGCTCTCTTCTTTCCATGAGCCCAGCTCATGGAAGGGGCTGCTCACATTCCAGGTAGGCCTTTTCTTCCACCTTCCAGATATGCCCTCACAGACACGTCCAGACATTTGTTTCCTAGGTGAGTCTAGGTCCAGTTTAGCTGACAAGAGAGGTGAACCCTCACCAAAGGTTATGAAAGCCAATTTCCTTGGTAGACTCGGACTGATGATGGGAGTTCTTTCTTCCCCAGTAGATTAGTAGTTGAAGAAAGTTACTGAGGAGGAGCAGTGTCAGATGTATTCTTCAGGTAACTCAAGTGAAATGTGCATAATGCAGACACTGGAAACCAAAGACAGGCATGAGACCATCACACCAAACCAGCCCCAACATCACTCCAAGTGACCAGTAAGGATCTTCCCAGTAAGCACGAGGTAGGTAAGGGAAAGCTCAGAAGAATCAAGAAATCGAGCAGAAATAAAATAGAAAGGATTTGAGAATTGCTTCGCTTGGGAGGCAAAGCAGAAAAAAATCAGAAGTGTCTTTAAAATTTAAGTTCTCTGTAATAAATTCATAGAGCTATGGGCAGAATTCAGAAACCCAAAAGGAAGGTGGAGTTAGTGGAGGTGGTGAAGTTGAGTCTTGAGTGTGAGTACATGTAGAGTATCCAGAGAGAGATTCTGTAAGAGGCTGGGTATTAGGGTTTCATGGTCCCTAGAACCAGGTGATACAAGCAGAACCCACAGTGGGTAATGGGAACGAACAAAGCACAGGCCCCTCTCCTGCATAGTCCCTACATATTTGCTAGTCATTGCTCTTCCATGATGTAAGCCCTGTCTTAATTCATTTCTTTAAAAACTTCTTTAATTAGCTATAAAACTTTAAATCATATCTAATCAGCATAAAAGTTCAGAACATAAACATGGAAAGTCAAGAAAAAAAATTAAGAACTGTTAAATAAATAACCTTTTGTTTTAAAATTAATGTTTATAGCAAATTAGAAGCAATTTAAATATACATCGAGAGGAAGTCGGTAGCTTCATAAAAAGGAGGAAAACATCAAAAAATCTACATGACATAGAATCAAGAATCCACAAAACATGATAACAGCAGAAAAACACAATAAACCTTACAGCAATTTTGGCTCTTTCTGAGAACAGCCTTTCTCAATCATCTAGGAGTTAGCATTCTCCCTCCAAAATATCCCAGTAGATAACTGATGCTAACGTAATACTAAGGGAGAGTTAAATGCTGGTTTATGTAATCCCTTAGGAAGAGAGAAAATCTAGATCCTACAGCACTTAAAATCAAAGGTTTTGCACACTGGATTAAATTGTAATGTAATCAATAAAGTCAGCAGGACCACATGAATTACTCCATAATAGTTCCATGCTGTCGGCTTTCATATTATGTCTGTAACAGGCTAGGTGGCAAAGCTTCCTTCCCAGGCAAGCAGGGACTGTGTGCAGATGGAAAATTCTACCAGCGGGGACTGATAGTGGAGTGACTATGGTCTTTCTGCACCTTCAAGGCTCTAATTAAAAAGAAATTAGAATTAACTTCTGAGATGAAGTCTGGGGTGGGTCCAGGAAGTAATGGATACATCTAGTCCATGAGAACTACGTTTAAACAGCAATAACAACAATGACCACCCTCAAAAAGCCAGAGCCAGATTTAAAGGAACAGGTCACATCAGGGAGATGCTGGCAAGATGGAGTTTAAGAATAGTGATTAGGAAGATTCCTGAAGTAATGGGATATGAAGGACATAAAACAGTTGGGGTGACGGAGTCAAACACAAAGGTGAGGAGAAAATATGACGCTCGCTTATGTAGGCAAACAAATGACAGTTACTCTCATGAATGCAAACAATAAATCCCAAGAGTTTACATAGAATGTGAAGAAAATTAAAGGAGGTGAGAAGCAGGTGTGTGTGTGTGTAGACATACACACGTTATACTATAAATACAGATTATGTGTGTCTAGGTAAAATATAACAGATTATGAAATTGAATAAGATTAGCTACTCTTTAATGTTGGATCACTAATGATCAAACAAAGGAGAAAGTAGTTCTTTCTTTAAGCAGTTTCATTGGAGATGGAGATACCGCTTATGGGTCATCAGGTGCCTAGCATGCACAAGCCCCTGGTTTCCATCCCCAGTGCTGAAAACACAGTCATGAAAGAAGCAGTTTTATTGAAGTATGCTTGATGTATAGAAAACATACATATTTAGTGTGTGCAATTTGATATACCTGATGGCAAAAGCTGTCTCTTCCCCTGAGGTTATGGACTGTAGATGTCCGTTGTCACCATGTGTACTTACCATTCAATTCTAAGTCCCAACTAGTTCAACAGGGCAAGATACAGAAGGCCTTCAGCCAAGAAGGGAAGAAGGGGACACCTCACAGGCAGTGTCAAACCCTAAGGGATCTGCAAAACATGGCCAAGAACCAACAGGTAAACTTAGCAAGGTCAAATCCCAAGGTCAATAATTCTCCAGAGAGTTTGCTTCCTTATATTTTAGTAACAAACAAGGAGAAACTGAACATTTTAAAATGCAACATTTCTATATATGAGGCCTCAACTTATACCTCATAGCTGGCCTAAAAATTTACCTAATAGAAACCTGTAATGTAGAGCTATAAAACTTTTGGAACCAAGCAGGATAAAGTCTTCATGTCCCTGGTTTAGTCAAAGCATTCTTAAATATTACCAAATACACAAAATGGGCAAAAGCAAACTTAGCTTCACCAGAATTTAAAAGCTTGTTTTTTAAATGGAATATTGCAGAAAAAAAGGTTAAAAGATAAATCTTAGACTGGGAAAGGTTATTAGAAAATGGCATAGTTGACAAAGAGATTGAAACCAAAATACAGGGGGAACTAGAAAACTCAGCCTTAAGAAAACATAATTCAGTAAAAATAGGCAAATGGCTTGAACCGACATTTCGCAGAAAGGAGTAGGTAGGTGGAAAATAAGCACATGAGAAGATGCATTAGTCATTTGGGAAATGAGGATGAAAAGCAGTGCAGGCTGCTGCTGTGTCTACTAGAGCCACCCACTTCCCCATCTCCACCATCCCCCAAAAGTGCTGAAAATGACAAAAGTTGCCAAAGACATGGAGAAACTAGAATTCTCCTAGGCTGCTGGCAGCAGTGCATGATGGGACAGCCTGTTTAGCACTCTCTTGCAAACTGAGATACAGATTTTGCATAGGTCCCTTCGATCTCAATTTTAGATATCCAATATGTAAATTTGTTTTCAAGCAGAAGCTTCTACAGGAATGCTTAAAATAGCATTATCCAAAGTCACCAAAAGCTAGCCACAACTTCCAATTACTATGGTGGGTGGATCTACTCAAAAGGACACTCCTCACAGGGACAAGTAACACAACAGTAATGACTCTTGAACTCACCATGCTAATTGAAAAAAGCCCTCCCACATCAATCATCCATCAGGAAACCCCCCATAGACTTGCCTCTGGGCTAGTTTTATGGAGGTATTTTCTCAAATGACCTCAGATGACCCTAGGTTGTGTCGTGTTGATAAAAACCTACCCACACAAGTATGTTGGGTCTTTAATTCTAGCTGTAGGTTAAGAGTCATTGGTTCTGCCTTGTGTATTATCTTTTCTTCTGCAGGCTTATTCTGTCCTCCAGGATAAGTGACATACACCTTCTTTATCAGGATTGCTTGATAATTTTAAGTAGTGGCCAGGTTCTGAGAATAAAAGCTGCTTGGCCACTTAGGACATGATTTCAGAAATTCTAGAATTTCACTTCCTGTTTAGCATTCCATTACTGTAACAAAATACCTAAGGCAATCAGCTTATAAAGAGAGACAGTTTTCAGTTTGTAATCAGCTGGCTCTGTTGCTTTTAGGCCAGTGTCAAGGCAGCATGTCATGATGGAAAGTGCTAGAACAAAGGTGCTCACCTCATGGCTAGATAGGAAAGATTAAGGAAGTGTCTTTCATGAACAAAGCCCCAAAGACTGGATTTTTCTCCCATCACACCCTACATTTTAAATGTTGCAATCACATTTCAATAACACTATGGGTTGGAGACCAAACCTTTAACATATGGAACTTTGAAAAACACTTATACAAACCACACGACTTATTGTGGCGGTTTGAAAGAGAATGATCCACATAATCTCTAATGCTTCAATACTTGGTCCCCAGTTGGTAGAAATATTTGGGAAGGATTAGGAGTCACAGCCTAACCCTGGAGGAAGTGTACACTGAGGACAGGAGTTGAGGTTTCAGAAGACCGGCACTATTCCCTGTGTGCTCTCTTGGCCTCCATCTTGCAGATCAGATGTAAGCTCTCAGCTGTTCCTACTGCCATGCCTTGGCTCTGCCATCATAAACTCTAGCCTCCTGAAACCACAAGCTCAGTGAAATGATTTTATGAGTTGCCTTGGTGACGGAGTTTTGTCACAGTAACAAAAAAAGTAATGATGGTCAACAGTCTCATCCAGATAACATAGAATTAAAATGGCCTTCAATATTTGGTGGAACCCAAATCTCTTTACAAGGGCGTATTGGCATAAACACATGTAAGTTTCCAGGAAAGGCTATAGGGGTGAGCACGGGGACCAAGGTAAATATTCCTAGAAGAGGTTGCATCACATGGAAAGGCCCCCCGAACTAGATACATTAAAATGAAACCAAAAGAAAGACAGAGCCAATCGCTGTGCCTGATAATAAATAAGAAAATTTGAGATGCATGAAGTTGGTAAAGAAGGTGTAGTTATGTGAGGTTATGTAAGGCTATGTGGGTCATGTAGGCTTCTATGGTCAGTGTGCTTTTAATCCAAGCACAGTAAGGAGCCAACACAGATCTCAAACAGAAAGGATATGCTATGGTTTGTCTTTTCAAATGGTGATATTGACTATTGTTGAGTTAGATTTATTAATTAGCCACCTGAACATGAACACTATGGTACCGCAACCCCAGATATATCCCATCACAGTTAAAAGTGAAAACATTCAAGTCACAAATTTTTATACACACACTGTCTCTCTCTCTCCTCATTCTTTCCATATTTGAGCACTACCATGTGAATGTGTGTTGGGTACTTAGGCTCAAAAGGCAAATGAACATAATAATTGTTAAATAAATTATTTTTCAGTTCATTGAAACTAAGAAAAAAGCCTGAATATCCTTTGGAGATTACAATCTTTCTTTTTTTTTCTCTTCCCCAAGTCAGTTTCTGAAACTATAACCCAGCTGATTGTCTTTTAAGCTGGAACTAAGAAGAGTAGGTCTACTTTGTGAGACAAGAGAGAGCAGTGACGGGGTGTAGAAGGTACGCTGTAGAAGACCGTGCCTTTAGCTGCCTGGACTGGAAGAGACTGAAGAATGACAAGAGGAATCACTGACGCATCTCAAGAAGGTGGTGCTGTGCAAATGATGACTGATGATATGTGTGGGTGCAAAGGTAGCCCTAAGATATGGAAGATATGGAAGGCATGCTTCTGACCTCTCTCTCTTCTCAGAAACAGAAATCACTATAATTCAATATGCATCTCTTATGTGACAGACATTGTCAGAATCTATGGCAGAAGTATTAGCACAAGATGACACAGAGAAAAAATTGAGGGATGGACAGCAAACGATGGGATTTGGGGGCCATCTTGGCTGTTGCCATGGTATATAGAAAGTCAAGTTATTTGCCCTTTAAGGCCATTTGCTTTCTGATTGCACACACCACTTCTGGCTATGACCTCAGACTGTGGAATTTACAATCTCCAACAGCTGTGAACAGAACTTGCAACAATGAAAATGAGGAAATGGATTTCCAGTCAATTCAATTCTATCAGCGGTTGTGGAAAATAAACAGCTCAGTTCTCTGAAAGCCAAAGTTAGAGTGAGCATGGCTGGAAGGGATGGATTAGAAAGGTATGCTTTCAGCTTTGTTTTCACTGAGTGGCTAGGATGGTTGTGCTCATCATTACATGTTAAAACTGTGAGTTCCATCTTTACAAAAGATTCTGTTTTCTCTTCTGTGCTGATGGATGTTTCTGGGGCTGTTGGAATGGAAGTCCACCTGTAACTATGATGAGCACATATGTTAGGAGAGAATGAACTTGAAAGAAATGCTCTGGTGTTGCAAACACGACTATTTGATAAAGATGAATGAAGATCATCTAAGAGCTAAGTGGAGGAAAATCCATTACTAGCTCCCTTCACTTCCTACTGTTGCTAACACCTTCAAGATGAAACGTGGGTATTATTTGTATGCCGTTGCCACAATTTTTCCAAATCCATCTTGTTACAGACTTGGAAACAATAGGTTATGAAATAAAGTATATTTAAAATTTATGTTGCGATATTTTTCAGTGACCAGGAGATTTTTCCTGTCAGCCTATTGATTTCCTATCTGTGGAAGCTGCAACTAACCTCACCATGAGATAGAAATTGCATACAATAAATGCCTAGTTAGTTGCATTAACTGTGATCTTGGATCAGTGTGAGGGCGTGATGGACCTGTTCCCTCCCTCTCTCTTCCCATGGTTCTTCTAGTCTAACAAGGCAGACAAACAACAGTGCTCAAAAGGCAAAAACAGAGATCTGGGGCAAGGCTAACTGGAACTGACCTGGAACTGACAGAGAAGAGACCAGGCAGAGTAAAGGCCTATTAAATAATGAGCAGACTTTGTTCCTAAGAGGTAACCTTGAAAGCTTTGGGAGTTCGTGCGTGGTGGGTATGTCTTTGTATTCATGATGCTTCTCCAGCTTCATCCTGACTCTGTGCTAGGAGATGACTCAGAATTAAAGGCTGATCACTTTGGAACCATGTGGTTCAACCATTGAGGCTTCATCCATGTGCTGCTAGTCTGACCTGAGAAGACTGGTCCTGGAGATTCAGTTATTCACATGGCCGGTAACCCAGCCAATTGCTCCTGTATAATAAAAGCCCAGTCCACACTTTGAACTGCTGTGCCTCAGGTGAGGCTCCCAGCTCATGATACACACTAAAGAATGTAGACAGTGAGGGTGTCTGAGGACATGGATGCCCTGCATTTGGGAACTTCCTAAAGCTACATACCCTTATGCTGCAGATCCTGATTAGTAGCTTTTCTATGATAACCAACATTGTACGCGTAGTGTTTCCTGAGCTCTACAAGTTGTTCAGTAGAATTGCTGGTCTGGAGGAGACATGGGAATCACAGGATTGGTAGCTGGTTAACCAGGAATGCAGGTGGCCTGATTATCTCAGAGCTTGTGGCTGGTGTCCAAAAGGAGGGCAGTCTGGTGAAGGACTGTACCCTGGACCTGTGGAATTTGACCTGGCTGAGTAGTTAGTGTAGGAATTACATTGCAAAGCTCATAATAGAAAATCCAGTGGTACTGACAAAATCAAGTCAGACTGGGGATGAAGGGAGGGGCCGCTTAGAAGCCAAACATTAGACTTGGAGAGAACAAGAATAGCCGTGAGCATTAAATCCTTGGGCTCTTTCAGAAAGCATTTTGTAGGTATCACTGCTATAGATATTCTGCTCTATGATGTAGAGCAGAATATTCATAAATTAAAAGTAAACACAAACCAAATCATCCAACCTTGACTCTTGGCTCTTCTGAAATTTGCCAACTCCATTGACCTTGGAAAAATTGCAACTCTCTGATCTCAGTTTCCTTGGTTTCAGTATAACTTAGGTGACTCCCATTTCTAAGGTTTTTGATTATATATGGTTAACATGTATTCTGAAAAGTAATAGGAATATTAAAGTAGTCTTTAAAAGCAAGTTTGACTTGCATGTTCATATGTATTTGAACAAATATTCAAGTATCTGCCACCTCTGAAGCTGGGCTTTGAAGAATCAGGGTAAATCTGATGTACAGTTTCCTCTTGAAGCTAGTGGTCATTCCATTAATATTTCAGCATTGGAGTCAGTCTCTTATTATTTCAGAAGAGACTGCAATGAAGTACATGAGCTGTTGGGAAGGGGCTAGCTCAAATAGCAGATTATCTGCTATTATGGGAATGGAAGAGGCTGAGAAGATGCTTTGTCTTACTGCTAGGAGGATGGAGAGTAAATAGAGACAGTATGTGATGGTCTATGAGAGTCCAGTGGCTTTGGGAGACTTAACAATCACATGGAACAAGGTCCAATAGCAGAATTCATAATATTGCACACAAATCATCACCCCCTCACCTACCAGGAACTGCATACAGGCTCCACAGCCTAGGACAACAGACCAAAAGAGTTGGGCTGGAGAGTTTAAGCAACGAAGAGGATGAGAAGGACTAGCTAAGACACCATAAAACATGAATAAAGATAGAATAATGCTGACAGGTGGATCTCCAGAGCCACTAGAAGGAACTTTGTGTTCCTATAGATTTTTACCCTTCACTTCTCAGGAAGGCTCTCTAAGGAAGAGAACCTTAGGAACAGGCCTCCAGGAAGATTCTGGTACTCTAGCGGGTTTGAGAACTTCTAGTTTATCCAATTGTCAAAGGGAAATGGCTGCTAAAAACAGAGAGACCCAGCTTGGTGCCAACAATTACCCTTTTGTCATACCAATATACTGATACGACATTGTTCTTCCAGATAAATCAGTTTAGTTTCTACAATGGTAGATTCACAGAGTCTTGTTTGTCTTCCCATCTGTGAGGTTTTAGCTTCAGTTCTTTCATTGGCATCTGAAATCTTGGTTAGTTGGGAGGTAAGATGTGTTTCTTTTTTTGTTGTTTTTTTTCTTCCTTTTTCTTTTCTTTTTTTTTTTTTTTTGGCGGGGGGTGAGGGAGGGATGCGGGGAGCGGCAGCCAGTTCTGCTTCATACAGTAAAGCCAGTTGGGGACTGTTGGTGAAATCTCCAGGATGGGATGGAAGGTAGATTTTTAAGCATTAAAATCATTTGAGCTAACCAAATCAACGATAAATCAGAACCTCCAGATTTGTGTTTAAAGGGGAGGAGACCAAGGCAGTGGATGTGCAAATTAGCCAGGCCACGACTTGCTGGCTCTCGTTCACTTCGTAAACAAAAGCAGGCCTGAATTCAATCAAACATTACTTGTTAAAGTAAACTAGCAAAAAGCTGGTGAAAATTAAAGTAGAACGGAAGATGGTTTCAATAATTTCATTCTCCAGCTTTTAGGCTAAAAAAAAAAAATTCTACTACCCACCTCCCTAATCTGTGGGGCATGTCCTTCCTCTCAAAACATTTTCATGAACATTAAACAGCATCTCAGTGGGGTTGTTCATGTATTTCAAAATGCCACCTGCGGTGCTGGATAAACGGTCTTGGGAAGCAACTTCTGAACACTGCGTCTGTGGGTTTGGTGATGTTTTTGGTAGGCTTTTAGAGGCTGCTTCAAGGACAGAAATGAGCCTGATAGGCTGGCTGGCGGAAGGTCTAACTGACTGACAAGTAACACGTATCTGCTATGCTGCGCTTGTTTGAAGTGACCCTGGGGGATTAGTTATTTCTAGACTCTTCACTTCGGTCTTTAATCTACGCAGAGCCGCTGAGCCTCTCCTTCTAACTGAATAATGCCTGAGGGATTTTGCTCTATGGACTGAAAAATAACTGGACCATAGTCATTGTCCCCTCTCCCCCTCCCCCAGGTAAAGGATTCTGATGAAGTGACAAGTCTGAGGTTTTAATTCTCAGAGAGGAGCAGCAGGGATACGGCCTGAGCCCCTGGGTGAGGCAAGCCTTCAGAGCCCAGGCTTTAATCTACAAGTGACTGGGTCTTGTATGAAGAATTGAGCTTGGGAGCAGTATGGGCAGTTTGGGTTCATGCGGAGATCCAGAGTTTTCTAAGTGTTTGGGGAAAAGGTTAGCTGCCCAGCTGTCCACCTGGGCCGGAAACAAGCCTGAGACAACCTCCCAGCTGTGGGAGTGAATGGTGTCCTACAGCCTCAAGACATGTTGATTCAGTTCAGGTCTGGCCTGTCGATGAAAATTCTACCCACCCAGAATGATCCCAGGGAGCCCTCCACTCCCCTGCCTTTCTGTTTTCTCTACATTGCTGACAGTGAGGCAAGCAGAAAATATATTTAGCCTGAAACATAACACAGTAATGCCATACAGCACAGAGGGAGAGTGGGTAAGACCTGGCAGGTGCAAAGCAACTCCCTTGAAACCAAAGCGGGAAGAAGCTCTTTGTTCTGGAATGGCCTCCAGGAGGCCAACCTTTGCGTGGCCCCATTGAGTCAGCAAACATCAGCAAGGAATGGCCTGGGCGAACCTGGGCTGAAGCCTCTTGGCCTGCGCAAATACTCATGTGTACCAGCTGCTCACAGAATAATCAGTTCCCTTGAGGAGAACTTAGAAAAGTCCCATGCCTGGCCTGCCACCTCGAAGCTTTCACATACCTGAAGAGGGTTCGCTCAATGCTTACTGACGACGGAAAAGGAAAGTAATCACCACCTGACTGTTAATAGTTACCGATTGCAGGTCTATAAGAATTAGTGAACTGGAGGAGGCCTGCTTGCAATTTCTTGTGGTTCTGTAGGGGCTTCTTTTCAAGCCATCAAGGGAATAGAAACTATGAGGCCCATCCTTTTAGATATGACGATGGGAGGAGGGCATCTGTCTAATTTATCTTTGCTCTTGAAGGTGATGGCTCTGTTTTGAGAACGCCCAAATTACCATCTTCCATCCTGGTCTTTGAAGGTGGCTTTGGCCCAACAGTTACTAAAATGATGGCGCTTGGAAAGGTCGTTGGCCTCCCATTCTCCTAGCAAAGGGAAGGAAAGTGGCCTGTGGGCACCCTTCCCTTGATTACTGCCCTCTCAGGGAGGTCAGGACCCCTGAGCTTTCCCGCATTGAACCTCAGTTTTTACTCTTTTGTGTCTAACTCATTGCCCCAAAACTCAGAACATCACTTTTTCTAATGCACATTGTTTGTCTGAAAACACACCTGGAGAGCTGCCCAGTTTGGAAATGACTTAAATTACAAAAAAAGCACAGCTGTCTCGAACAGCTCCAGGAGCTTCATGCAACGAGCCTACAATTTATTGAGTAGGATTAGATGCTTATTGCCTATGACACTTTAAATACCATTACATTGAAGTTTATACAAGAAAGTCCAAGTTTAAAACTGGGATCCTAGCAGTAACAGCTGGGCCATTTGTTTATGTGATGGGCAGGAAAGGGAGACTTCTGTAATCTTTGTATTTGGCTTCAGGATCCTGCTTGGGCGGGGGCAGGAGAACGCAGCTCATTTCGGATTGTCAAGCTGCACCAAACAGCGCCAGATAATTCGTCCCTCATGCAAAGACCTCTGCCAAGCTTCCTCTTGTTCCCTCACACCTGACAAAGCCGAGCTTGAAATACTGTAGCCCACCTCAACGGCAAGGGCTCTGTCGCTAGCGAGCTCACAGCTCTCTCCCCCAGGCGGCTCACATTCCGCATTTTGTTTCTAGCATGAAAGACTTTGTTTTAAATCATAATAGCAACCAGGCTGTAGTCACATTAGAGCACACATGGAGAACTTGCACGGAGTCATGTGTTTTGGATTTGACATTCTGATTTATGGTTGTGCGCTCCAGTTACACAGCTGCGAGCTCATTTTCCGACAAAGATGTTTTCTATTTTTCTATTACTCTGCTTCACCCCGTCTTTATGTTGGGGAAAATGAAAGCCACCAGGTGAAGTCATAACAGAAGTACAAATGTTTTCGTGTTTGGGTTGGAGAGCGTAATAAATAGTGGATGCCAGCATTCCAAACATAGCTTGTTATTTTTGAATAAGAGTATAAAGGGAGTTGCTTACTTAATGTAATCACAATTAAAGAGATCCATGGGAACTTGTTTGCCCAACCCAGAATCATCCTACAAACTTTCTGTGCCCATCACCTGATACCAATTTCCCAGGGAGAAAATGAATGGTAATACTCCAGTTTAGATATGTAAGTGAACCCAGCTTCCCCTTTAGAATGCATATTCTACCAAGACCAAGAGGTCCAGCACTGGGAACTCGTGAAGGCAGCCTTTTCTAACCTGTTCTTTCTGGAAGTGAAGAAGGCGAATCAAAGGCATAAGGTCACACAGTGGTTAGGGGCAGACCTCAGACAATACCTCTAATCTCTTTCCTTGCCACCCAAATGCAAGCTGAATGGCCCTTTCCATGGTCAAATGGGTACTTTTCCAAAAGAACAGTCTAAACAAGATTTCTATTAATGGAAAGGAAGAAAATACATTCTACTGTTTGGTACCCTATTTCTAACCGTTAGTTGTTACATGTGGTAAAAACTAAGCAAGCCCTATTCCTGGCTCACCAGTGCACATCACACGATAATCTGCTTTGGTCTCATTCTTGAGGGATATGACTAGCAAGAAATTACAACCACCTTAAACACATATGTATCAAGATTTAGAGATTCTATTTTTACAATATTTGAGTGATTCTGAATATAGCTATATTTTTGCAATTCAATGCATTCTTTATAATGAAATAAACATTACCTGCATAGGAAGATTTATGAGTATATAGCATGAAGACATGAATGATGAAGACACATGACTGACCTGAGAGTGTCCATGAGAACCAGAAGACTGTTAGAATTCTTTTGCTTGAATCATTAGTATTCTCGTGCTCATTTTTTCTGTTATATTCAGTCTTATAAAAAGTTTAGTTTTTGAAATTTTATTTTGTGTGTGTGTATCATATGTATATATGAGTGTGGGTGTGTCCACATGTGCACACATGTTTATGAGAACATGCGTGAGTGTGCATGCGGAGCCCAGAGGGTGACATCAGATGTCTTCCTCTGTTGCTTTTCACCTTATTTTTTTGAGACAAGTTCTCTGCCTGCACCTGGAGCCCACTGGTTGGCCTGGATGACTGGCCAATGAGCATTGCCATTGGACATGATATAGTGAGAGTATGAGAAGTCAGTAACAACTTTTTTTTTTCTCTCTCTTTTTTTTGTCCTCCCCCAGCTCTTTCTTCCTCTCCCACACTCCTCATATTCTTCCCCCTTTCTTCTTTGTTTCAAGATGAAAATCTGGAGCTTCTAGGAAAGTTGATGTCAAGACAGGGTGGAGGACAGAGAGGAATGTCACTGGCCTAGACTGTTGACTGGAACTTCTGCTGATGACACTCTCACTTTATTCAAGTGAACACTTTTTTAAGTGAAAAAAACATTTTTTAAATCCCATTCTGAGGTTATTTGGCAAGCAGCAGACAAGGTAGGAAAGTAGAAGGGCAGAGACTGCTCAGTGTAGCTCTGCTTCTCAAGATAACCCCTTGTGGATCCGAGCCCAGCTCCCGACGAGGGGTCGTGTAGTGTGTAGCAGAGAGACCGCTGTGTTGGAGCTCATACACCACACAGCCACAAAGATGACAGTGGTGGCCCTGATGATGGCTAGAGTTTTGGACAGAAAGAGCGTTTGGCAAAGGCTGTGAGGAGATGATGAGAAATGTCTTTGGCTGACGAGATAAACTGTGATAAGATTATGTAGGTTAGTAAGTTAACATTCTCACTCGGATGTATTTTTGTCAGAATAGTTGTATAAAGAACTTTAAAATTTGTCTAGTTCTTTTCATTTACTATTTTAAAAGAAGCCTGCCATCAAGGTTGTTTTCTTTACTGGTTTATGTGGGGATATGCGGGCTATGTGTGCGCCACACAGATGTACAGACAAGGACAACTGAGGAAGCTCAGCAAGGAACTAAGGAGGCTTATGTCCAAGGCCCCTGCATTTGCATGTCATTTCCAAGGATGGAGCGTGGGTTCTAGGAAATTTGATGTGTAAGTTTCATTTATCTTCCTGAAGTGCTTAAGCCTCAGGCCTCACTAATACAGGTAACAGCTTGACTTCTGCTCCTTTCTGAACATGGAATCAAGGGAAAACAAAATCCACTTGGACTTGACCCGCTTTCTAGGGCAGGAGTTCAAACACCGCTCCATTTTTCCCACAGGCAGAAAACACAGCATTCAGAACTGTGTCTTCTACCCTTAGAGACAAAGAAATGAGGTGCAGGGCAGCCATTCCTGAGCCTTGGGGCTGCCAACAAACAGCCAGGACTCCTGCAGTGTATTATCAGTCCTGGGGAGTGGGGAACAGTCACAAAAGTAGATCATGTGACCATGATAAGACTATGGAAAGAACCTGTGCCAACACAAAGAAAATGGGTCTGACCAGGCCAGACAGAGAGATAGTCTAGTGCAGGCTCTTCACATCAGGCTTTCACGGAAAGACTAGTAGTCGGCACCACTGACTCTGCATGTCTTCTGTAAACTGTGCCATCCCAACATCTGTCCTGAAACCCTCAGTTGTTGGTAGAGACAGGTAGTATGTAAATAAAGGCATTTCCGACTTTCAACTTTGGAAAGCACTTACAATGTGAATCCTACCTTCTAAGCTCAGTCACATATGTTAAACTCTTTTCCTATCAGCACCTATAGCATCATATAGTATGTCTGCATATTATCCCGTGGTTTGAATATATACATGCTTATTTACCTGTTCTTTATTGATACAATGTTGCTATTGCATTCAGTGCTGTTATGAATATTTTATGTGCTCACTGTTTACTTGTGTCTGGATTTCCCTACAAGAGATTATGAAACAGTGAATTGAACGTATAGGCTTTACATTGTAAAAGAAGCTATGAGACCGAGTAGCCGCCCTCGGTTACAATTTTATCACATGTGATGGCACTTAGTGCCCTACCGGGCTGTTAATATACACTGCTATTGATTCTTTTAAGTAAATGTTTTGGTATCTTTATAAGGATCCTCAATAAAAAAGAATCATGAATATTTTATATTTACAAACTTACACTAGCACGTCAAGATTTTGGATTCCAAAGTTGACTGAATAACCCTTTTGGGTTGTAGCCTGGCCATGCACATTTCTGTTTGAACGAACCTTTTGTGACAGTCACATCAGAGATGGGCGCTCCCTCAGTGCTCTGTGGAGGAGTGAGGTGATGCCTAAAAGTGATGCCTAACTATGTAACTCGCCTAAAGACATGTACCAGATGTAAGTTAAATGTCTTTACTTTTACACACATCTTTTCAGCAGCTACTGTGGCCCCAAACCTTTGTGGGTTAGATGGTAAATCAGATTCGGTTTTGAGCTTTGGGTGTTTTAACTGTTAATGCCCATCGATAGGCTGAACAATAAAGGCAATGGAAGAGTTATCTCACAAAAGGCAGACGGTGTATAAACTTAGGATGGCGCCCAAACTTCTGGGAGGGGATTTCCAAATGGAAGCACCACAACAGACTTGAGAGTAGGTATCTGTAGAATTAAAAGTCAGCCAGGGAGGGAGAAAGACTGTAAAGACACAAACCGGGGTTAAAACCTGCGGATGAGCCTGGGCTGACCAAGCTTGCTAAAATGCACTAGCTGCAAAGCTTGCTCATTTAAAACGAATGATCGCATCTTTCACCCACTGGCTGAAGTTAAAATATCTGGAGTGTGTGGCCTGGAAGGTTCCAGTTTTAACCGTGTCCCCAGGATTTAATTGTTCTTAAAATTTACCAAATTAAAAACTATGTATTACTCTTTAGACCCCTTTTAAAGTCTTGGGTTCGTCTTGGCGGAGCCTAAGTGATTCAGAATCAACTGTTTGAGGAGCAGTGTGCAGGTGGCTGGAGAAAAGACAGAGAAATGACCCAGAAAAAAGTTCTGCTGGCTAGATGCCCTTGGGACATGCTGTCCCGGGGACTGCTCTGCCATCAGCCACGAAAGCTGGTCAGAGCAGCCTGCTCCAAAGCAGGGCTGCATTAGGACCATTTAAAACCAGCATTAGCCTTAGTGCTCTTTGAAAGAGGCATAATTAGGAATGTAAAAGTCGGGTCACCTCTGATTAGTGAGGCCCGGAGTGAAGGGCGAGTCCATTAGAAGCTACCTGGAAGACATTCACACTTTTAGAATGTTGCTTTGATGGCTTTGAAGGGGACTGGATGGGGAGAAAGCCAGCAAAACCAGTTCCTACTTCAAAGACCCATTGCAGTGTTTATCTTTTTAGGGCAATACACTTAATGTTTTGAGTAGCACTAAAAGGAACTTTCAATTTGAATATGACTGATTTGGCCATTTGCAGGTAAGTTTGGGTGTAAGATTTACTCCATGTTATGAGTCAACTAATAGTTTTTGAAGTTCTTTGAATTTGCCTGTCTGTATATTTTTATTTACACAATTCCAGTATTTGTACAAAGTTTTAAATATGTTAGAGACATCAGTGCTGGTGTTTGTTATTAGGAGGTAGCTGTGGGATGAGCCCTTTATTTCCTATTTGGAAATGAGACAAGGTTACGTGGTTTCCTTTAGTAATACTAGAAAGCAGATTTTCCAAGTCCTAAGCCAGGATTCATCCTTGAAACTCCTTGAAGAAAATTACAATTCGTTGGAGATTCACTTAGATTAGAGTGACGATCATGCCCTGCAGATACAACATTTGCAGAGACACTGCTGTCTGAGAGGAGGATAGCCACACACGGGGTATTTTGTCTGTCTGTCTGTCTGTCTGTCTGAGGAGGACATGGTTCAATAGGAAGAGGCCCACTGCTGCACAAGCCTAAGAATCTCCCTGTGGAGAGAGCTTTAAGTTAGATTTTGACTACTGCCGTCCACCTCTGAGGTGCAGGATAGCTTCCTTCTAGAATGCTGTCCTCTGAGCACAACAGCCATTGTCACTGTCTTCAGAAGCAGCTGTGATAGCTTGTAAGAGAACAGGCTCGTGCGCTCCGTTGTCACAGGAGGTGCGGGGAAGGTCATCAGCCCTCCTTCCTACACCTCTCTGTCTGAATGTAATGCTGCGCCTGAAGCATCATCTCAGAAGACAATGGGTTAACTAGTGGGATGAGGCGCTTTATCTATGCAGCTATGAGGAAGTCATTATACATGTTAGTGTGAGACCCTTCAGCAGCATGGCTTCTTTGGGATCACCTGAGCTCCTGTAAGTAACTCATGTCCCGTAACATAAGCTCACCTCATTGGTTTGCTGAGCTGCATTTGATGGCACTGTCCTCTGGTGTGTCGTTGGTGCTCTGTGTGGGGTTCCTGGAGCTTGCTCACATTTCCCTAGGTATAGCTTTGGCAAACGGTCCCCATTCTTCAGTAGAGGGCAAATATGAGGTAGAAGCAGGGACAGAAAGATGTGTTGGTAGTAGAAACAGGGCTGTGGAGAGTTCTAGAGGAGAGATTATCTGCAGTAGGCTAAGTCCGAGAAGCCGTGACCAGGAGCTGACCAAAAAGCCAGGAACCATTCCATGCTCACAAGGTAAGTGGAAAGTCAGGGGGAGAGGGAGAGTCCAGTAGATTTAATTAATTGTGTAAAAGCGATCTCATGGAGGTGCTTTCATTTTACACATGCAAGTTGCTTAAAATTACATTCTAAACTGAGAAAGGGTGTGAGGTGAGGTAAGCATGGTGGCAGGCCTGCTACCAGAAGGGAAACTCCCGGCTGGGGCCACGTCAGGGCCTTCACCGTGTGTGCGTTCAGCTAGATAGTTCTCGGTCTAATAACATCAAGCATTACCATCAGCACCTTGTTTATTTTCAAAATGATTCTTCCTATAAACCCATCTGAATATCCACACAGACATCACTTCAGGGAACGAACTCATAAATGAACTCAGATGTGTGAAGGTTCGGAGATTCAACCTGTTGGCCCTTCTTCTTCAGAGCAAGACCTGCGCCAGTTTTCTAGGGCTGGTGGCAGAAGCCTCTGTGGGAAGGACTGGCTGCCTTTCACACGCGGAAGTCTCAATCTGCCCTGCTGGGCCCAGCTGCTCTTTCTGGCCCTGTAGACATCAGAACCTTGGTTCTTTGACCCAGAATCAACTTTGATTAATCACCAAGCCTCATTCTTCAGTAATTTCATCTGGATAAAACATTGCGGTTTTTTGTTCTACTTACCCAGGAGCGTGTGTGTCACTTTAGATGTCATTAAATAAGAACCATGTTTCCCTAGCAAGCTGGCTGCAGCAGTTAGCATGAGACTGAGCTTTCTGTGGCTGACTGGCTCCTGAAGCCCAGCCGAGGACGTCCTTGCTGATTGAAGAACAATACAAACTCGGAGTTTAAAATTCCATCCTCTTTTGTTTCCTATCTTTAAATCTCACTTGTCATAAAGTATTCCCTGGGTAATAAATGGGTTTATATATGAAGGGCAGTTCATAGCAATATCTTTTATTATTTGAGTAAAGCAACTGTGTGTGTTGTTTTAGTCTGCATGTTGCTGGAACGGGGAAATTGAAACCAGAGCGTATGGCTTCACAGACCAGCTATGATTTGCTTTTTAGAGATATTTGTCTAGGAAATAAATCTTAAAAATCAATATTAATCTCCAAAGAACTCCTAGGGTTTTCAATGAATGTGCAAACATAGTTAACTTTTGCTTTTGTTTTTAATAAAACTGAGGAGGAAGAATAAGGCTAGGGAGGTCCAAAAGGCCTGATGCAAGCCTCACAAAATTAGCATGTGGAGACAGAAGATGGCCAAGAGGAAGATTTAAACTGACCAAAACTAGAGTGCACTAGAGTGTCCAAAGGTGACCACAGAACTGTAAGTAACAGGATACAAGGACAAGCCAGAGCAGTCTATGTAAATGAGTCCCAAAGCTCATGCCATGCAAATGTGTCCCCAAAGGCGCTTGGTGCTCTGTGACTCCTCTCCTTGTAGAGCTCTTTTCCTGGAGTTGCAAAACTCTCTTTGCTCCAGCCCGCCTCTCCCCACCTCCTGTGAGCTATAGTATCTCCTAATATACTATCTCTGCTTCTGCAGTAACTCCGTGTCTCTGCTCACTTCCTTGTCTGGCCCAAAGGAACTGGAACAGGCGGTGTTTGCTCCATGCTGATCTCAGCTGATAGCACAATGAAGCCCATGCTTCAATCAGCTTCCTGGATGGCTAGTGCCATCTCAGAAGAGATGAAGAGGTCAGGCTGAAGATGTTCAAGGTCCTGCGCTTATCTCTAACACAACCTCATTTCATCAGGGAGGCTGAATGTACGAAACGGTGACTAAACATACAGAAACTCAGCAGAGAAGGGACAGATGCCACACTAACTGGATCTGAATCTTTGGGAGAGATTGTTACTCCAGGCAAGTGACCTCACTGTCCTGTGCCTCATTTCCCACCTGGAAAACGGGGACAGTATGGTTAATTACACTCCAAATGCTCATAGAACGGGGTCAGTGCTTTTCAGCTTCCATACAGGTGCCAGGGAGCAAAGTGTAGGTTTTGGAAGACAGGGATTTTTTTTTTTTTTGAGTTAGAACACTTATGAGAATTTTCATGAACTACAATTTCAAGCATCATAAATATAGAAGGGTTTTTGTATATATTTGCATTTAATCATACCCTTTTAATCATGCCCAATTAGTATATTCTACTAACCCATCTGACAAACATGCATCCACGAATCTTCCATTTTTTAAAGATTATTTATTTATTATGTATGCAGTATTCTGCCTACATGCATACCTACACACCAGAAGAGGGCACCAGATCTCACTATAGATGGTTATGAGCCACCTTGTGGTTGCTGGGAACTGAATTCAGTACTTTTGGAAGAGCAGACAGTGCTCGTAACCTCTGAGCCATCTCTCCAGCCCAAGTCTTCCATTTTATAATCAGAATTTTGTTTTAATTATAAAAGAGGTTCACTATAAACTATTTAGCACTCAGAGGAGAAAATGACTTACTCTACCCCTGTTGACATTTTGCAGTGATTCATCCCTGTCTTTTTTTATTTTTATGTTTATATGTGTGTGTGTCTGTATGTGCGTGTTTGTGTCTGTGTCTATGTATGTCTGTGTGTGTGTGTGTGTAAGTCTAAGGTGTGTGTCTGCTTATGTATTTGTGCTGTGTATGGATATGCTGAATGTGTCTGTGTATGCGCCTGTGCATGTGTGTGTGCACGCACTCATATGTGCCCGTGTGGAGGACAGAAGCACTGACTGTCCCCCTCTACCAATCCCCACCTTATTTTTTGAGACAAAGTGCCCCAGTGAACCTGGAGCCCCCTGACTGGTTAGAGTGGCTGCCATTAAGCCCCGTGACTCTCGTGTGCTAGGATTACAGGCACCTCATCTGGCTCCTCACCTGGGTGCTGGGACACAAACTCGGCTAGGCATGATGGCGCTGTGGGCACTTTGCCAGCCCAGCTGTCTCCCCAGCCCACTTGACTGAAAACAAAAGAGATGGTTACGGTGTTTTGTTTGCATGTATGTCTATGTATGTATGTGCATGCCTGATGTCAGCAGAGGCCAGAAGAGAGCATCCTGTGCCCCAGAACTGGAATTACAGGCAGTTGTGGGAGGCCATGTGGATTCTGGGACTTGATCCTCTGGAGGAGCAGCCAGTGCTCTCAACCTCTGACTGGTCTCCACGGCCCTGCCTTCAAGATGCTTAATGCTTCTGCTTAGAGTGATTTCAGAGAGATTAGATTAATTTATACTTTTAAGCAATGTTTCAGAGTTTACATATTACTCTATAGCCCCCACATTATTCTAGTTGCCCCTGTGTCTGTCGGCGGTTGCTCCTAAGACACCGTCTGGCACTCCAGATCTGGCTATCCAAGAATCTCCTATGAAGCGACATGATGATGCTGGTGATATGTATGTGCTTCTGTTTGCATAAGATCAGCTCTATGTTCGCTATAGTGCCCAGCCCATGGTAATGGCCCATGAACAGCTGCTAGGCTGCATCAGCTAGGAAGTAACAATAAGAAAAACTACAATGGCATCTGCCTGTGAACAGTACAGACAAGTACCGAGGTACCCTCTTTTGCCCACAAAACATTTTTTGGTCTGCAGTTGGTTGAATCTATAGATATAGAAGCCTGGAGTCAGAGAGCTGAGGCACCATGATTTTAAAATCTGTTCTAGTTTGTTAGTAGAGTCATAGCCTCTTACTTTAATCTGCACTTTTTGCTAGCAATAGTATGAACTTTGTTGAGGTATGACCTATGACCGGCAAATTAAAATCACAGATGTTTAAGAGAGACAATGAACTTTCTAATATATGTATGCACTATAAAATAATCTCCATCGGCTAACTAGCATCCACCAACACCAATGAACAAATTTTTCCTTGCCTTTGTGTGGGGGGTGGGGTGGCTGTTGGCCCGAGGACCTTGCGTGACCTCCTTATGAACTCCTGCTACTAACTCTTGACGGCATCTTTAACAAATTGCTTCTTTTTTATGCATACAGGTTTTCCATCCTGAATGTAGTCAGGGTTAAAGGTCTCTTGTGACTTCTCTCTACCGCTTTCAAGTTTCAAACTTCTAAAATTTAGTTTGCCTTTCCCTTTTCCAAAACTGCGTAAGAGATTCAACCTTTACTGAGAAAAGGCGTTGGCTTTTCTTCATTATCGTGGGTTTGTTTTTCCTTTTTCTTCGAAAGAGTCTATGGCAATCAATAGGAATCAAGATAAACTTGGGAAACTTATTTTTTTCAGTTCTAACAATTCTACTCTTGGTTCAAGTCAGGGTCCTGAGAGTCTGTAACAAATGTTGCAGTTATGTTAGGGACATGGAAGAAGTATCTTTTTTTTTTTTAACCTTATTGGAAATAAAGATGCAGTAGACCAAGACTGAAACTTTGAAACAGCATTTTAAAAAGTCAGTGTGTCTTGACTCCCTTTGCTTGTGACCAACCTTTGTCCTCTGCTGTGAGGATGCTAACTAACCTGCTGGGTTCAGAAGTTTAAAATGCGCACAGCCTCATCGCTCATTCTCCAGGAAGACAAGTTCTACCTTCTGTCTAGTTTCTCACCAGATTGCCCTCCAGTAAGCAGAAATGGAGGTGGGGTTATCTCTCAGGACGTTTGATATAAAGAGATTGTCTTAGCATTGTTTCCAAATTATTTTAAATGTCAGTCTAAAAAGGCTTTTAACTTTTTTATTTTGAACGGAAGTATTAACCAGAACTGCCAGGGGCACTTAGTTTGAGAAAAGCAATACCGTGCCTTTTAAATTAGGTAGAAATTTTTATGATTCAAATTCTTCACTTATTATACCCAGATGTCAAGCACAAGCTGCTGTCCTTGTGCTTTGGTGGAAATCAACCATCAAGGGGTCCTCAGCTAGGTGGTCTCTCAGTGAGAAGTCTGCTTGGCTGCCTGTGTCTCCTTCTCTTTCACAGCCTTGGCCAGCGCTTCATCCCGGAGCATCTCCACTTCTGGAGCCTGTAGCTCGTCTGATGATGCTCTTCCGCTGTTGCACAGGCTGAGTAATTAGCTGAAGGCGTGGTTTCATCAGAGTCCCGCCTGGAATGGTGAATTGCTTTCCCTTTGAACACATAATTTGTTCTCTACCCACAAAACAAAATGTGTTCCAACAGGGTTACGAAAACAAGTTTCATTTTAAAAGTAAAATGTAAAAACTGCAGAACAAACTTCAAAGTATAATTTACTAGTCACATCTTAATGTAAAACTCTTTCTGTTTGAGAAGACCTTTATTTAAAGTTTATCTACTTGTACTGGAGACCTGATGGTGGTGTGGGCAGATATGATGAGCCGGTGCAACCACCTGAGGCCATGGTGAGGTTCTGGCCCTGCTGCAACTGGGGTCTGTGTTGATGTCTGGGGTCTGAGTTATCATCAAAGGCCGTGTGAATGTCCATGGTCTAGGCTGCCAAGAGAGACTGTGTGGATGTCTGAGGGCCATGCTGTCTTGGGGTACATGCTTATCTGAGTGACTTGTACTGCCACCTGAGTCCAAGGTGACATCCAGGCCCATGTTGCTGCTGGGACCATGGTCCATGGTCCTATTTCAGCTGGTGTTGTGTTGATGCCCCAGGTCCGTGTTACCACCAAAGGCCATGCAGAGGTCCCTGATCTGGACTGCCACCTGAGGCATTTTGCTAAGCTGGCCACGCCTCTTGCTGGCTACCAAACTCGGAAGAGCTGGCCCCACCCCTCACCTGGGAAGCACAGTAGAGCTGGTCCTGGTAGCATGGGGCTGGGTCAGCTGGCCCTGAGCATGAGATCCAGAGAGCCCGTGCCAGCTGCAGCACCTGGTGAACTGGCCAGGGAAGTGCTGGAGAGCTCAGCCTGGGGGTGTGGGTACAAGAGAGTTGGTGGGCTGGCTGGCTCAGCTGCCCCCTAGGCCAGTTCCAGGGCTTTGACTTAGCTCACCCCATCATCTACCCCATCTATGAGCTGCTGGAGCATGTGAAGGGGCTGGTTCTCCAGATCCAAAGCTGCAGGATCTCCATGACACAAGGCAACAACAGGATATCCAAAAAGAGTGAGTGCCAGTGAGGATCCAGTATTGATAGTGTAGCAGAAGCCAGAAAGCCTTGAAACAGACCGATAACTTATTGCAATGAGTGTTTGCACCTAAAGATGTATGAGTGAAAAAGTATATACTATGTGACATATTATGACACAATACAGCTTCCATGACAAGATTTTTTTTTTAATTCTACCTTCTTTTCTTTTGTGGGGCATGGTTTACAAGGGCAGAGGGTAGATATGAAGGGACATGAAGGGACATGAGTTGGAAATGTGAAATTCACAAAGAATCAATAAAAAGTTTTTAAAATGTGGCTGGTTATAGTTTGCAAAAAAAAGTAAAGCTTGTGTACTTGTATAATCTGGCATTGATATTGATGTAATGTGTGTAACATTTCATAGATTTAAAATGACATCTTGAGCTGGGAGGCATAGTTCAGCTGGTAGAACACTTGCCTAGTATACACAAGGCTCCCGGTTTAATCTTTAGCACTATATATGCTGGAAACAGTGGTGCACACATGTGATATTATTTGGGAAATGGAGACAGAAGTTCAAAATCATTCTGCATCCTCATAGTGAATTTGAGGACAGTTGGGCTACATAAGACTCTGTCTCTTTCATAAAATGAGCATCTCATTTGATTGATACAACTATTTATGGTAGGGAAGATACAAACATTTGTCTTATGTAAGTCAGTGAATTGATAGTCTACACATACCCTAAGTTCCAGAGTGGCTGAGTATCAACAGCTATTACAACAGGCTGTGGTTGGAAGAGGAGGCAGAAATCAAAAGTAGGTATTTGACTTGCGCTTTGACTTCCATTGTCTATGCTATACAACAGCCATGTCTTAGATGATGGGTGACCCAAACTCTGGGTAGCCCTGGACCCTGAATACATGCTTATATGCATATAGTACTTCCTTATAAACATGTCTTTGGAAACGTTTAATTTGTAATGTAGGCATACTAAGCAATTAAAACAGTAAGTAATGATAAAATAGAACAATGAATATGCAATAATGCAATTAACGTAATCCAAGTGCTGTGGATGTGGTGCTTGCTCTCCTCTTCTTTCTTAAAATATCACATTTTACTGTGTTTGCTACCTTTATTGTTATGATCACATGAAATGATGCTTATGTGACAAGACGAAGTATCGTGAGTGATATACATTGTAAGGTAGTGTTACACTATGTAAAGATTTCAGGAATACCAGTACAGAGATACCATGGCGATTTACGCTCATAACAAAGATGACTAGAATGAGCAGAATATACCATGTAGTTATACCGAACTTTATGATTTGTGTCCTGGGAAGAGAGAACACAGTGGCCTGAGATTTCATCTAGCTTCTCAGGATGGCATACAACTTAAGACTTGTGAATTGTATATTTCCAAAATTTCCCACTTAAAATTTTCAGATGATAGTGGGTAACTGAAACTACAGATATGGGAGAATTACAATGCGAAAACAGAGAAGTGATACACACCTACACTGATAGGTGTATTTTAAATGTGAGTGCAGTGTGTCAGAGCAATTACTATTACAGCTTCCCTTTAAAAAATAAGTGTAGATGAGGGAATGGTTAGAATTTCATCAGCAGAAACAGAGGAAAGCAGACCTGGTTTATTGTGCATCTGGAAAGAAACACCACGATGCTCTAAAACTAAACTTGGCACGCTCACTATCGCAAGTTTAGGGGGCGGTCATCTCGGGTTGCATTTTGCCTAATTATTGCATTTCTATTAATTTTGCCTACCCCCTTTTCTATTTTATTTGATTCCAGACTTCATCTGAAGATGGAAAATGGAACTGGCACCTATAGCCACAATCACCTAATTGTTCTGCTCTTTGGGGGGCTGGGATTTCTCTAAGGATCCTGTGGGCGGACAATGACAGGCTGGGCTGTCTGTTGCCAAAGCCACTGTTGTGTGTTGAAAGAATGAGCAACAGATTCAGAATTTTGGTTGTTTCACTCTGTATGGATTCTTGCTAAACCCAAAGCTTGCAAAAAAATGTTACCTCTGCGCCTTCCCTTAGCAAAAGCGGGCGGGCAGGAGTGATGCCCTGTGGTTATGAACCTGGAAAATGATGGTTCAAGGTCACAGCCGAGGAACAAGAGCACAGTCAGTTCAGTTTGTATGTGTTACTTTCTGGGTCAGGCAGGCGCTGAGACCTAAGGCCATGCTGGAGAATCAGTGTTAGACAGCTTCCACTGTCACGGAGCCACAGCTTGGAGGAAATCCCATGGTGAGCTTGTGATTTATGACATTCGCATGACATTCGCATGATGAGTGTTAAGAAGGAGGTACAGGATTCTGGGACTGAAGTGTGAGGGGGTGAACTGAGTTGAAGGAGTAAAGGAAGACTACCTCAAATCTCTCAGTGTGGAAAGCAGAAGCAGCAGGGCCTGGGGAGATAGCCCAGTGGTTAAGCACATGGATGCAAAGCCAGAGGACCAGAGTCAGGGTCCCTAGAGCCCGTGGAGATGCTGTGTGCACGTGGTGACACACTTGCAGGTCTGAGGATCTAACTTCTGTAATTACGTGAATTGATTTTTTTAAGTTATTTATTAGAGATTTTTAAATCCCCTCCTTTCTCTCCTCCCAGTCCCTCCCTCTCACCACCTCTACCCCCATCTCCTCCTTTCTCCTCAGAGAGGGAGAGGTCTCCTACAGATATCAACCCGCCTTGGCATATCAAGCTGCAATAGGCACATCTTCTCCTATTGAGGTCATACGAGGCAGCACAGTTAGGGGACAGTGATGTTTGGCTGTGGGTCTCTGCATCTGTTTCCATCAGCTGCTGAATGAAGCCTCTCAGAAGACAGTTCTACTCAGTCAGCGAAGGACTCTCTCTTACAGCATCGGTCTCAAGCTGTGCTAGTCCTCGGTTGGCCCTTCCCTCAATTTCCGCTTCATCTTTATCCTTGCACATCATGTAGGCAGGACAAATTTTGGGTCACAGGTTTTGTGGGTGAATTGGTGTCCCAGTCTCTCCATTCTGTTTGGTCTGGTTACAGGGGTTAGCCATTTGAGGTTCCATATGGGTGTTAGCTAGAGTCACCCACATAGGTTCCTGGAGGTTTCCCTTGTCCTAGGTTTCTAGTTCATACCAGAGATGCCCTCAAGCCAAGCTCTCTCTCCCAGTTCCCTCTCCCTTCATTCTACCCATACTTGATCCCTCCTGGTTCCCTCCCCACCCTCCACTCAGTTTCCTCCTTCCATCCACCCCTGATGTCTCTTTTATTTCCCCTTCTCAGTGAGAGTCAATCATCCTCCCTTAGGCCCTTCTTATTATTTAGCTTCTTTGGGTCTGTGGATTGTAGCATGGTTATCCTGTACTTTATGACTAATATCCACTTATAAGTGAGTATATACCATGTGTATTTTTCTGGGTCTGGGTTACCTCACTCAGGATGACCTTTTCTAATTTCACCTATTTGCCTGCAAATGACATAATATCATTGTTTTTAATAGCTGAGTAGTATTTCATTGTGTAAATGTACCATATTTTCTTTATCCATTTTTTTTTCTGCTAAGGGGCATCTAGGTTGTTTCTGGTTTCTGGCTATTATCAATAAAGCTTCTGTGAATATAGTTGAAGAAATGTCCTTGTATGGTGGAGCATGTTTTGAGTATATGCCCAGGAGTGGTATAGCTGGGTTTTGAGGTAGAACTAGTCCCAATTTTCTGAGAAAGTGCCAGATTGATTTCCAAAGTAGTTGTACAAGTTTTCACTCCCACCAGCAATGGAAGAGGGTTCCCCTTTCTCCACATCCTTGCCAGCATGCACTGTCACTTGAATTTTTGATCTTAGCAATTCTGGTGTAAGATGGAATCTCAGAGTCGTTTTGATTTGTGTTTCTATGTTGACTAAGGACATTGAACATTTCTTCAAGTACTTTTTGTCATTAGAAATTCTTCTGTTGAGAATTCTCTGCTCGGCTCTGTACCCCATGTTTTGATTGGTTATTTGGTTTGTTGGTATCTAATTTCCTGAGTTCTTTATATATTTTGGATATCAGCTCTCTGTTGGATGTAGGGTTGGTGAAGATCTCGTCCAATTCTGTAGGCTACTGTTTTGTCTTATTGATTTATTTGTCCTTTGCCTTACAGAAGTTTTCAGTTTCATGAGGTTCCATTTATTAATTTTTTATCTTAGAGCCTGTGCTGTTAGTGTTCTGTTCAGGAAGTTGTTTCCTGTGCCAGTGAGTTCAAGGCTCTTCCCCACCTTTTCTTCTATCAGATTTAGTGTATCTGGTTTTATGTTGAAAACTTTGAGTTTTGTGCAGGGTAATAAATACAGATCTATTTGTATTCTTCTACATGCAGACATCCAGTTAGGCCAGCACCATTAGTTGAAGGTACTTTCTTTTTTTTTTTTCTCTGTCAAAAATCAAGTGTCTGTAGGTGTGTGGATTTCCTTCTGGGTCTTCCATTCAATTTCATTGATCAACCTGTCTGTTTCTATGCTAATCCCATGCAGTTTTTATTACTATTGCTCAGTAGTACAGCTTGAAATGAGGAATGGTGATACCTCTAGAAGTTTTTTTATTGTACAGGATTTTTTTTAGCTATTGTGTACTTTTATTTTTCTATATGAAGTTGAGGTCTGTAAAGAATTGTGTTGGCATTTTGATGGAAATTGCATTGAATCTGTATATTGCTTTTGGTAGGGTGGCCATTTTTACTATGTTAATCCTAGCAATCCATGGGAGTTCTTTCCATCTTCTGATTTCATCTTTCTGTCTTTAATCTCTTTCTTTAGAGACTTGAAGTTTTTCTTTTTTTCATATAAGTCTTTCACTTGCTCAGTTAGAGTTATACCAAGATACTTTATGTTTTTTTGGCTATTGTGAAGGGTGTTGTTTCGCTAATTTCTTTCTTAGCCTGTTTATCGTTTGTATACAAGAGGGCTACTGATTTATTTTTATTTTTATTTTAGTTTTAGTTTTGTATCCAGCCACTTTGCTGAGGGTGCTTATGAGCTGTAGTAGTTTTCCAGTAGAATGTTTGAACTCACTTATATATACTCTTATATAATCTGTAAATAGTAATACTTTGACTTCTTCCTTTCCAATTTTTATCTCCCTGATCTCCTTTAGTTGTCTATTTCTCGAGCTAGGGCTTCAAGTACTATATTGAAATGATACAGAGAGAGTGAACAGCCTTGCTTGTCCTTGGTTTCAGTGAGATTGCTTTAAGTTTCTCTTCATTTAATTTGATGCTGGCTATTGGCTTGCTGTATATTGCCTTTATTGTGTTTAGGTATGGGCCTTGTATCTCTGATCTCCAATACTTTTATCATGAAGGGGTGTTGAAGCCTTTTGTCAAAGGCTTGATCAGCATCTAATGAGATGATCATGTGTTGTTGTTGTTGTTTTCTTTCTGTTTGTTTATCTGGTAGATTACATTGATGGAATTTTGTATGTTGAACCATCCCTGCATGCCTAAAATAAAGCCTACTCAGTTATGGTGGATGATTTTTGATGTGTTCTTAGATTTGATTTTCAAGAATTTTATTGAGTATTTTTGCATCAATGTTCATATGGGAAATTGGTCTGAAATTATCTTTCTTTCTTGAGTTTTTGTGTGGTTTAGGTGTCAGGGTGACTGTGGCTCATAGAATGAGTTTGGCAATGCACCTTCTGTAGAAATCTGTGCTAGAACCATCTGTCTCTAGATTTGTTTGTTTGTTTGTTTGTTTGTTTGGGAGACTTTTAGTAACTGCTTCTATTTCTGTAGGGGTTATTGGTCTATTTAAATTGCTTACCTGATCTTGTTTTAACTTTAGCTATTGAAGAATTGATTCTTTACTAAGTTTCTCTCTCCACGTCTCTTTCTCTATTCCTTTCTCTACCTCCCTTCTCTCCTCTCCTGTTTCTCTCTTCAGATTTTCTATACATTTATACACACATAGTGTGAGAGAGAAGTCCTAGCTGGGCCCCACCTCCTGAAGTTTCATACACATACACACACACACACACACACACACACACACATGCACACTCGAGTGCTCACACTCACATTTACATATTCTGTTAGTTCTGTTCTCTAACCGCCTGCCTAATATTCCACTCTCATCTCTAGGAAGTTTTCTGTGATCCACTGTAACTGTGCTGAGTTCCTCTCTGGACACTAACAGTGTGCTGTGAATTTATTCCTTTTCAAATTAGTCTTATTAAAATTTTCAGCTTTTTCTTTTTTATATTCCAGAAATCAACAGCCAGTGAAATATGTAATTCTGAATTAGAGCATTCAAATGCTATTGAGTTTGAGTATCTTTCCTCATATGTGTAAAAATCCATAGTTATTATATATCCAAAACTTTTCCTTTTAGAAGTATATTGAGAAAGAATATGTGACACATCTCCAAATGGATGGAGAAGCACCGCAAGGAGAAGACTATCTTTAGAGTATATAAGGCTAGGGTCACAGAGTTACCCAAAATGCCTGGCATTCATGTGGAGACTAAGAGTTATTTGAAAACGACCCTGAATATGTGGAGCAGGACCAAGTATTCAGGAAATATACGGAAGGCAATAGAAGCCAGATTTTGGTTAAAGAAAGGATTTTCTAATATTGAAATAAAGAATGCTAATAAGCACTTATATTTTTGTTCTTTTCATGACTATGACAGAAGTGACTTATGGGATAAAAGGGTTATTTGGGCTCATAGTTTCAGGGAATTTCAGTTCATCATGGCAGAGTAGTTCAAACTATGATGGCAGGGGTATGTGTCTGAAGCTGTTCATGCCACAGAAGGACAGGAAGCAGAGAACGTAGTAGTAATGAGGGACTGGTTATAGCCTTAGTGGCTTTCCTCAAGTGGACGACTGTCCCTAGCTGTACCCCACCTCCTGCAGGCTATCTAGACCCCTAAAACATTCCCTGTAAGACAAGACAAGTGTTTGTGACTTGAGCCTGTGAGGGATAGTGCAGATTCAAACCATATCAGCGCCCCCTGTCAGCTCATGGGCTTTACAGAGTAGGGATGAGGCAGAACAGATTCATGTACCTCTGTGTGTGTGTGTTCAAGAGAGAATAGAAACAATGTCACCACAGTGATAGCCTGTGTTGCTGGTGCTCATATCCTTGTTTCTTCACTAAACAAAACAAACAAACAAACAAACAAACAAGCAAACAACTCAGAGCTTCTTGGAGAAATGGCCAATTCTAGAACTGAGCAGAAAAGACAAAAATTACTCTGGAAGATTTTTTGTGCCAAAAAACATTAAGTCCACCAAGAATAATTGACTTGGCTGCACCTAATAAACTTAATGGATGTTCTGAAGAGGTCCTGGCACTATATCTAGAGCAAAGTGGAACCCAAAAGAGTAGAAGTAGATGAGCAAATCAATACATTGGGTACAAAATAAACTTTCTTCTTTCTAATGAAACACCAAATAATAAATGTAAAACTACATAATTTGAAAACTTACCTTGTATAAACTATAATAACAAAAGAAAGAGCAAGAAAAAAAAACCCAGAACAAGCAGTGATGAACCAGAGGAGCAGTAACTAGCATGTTCTTAAAATATAGGCACATAGTATATTTAGTAATTAACTCACACTCACATTGAAAATTAAGTATATCTAAAATATCTTTAGAGTGGAAAAATCTGGTAGATGTTACCTTGTGGGGGGAAAAACTTCTCTTTCATTAGTCAGTCAGTATAAATGCATCACTGTTAGATGCTGTTCTCTATCTGGAATTTTCTTCATAAAAAGTAATTGCTAGCAAATCACAGAGAAACATCCAGACTAGATAATATGTGACTATATAACTGTCATATACACTTCAAGCACTTTACATTCATGAAAAGAACAACAGCCACACATTAGTTCACAATTGAGAAAATTACAGGTGGGTAGCTGGGTATGCTCTGTGGGTTCTGGGTTTCACCCTGAGCAGAAAAAGATGTTAGAGAGACCATTTGTTTTGGATCTACATAGCATCATTGTCATAGTGCTATTATATTAACGATAGTGTACCGATTTAATTGGTGTACTATGGATATTTAGGAAAATGTACTTTTGGAGTATTAAGGAGTACTCTGTCTGCAGCTGATTTTCAAGTGATTCCAAAATATGTATGAAGAGGTAGAATGATAAATGAAAAACAGAACATAAAATACTATAATTCAAAATTTGGACAGAGTAACCTAAGTTTTTCTTCATTGTTCTGGAAACTTTTCTGTAAATTGAGACAATCTGAAAAGGTAGTTAAAGGGCAGGGTGTGATGGCGTACGCCTGTGATATCAGTACTCAGGGAGGCAGAGGCAGGCAGATCTCAGCAATTTCGAGGCCAGCTACAAAGCAAGTCCAGGGCAGACAAGGCTACACAGAGAAATCCTGCCTCAAAACAAACAAAACACCAAAAGAAAAAAAAAACAACAAGTACTTAAAGGATCAGAAGTTTAAGGCCATCCTGGCTGCATATTGAGTCAAGGGCAGTCTGGGATATGCCCCTATCCAGAACCAATCAATCAAGCAAACAACAACAAAACTCATCGCCTTTTCCCCAGGCAACAATTCCCTACCATTGTATATGTCTACCAAAAAGCAGCAATGCTAGGATTAGAACCCAGATCTGGTAGAGTGCCAATTTGCACACACATTGCTTTTTGATACACCAAATAGCCCACCATGTGACTGGGGGAGGTCTGCAGAGGGGCTTCTCACTGCAACTCTGGGGAGACCATAGATTCCAGTGAGGTCTGTGATTTGGAAGCTAGCAAATTTAGACCTAAAACTTCTGTGGCCACAGAGAGGAGCTGACGTCAACTTCTTCCTTCTCCTTGGAGACCAGTGTGGAGGAGCTAGCACAGGAATCTCAGGAACTGCAGATTTGTAGGCTCAGTTATTTCACTCTTAAAAGCCATGCACCAAAGGATAGGATGGTAATTTTTTAAAGGGAGAGGATTTTTTTAAACCACATTTAACTCAATAAAACATTGTGCCTTACAAAATCTTGAGTTTCAAATCAACTCTACTTATTGAGGTTCACTTGCCTTTGTAACATGCAGCTTCCTGCCACTATGGAAAAAGGCTTTAGAAGGCTTCATAGACTTCAAATAAGTCTTATGAAACAACATGTTCACGTGTTAAGTGTAAATGAGTCAGAAACATAAGGATTACATTTCCCTTAAAATACACAGGGGTTTGAAAATGAAGGGAAAATGCTGAGGGCAAAACGTGTTTTGTGTTTTGGCAAACACAAAACATTTGAAAAAAGAAAAAAAAAGTTTGATGTTTGATGAACCCTAAACACAGCAGTTTGCTCATCTTTCATTGTGATGAAGACCAAGAGACCATTTTTGTGTGAAAAGGCAGAATCCCACTGGAACTGCCTATGGACCCCTCACTACCGTAAAGCTTGAGTGATTTTCATTTCACTAATTCACAAACTTCCTTACTCCCATGGTGGTTGGTGGTCTCCGCCACAAGGTTTTCAGCACAGACATAATAAGAGAATATTGAAGAAGACGTCTGGCACAGCTAAGACTTCATTAGTCGTATAAAATGCATTTCAGGGCACAAGCGCCATACAGTAAAACATTAGCATAAACCATTAAAATGGAACCATGCCGTGTCAAGATAAATATGGGGAGTGTGTTTCATGTGGAACTGTCCTTATTCTTTAAATTGATTTGTTCACTTGCTAATTGGTGAAACTGAACAATCACACAACCAGTTGTATGAATTAAAGCAGTGAGACTTTCATTCATTGATTTCCCATCAATATTCCTGATTTCCGCTGAAGTTTCTAAAGCTGAAAGAATGGGAACAGAATCTGAAGGATGGTCAAGGGAAAGGGGTGGGAAATTTTCTTTCTAAAGGTTCTCCTGAGGAGCTCTGTGATGCCATAGCTCAGCGGGACAGCCCTAAGGCTTCAGTTTCACACCTCCTATCCTCATCAAGCAATGCTCTTTGACTTTGACCTAAGCTACTGAGGAGCAAGCAGTGTTCCTCCATGGCTTTCACTTCAGTTCCTGCTCTGGCATCCCAACCTTTCCCTCCTCAAGTGGCTTTCGGTTATTCTGTTTTACCACAACAATGGTAACCCTAACTAAGACATCTGTCTTTATCATATATATTGTTTATGTTTTTTTTCTCCATTCTGCATGTAAATTCACCTGGATGATAATGCTGAAGACCCGAAAGAAGCCTTTCATTGCTGTGCTTTGGACTATCACCTCAGAAGCTGTTGTCTAGTGTAAGCCTGTGAAGATTTACCTCTGAGCTCACTCCTAAAATATTTATGACTTTGGCACCTGGTTTGGGATCACTGATACACCTTGATTTAAAATTTGGGATAGAATAAAATGAAGGGATCAACTATGTCTCCTGTGTGGACAACACCTTGCTGTCTCAGAATCATTTGTTACAGTAAACTTCTTTTTTCTCATGGGATTGTTTTCACATCCTTCTTGATAATCAATCAACCGGTTGATGTCTGGATTTTCTCCTATCCTCTTAATTCCACAATCTACATCACTCACCCTTAAATATAGTTCTATATACTTCTTGGATAGCTAAGGATTTAGCCAAAGCATGGTGATTCTTCCCAAAAGTATGCTTTTTAATCCAAGTATTAGACAGGAATTCAGGTCCAACAGATAGGAGACAAGGAATGAAGAGCAATGGTTTGTCCTTCCTGTTATGTAAGAACTAACCACACGGTAGCTGAGAAGATGATTGGACAGAATTATGGCTTGAATCTGACATGTTCCCCACAGGTTCATGTTTCAACACTTTGTCCCGGGCTTGTGTCACTGTTGTGAAGGCTGTGAAGCCTTTGGGGCTTGCTTGATGGAAGTGAGTCAGCAGGCACAGGCCTTTGAAGGCTGCAGCCCCGCCCCGATGCTAGCTAGTTCAGCCAGAGTTGATCACAGTCTGAACAGCCCTGCCTCATGCTCACATTTCTATGGACAGAGCTGCTCTTGTCACCTTGCCTTTCCCCCTGACAATAAAGTGAAATCCCTCTGAGCATCAAGATGTCCTGGATGTCACACTGAAACCAAGAGCAGGAACTGCTGATGATGGGTGAAGTTACAGCAGATGAACCTGATCTGGGACAGGACCATGTTAAAACAACAAAAAACAAAACAACAACAAACAGCCATGACCTATCCTGGACTCATGTTATTCCCAGTTGTTGTGTGTTTGAAAGATGCTTGGATCTGACTAGAGGTGTTATAAGAAAAAAATGTGTTAAGTTTTAAAGCTTTAGTTTGGGAAAAGGCTAAAAATATTTCACTAATAAGTCATCCATTGCAGCAGCTCCATAAGGAGACCAACAAAGCCAATAAATCTGGGCCCAGGGGCCCTTGTAAAGACTGATGCACCAACCAAGGATCATGCGTGGATAGGACCTAGAACCCCTGCACAGATGTAGCCAATAGGCAGTTCAGTCTCCATGTGGGTTCCTGAGTAAGGGGCACAGGGGTTTTTGTGACATGAACTCGGTTAACTGCTTTTTGGTTACTTCCCCATGGTGGGGCAGCCTTGCCAGGCCACAAAGGAAGAGGATCCAGGCAGCCCTGATGAGACTTGATAAGCTAGGGTCAGATGGTAGGAGAGGAGAACTTTCCCCTTTCTGTGGACTAGAGGAAGGAGACAGGGAGAAAGAAGGAGGGAGGTAGAATCGGAAGGAGATTAGGGAGGGGGCTACAACCAGGATATAATGTATACAAATTATAAGAAAAACAAACCAACAAGTCATCCATTGGAGAGGTATTTTTGTTGATAGTATTTTAAACATGGGGTTAAATAAAATATGCTATTACAATTAATTTTTACCTGATTGCTTTTCCATCTTTCATGTATTTTATTAAGTATTATTGGGTATATGTATGTGTCTGTGTATGAGACATAGAGAGAGAGAGAATGTTTGCATGTAGACCAGAGGTATGAGACACACACAGAGAGAAAGAGAATGTTTGCATGTAGACCAGAGGTCAATATTGGGTGTCTTTCTCAATTGCTTCCTCACCTTATCTTTTGAGGCATGGTCTCTTGCTGAACCTAGAACTCACTGACTTCTGAGAGACTGGCCAACCGGCAAGCCTGAGGGATGATCTTCCTTTGCCTCCACAGCTCTGAACTTGCAGACATACACGGCTTTTCATTTGGGTGCTTTTCATTTGGCAAGTACTTCATTGACCAAGCCAGCTCTCCAATTCCCCTTTTCAATGTTTTTAAAATTTTTATTTATATTTTTATTAATTATATTTGGTTCACTTTGTTTTTTTGGTTTTTTTTAATTTTAACATTTTTGTTTTATATTAATCACAGGTTATGTACTTTGTATCCCAGCCATAGCCCCCTCCTGCATTCCCTCCCTATCTCCCCTTCCCTCCCTCATCTCCTCCCTGCCCCTTTTCAAGTCCACTGATAGGGGAGGACCTCCTCCCCTTCCATCTAACTCTAGCTTATCAGGTCTCTTCAGGAATGGCTGCAATGTCCTCTTCTGTGGCCTAGCAAGGCTGCTCCTCCTTTGGGGGGCGGGGAGGTCGAAGAGCCAGCCATTGAGTTCATGTCCAAAATAGTCCCTGTTCCCATTTTCAATTTTTAAAGATAGTTCCTGAACAGTCATTGCCAAGTGTGTATAACAGGCAAAATTCTAAGATGGTCACAAGACTCTAAGTTTCTGGCATATATATATATATATATATATATACATCTTCCAGTTATTTTGTCAAATGCTAAGAACTGCATTCAAGGGTTTTTAGAGATGTAACAAATAATTCTAGTCAGTTGACTGGGAGCAGGAAGACTGTCCAGGTCTTGCCCAGGGGCTTACTCATTGCCAATGGCTTCTTAGCGAAGGGCATGGTTTCTAACCACCTCCCCTCTCCGTGTCAGGATCTTGTCTGGCTGGAGCTTGTGTAGTTCCTGTGCTTGCTGTCACTACTGCTGCGATTTTCATATGTGCAACTGTCCTCTTGTGTCAGGAAGTCAGTTTGCTTGTAATCATTTGCTGTCTCTGGCTCTTACAATCAGAGTACTCCCTCACTGATTATAGACAAGAAAGATGGAGAGACAGTATCTCTCTAGCTTTTCTGGAGGAGAGAGAGTATCCTGGTGGTATATTGGCTGTGGAGACACATGGCAGGGAATCATTGGTGGCTCCTCATTCCTGAGACCCATCCCCAAACAACACTGTCAGTATAAAGGAGCCTGCAGGATACAAATTCTCCCACCAGCTGCTGAGCCTTGGGGAGCCCCTGACCTTCAGATGAGAACTGGAAGTTCAGCTGACTCTCAGGTTTCAGCCCCACGGACTGACCTACAGAAACTGCGACGTAAGCAATGTGCGATGTGTATTGAAGCTGCTACATTTATGGTATGAGTTGCTACCCAGCTATAGAAAACCAACGAACCAAGAGCAGGTTTGTGAACCTTCATGTGAATAAAAGAACGTTAATAAATTTGTGTTCATGGTACACTTTAAACAAAGCACAGGCAATGCTCCAAAATATAACGCCTTGAGAAAAAGGTTAAGCTCCTAAGTGAGCAGTTTGGACATGTGACCCTGTGCCATGATGTTTATTTTACTGGAGATCAAAATGCTAGGTTTTCTAACACCACTCAAAAAAATGTTTCCTGACATTTTCCAGTTTTTTAATATTTAGTATATATTGTAGTTCTTTGTAAATTCTATTAAAATACTTTTAAAAAAGTAAACCAAAACAAGTCCTCCACAATATAGTACTCTCCCAAACAATTACTAACTTTCTAAAATTACATTTTTCATGGTAAATATGACTAAAAATAAAAAATAACCAATGGTTTCTGGGATATACAACCATTTTTAAGAGTTCCAATTTTGTACTTTCAAGTTCCAGAGTCTGGGGTCTCCTGGGGATTTTGAAACCCTACTGAGTATTGCTATAAAGACTAAATAAATGTTTACAAAGACCCAGGAGCCTTAATGTCTGAAAGGGAGTAACACAAGGTTCTCACCATCACACTTTAGCACTTAACACATAGATCCAAGAACAGACATTACAGTTTAAGATCGAACTTTAATATGAACACATATGTTGTAGTTGAGAGGAAAGCGAGGGACAGGAACATAATGGCTATAAAGAGATCCAGAGCTGGAAGTGAGTGTGTGTGTGTGTGTGTGTATTCATGTGTACAAGTGGAGATCAGAAATTGAAGTTGGATGTCTCCCCTACCCATTCTCCACCTTTTCTTTTCTCGGCAGAGGCCCTCACTGTGCCTGAAACTCACCAATTCAGGTAGGCTGGCCAACAAGCTCCAGAACTTGCCTGCACTGCCTCCCCAGTCCTGGGATTACAGATGTGTGCCACCACACCTGGCTTTTTACATGAGTGTAGGGAAACTGAACTCAGGTCCTTACACTTGTAGAGTAAGACTCTTACCACAGGAGCCACCTCCCTTACCTTAGCATCTTTCATTTTTACTGGAGAGTGCTCAGTCACACTCTCTCCAGCCAGGCACTTGTTCATTCAGAGTGGCTAGAACTTCACTAGTCCCATGGAAAGGCGCTCCTGAAGGCTGCCCTTGTTCTGTTGGTTTCCATCCAGTCTGCCTCATCTTTGTTATTCAATTGCATTTTCACCTGAGACCCTGAGTGTTCTTCAGCTATGGGTGTCATATTTTTTACCTATTTGAGTATAAAGTTCTTTGGCAGAACAGCCAACCAAGTCTTTGAATACTATTCTATGTAAGTGACATTTAAGTAAATAGATTGTAGTAATCACAAATGCATTCTAGATATGGGTCAATGACACAGAGCAGGGATGGCTATTCAAAACAGTGGTTGATTTAACAGATAAGAAATCTCATCTTCTGTCCAGAACAGCCAAGGTTATACAGAGAAACCTGTTTCAAAACAACAACAACAAAAGAAACCTAATTTTCTATCTGGTCAAGATTCCCAGTGAGAAACTATTACTTTGTTATGTACTTTGAATTAAGATGATTTTTCTTTGTAGTCTAAGTCGGACCAAACAGTCTTAGACCCTCGATCTTCTTCCTCTTTCCATTCCTTCT
>CM053753.1:26520286-26545088 GCA_028658305.1 Pachyuromys duprasi | reverse complement strand
CCCCCCAGCGCAGACGCTGGCTGGAAGTGGAGGAGAATAAAATGCTTCAAGAAAGATGAGGTTAGTCTCCCTCTCCCTAATCACTGAAATTCACTAAATGCCAAGATATCTAGAGGTATCTTGATGGTGACCTAATATTCCTTCTCAGTTTGTGGGAAATCCATCTGCAAGAGGCAGATAAAATAAGTAGGACAAATTAATAGTGCTTTTATTTTAAAGGGAGACAGCGAGACAACTTCAAATGCAAATAGGAGACGTCCTGTCAACAAGGACATTTAGGCAATTTCTGGCATCTGACTGCAAAGACGGTTGAGTATCATCCAATGGACACAGATGGGATGATTTAGGGACAAACGATTATTTTGTTACTTCTGTGCAAATTCTTGGACATACCTACCTGTATAAAAATTGCACTTGTGATATAGATCTAAAAGCCTTAAATACACATCAAGGAATTCGACAGAAAATTTGGCTAATACTGGGGTTATGCCACTGATCCATCTTCATTGCAGATCTGCTATCTTCTAGAAGCTTAATAATGAGATTTTGTAGTCACAGAACCGTTACTTAAGGTTTTTGTTAAGACATCATTTCTTATCTGGTTTGAAACAGCTGTTTCTATGGTTAGTCTGTCCTTCCTTCCTTCCTTCTCTTAGTTCTTCTTCCCCTTCCCTCTCTCTTCCTTCTTTCCCTCCCTTCTCTCTCTTTTTCTCCCTCCTTCCCTTTGCCCTTCTCCCTTCTTCTTTCCTTCCTTCCCACCTTCCTTTTCTTTGGCACACATACTCTGAGTCTGCCACAGAGTCGTCTGGAGTACTTTGTGTTCTAGGGAACACACGTGCTTGAGCTGCTTCTCAACTTCTTCCTGCTCGCTGCAGCATATGTCTCTTCTGAGTGGCTGCTGTGAAGTTCAGTCAAGCTTGTGCCCATCCCCTTCCAGGAAGATATATAATTTTATCATATGCATATTTGTGTACTAATGTCCATCTTAATTTGAAGGTATTTTCCTACCTTGTTTTCTTTTTAAATTTCCTTAAAACTTTTAGTACAAAATTTTAAAATCTTAATTTTTATTTTTAATGATACTGTGAAAAACACTTAATTTTTCATGTATATTTTTGTGAATATTTTTATGTGTTTCTATATAGGTTCCTGTGCACATGTGTGTGGGTGCAGATGCTCACAGAGGCAGAAGAGGGCATGTGATAAACCCTGGAACTGAAGCTAGAGATTAGTTCCAAATACCCAGTATGGGTGCTGGCAATTGAACCTATGTCCCCTGCAAGAGCAGTGAGTGGTCTTTCCTGATTCTCCAGCCTTTGCTTTAAAAATCTTCATCAATCCCAGAGAGAAATGAAACCAAAGAATGGATATTTTGACACTAGGGTTAACCCAGACAGATAATCACCAGCTTTTGTTCTGCCTTTTTGAGTGGGTGACACAGGGTTGTCGGAGGGATTCAGCAGAATGTAGAGTTACAAATATTATTATAAATAATTAACTTATCCAGGCTGTAATGAAGATAATTATTTTGTGTTTCTTTATCCCTCTGGGGTATGCTATAATTCTGTCAGTCCTTTGCCAAGTGGCATTTAAATGTTGTTATTGGTCGAAACAAAATGCAAAGCTTTGGTCTTATTTGATACATACAAAAGGAAAGAAGCTATGGGGAAGGTAACCCAGGTGGGCTTACTGTGGGTTCCAAATGATGCCCTAAATAACTATTTTGGAGCTCAGTTACATGCAGGTGGTAGGATTTATGCTGTGAATGCCTAAAATACTTTCTCTGTGGAGAGAAGATTATTAAGTCCTAGTGAGCATGAGTGTCTAGTGCCAATACTAACCGTTAGCTTTTGGCTCTGAGCCTGCCCACTCTGCAGTGGATTCCGCCACCAGGGGGAAGGTCATTAAGGACTGTTCCCTACTCTCGTTAGTATGCGCCAATGTAATTAACAGAACTTGTTCACCAGATGGTTCCCTTCCTGTCAGCAAGGGCCTCCAGCTTAATGGGCTATGCAGGATTCTTTAAGTGGGTGAGGCGGGAAGCAAATTTAAAATATATCATCTTTGATCCTCCCACTTCTAATGAGTTCTAAAGGTTTTAGATAATAATGTAAAGGGGTCAGGGAAATGAAATCATTCTAAACAATCAAAGACTCACAGGAGTTGAACAGGAGCTGTGTATATGTACCAGGGAGTGTTCATTCCTCTCTGCTGAGTTTCCACACAGCTCAGGGAAAGGGCAGAGACTTTGTCAGCCTACCACCAAGATACTGGTAGAACCTGGGGGCTGAGATGGATTAAAATGTGATGATGAAATCTAGTAAGTGTTTATAGAGTTCCCACTAGATTTCAGAATTGCTTTGTGTTTGGGTAGAAAGATAGAGCCCCTCTTTGCCCCAGAGTTTAGAGTGTCACAGGGGATTTAGACATGGTAACCCACAGCGAGTTTTGTGAGAGCTATGCTCGGTGCTGGGTTCTCAGCCTGGCTTTTCATGTTCTGAAGTCACGTTCAGGTCTGTCCTGTCTTTTCACATGCGTATTGCGTGCAAGACAGGGCTTCTCTAGCTAATGCTATCTGTCTAATTCCTCTCACCATTGTTTGTCAGAACACCTGTACATGGGAGCCTCCTCTAGCTGCTCAAAGGAGGATTGAGAGCTGGGTTGAACCTGTAGTGTATACTTTTGCTTCAAGAAATGGCTAGCTGATAGGGTTTCCTTTCCACACAATGATATGCTCAGATGAGGGCTAATATCATTAAATGATAAAAATAAAGAGGACTTGGCTAAGCCAAGGGGTCTCTCTATCAACTGGTTACATTTAGGAAGAAATGGCTTTATAATGATGTTAACAGGAATATTTCATTCAGAGCCAGTGTCTAAGTGACTATGGTAAAATCCTTGTAAATCACACAAGGCAGATGAGATCAGGACACTGAGACTCTGAGGGGCTGGAGTGATAGGCCTGAGCAAAGCCTCGCGGTCCTGAAATCAAGGTTGATCCTAAACACATCTTGTTTCATTCTTAAAGTCAAAGTAGAAAGCCTCAGAGCCATGAGCCAGGGTAAAGTACAATCAGAAAACTTTCTTTTCTTGTCAGAAGCATATTAACTTTGCTTCTTCTGAACCATTATTATCCTGGGATTTTTCACTCAGTTGCTTTTCTTTTCTATATGGAGAAATGTTTGAAGTCATGCAAGACTCTAATGGGATAAAATATTAAATATCCAATTCAGGCATTAGTGATGAGATATTGCTTTAAAGGGTATTTGGGGTACAGGATGAAAAGGCCTAAGGCCATGGGTTTCGTGCTATTTCCCCACCCAGGAAAGGCTTGATGGTAGAGCATGAACTAAAGAATGATCTAGAAAAATACAACATGTCCATCAGCCAGGGTAGTTGTTGGCTTAGTTGTCATGCATTATAGCTCAGATTTGAAGACAATTTCACCCATTCACTAATGCTCCTCAGACTTCTCTGTCTAAAAATGACAAAAAGCCTAACTCAATCAGTTTAAGCAAAACTGGAGGCTTGCTGGTTCCCATCAGTGAATGATTCGATCTGCAGCTCTTCTTCAGGTATACTGTAGGTCAAGAATCAATTTTTCCACTTTGTTCCCACCTACCAGCTCTTTGTTCTCAATAGTGGCTCAATTCTGGTTCTTAGTGGTGGTCTCAAACTTTAGACTTTCTCCTTCATATACTTATGTTAATTGAAAATAGAGTATATTTCTTGGAAAGCTCAAATGAAGTCTAGAACTGAAGTTCATCAGCTTGGATTGCATTTTATAGTAGTCTGAGTTATTTCTTCGTTGTGATTCCATATTTTCTTATAGCACTACCGTACATCTTCCTTCTTGCTGTGACTCCCAGGAGACCTTATACCCTCTTTGCCTTGACTGTTGGCTGACCACACAACTCACTGGGTGAATGGGATACTAGGAAATGTTATATAAAAGAAGCTGACACATGCAGTTGAGTTTGCCCTCTTCCTACATCCCTGCCATCACATAAGAAGAACATGCCTTGCATAAACATTTGCGTAAGCAAGAAGAAAGAGACATGGTGTGATCCTGTATACCAGCACTGGGTTGGAGTTGGCACCATTCAAGGGAGCCTTACTTAGTCAGTCTTCAGCCAGCTTAAAAACTTAAAAGTGAAATGCTTGTTGTTATAAGCCATTGAGTTTTGGAAGGACTTGTTATCCGGCATTATTAAGACAGTTGCTCGCTGATATCATTAGCAGCCTACTCTCCCTGTTCAGACATTAAGAGTAAGGCAGGAGGTGAGCCTGTGATCAGATAATCCTAGGCCAGGAGCTCTGCTTCTAGAACTCACTGATTGAATCTGGCTGGTGTTAAGAACAAAGGCTTAAAGGACAAAAGCATAACAGCAATAACCTAATGGACTTAGTCTGCATTCCTTTTTGTGAGTGGATACTTGAGACACACAGAAACACATCTCAGAAATCATATGGACGTTGGAGCTGGGATCAGAATATAGTTCAAACTATGTTGTACTGATTAGCAGAAGATCCCCCCTCTGCTTTGGTTTTTTGAGACTGGGTTTCACCATGTACCTTGGCTGTCCTGGAACTCATTCTGTAGGCCTTGAACTCAGAGATCTGCCTATAGAAGGCATGTGCCACCGCTGCCCAGTTTAACCACAAGGGCTTAGTAATAGTGTTGACAATTGCACCTTGTGACTTGTTACTCATGTCTCTTAGGTTCTTTTGTTCCATTTATAAGAACAACAGAAATAGGCTTGTTGGGGAGCTTTAAGACAGACTACATGTAAATTCCAGCCTTTTGTGGCTATTCAATAATGCTATTTTAGTTTCATATTAGTAATGATATACTAGTATGAGTAGTACCAATGGGTTCAGCGCACATGATGCCATTTTTAGATAAGAATAATGGAGAATATCAATGTTCAAATATACTATGCAAAAATAAAATGGGCTTATGAAAGCCAATGGGCTTATGTCCTGGGGACTGTTCTGGGTGGCAGTCATAGGGAACGGAACTAAAAGGACTTCCTGGGACTATCGAAAGCATGCATTATGCAGATGTTTGGTAGAATCCTAAGATTCCTCATTTATTGTACAGGGAGCCAGCTTCATTCATACTGGTCTAATAACTGGACACTAAAGCTGTTATTCTCCAGGAGACTGACACCTGGATGTACTTGGAACCATCCTGTTATAATGAAAGCAGCATCCTCTTTATTAGCGGTGTCCCAGTTTGGATGATAATTCTCTATGGTCACCCTAATTATAACCCCGATTGTAATTGATCAGATAGAAGGTGTGGATACTCCCACAGTTGTTGCCGTCTCTCTGTACCCTCAAAAAGTTGCCAGTCCCTTTTGATCCTATCTCCCCAATTTCCTCCCAATCTACCCCTTCTTTTAAGCTTTACTGCTTTAGTTCAGGCTCTTGTTACCACTTGCCGGGAGCGTTGTAAAATCCTCCCAACAGCCCAGACTCATTCTGTAATCCATAGAGCCCATCGCCTCTGGTGTTGACTTTTAAAGCATGCCATTCATCTTGCTGATTCTTTTTATTCACCTAAAGAAAAATTAAATTTTAGTGTGTGCCTTACCGTATCACACAGAAACAGATGGAAGAATTTTCATTGAAATGGAAGAGCATTTTAGAACTTAGCATTCGAAATACCACATTATAGTCAGGTATGGTGGTACATGCTGTTAATCCCAGCACTCAGGGAGGCAGAGGCAGGTGGATCTCTGTGAGTTCGAGACCAGCCTGGTCTACAAAGTGAGCCCAGGATAGCCGTGGCTACACAGAGAAACTGTAAACCAAAACCAAACCAAACAAACAAGAAAAAACATTATATAGATACCTTAAACTCCCCTACAGGCACCAAGGAGGGATTCTCAGTGGTATAGATCACTAACCCTCAGAATATCTGAGAAGAAGTCATGAGAGCTGCAGAGATTCCACATAGAAAAGACCCAGCTAACAATGTCAGCCATAAAAAACCAGGATGGTTTCCAGCCTGTGTCAAAAGGCATGTCTCAGGGCCTCTGAAATGCAGATGCCAATTTGTAGTATGATGGCATTTCCATGGAGCTGCTGTTCTTGATGGCAACTTCTTAGAGTGCTTGTTGAGGTACTTGCCTAAGGTGGAACTACTAACTCCTCGGGTCAGCAGCAGGTGTTCCCTGAAACCGTCCTCAGGAACACTGTGCAACCATCAGGTCTGCGTTTTAGGGTCCGCACACGAAGCACCCGGTACTCTCAGGTGGTTGCCCTCCGTTTTCCTTCTGGGAAATGTCCCTCGTTAGTCAGAGCTCAGCTCAAAAGCCTCTTTCTCCACAAGGCTTTACCAGCACTCCCAGAGCCTCATTGCCCCATACAGTTCTTTTCTCTGCTTCTTGAAATCTATGGGGAAATGTAGGCATCTGAATTTATACGTAGGCTCACAGGCCGCAATCTGTGCTCTAGAGAGAAGGAATAATGCCTTACTGTAGGGACCTTCACTAAAGCGTCGTTCGTGGCAGTTTTTAATAAATGTCTGCTAGATGAAATCTATTTAAAAAGAGCATCTTAACTGAACCACTTTCTCCTCAAAAAGAATTGAAATATTGTAAATGCCACAGTACAACATTGTTTGACCAGAAGGGAGAACATCTCTTCTTGGTGAAGGTGTTCACTTTGTAATCAACAAATGGCTAGAAGCTGGATCAACCATTTTGGTTTTTAGAGTTCAGAAGTTTGTTAAAAAAAAAAAAAAGTAAGGAAAAGAGCTATGGGATGTCAGGGGATCCCGTGTAAGGGACTAATTCTAATTCCTGCATTCCTAAACTTGCCTTGTCACATGTGGACTGTGTGGACTGTGGGCCTGGAGGAGCTTCTCCTCGCCTATTGGGGCAATAGTCTCTAGAGAGTAGCAAATCTTCAGCCAAGTTACTGGCCCCAGTCTAAGCGATTTTGAATTACCTGATGGGTTCCAGTCAGTGGGCTGTCAGATTGCTTCCTGTGGAGTATGCAGGCTTAAACCAACAACCATGAGAACCTACATTAAACCTTCTTTCTGGCACCGTGCCTGAGGCCAGAGACCGGCGCTTCCACCAGACCTCACCTGGGGTTCCTCAGCACTCGTGGCCTGAGACTCAGCTTCCAAGCTTGCAGCTCTGGGGGATGGAGCTAGTTTGGAATCTGTTGGAAGATAAGTAGAAGCACAGTAACTAAGTAAGAACCAGTGGAAAACTTGCCCTTTTTGATAGACATAGCTCACGACGGGATTGTGAAGAAGCCATTTGAAACACTCCAGGTGGAATGCTGAGTGAATCTAGATGGCCCAAGATATCCCAATCAGACACCAGAAGAAAGTCAGGGGGACAGAGTTCAAAGGGCTGTTGCTATGTTGGTTAAATTTTGACATAGAATCCCCAGGCAATCCGAACCCCAGTTCGGACCTGACACAATGAAAGAGAATTGAAGTGGACAATTTAGCAACTAAAGAATTATAGGAATATGTGATTGAGCAATCTTTGAGCGCTTTAAGAAGTGTGAAAGGGAAGAATGAGTGTGAGAGTGTGGGGTCAGTGGCCAAGACAGAGTACCCACGGACCTTTCTCAGAGTAGTCAGAGGATGGGCTGTGTCCAGATGAAATCCTACCCTCCTGTGGTCCATACCCAGGCCAAGAGTGACCATGTTTACTCTTTAGGCCCCAAGAAGGTTCCTGGAAAGGTTCTTATAATTTCATCCAAAGCTGTAATCTACAGAAAGATGGCACCCCAGGGAGTAGCAGAGAGGTGCCCAGGTGCCGGGTCTGTAGGGCTATCTCGAAATCTAGCTCTTATTTCCTTGGTTGCACTTATATTACTTATTTGTTTGTTTTCTTCAAATGCCAATACACTAATTCCTCCCGGGTACAGGGCACCCTAGGGAGTAAGTTTAGATTTCACACAAAAGAAAAGGCAAGAGATCCTGAAGCATGCCACAATCAAGAAAGTGCTTTCTCGTCTTTAAAACAGCATGGTGATCCCAGCTAATAAAAATGTATTTTGAAATAAAATTGTAAAAAGAGTAAACTACATTGCTCTCACAACAACTTATGATAAGTAGGTCATTAACTAGCTTGATACGATCTTTCTATAGCTTGTGCATATATCAAAACATCCCATTGTACTTCATGAGTAAATAAGATTACTTAAACATTAAAAAAACACACCCCCCCTTTTTTTCCCCAAATAAGGCAGTGGATCTAGCCAATGTTCTTTCATTCCATGGTGAAGCCATCCTGACTTCCATCCCAACCCAGTCCCAAATGAGCTTCATGAAGTTACTAAGAGTGCCCTTCAGCTCTTACCTCCACTTCCTAGAGCCCTGGCTCTTGGGGAAGGGGAAGGATCAGAGTCCTAGTTAACAAACACACCCTCTCTCAGCAAGCAGTGTCAGTCACACTCAGGTGAAAAGCCTGTCAATAAACTCAGCCCTAAATATCTGTGCTCTCTTCCATTGTTCTTAGGAGACCATTAAGTCAGGGGCACTTGGACACAGGGCAGGTTGGTGAGTGAGTCTGAGTGCAATGGAGACTGGAAAACTGAAAAAATGTGGGACTATAGAGTGACAGCAGACAGGGTAAGTGGGGGCCTTTGTCCCCCCCTTTACCCAAGAACAAAATACCATGAAGGAAACCAAAAGCATAGGCCAAGAGATATAGCCAGAGAGACCCATGGAAGGAGCTTAACTTATCTATCTCCACCATGATCTGGGGCCAAACTCACACAGGATGCTATAGCTAGGATGGACATCCTCATAAACCACTGGCTTGGGCCATGGCTTTTTAATGGTGTGTGAGAAGAGCTTATGCTAAGGATGAAGCATCTTCATCTTGGTTATGTGAGATGAAGGCTGGAAAGGGGGTCTCTAGAACTGGAGACGGCTCCGCTCTGGGGACATGCATGTAAAGACAGTTTTCTCTGGCTCTTTTATGCTAAAGCAATGGAGAAAATTTCTCAATCTATCTTAGAAAATAAGATTTACTTTTAACTTAGGTAAGAGAGGAAAAAGAGTAGGGGTGGGCTTTTGGTTTATTAGATCCTGAAGTTCAGTTCAGATGTCATCAAAGACTTAGGATCTTGTCATTTTCCATAGTTCGGTCCGCAGTGTTGGTTTAATCCTAAGACAGTTCCTCCTGGGACCATGGGATGGCTTCCATAGCAATGCACAAGAGAGTGTCTGCTTTCATAGTGCACTCTCTCCAGAGTGCAAACGTGCTTTCTCAGAAGCCTCTGGAAAACCTTCTTGGTCATACATGCCCATTCCCAAAACAGTCCTGGCCATTGGGTAGGATAGCCCTGTCACATCCATCAGCAGGTCATTTCCTCAACAACCTTGGTTTTGTTCCCTGTGACCTGAACGTTTGTGTTCTCCTCAAATCCATAAACTGAAGCCTCATGCAATCATCATGGTGTGAAGAGGTGGAGTGATCAAGAGGTGCTGAGAGACTTGAAGAAAGCTATGTCTATGCACATGTCTAATGCACACCATTGGATGTCCCAAAGATCTTCTTGAGAAAAAAAAAGTCCTGATGGAAAGAGGCCCAAGGGAGCTTGTTTTGGCCCTTCTGCAATGTGAGGATTCAGCAAGAAGTGCTGTCAATGAGGCAGAGGTATGTCACCAGAGAACACATCTATCAGGACCTTGACCTTCAACTTCTCAGCTTAACCCGAGAGACATTTCCATTGTTTTAAGCCACTTAGTTTGTGCTATTTCTGCCTCATCAGCAACAACAAATGGGTACACTATTCAAAGGAGGAGAAGATGGATGTCACAAGCAACCTCAGCATCCACTGTATCCCCCTCAGCCCTTCTTATGGTTGATCTTTATGAATGTCAGCAACCGTTTTTAATTGGAGAAGACTAGATTGTGAACTAGGTTTCTCATAGACAGAATTGGGTCCAGAAACCCATTGTGACTAGAAAAGACCCTAGGCTGGCAGCCAGAGGCACTGTGTTCTGTGCTCTTTAATTTTTGCTGTTTGCAATTTGTACAAGCCTTGAGTGTTCCCTATTCCCTGTGTACTAACTCCCACCTTCCCCTTGCTCCAAGGTGGTGCTTTAAGATTAAGTAAGATGCATGTCAAAACACTCTCTAGCTTCTTGGAAGAAAATAAAGATGGTATCTACTGTTATTTCATAGCATTTTGTAACAAGATGGGAATTTTCCAAGTACATGAAAATCTGCTCTTGTTGAGATAAAAATCTCCTGCTTATGACAGGTGACCAGAAGTACTTTCCTTTTGAACGAAGCCAGCAAAATAATGCAACTTTAGATAGCATGTGAGGAGCCACCCATGCCTCTGAGTTGGTAATTGGCCTGTCTGGCCTGGGATTGAACCTCCCTTTTGATATACAGAGGACTCACTTAGAACCTCATTCTTTGGCTCCTCTGTTCCTGGGGGATTTGAGCTTGTTGGAGAAGCAGTATCAAAAAACATAACACTTTTATTCAGCTCATCAAACAGCTGACTCTGCCCTGGGGGCCTGATATGTTGGTCTGTTACTGTGGCTATGTTCCAGCCCTTCTCTTAGCAGCTGTTTCCAAATGCATTCTTGGGCTCATACTTACAGTATGATGTTAATCCATTTGTTCACTCAGTGGTTTCTTGATGTGTAATTTTGATCACTATCAGAACCCTACATATTTAGTAGGCTCTGATCCAGGAACAGCACTGGGCTCTCTGCCTTGTTCAGAAGGAATTACTCAGATGTGTTGCCTCTGGGTGTGTGATCTTCAGAGACTCGAGGGAACACTCTCTGTACTTCATCCTCTCCTTACTACACATGGCACCTGCAGCTTTATTTTAAACACACTTCATTACATCGCTGATTTACCATATTAGCACAAATCACCAGTTGGACTGCAGCTGCCCTAGTAAGCCCTTAGCAGAGGAAAGCCTAGGAGCACTCTTAGAAGGGCCTACATCCAGCAGTAAGAACTCCAGTATGGGGGCCCAAATCTGCTTCCTGCCCTTCATGGTGGTGCCTCAGCATCTGTGTTTAGTACACTTATAAATCTTTCTTCCCTTCAGTCTCTTCTGCCGTGGTGATGATGTACGTCTTGTCAACAGCCAAGACACTTATAACTAAGAGGGAGAAAAGAGATAAGAGTAATGAAATGTCTTGAAAATTGTCTTAATTGTGGTCCCATTGCTATGAAGAGACATCATGACCAAGGAAACTTATAGAAGAAAGCATTTAATTGGGGTCTTGCTTACAGTCTTAGAGGGCTACTCCATTCTGATCATGGCGGGAGCATGGAGGCAGACATGATGCTAGCCAAAGACCCAGGTCTGTCTCTCCTTTGCTCTCTGGGCGTATTCTTTCACATATTCTGAAGCTGTGTTATTCATTCCCAAAACAGGTTAGAATAATTATATCTTTCTTGTGGATCAATTATGTTACATAATTGATAATAATAATAATTTCCTCTATATCTCTTTAATCTTTTCTCAATTTTTAAAGCAAGTCTACTTTGTAAGTTTTCTTTTGGTAATAGCAGTTCATCTTTATTTTTGTTCAACTTTTTTTTTTCCTTATATTTTGGATCTACTTTTGAAAGTGGTTTATACTTGAGTTTTGTTGATTTAGTAACTCCTAATATGCCAAAGACAGCAGTACAATTTAAATGTTAAGATTCCTAAATAGTCCTGAGATCCTTATCTATTCAGTTACTGATTGAACAATTCAATGCAGATATTGTCAATCTATTTACAGTTAATACGTCAAAAATTGAAAAAAAACCACCTGCCTAATAAAATATATTCCTTACACCTCTTTTCCACAAAAAAATACCATTACCCACCAATCAAAATTTGAGAAATCAACAAAAATTTCCTATCTCACATCCCCAACCCCCAAGTCAGCAAAACTCAGCTCTCTTCCAATGAAATCTCATAGGGTTCCTTCCTCTTTTGTCACTGTTGCTCCTTTCACTCACATTCTCCTTGTTTCGTATTTAGCCTTCCTCTCTCTAACATTTACTTACCCATGTCTCTCTGCTCTATAACTGGCCAGGACGACCTCTCTACAGCTAAATGTGGTCATGCATCCCTCTCAAGTCAATGATGTGGTTTTCCAGTTTTCATATCACACAGCCACATCTCAGAAGAAGGATGAAGAAGTCATCTCAATGCCTTTGCCTCCTCTTTTCTGCTTCTTACCGTGTCTTAGCTCATATCTTTGTCCCCTAATATTCTGACTGTTTAATCTCTAATATCCTAACTGATCCCACAAGCAATAATGCCCTTTTCTACTATTAAAGGGAATTTAGTCATCCTTTGAGACATATCAGAGACTAGCATTTCTAAGAAAACTTTGAATCCCCTCGCATACTTGTCATTCTGCACAGTTATCTTGTCACATGTATATGGCCCTGATCAACCCTAGAAATACATTCTTTGCTAGGCTGGCAGTATACCATAAAAGCATGGGCCGTGCCTTCCCTCCCTCCTTCCCTCTTTCCTTCTCTCCTTCCTCCCTTCTCTTCTTTCTTTATTTCTTTCACAGATTTTTGATAGGATCCTAGAATCTTGTACCAGAATATAGTTTGGGATTTCTTTGTAAACCTGCATGTTTCTCTGAGAAAACTAGCCCCTGAGATTTAAATGGTAAAATTATGTCTTAGAAGGAGGTCTAGGGTTAGGTCTGGGAAGTTTGCTGGACTCCATTCACTATTTAGTGGTTCACAAAAGAAGACTAAGATCACCATGTTCAGGTTTGCCTAAAACTCTTTAGTTTGGTCTGTAAGTGCCAGAACCAAGTAGGGTAAGTTTCTATTTTTATAAAACATATTTGAGAGCTGGATGGCGGTGGCTCGTGCATTTAATCCCAGGACTCGGGAAGCAGAGGCAGGCAGATCTCAAGGTCAGCCTGGTCTACCGAGGAAGTTCCAAGACAACCAGAGCTATACAGAGAAACCCTGTCTTACAAAACAAGACAAACAAACATATTTGATGACAAAGCTGTCAGTTATCGATAATAATCACTTTTTAAAGTTACCTTCATATATGAGTACTAAGGTTTCCACTGGGATCTTCCTGACTCAAAGTGCTGGACAGCTTAGAACTTAAGAGAATGAGAGACTGAAAACCATGTACACCAAGCATTCCAGGAAAGCCAAGATTTCAAGTCCTCTCTCTTATCTGACTACAATTCTTTAGAGAATGTGAATACACATTGATTTGAGAAGACTGTTTATTTTAACTATGGACTTGCCCCCACAACATACCCATAATTCTTGGGATGGTGGTAGAGATGAGTAACTAATTTTTAGCTTACAAATATCTTTATTCCTGATCATGGGTGCATCGCTCAGCATTCATTATAGCATATGCTATACAGACTGATACACACTTATATTGTAGAGCAGAAGCCCATTTGACCATGATGATGGCCACTGGAGACTGACTGACTACACACTCTCCATTTGCTCAACACATGGTTCATTAGTAATGATGCATGACAAATGTGATCCTTCAGTGAAAAACAATAATAGGCACAGAGACATATCATTAACCCTTAAGGAAGCTTTCAAAACTGTCAGGGTTATTAGTGACCTCAGTTAACTCAGCCCTTGAAAGTTCATACAGACATGGAAAGAAGCCAGGATGCTCAAGGGCCTCTTGGGTAGTTAGAAGTGGGAAGGGGAAGTTGAGCTTCCATTTCCTTTGTCATCAACTGCTTCCAGATAGATATCCAGATAAAATATGGATATTACCAGAAGGTGTCTTAACTCTTGGTGCTTCAAAGCCACACACCCCTTCTGTAGAAACTTGGTTTAAGTCTTCAGAAAAGTATACCATTCAAAGATTCAAGCTTTGGCTTAAGACATACTAATAGAATTTCTAAATTAATCAGAGAGGATGCTTAAACTGAAGCACTCTGTCTTAGTTGATGTCTCCAGTACTGTTTCTGATTTCCTTAGCTCCTGCTGCTTTGGAGGAATGTGTCTGTAACACTTAAAGACATTCTCTCTGCACTGGTGCTGTGTATATAAGCTAGGTTAGGATGAAAAAAACCCGAAACTTACGTGCTCTCATCGTAGGCTAAGTGTATTTTTCTAATCGCCCTCCTATGGGCCAGCAAGGCTGAGGCTTCTGAGCATTCCTGGAGATTTTTCTTGAGCTTTGAATTATGAGGAAGCCCTTTCCTTGTATGGAAATGTGTAAAGATGACGCCCTTCCTCTTCCTGAATGGAAATTTGCATGCAGCAAAAGACTTTCTCAAGTATTCTACTGAGAGACATACAAAGTTACCTGTGTGTTTAGTTGCTAAATATGCATGGTCTTTTCAACACTGTGAGTCTACTATGCCGAGAAAGAGACACCACCAGAAGACTTTTCCTTTCTTCTGAGAAAAGAACTGTAGACTTAGATAAGACCCAAAATATTTGAAAGCTACAAATGGTATTCAGAACTAGGTAATGAACAGCCATGCACACAGTGCCCATTTGAAATGAAATTAATAATGTAACCCATACATGAAGCCCTTACGCATGCCCAGAGTGCCTGACTTTCTAACCCGTGCCTCAGCTTTCCATTCCTTCCCACATACAAGTCTTTGGATTTCCTATGTATTAATGTGTCCCTAAACAGTCAAACAAACAAACAAACAAAAATACTCTTCCTTTATAGATTTTAGAGTCTGAAAACAGATGTTTCTGTATCATAGCTATGCATGTATGCTCTGGCAAGCCTTGTGTTCTACTGTTCAGTTTTTCCCAGGTGGGTCATGTTTCATCATCAGTTTTAGTATGCATGTTATCTATTATGTCATTTCTGTTGTTCTGTTTGTTGTATTCACTCATCCATGGAAGTCTTTCTTTCCTCCTGAGCAGATCTAGAAGCACATGAACATTACCAGGACCCCGAGAGGCAGAACTCAGCAAGAGCAACACTGCCACCTAAGAAAGATTTGTGTAAAAGGACATTTAAGGAGCCAGAGCTGATTTTATCTGTCTGCTTTCAGATTTAATTTAGTTCCATTGTGATGCTTTTGTATGTGTTCAAAGGCATGATTCTTTTGTATATGTGTGGATATGTGAGTGTGAGTACACGCATGTGGGGTATGTGCCCATGTGTGCAGGTGCCTGTGTGCACATGAAGACCAACAAAGGACTTCAGGTTTCTTGTTTCATTGCTCTCTACTGTGCCCCCTTGATACAAGACTTGTCGCTGACCCTGGAGGTACACTGGCGGCCAGGAGGCCTCCCCCAGTGCTGGATTAGAGACACAGGTGCAAATACCAGGCTTTTTTATGTTGGTTCTAAGAACTCAAGTCTTCATGTGTTCACATCAAATGCAGTTGGTCACTGAGCCATCCCCACATCCTCCTGAGGCAAATCGCTGTAAGAGAGTGATGTCAGTCTTTCTACACACCACAGTGAATATTTCAAAGATGAAATAAAATGAATGGAGGTTTGTTGCATGCTTTGTCAACTTGAATCTCCTGGAGTTTATGTGTCCTTACTCTCAGAGGAGGCAATGGAAAGGCATGGGCACAATCAGAGGGTGTGCAAAGTGAGAAGTTTGCCTAACGAGTGACAAATTCCAAGGAGTTCCAGAAATGCTGCTTTAGATGAGAGCCAGCAAATAGTATTTTTTTTTTTTTCTCCTCAGATCTTAAACTTCTAACACAATAGCAGACTACAGGAGGCTAGCAAGGTTCCTTAATGGAGGCAAGCCATGATTTTAAGGTCTGAATTAACAAACGCCTTGGGCAAGGTCACGGGGTGCTGATTTCCAGGCCTGGCTTCTATTTCCCAGGCCTTGTATCTCTTGTGCCTTCTACAAATGTTAGTCATTTTCTTATCTCTTGCATTGCAGCCTAGCTAAGCCTGGAGATTTTGATCTCCTGAAAAGTGTTTATTAAATCCTCCTGAGTATGCCTTTGAAATGCATCTTATCCACATCTCTTCTTTTTTCATCATCCCCCCTTCCCACCCTCCCCACTCCCCAGTCATCACTTCACACCTGGTTGGTTAGCATGAGATTCTAGCAGGACTAAGGAAGGCCATGCTCTCCTCCTGAGCCATCCCACATGCTCTTCTTCTTTCTCAGACCTTCTCCTTCCACAGTTCACTGGTTTCCAAACCTTTGAAGACTCCTGGCTTCTAAGGCTTCAAGTCACCATTTCAGTTCTGGGCTTCCCAGATCTGGAATGTTGTCCATCCTGTTGATCTGTATCTCTGGTTACCTAGGCAACCTCAGCTGGGTTCTGTCTAATGTTTCCCAAACGCACTAATACTCCACTGTCCTATCTCTGCCCTTCAGATGCTGCTTTTTATTTCTGGGACACTGTATTCATGTCTTCAAACCATATGCTCATTCACAGAATCTCAACCAACTTTCCGTTGCTTCTGATTTCTACAAGATGAAATGATCCCTGACTGTATTCTTAGGGATCAGGTCACGGGCAGCCAACTTCCTAGCCATCTCCTGTTTTAGCTCCTGGAAGAAAGAAGCTCTCTAGTGAGTCTATGTGCAGAGATCAGCCATGAGGTGCCAAGAACCTAGCTGGGAACGCTGCATGCTAACGCCTGTTCATACGTTTCTTTTGTCACGCATGCTCCTGTTGCTTAGTTCTGCCTCGAGGATCACTTTGTCATTCTCTTAACCACAGATCCTGATGAGTGAGTAAGACCGTAAGTATAGGCAATAAAGAAGAATATCTCAAATGACTGCAGAGGACTCTATAATGACTTTAGATTAGAGCTGAAGTGGGGCCAAAGTCATCGTGTTATGTTACTTCTTCAAACCACGGTTCATGTTGGGGACATGTGGACACTAATATTACTTTTGATGATCTCAAGAAAGTCAGTCTAAGATGAAAGTTAATTTTTAAGAAAATCATAATGTGGACTGTCCAGGTGCTCCATTACAGTTGTACTCTCTGAGTTATGATTCTAGAGTATTCCATCTTCCCTCCACCCTCGGAACCTACACTAGGATGTTTAAATTTAGAGCAGCGGTTCTGAACAAACAATGCAGCATGACCTTTCAGAAAAGCTAATGAAACGTTTTTGTTTGAAGGGAAGCAAACTATAAATGCTAAGGAAGTCAGTGATTTACGATGCAGAATTTCATTTGAGAACTAATAATAAATAGGAAATCCAGGGATGCTCCCCCAGTGTGGTCCCAAGAAACAACAACAACAAAAATGTTTTCAGAGTAAAATGTAAGAATTAACTTAATGGGGAGTCTAAGTAAATTAATAAAGGGAAAACACTCTTGCTTCTTATACTTAGAGGGGGTAATTACAGTGTTTTCATTTTGGGAAACCACTGATAATTCAATATCCATGTATTAATTGGAATGCTTAATTGGGGAATGGAATTAACTGGAGAACTTAGAGAAGGTTGGAGATTGGTGTGGACACTCAGGTTTTAGGAGAGGCAGACTGTGTCTTCCTTTTGCTTCCATTGTCTCCCTCATGTTATTTCAATTTCTATTTTGGCAGAGAGGATGTGTTGTGATGCCCCTTTCATGGGTCAGGACATTGGGGCTCAGTGACACACAAAAGTTACTCATTGAGAACATCAGCTGGGGAATCAGCGGCAGTGACTGCTCTTCTGCCAGCGGGCTTAGGCTCAGTCTAGAAAGCAAAGGTGTATCCAAGGAAGTACAAGGATGGCATCCTTTGATGTATTCTTGTGATCTGAGCCCATTCCTTGTCAAGACCACCATGTCTATAGCCTTGATGTGTTAAATCAGAATGACAGGCATGAAGATCTTTGCTCCGATTTCCGTATGAAGCAGACCCGCACCTGTGAGTACACTTTGGCAACAACTCACAGCTGCAGACCCTTCAAGGTCTGTGACAGGCTCTATGCCAAGGTTGCTTTTCTGTGGGAAGCTCTGGCCTTAACAGAGTTTGGCTGATGTAGACAGGAGCTGGCTGTATCCACCTCGGGAAGGGCTCCTGTAATAGCAGCTTTTGTATAGAGAGCTCTGCTTGGCCTAGATGACTCATTCCAGCACAATCTGGGTCCCTTTCTGTTCAAGTTCGTTCTCCCCCATCTTCACCCAGGGCACTCAGAACAGGCAAAAGCATCTCCCTGCTTCCTCCTGCAAGCACTCCTCGTCATTCATCCCGACTCCATATCCCTTACACTCTCAACTCCGCCGTGCAGTTTGCTTCCTGGCGAACCTGACCTGACAAAAATAGCCTGTCTAAATCTAGCTGGCAGAGGTCTGTTTGACATTATCACTTCTGCATAACTGGAAGGTAGAATGAGATGCTAGGCCATCTGGCCTAACCGAACAACTCACAACATGGGTTGCCAGTGTCTTTTGTTTTATTCTCTTTCTCAGTCCCGATGTAGGCGTGGTTGTGACCTAAGACAAGGGAGTAAGAGCTATTTCATTTTGTGGCCCAGTAGGACAAGTGAGAAATATTGAAGACTCAGCAGAGCACTCCGTGTTTTATTTAATCAAGTATTGAAAGTCATGCTTCTATAGTTCTTTCATATTTATATTAATTAATATTTTTAACAACAACAAAGGAATCACACAGTCTGGGGATCATCATAAAGAAATGTCCCCTGAAGCTTCTTTATTATGAATGTATGACTTCACCAGATCTTTACGTGGCTCGATAGTTCTTTTCTTTTTAGTACTCAGCAACAGTGAACTGCAGGGCTCTACCAATTTGTTCATTCAATCTCCTACTGGTGAGCATCTTCACCTTAAATTTTAACCATTAGGAATAAAATCCTCATAAACTTTTGTGCAGAAATTTGTATAGAAACAAATACCACATTTTTTGAGTGATTACCAAATAAAGAGAGTATATGATAGGAATGTGTTTGCTTTTTAAAAGAACAACCAAAGTGTCTTCCAAAGAGGCTTTCCCAATGGTGAGAGAGAATCTCTGGTCCTCTATAATCTTATCAGCATTTGGCCTTGCCATTGCTCTGGAGTCAGGCTATTACAACAGATATGTATAGAATATCTTTATTGTTTTAAAATTCATTTTCCTGGTGATATATTACATAAAGAATCTTTTCACACACATTTATTGTCTGTATAGATTCTTTAATAAGGTGACTCTTATGACCTTTGCCCCATTTTTGTTGTTATTCTTGAGATCTCAAACGTAGCCTCAAACATGCGCTGTAGACAAGGTTGTCCTTGAACTCAATGCCTCTGCCTCCCAAGCGCTGGGATCACAAGCCTACCACCACGTTTGGGTTGCTCTGAGATTGGTTCCCAGGTCCCATGTGGTAGAAGCAAAGAACAAACTCCTGCAGCTATAAAGATACGATCCCACTTTAACTATGAAGACAGGAGTTAAAAGCAAATGGTTGGAGAAACACGTGAGGGTATTTTGAAATCGGCGTTCCGGAGCTCTTCATCACTCAGTTTTGGAAACTTCCTTTATCGGTTTGTGTCTCCTTGGTCTGTGACTTGTCTTTTTGTTTTCTTCACAGTTCTTCACACATAGGCAGTTTTAATTTTAATAAATTCTGAGTTATCAATTTTTCCTTTCATGATTGTGCCTTTTTGCCTTTCATGTTTTATATAAAGAGTGGATTTTTTTTCACAGAAACATAATTTGTCAGAATACGTTGATCTATATGGAAGTAAATATTACAAAAATAACTACATAAATATTAGTTTATTCCCTTCAGTGATTGATTAACTGTCACGAAAGTTTCCTTCCAAGTGTAAACAATCAGAAACCAGACAAATACATGAAAGAACAGATCACGGAAGCTGGATAACAGATGTCACAGAATGATGATTCCTGAGAAAAGAGGATGGATGATGCAGAGCTGTGGGGATCTAGATTAGTGCTTGGCTAGTCCCCATGTATAAAAGCAGACATAAGAAACCAGCAGAGTACGCCTTTGTAGCCAGACTTCTTGGAGATGGGAACATCAACACAGTTGTCATGACCCGCAGGTAGTAGTCGTAATGCAAATTATTCCCAGAATGGAGCCTGTACCATAGCAGAGTACAAAAATGAGCCTTGGGGAAATCCCAAGAAAGTCACCTGCACAGCAGAGCGAGTTCAACTCTTTAATGAAATCCATCATCCAAGTCAAAATACCCAGGTTCTAATCAAAGACACACAAAGAAAGGAGAAAATGGGACCTAAAACAGGAAGAAAAATGAATGAGTAGGAATGGACCCAGAAATAACAAAGAGTGGAACAGGTAGAAATAATAAAGCAGTTGTGAGTGCTGCTTTAAAGGACATACTCAAGAACAGGGAAGAAAGTGTTAAATGATGAGGGTATAAAAAACTTGTTAAAGACCTAAATGCAGCTTGGAGAGAAAAAAAATCCCAGAACTTCTACAGTAATAAAACATTTAATGTAATTAGTGCCATAGTTTGTAGTACATAAACAGTGCACCTAAAGAGGCATAAAAACTAGTAAAAAAAAAAAAAAACCTTTATCTTACAGTTGAAAGCACAATGTCAAGCGGCTCAACACATACAGTCATAATCCAGGAAGGAGAAAGAGTCAAAAGAGCATGGTTAGAGGAAAAGCGTTTTGCTTTGAATCTATACACTCAGTACAAACTGTATACAAATCTTAGTGAATCACAAGCAGTAAAAGTAGAAATAAAATCTCATAAAGTGAAGCGCATTATGACAAATTGTGAAAACATGATGTGTTCTCAACCTCTGGGTAACCAGCGGAGACGGCTTATTTGGTGCTGGCATGAAGGGGTGAGAATTTAGGCAACTTCTCATTCTAAAAGACAAGGCTCAGAGAACTGGAGCTATAACATGGACTAACAGATTGCACGCCTTGAATTCTGTACCCAGTGAGAGAGTCTTTCAAAAATCTAGGAGAGACAAAGACTTTTAACTTTTTTTCATTTTATGTGGGTGTGTGCGGTGTAGGTCAGAGAACAATTTGCAAAGGGTGGACTTTTCCTCCTACCACATGGGTTCCTAGGGTAGAACTCAGATGAGGAGTCTTGGCGGAAGGCACCTTTACCCTTTGAACCAACTCATCAGCCCCAAAGATTTCTTCAACTAAGAAAAGTAGACCTGATCACCAGAAGTCTGTACTCAAGAAAAGTCCAAAGAAATTCTATCAGCTCCAAGAAGTAAAATAATATCAAATGGAAAACATACAGAATAAAAAATGCTAAAAGTGAAAAAAATCATAGCTTTGTTTTATTCAATTCTTTTAAATATGATTTAGATTTAAAACTAAATAATAAGATTATAATGGTGGGACATAACACACAGAAATCCAAAATAGAGAGAGATAACACTATATATGAGGTGGACATTGGAAGCATATTTTTGTGATGTTTTTATATTGTGGGTAAAGTGCTACATTATTTGAGAACCAGAAAGATAGTTCAGCAAATAAGGGCACTTTCTGCCAAGACAGGTGACTGAATTTGATTCCCAGGCCCCACAAGGGCAAAGGAAACTCCTGAAAGGTTTAGCTGTTTACTGTACATAAGAATCCCCCTTTAACTATAAAGATAGAAGTTAGAAGAAAGAAGTTAGAGAAACACATAAAATGAAAACATGACTTATAATGAAATTATAATATTTGTATTAATGTAGGACAAAATAAACTTCAGAAGGAAGGATATTTTAAATGATGAGAAATAGTATTCCTTATGGTAATTAAATAAACTCATCAGAATATTTCTTGGTATGTATGTATTAAAAATAGCACTTCAAAGTATATGAAGCCAAAACTGCTAGTCATGAAGGAGAAAAAAAAGTAAAGCCACCATGGTATAAACTCACTTATAAGCAGATGTTTAGTCATATAAGATAGCCATCTACAGACCTAACGAAGCTAAGTACTAAGGAGGACCCTAGGGAGGATGCTTAAATCTCCTTCAGAATGGCAAACAGGATAGACACCAGAAATAGTGGAAGAGAGGAAACAGGATGGGAGCCTACTATAGAGAGTCTTCTGAAAGGATCCACCCAACAGGGAATCAAAGCAGATGCTGAGACTCAGGGCCACGCTTTGGGCAGAGCTCAGGGAGTGTTATGGAGGAAGAGAGGGGTGGGGATAGAGGGTCATGGAGGGGACAGGAGCCCCACAAGGAGACCAACAAAGCTGAAGGATCTGAGCCCAGGACATCCTTTAGAGACTGATGCACCAATGGAGGATCATGCATGGAGAGGACCTAGACCCCCTGCTCAGATGTGGCCGATTGACAGCTCAGTCTCCATGTGGATCTCTGAGTGAGGGGAGCAGCAGCCACCTCTATCAAGAACTTGGTTGCCTGCTCTTTGATCACTCACACCTGGTGATGCAGCCTTGCCAGGCTAGGGAGGAAGAGAATCCAGGAAGTCCTGATGAGATTTAACAAGCTATGGGCAGATGGCAGTAATGGAGAACTCCCCTTTCAGTGAACTAGGGGAAGGGGAGAGAGGGGTGAAGAGGAAGAGAGGGTGGGATTGGGGGGGGAGTAGAGAGAGGATGTGTAGGGCAGTGAAACTGTTCTGAAGATAGTGATAAGAGCCACAAACACTAGACATTTGCCCACGAGATGTGTAGCAATGGCCCTAATGCAAACTCTCGACTTTGACTATGATGTCATTCCTTGGAACATGCAGGTTCAGGATCTTAATGGTTGGGAAGTATGTGTGTGTGGAAGATGAGATTGCAGGGACTCTTTATGCTTCTCACTCAGTTTTGCTGTGAGCCTAAAACTGTGATGACAAACAGTCTATTATTTTTCAAAATAAAACAAACTGAACATGACTTACCACTTAACTGCAAATGTTTTCTTTGTACAGTGACTCTTTGCATGTACATGTATATTTCCATACGGCTGTGATTACTAAAGGAAAACACCTGGCCTTCTTTATCCTGATTCTGCACAAGACAGTGTTTCTTAGAAGAGACCAAAAGTTTTAATTAACTAAGAATTTATGTACCTAAATTAATTTATTTATAAAGTGTATTAGCTCCCACACCATAATGGAGGTAGAAAGCTAACTTTTATGGGCCAGACACTCACGAGGCACTAGGCCCTCCACTAAACGCTTTGTGTTTTTCACTTTATTTGTGTAACAACATAGGCCTCTGCTTTGTAGAGACTCATACCGTAATTTAAAAATAACTCAGTTAACAAGCTAATGACAGAGTGTTGTTGGACAAGCTTACATATTTCTATACCACATCCAACCTCAATTTTCTTATGATTTGAAGAGTACCAGGACAATATTTATCAAAATATGTTTTAGGAAATCTTGGTTCCATAAGAAGTTAAAAAGCAGAGGTGTGGGGGGGGGGGGAAGAGCATCTCTGACTAGTAGACACAGCTTGAGAAGTCACATGTTCTCCTAGATTCTCTGAGAAGCTCTAGGTAAAAGTTTTCAAGCCTCCATGCCGCAGGAGCCTCCAGGCTTTTCTACCCTGATAATATCTTGACGTCCCATCATGTCTTATTCTAGGGATAACAATACGGCAACTAGTTCCATCAAACCCTGGGGGTCTTGACGTCTATACAACACTATTCCTAATTTACTCGGAAGACTCAGTACTTCATTTTCAGAATTTCCAGAATTCACGCTATGACAGAGTCTGTGAAGCATTCTGGTTTTATCGCATTGCTTGTTTTGCCAAGGGAATAATATACCTTGGGGTCAAGCCATAAGATGATGTAGAAGCATAGAATTGTAGTCTGGAGAAGATCACAGGACGCCACAGGACGCCTCCCAGGCCTCAGGAAGAACCATACTTAAGCCATCATTGACAGCTGGGTATTGGGATTACTGTAAAGACCTCCAGGGAGGAAAATTCTTTAGCTACCCCAGATGCCCAGTTCCAACCCCCCAAAAACGGTGACTGCCATGAAACTCATCTAGTCTGTTGTGTGAGTCTGTTCTGTGGTGGTGCGTAGCATGTGGGGAGTTAAAACTTAATGAGGCAGGCTCTAAGATCAATAATAAATAAATGGGACCTCATGAAACTGAAAGCTTCTGTAAAGCAAAAGACACTGTCATCAAAACCAAACGACAGCCTACAGACTGGGAAAGGATCTTTACCAATCCTACTTCTGACCGAGGGCTAATATCCAGTATATATAAAGAACTCAAGAAGTTAAAAAGCAACAAATCAAGTAATCCAATTAAAAAATGGGGTATGGAGCTAAAAAGACAACTCACTGTAGAGGATTACAGAATGGCAGAAAAACACTTAAAGAAATGCTCAACGTCCTTAGCCATCAGGGAGATGCAAATCAAAACGACCCTGAGATTTCACCTTACACCCACCAGAATGGCTAGGATCAAACACTCAAGTGACAACACATGCTGAAGAGGTTGTGGAGAAAGAGGAGCCCTCCTCCATTGCTGGTGGGAATGCAAACTTGTACAACTATATATTTGACATCTGGAAATCAATTTGGTGCTTTCTTAGACACTTTGGAATAGTGATTCCTCAAGACCCAGCTATACCACTCTTAGGAATATATCCAAAAGATGCTCAAGTATGCAATAAGGACATTTGCTCAACTATGTTCGTAGCTGCTTTATTTGTAATAGCCAGAACCTGGAAACAACCCAGATGTCCCTCAGTTGAGGAATGGATTCAGAAATTATGGTACTTTTACACAATGGAACACTACTCAGCAATTAAAAAGGAGGAAATCATGAAATTCACAGGCAAATGGTGGGACCTGGAAACGATCATCCTGAGTAAGGTATCCCAAAAGCAGAAAGAAACCTATGGTATATACTCACTTATATAGACCTATAGGATAGGAAGGTCATGTTGAAATCTATACACCTAGGGAAGATAAACAAGAAGGAGGACCCAGGTTGG
>CM053753.1:26487216-26519786 GCA_028658305.1 Pachyuromys duprasi | reverse complement strand
ATGGCTGGCTCTTTGACCCTCCTCCCCCCACCCCCACACCTGGGAGGAACAGCCTATCTAGATCCCAGAAGAGGACATTGCAGCCAGCCCTGAAGAGACAAGATAAACTAGGGTCAGATGGAAGGGGAGGAGGTCCTCCCCATCAGTGGACTTGGAGGGGGGCGGGGAGGAGATGAGGGAGGGATGGGGAGAGTGGGAGGGAATGAGGGAGGGGGCTACGACTGGGATACAAAGTACCTAACCTGTGATTAATATAAAAATAAATAAATTACATTTTTAAAAAAAGAACTTTATGAGGGAGCTTGAGAAGCGACACTGAGATGTCAGCCTCTGTTTGCAGAGAGCACGGGAATTCGGTCTCATGGTGCAGCCACCTCCGGCGCCCTTCCCGTTCCCTCAGTTTCCACAAACAGCTCATGCTGGGTGTCTCTGCGGTCCCCATTCTCCCCTCTGCTCTTCCTGTCAAATATATAGCTGAAGCACTCATTTCTCTTAGCTTGGATTTCTTAAAGGCTCTTTTCCAATATCTCTGTCTACGTTTTTTTTTTAAATTCTCTTTCTTTATTATTTTTATCTCACTATGACCAAAATACCTGAAAGAAAGCAATTCAGGGATGAAAGGCTTGTTTTAGCTCATAGTTTCAGAGTTGAGTCCACCGTGGTAAGGCAGGCCTGAGTCGCTGCTCATTTGATGACTGCTCAGGAAGCAGGATGGCAGGCTCCACCAGCAGGCATGCACGTGGAAGTTCACTCCCAGCGACCTGCCCTCCTGCCAGGCTCCACAAATTGGGGATCGAGTGTTCAAAGTACAAGCCCCTGGGGATAACCGATATTCTAACCAGCATCTCAGCAGCACCAAAACGTGTGTTCTCACTGCCATGTCTAATATATTACTTCACCAACATTATAAATGTGGATCTATTTGTCTATCTACCTATCTCTCTGTATATATCTATCATATATATATTATTGCTTTGCCAACATTATAAATGTTTATCTACCTATCTATCATGTACACACACACACACACAAACACACACACACACATATAATCTATATTCCTACTGCCTGTCAAGCCTATTAGCTCCTTGTGGCTTGGCCTCAACTTTCCTTCTTAGTTGTATCTCTAGATATTTTTCCACCACAATGGACTCCTCATTGTAAATATACTTTGCTACCTTATGGATTTACCAACATTTGTAAGATTTGTTCATTCTCTCTGCCCAAGATTCTTTCTCCACCTTCTTTGTGCTGTTCGTGCTCATCTGTCAAGTCCTAGCTCCTCCATGAAATCTGCCTCATTATTTTCTCACCTCTTTTCCTTTCTAAAACCTCTGATGTGCCTCTTTCACATCACTTAGGTTGGGGAACACAAAATATAATCACTAGTCGGTCAATGGGTAATATGATTCTGATTCGTGTAATGAAGAGCCCCAGTATACTGAGCAGAGCGGTAGCCATACCCTCTCTCTGATTAAAACAGAAAATTCCATAGAGGTAGTGGGAAGAGTAAATGGTAACCATGAGGGTGACAGTGGTGGGGAGAGAGAAGGACATCCCGACCCCTCCCCTTGAGGGTAGGAGGGCTTGATCTGTAATACACAGATGGACAGGCGTGAGCATCAAGGGCATCTAGGAGCTCCTCAGTGTGCTCTGGAACAAGAGACAGGACATGGGAAAGACAACAGCTGCATATACAAGGAGCCTGCCACTGAAGACCTACGAAATTCTCCATCAGCCTCAAGGAAAGTGATGAACAGTGGCAAAGCCAGGAACACTGCAGACAGAAGCAGGCAGGAAAAGAGTGAATTTCTGTCTCCCATCGAAAGACCAGACTCAACACTGTTTTATATGACAGTTGTTTTTATGAGTCTGTGGCAAGAATACCTGCCTGGCTATTTCTGGTTTTCTCAAGATTTCTGGTTGGGAGAAGAGGTCTTTTGCCAACTGGCAACACCCTGTGAAGCCACCCATATGGGGACATTCCATCTTGCACTCAGCAAATTCCATGTTTCAACATTATTGAATTATAATGGAGAGCTACCTTGGGTACTACTCAGTGAAGGAGCTCTTAAACTTCCTTCAGAATATACAACTTTAAAACATGTAATGCATACAATAGATATAGAAATCAATTTAACCATAAAGGAATAAATTTGATTGTTTAAAATGTTATGATAGTTACCTTAGGCATCTAGATAACCAGGATAATCACGGTGTTATACCTGTTTTGTGTTAGTTGGCTTTTTTGTTTGCTTGGTTTGGTTTGGTTTGGGTGTGTGTGTGTGGGGGTGTGTGTGGGGGTGTGTGTGTGCCTGCCTAACACATTTTGATGTGCCTCAGGAATGCTTTAGAGTTTCACACTGTCACTGAAAGGTTAGCATGACGGCCCTCACTTTACAGATAAGAAAGAGGTAGTAGCTTGCCCCGTAGTGGGTGACAGTTCAGTGACAGGACAGAGCCAAGCATCATGGAACATCAACCTGAGAACCATATTCTTCTGGTTCTTTGATTGAGCCAAGTTTTTTAAAAGTTTTCTTTATCTTTTTCTTTCCATTTCATTTTTTTTTTTGTTTTGGAGCCAAATTGTTTTGAAAATTCTTTAGAACCAAAAATACACTCATTTAATGGGTCAGAATCATATTGCCCATTTAGTGCATTTGATGTGCTTGGCACAGCACTTTTAGGATGAGTTTGAGTGTTCAAGATAGTTTTAAAAAATTAGCATAGAATATGCTAAACATGGTGGAAGACTCGGGCCAGAGAATATGCTTTAGGAACAAAACTGTAACTAAGAATATTCTAAGAGAAGTACATCAAATACCTTGTATGGTTTTCAAATTGAGCCAAAAAATAATGAAAATATCATAGGTTCTTAAATTGCTAAGCCAGCACAGACATTAGAAAAGAAAAACCAGGCGGGGTGGCACACATTCTTACTCCCACAACTTGGGAAGCTGAGGCAGGAGGATGATGAACTTGAGGCTGGCCTGGGGTATATACCAAGTTCCAGGGCAGTCTGGGAACTATAGACTGAGACCCTGTTTAAAAAAAAGTAAGAAAGAAATAAAGAGAAAAGTGGAAAGGGGGAAGAGAGTGGAAGGAGGGAAAGAAGAAGAGAAAAAAGTGTATTTGGTGTAGAAATGTGAAGATTTTTTATGTCAAAACTAATCCCACCCAGGGTTAGAACAACTATTATAGTTCACAACTCTTTTTCCCCAAATTATATTGTGGTGAGTTGGCAGGGCAACCTGCATGGCAGGTCTTTCCCCACATAGCCTTGCTCCTGAACACATCAGGAAATTCCTCTAGAAGAGCCTGAGGTCTGTCTAAAACCTTCAGATCTCACATGATCCCTCTGCTACCCCAGACCCATCCCAGGACTTTTCTAGAGAAGAATGTTCCCATTAAGACATGCATTATCAAACAAAAATTTATCCCCAGGTATCAGAATTTCAAGACTTTAAGGCGATAATACCAATTCGTGATTTAAAAAGGAAGACATTTACTTAGACATAGCTTAAAGAGAAACTTTCAAATAAAAAAAATTAAACTCTGAAGCAGGTAAACCCGATTGCCCCTTTGCCTGACTGGAGTGTGTTGTGTTGTTTTGGTTTTTGTTTTTATCTGTCACCCAAAGTATAAGTATGTCCAGAGTGAGTGGGGGGGGGGGGAGCACAGAAATTCTTTTCTGACTTTTCCATATTTAGCACAACACTACACAAAGTTGCTAACTACCATTTAACCACACTTACCATCCTGGGGCCTATAAATTCAGTATTCAGATACTTGATTACAGACCACAGGATGACTGTTTAAGAAGTAGTGTGTGGGACTGTAAGGAAGCAGCCCTCCCTTGGATCTTCTTCTGACTGTTAGCTGAGTAACACGGGCTCTCTTTCCTCATTTCTTCCTCAATTTTTCTACCGTGGCTGTCAGCTGTAATTTCTGGTAGTCACATGGGTTATGGAAGGGGTGTGCCAGTCTGGGTTGGAGGACTTCTTTCTGCTGTATTTATAGTCTAAGAGGAAAATAAGAGCATATGGTTTTTTGGTTTCACAGTAAAATTCCAAGCAACACAAGGGTCTGTCACCTAATTCCAGGAGAGCAAAGATGGGGATGGGAAGATGGTCATCTGGGATGGTCAAGCATCTTCTCTACCCCTAAAAAGAACCTTCCCCCTCCTTCAAAATCATCTTCCTCTCTTCTGCATCCATTTGACACATGAAGGAATAAATTATGGGAGTCACAGCCTCGACATTTCCCTTTCTGGGACTAGTTTATATTCTGCAGAGATGAAGTTCAGGGCCCTCACCCAATCTGGGGAAGTATGTGAGGGACAGAGATAAACCACCCAGCCCACCACAGCCAAAGGGGGCTTCTTGACCCTTTCTCAGAGCCACTGCTATTCTTAAACTTGTTTTACGTAAGTTGGAAAATTATAAAAAATTAAAATGTTTAAGTGTTCCTGATGACAGTTTTAGCTTTTACATATAAGCCCTTTGTCTCTTTCCTCTGTCGTAGATACTAAATGCTACTTGCTGGCTCAAGGTAGGCTGCAGTGCTGCAACTGTTTAGTAATTTACAAAGCTCATTTGAGCCTTTACTCTGCTGTGGAGATATAGTCTGCTGTGTTTCACCCTGCAGGGATCTTGAATGTAGATGCCACTAAACCAATTTCACCATTAAAGAGACTGTATGAGAGAGCAGTTATGTATCTGAGGTAAATTTGCAGAATGATTATGTGACAGAATTAAGACAGCCTCTACCCTGTGCCATGAAATCTTCTGAGATGGTATTCCTAGCCTTGATGGTGCATATGATGAGAACTTTTCTATTGTCTATATTTTTGGGCACGAGACATAGATTTTAATTCGGAATTATTTGAAAGAAAAAAATGAAGAGTGTACAGAGGACAAAGACCCTTTCTGGGTGCTGAAAGTTTAGAAGGTAGAAACAAAAATCAAAATTGCCTTCTAAAATGAGTCCAGGGAGGCTGAATCTGGAGGTACAGGGTCTGGGCCACAAATATGCACCAAGGCCATAGGACAACTGACCTCAGACATTGGGCATGGTTTCTGTGCTGCTCTTTCTGTTGCCCTGGTCTCCCTGTCAGAGAACATGCATCTCAGTCTTGTTTTCTCGCATCCGTAATTCTTTATTCAAAAACTGGAGTGCGCATGTTTAATTATTGGAGGCTGGTAAGATGCCATACATTGCCAGGGAGAAGAACTGGAAGGTTGGCCCAGAGCATATTTAGCTTCTATGATGACAAATGTCTGTCTATCTCCCACCAAAACCCATGGGTGGATAATTATGCCCTTGGAATGAAGGTCAGATTCTGGGCATTCAGGGAGACTAACTTGCTCCACCTGAGGGCTGGAATAGCAACCTTCTCTCACCATACAATTTAGTCCTTGCTCTGAGCGGGCGGAAGGTTCTCCTTACCCACAGGCCGGTGGATCTGGGATCATCAGTGTACATAGGATGGATTTGTGGCTCACTAGAATGCTCTGTGAATGGTGAGTGATGTTAGCAGAGCCCCTGAGTCATGCCTGGCTGGTATTTAGAAAGGCAGAAGAAAAATGTAAGTGCGCTGGAGAACCTAGTGCTGGTGAATCAGTGTTCTGAGGACCGAGGCTGAAGGACACTGTCTCCAGAGAAGCTGCGTTTTGAATGAGAAATGAGAATTCTGTAAACACATTCCTGGTAAAAGCTGACAGTATAGGTGTCAGCTTCCAGCTTGGACTCTCTTGTTCATTTGAAGTGTTTTTGTTTTTGTTTTCCCACTAGAACTCATCTTCCAAAGGTTTCTACTATCAAAGAAAAGCCAAAGTATCCCTGTGGGAGGAGACCATAAATCTTGCCCATTGAGCCATCTGTTCTGTTTCCCTACTCAGCAGTCACTTTCTTTCCTTCCATTACTACACCACAGATTTCCTCTGGGAATGATCCAACCCTGCTGGAGGGGACCCTCATCTGGTCTAGAATTAGACCATAATACCTGCACATGGTAACTGGTTCAGGGGACGCTCTGTGACACAGGTATGCCAACACTCTAGTCAGAGAAGTCTAGGTCTCCCTTGGCCCTCTAAGAAAAAAAATCCCTCCTGTGGAATTACTAGCTCATAGGAGTCATACCTGACTCTCCTGGTAAGCGTTTTTCCATTACAAGTGGAAGGCTATCTGAGAACAAATCCAACAGAGAAATTGTTTAAGCAGATATCTTTTGAAAGATTAAAGCCACTATAGCACTGTGTGTGTGTGGTGGGGTGCAGGGCATGTATGTGTGCAGACTGAAGGTAAACCTCAGTTGGTCCTTAGGTGCTGAGCACTGTGTGTTTTGAGACAGGATCTCTCTCACAGGGACCTGGAACTTGACAGATAGGCTAGGTTGCTTCCCTGTTGAGCCTCAGAGAGCCTCCTGTCTCTGCCTCCCAAGCTCTGAGATTACAAACGTGTCACTACAGTAAGTTTTCCTGTAGGTTCTGGGCAGTAAACGAATCCTCACACTTTTCCTGCAGACACAGTGTGGACTAAGCCATCTCCCCAGCAGACAGCGTCTGTTAAACACGCTGGCCAAGTCACATCCAGAGCCAGCAACATTTAGCTTTTCCACTATCTGAGCTTCTGCTTTTTCAATATTTTAGATGCTATCTCAGAGAAAGATAATGACGGGATTGCCATTGGGTGAAAAAAAAAATCATCACCCAAACTGGGTTGCTAACTATTTTAAGTTCCATTTAGCGTCTGGTGGTAATGCTTTTCATCATAAGTGCTTTGTAATTTCTAAGTTTGGGAGGCTTAAATAATTATGTAATTACTTTGTATAGCCACAGAGCACCACTCAAGTTGGGTAGCTACTGGAACACAGTAAGCTCTTCATTATAAATTATATTATGCTTAGCACATAATTTATAGTTTATATGACAAGAATAGCCATATGCAACTATCCCGTAATAGCAGAGCAATTACTCCTGTATTGTGGGAACTGCCGGTGGGATGGATATTTCGTTCATAATTACAGAGACGATAGTATCGAATCTGACAGCTTCCCAGTGATAGCATTTCTAAGTATAAATTCAACTACAGTTCAGTTGCTTCTTTTTAATCATTCTAGCTGAGAAAGAAAAACAAATGGAGTAAGATATCTTCCTGTCATTTGAATATTAGATGCCATTTAGCAAGTATATTCTCAGGAATGGAGTCTTGGGAAAAGATTGTGTATAATGAGATCAAAGTATATTATTTGCCTCCATTTATATTCTGGCAACAAGTAGGCCTTGGTCAGTCACAGCAGTTCCAGATCAAGGGACAGCGCAGGAAAGTTATATTTGGTTACAACATAAACTCAGTTGCCAAACTCCCCTGAAAGATGTGGTGTGAAAGCTAGGCTTTCATATGGCTTGGGAGGAATCCGGAGACAAGAAGACCATGGACTTGGAGATCTGAGCTTGAGCCCACCCTGGCACTGCCTGGCTAGGTGATTGGATCACTGTCTCCAAGCATGGTCTCTGTCTCTAGAGTTAATGAAGTCACACTTACAAGCTTTACCACAAAAAGCAATACATATAATACATTTGGGAGGGCTATGGCAAGTGCTAAAGAGCAGGGACTGTAACAGCAGGGGCAAAGGACCGTTGTTCTCCTCTGTTCTATTTGATTGAAATAAAGCACTTTCTCTTTACATAAACTTTCGTACTAAAACAAAGAAAATTACCCAGTACCTACCTATCAAGTGCAAAGACCTTTATGATGAAATCCATTCCTCTCTCCATCTCTTCCTTCCCTCACTCCCCTTCTTTTTCTTCCTTCTAGTTTTTCTCTTATCTATTTTATTTCTTTTAGTAGAACCTGGACTTTTCCCCAGAGCTTTCATACATCTTTTTTCCCCTTACAAGATGTAGTGTTCAAAGGTTTTTGAGTTTTACCTTATCAGCAAGGAACATTTTCTTAGCCAAACAATCAAAGGAATAAAACAGGTGGAAAATGCCAGTATGAAGTTGTATCTGCTTATGTTATGTGCTACAACTCTCTAAGCAGCTCCTAGAAAACAACTATATGAGTCTTGTGAGAACGAAACCAAGGAGTTTTTTAAGGGGTTGGGATACTTTTTAATGCAGTCAGCCATTTAACCTTAACTGGGTAGCTTCATTTAGTGACGGTCTTGAAGTTAGCTGATCTCCTTCTACTGTCTCTGAAGTTAAATTGTTTTACTATGAAGTACAATGGACTCAAGAAAACACTTCTCTCCTGGATTTGGAACAACTGACTTAGAAAAGGGGATTTTCAAGATAGAAAAGGCCTTACCAGAACTTGGAACTCTTGCTCTATGTGAATGTCTGTCTGGCTGTTCTGGCTATATGGTGCTGAAGACAGTAGGAAGCATGTGAGTCCCTTAGAGGTACATGAGAAGCAGAGAGTCTGAAAGGATTCTGTAAGGATTAATGACGAGAGGAATATCTATTCAAGTTTATCTTCTGTGTCAAACGTGCTAAGCTCCAGCAGAGTTTTTACCTCAGGCTAGCCATCCCAGGGACTTTGCACACGGCTGGACCAGAAGTATCTTTGGGAACAGTTGCTATAGATTTCTAATAAATTGGTCAAGTGGTTTTCTTTGTTGTTGTTTTGTTTTTTTAATTTAATTTATTTATATATTTATTTATCACTATTTATTCACTTTGTATCCCCACTGCAGCCCCATCCCTTGACTCCTCCCAATCTCTCCCTCTCTCCCTCATCTCCTCTCATTCCCCTCCCGAAGTCCACTGATAGGGGAGGTCCTCCTCCCCTTCTATCTGACCCTAGCCTATCAGTTCTCATCAGGACTGGCCGCATCGTCTTCCTCTGTGGTCTGGCAAGGATGCACCCCCAAGGGAAGGTGATCAAAGAGCCAGCCACTGAGTTCATGTCAGAGACATGCCCTGTGCCCCTGGAAAGGGAACCCACTTGGAAACTGAGCAGCCAATGGGCTTCCTTTGAACAGGGGGTCTAGGTCCTCTTCATGCATGGTCCTTGGTTGGAGTATTGGTCTCTGCAGGTCCCCCGGAGCCCAAGTATTTTGGCTCTGTTGGTCTCCTTGTGGAGTTCCTGTTCCCTCCAGGTCTTTCTATTTCCCTCTTCTTCCATAATGATTCCGGCACTCTGCCCAAAGGGTGACAGAGTGAGTCTCAGTATCTCCTTTGATAACTTGATGGGTAGAGTCTTTCAGAGGTCCTCTGTGAAAGGCTCCTGTCCTGTTCCTTGTCTTCTGGTCAAGTGTTTTTACTTTCTTATCCATTGCATTTTTATATTAGTTTCCTAAGACTCTTATTACAATGTTCCATAAACTAAGTGGCACACACACATACATGTACACATGCATACACACACACACACACATCACACATTGTCTTGCATTTCTATAAACTAGGAGTGCCAAATCAAGGTGTTGTCAGGATTGGCTCATGAAGGCCAAGCTTCTCCTCTGCTTGGCTTGTACATGGCTACTTTCATATTTATACCATAAGTTCCCTTTTACCTGTTTTAGGCTAAATGTTTCTGTCCTGTTAATAGCAAATTAATAGCAAAGCCCTGTTGCAACATCACAGTCTCTAGAATGAGGTAATTAGGAGTATATGAAATCAGGAGAACGGGGCTCTGAGCTGATGATCCTGGTGGCCATCTACAAAGAGATCGTGGAGACTCAGGAGCCTGCCTCACATGTGTGCACAGAGATTATGTGAGCACGTGAGTTAGTGGCCATGTATAATCCAAGAGAAGTAGTCTCAGAATGAAACTGGCACCTTGATTTTGGATTTTCCAGATTTCAGAATTGTGAGAAGTAATTTCTATCATTTAAGCAACCTAGTCTATGGTATTCTGTTGTAACAGACTAAGATGGTGCCTACTTCTAAGCATCCCGTTTTATACACACTATGATCAACTGGCTTTGACTCACTCTATTGATGTTTTTTAAGCCACACCAGCTGTGAAGTTAGTTACATTGTGTGATATTTCAGGTTAGGCTTTCAGTGCAGAATTGGGTGGATTTTATTCAGAGTCATTTCTTTGCTTTCTAAAGCATAAAGGTAGATCCGTGACACAAATTATCTGCCAACCAGTCCTTTGTCCTAACAGTATAAATACAATAGACAATAGCACTTTGTGAAGTATACACTTTGGAAAGTGTCAAGGTATACCCACACAGTTATGGGGTGAGGTCTGTTCTGTTTCTCCTGTTTGGTCTTTATTTTCCTTTACCTCCTGTCCTTCTTTAGATTAGAGTATTAGATCTGCACCTCTCTTGTACTTATTAGCTATATCTTCACTGTTTTGTTAACTTGGTAATTTATTTAATTAGACATCACTTTATATTTTAGAGTAATGGAATTCTACCCCATCCAAACTGCTCTGTGATGTTTTGTCATGTTTTATTTTTACGTTGTATGATTATTTTATATTTACATAATAAATTATGCATCATTTAAATAAACAATTTAAAATCTAATTAAATAAGACTAATAGAATATTAAACTCATACCCATGTGGCTATGTCTTCAGTGCCTTAAGTGGAGCAAGGCAAAGGCCAAATAAAATGCGAGATAAGATTAAACATTGAAAGTACAACTCTAATGCCTCATTTTCTATTTGGTTTGTTTGTTGGTTGTTGTTGTTGTTGTTTTTTTTTCTTATCTCTTTTCTTCCCCAATGTACCACTCGGCCAAGTGATCTTGGAAAAGTTACTCTGCTTTCTCTGCCTCTGCCTCCACATCTGAAAAATGGGCATAGTAACAGCACACACAGTACGTGGGACATTATCTGGTATGTGGTACTAATTAACTGTCAATGATTAGTATAATTAGGACTAGTCACATAATAATTAAGTGACTAAAATCGTGAGAGCACAGCTTTTCTTCTACACACATTGGCAAAACATATAATTTGAGGTCTAGAAGAGATAGGAGGCTTCTCCCAGCCCAGCCTCATCATTAGCCAGACACACACACACAAATTCAGCACAGTGACTGGTTGTGGTTGACTTTTTCCTGGGGACTTCATTTCTCTTCACCTAGAGCATAAGGAGACATCAAGGAAATAATTCCACCCAAGTCCATCTTGGAGAGCCAATGAGTTTAGAAGGGGTCATGTCCAGGCATGTGGGCGCACAGGAGCACACACAGCTTAAGGGTCTTCCTCCTCCAACAACTGTTAACAGGGTTTATATCCTTAGGCTGGGATGTTTACACACTTTGTGAATCCTCCTCTCCTCCACGAAGGAATGTGAGATGGCCCAATATTGTGAGTGCCTCTAATGGCTAATCACAGTCGTTTTGCATTCAAGAGGGTAGCAGCCGCACGGTGCCCAGAGGACAAAGTTCCACATTTGCCGGAGAGAAACTGGCTGCCATAGTGGGAGCAGTCATCCTGGTTCTAGGTGAAGGAAGACGTTCCCACGAGAGAAGGGCTCTTAAACTTTACCCTCAGTATTCTGCTCTCGCCTCGACACATAACCACACTTAGAATCCATTCCCTTTGCTCTTAACAACAGTAGCTGCTTCGGTAACAAGCACAGTGTTCCCATCGAGGCCGTAGGGACCAGGACAGAGCTCTTCCAGGGCCAGTCCAGGGTGCTGCTTTGACTGTGTGTCTTCTACACTCCTAGACGGGCATGGAACACAAGCTCCTCAGGTGACCATGGCATGCTGTCTTACTGTCATGAGCCACCATGTGGCATCTCTGATTTCTGAGACTCACAAGAATATTTCTGTAACGGGGTCCTGGGGCCCAGGCTGGTGGACTGTTCTGGGCGACATGCTGTTCTGTCCTTCAGCTGTTTCGAGTCAGCTGCCCCTCTGGATTAGCCCTTAGATCTGTCTGCCATCTCCAGAGCCTGGAGGAAAGACTCTCAAAGTTAAGACATTCCAGGACGGAAGAAGCCACCTGGTAATTAAAGCTGGAGGATTAGTCCTCTGTAGCTGGAAGATGAGGGCGGTTTCTGAGGCAGGTCCCCCCCCCACACACAAAGGCAGAAGGTGAAGGTGAACTGATTTCTCTGTACAAATCTTCAGCCGGGTTTCAGAGGATGGCTGCGCACCTGCCTACAGCATAGAGAATGCCTCTGTGCGTACAGCATAGAGAATGTTAACAGCTTCTTGCACCAGCCCATGTGTGTCTTGTGGTCATTTATTTCACATTAGGTGTGAGTTGGCTTGTTTTTTTTAAGTTTCACTGAAACTATTTTATAGGGTTCATCTTTAAACCTACTTTCTCTCAAAACACTACATATAATTTAATTATTTTTTGAGTCTTGACAGTTGTGCTTTTTTTTAATACTGTTTTTGATTTGTGGATGAATATCTGGGACTAAAGTCTTTTAGATTTATGTAAAGAGTCAATTGGTTGATTATAGAGTTTGTTGGCTTTAGAGGACATTGTCTTTGAAATAATCATCGATGCTATTTGCCGTAGAGACTCAGAGATGTCTAAAGACAATAGCACCACACTTACCCACTATCACTTAAGCATGTAGGTTTCTCGAGGGGGTGGGACTAGCATCGGATATTTGCTATCCATGGTTTTTAAGGTTAAATTCTAGAATCACTCCTCTTGGTTAGACAGCAGCGATAATATTCTCCCGTCTCTTCTCTTCCTTGCAATAGTATGGCATACACAGTAAGAGGACACGGTAAACGCACAGAAATCAGTACTTTCAAGGCCAGACCTGGCAGCTGCTCCTCACCCTGAGCTACCCTGACAGTTGTCATGTGTCGTCTTTGTGTGCCTGTTTGGGGGCGGGGGGGGGAAGGGAAGTAAACCAAGAGTTACAATTTGCTTTTTCTTCTAAAGACTTAAACAGAACAACCAAAATTATGGATGGAAAGCAGACATCACAAGCAGCCATCCTTGCGGTGGGCCCTGAGATTCTTTTGCCAAAGGGCCCAGGTGAGCATTTTCTTTCCACGTGGTTGATTAACTTAAATTGGCTGTTCAGTACCCAGAACCATTACTCACTCCGAAATACCCAATTTCCTTTTTCCACTCTCAATTAATGAGTCTCTTAACTTCACTGTGTGTTTAATTACTCAGAAGTGAAACACAATACTGGATACATGAGATAGTTAGGTTCCTCCTAATGTAGAAACACTTGATTTCTAGAAAATTCAGAGTGGTCTGGGTGAGGCAATTCAAAATCAGATCGCTCAGCCTGCAAATTGCATGTCAATGTACCAGTGTGACTTCCCTTAAACCTTATCTTTGACATCAATAACGCCCCATCTCTTTCCCGTCCCTTGGCTACTGTAGAGATCTTCCTGAAACAAATTAACCTTGGAAACCCAATTTAGAAGCTCAGTATTTGAATGTTTTCCCTTTTAATAGTAGATTCAGACGTGTTTACATCACCCTATGTGTCCTTGTGTTTACCACTGAAGTCCAGAGACTTTAAACTGACTCACTGTTCAGAAGCTCCACATGACAAGTACTTTACAAGGGCTCCTTGATGACAAGACCAAGAAGCTAGCATGTTACCCATTAAATGCATTGAAGCACTTGGAAGTAAAGTTTTGGAGAAAGACAAGCAACCCATATCTTTGAAATCTTTTAGGACAATTCTTTGCTCGCATATGTTTGCAACTGGAGTCTGTAACTTCTTTTTAACTACCAAGGCTCTTCCAAATAGTTTGGAAATGCTGATGTAGAGAAATATCCTCCCTCCCATTATGTAACTCACATTGTACTGGAAACAGCAGACTACTGTACGAATGAATTTCACAAAGGAAAATTCAATTTCGTTGTGTGATAAAATGTTGAAAACATTCTGCAAACATGTTTTCTTTTTCAGTTCTGTCAATTGTGTGTGTGTGTGTGTGTGTGTGTGTGTGTGTGTGTGAGAGAGAGAGAGAGAGAGAGAGAGAGACTTTGGGCCAACCTCAAGCTGTGTAGAGATTAAAAGATTTGATTTTGACTATAAATTCTGTGTGTGGGCAAATCGCTGAATAGTTAAGGTTTTTCTTCATTAAAAGCAAATGAAAAGAGAGCCTGGGAGAGAACTCCATGGGTACAAGTCTTGCTGTGCAGTCATGAGTCCCCAAGTTTAGATTCCTATATTCAGATTTCTTTAAGGCCAGGTGTGGTAGTCCTCACTGGGGATGGGGTTGGGCAGGATGGAGACAGATGGATCTTAGGAATTCATTGGCTGGCCAGCCTAACTCTGGGTTCAATGAGAAATCCTGTTTCAAAAGGAAGGGGTCATATACAGATCTGTCAGTGGGGGAAGGGCTCCTCATGGCCCACTGATACCTGCATTGTATACAGTTGGTTTTCTGCAATGTCTTCAGTTTTTGTTCACTATAAGAGAGACTTCTTGGCTGCGAGGTGGATGCTTGGAGAAGGAGAATTTGCCTTTCCCAGAGATAAGCCCCCTTGTTGGTTGTCCAATGCAGAGTGGTCACCCTGAAGCTATTTATACATAAGCACCAAACATAGACTCAGTAGATTGTATTTACATATTTGTCCATACATATGTAAATGTATGTGTACATAACAATAATAAAGAAAAATTTGAAAGAAAGGGTGTTAGGGGGCTGGTCTTGTGCACTGTGTATTCAGGTGCTGATTTCTGTGCCTGGAGATCTGGTTGCAGTCCAGACGTTGGGCATTGTCATGTCTATGAAAAATCTCCTGCCTCAATGTTGTATAAATATTGTTCCCCAATTGTCTCTGATTGGTTAACAAAGAAGCGGATTAGCTAATAATTAGGCAGAGGATACAAAAGGCAGGGGTCTTCCATTCCCAGTCAGAAGGTCTCAGATAGGGACCAGAGAGGAGAGGAAGAAAGAGCTGCCATGAGGAGGAGTTCTTCATGAGCACCGAGAGTTACAGCAGAAGGCCAAGGCAAGACTGAAATGGCAGGTAAATGGGCACATGGCTGGGAGGTAGCCAGGATAGTATAACTGGGTTAGGATAGATGACTATTTGCCCAGTTATAGAGCTTAAAGCCTGTTGACTAAATCTAATAGGTCTCTGTGTGTCCATTGTTTGGGACAGGTGGCAGAAAAGGCCCTTACTATTACCATATTTCAGTGGAGGGGGTGGGGAAGGGGGTCATGGGAGGCTTGGAGGAAGGGTACCTTGGATGAGAAGGGGGAGGGTGATGCCATTTTATTTCAATTAAAAATATTTCTAAATAGCCAAAACCAAAGACAAAGAAAAGAATGCAAGGTGAATAACAATAGAGGAAGAATTTCTCTGGTTTGACATAGGCAAGTGTGATGCCCCCCACATACCCACACATGTAGAGAGGGCTGGGGAGGGAAGGAAAAAAGGGAGAGAGAGAGGAAAAGAGAGAGAATAGGAAGCTACATTGATTTCTAGCAGATGTTTCGACTTAAGACCTTTTTTAGCTAAAAACTTTACTCCTTAAATACATGTGGAATATGGTGGCTTTGTGATGAATTTAACTTCTGGTCCTTTCTAGAACTCAAAAGGCATTAAGAAAACTTGTATCCAACCCACTTATCATCCGCTCACACAATATCGTTTTACACAGACTTTTTATAACTAATAACTTTTTAACTGAATAAACTTTACTCCAAATATTTTATAACTCAGTTTCAAATCCTGCCAGTATTCTAAATGTTATTATTATTATTTTAGGTCATCTGCTGTAATTACCACCTATGTTTTAGGAATTGTGATAGTTTTAATTTTCAATGCAATGTGAAATCATCTGGGAAGAGAATCTCAGCGAGGGTGTTAGGTCAGTTTGACCTGTGTGTATGTCTTTGGGGATTGTTTTTTTTTATTGTCTTAATTGATGTGGAAAGACGCAGCCCACTGTAGTTGATGGCATTCCCCACATTTGAGTGTCGAGCCATACGGGAGAGGAGAAAGTGGACAGAAATGTGAGTGAGCCTGCAGCTGCCTCTGACTGCTCCTAACTGTGGCCGTGACCCGTTCCCTCCTCACCTTCTCCACATTCACCTGGAACCGTGAGCTCAACAAAGCTTTCCTGTGAAGATGTTTTTGTCAAGGAGGTTGGTTTTTTTTGTTTGTTTTGTTTTGTTTTTTAATACCAGTCACATAAAGAACTTAGGACCTGCATATTAAGAAAATAAAATGAGATGAAAGTGAACAGTATCATGGCATAGGACTAGCCTTTGACACATGCCTTATTGGAACCTGTGCAGTGGCGTCGGTGCATTAGACATTAGTGAGCACCGAGATAAGATGTTGAGTGCACACGCTGTTCTCAGGGGAGGTCCAAGTCTGGTGGACTAGATGCATCTACTCACCTCAATTTCAAATTCAACTGATAGTTTCTCTCTACCACAGAGCAAGAAATAAATACCAAAGTAAAATTTATTTTTCTCTGTGCTTTTCCACCATTTCTAAGCTTCCTAAATAATCCTGCATTACTTATGGAATAAAAAAGCCAAACAACAAACATGCTAAAAATAAATTGACAGAAAATAATAAAAGGAGCCTTAAAAATATTTATTTAGTTGATTATTTAATGTGGAGAAGAGAAATGAACTTTGACAGGGGAGGTGAGAAAACCCTTAGACAAAAGACAGGACTTTGTTGTGGTCATCATGTGAGTTACTACAAACTAGCAACAGAAGTTTGGCTAAAGAGGCCAAAAGTTAAACATAGCCTTTAATATTAGATTACCCGGAGATTTCCGGAGAGTCTTTATGTGTATTAAGGGTCTTGTTGGCAAGACTTAAATACTGTTACTACAGGAAAGGAAATCTTCGGTGAAATGTAATTTCTGGTGTGTAGAATTAAAAAGTAACCTTCTACAGCAGCATACACTAAAGACGCTTCTGTTGTCATAAGTTGAGAAGAAACTCTGTCCAAGGCAATGCCAATGAGACAGTGGTATTAATACATATACATCAAAGAAATTAATATTAATTAGTAAATACTGAAGATGCAGATTGATAGATTCCATCAAGACCTACTTCTCAGGTTAGGGTGCAGCTGTGTGTAGAGTGCTTGCCTGGCATGTACAAAGCATGGGTTCTAACTCAAGCATTGAGAAAAAAAATCTCAGTAGGAGAGCTACTTTTGCGTACCATAATTTACTGTAGTGGCCGAGCATAACCCTACTAATCCAACTGTACCTAACTCTCCTGAATTTAATAGTACCCCAAACTGTGTGTCTGAACTTTCTGTAAACTGAAGGTACATATGACATTCTATTTTGAAGAAAACATTTAATTCCCTTGTAGAGTTAGTTATACACTTACTTCAAAGCAAATCATATAGTTGAGATGACAAATTGGGTAGTCAGCACTAGAAAATTCATTAATTCACAGAGCACAGTTTAAATGTGGGGTTCCCTAGAGCAGCTGTAGAGGATTCAAGTTCAAGTTGACCTGTGTTGACCTGCTAAACAACACATCCATGGATTATAGTTCTCTCTTCTCCCGTTCGTCACTGCCCTTTCTCATACCTCATTTTACCTTTTCAAATATGCCGTTTCCACCTAAGTCCTTGTCTCAACCTAAGAAAATAGTTTAATCGGAAACCCATATTTAACCACAAACCTTCATATTTTATGGCCAGCCAGTAAAACTTGAACCTTTCAGAACAAATTGCTTTCCCACTGCAAAATCCGAGATTCCCACTGTGCTCTGCTTTATCGATAATTTACTAAAACCGGCATATGTCTACGTGGGCTGTTCACCACTCAGGTATAACAAGGGTCACAGCCAAGTCCTGGTGCTGGTGTTTCAGGAATCCATTCCTCGCTTGGCTAAAGCAGCTTCGAAGTTACCAAAGGGAATAACGGACATTCCTAATATATTAAACCAATAAGACCAGCCTCCAACTCATTAAAAGAGGCAGAAAAAGGTGAAGAAGAAAAGATAGCATAGTGGCCAACTCTTAGCATCTTTGTTAGAGCCAGGAACCCTACATCAATAGTTCGGCACTTCTCTCTCAGGCTTCTCTGAGGAGCCCACAACCAAGAGTCAGAAATAGCGTAGACAGACAATTTGAGATTTGACTTGTAGTTAATTTAATTTAAATAAGAGTGACCAATTATTCACATTTAAAGTGTGCTTACTGCTCCCTTCCTGGCACAAGCACCAATTTATCCAGCAACTCTAGCACAAAAGTTCAAGGCCAGCCTGGACAAAATAGTAAGAGGGTCCCCTTAAAATAAAGTTGAAATACAACCCAAGGGCAATATCTGCAGTTAGGCACAAAAACAACCCAGTTAATTTTTTTTAATATAGTTTTGAAGTATTTGAGAGCAATTGTGGCTTATATGAGATTTAAAAAAAAAAGTTGAATGTGGAAGGTATTTGCTTGGGTGTTCTAGTTTCCTTTCTGTTGCTGTGAAATAGCATTCTGAATAAATACAACTTAGGAAAGGAAATGGTTTATTTCAGCTCACAAGTTACAGTCTATCATTGAAGAAAGTCAGGGCAGGAACTCACCACCCTTCCAGGCTTTTATCCTAAGTACGTAAGCATTTACCATCTGCACAATTGCCTGGTTTTGAAGAGAAAGTCATATCGTCTTCCAGAAAACATTCTGTAGGCCAGAGCCAGGGCCATCTTGAGAAGGAACCTATGATTCTAGTTTGGACAGCTCCAGGCAACAGAAACGTGTGTGTCCCTATATCTTCAATTCCACAGAAATTCCACTGTCCTGGCTCTGTGGGTACTGCCTCGTAAACCAAACTAGGCTCAGGAGAGTGACCAGTACAGACCTCACGGTGCATGGAAAAGCTAGATGGATACCTGTGATGTTACAACCAAAGTAACGGTTATAATAATATGAGATAGTGGAACACATACATTATGAAATAACAGGACCACTAAAGATTATCTCTTTAGGTGGGCATTAGGGGTAGAGGGATGAGACAAAGGAGGATACGGAGGTGAGTTTATTGGAACTAAGCATATGTAAAGAAGCATTATAGAAACCCACCAGTTTGTAAGATAACTAGAAATAAAGTTTAAAACTAGGAGTTGGAACGGAGGTAGCCTGCAAGGGTGGAAAATGATGCTCCCAGAAGCTATGGATTATTAAATGAAAATCTCAATGCCAGGCATAAATTACTCTGCTATGGGTTATTCAGGGTTCCCCTGAGGAGCCCGGGACACTACAGTGTATTGCTATTGCTCTTAAATGCTGAATATAACTACAAGGTAAGACTCTATTGCTGAAGACACCATATACTTTACTTGCAAGACATACAGAAATCAATCTGAAACTGAACAGGAAACTCTTTCCCTGCTGTCTTTCAGGGCCATTACATAGGCTGCTGGGAGAAAACACATCAGAAGCCTCACCCAGCACTGGACCCTCCATGTTTCAATGGTGATGTACCCACTGGTGAACTAGCACAACTGTTGTGTGGCAACAAACTGCTTTCTGACTGTATTTGAGGCTCAGGAGGGAATTCATACCTGGTAGTGTAATTCTGGTCAAGAGCTCATGGCAGGAGCTCACAGTCCTCTGCCCGGAGTATTGTTGTTTTACTAAATGGTCAAACTACCCTCTCATTTTTATGTTCACACCAGCTGTGCTGCTTCCAACTTTGGTCAGAGAAACTTTTTACCCCCCAGTGGGCAGCAGTTAATGCAGCAACATGTGACTGCCCACTATGGTGAGGATGAGCAGATGTGAGTCCTCAGCCATAGATGGTGTATTAGTCCCCTTTCTGTGAGAAAATACCACAATCAAGACAACTCGCAGAGAAGGGAGTTTATCTGGCCTTGTGGTTCCAGAGGGTTGCGATTCATGACAGAAGAGTGAAAGTACGGTGGCAGGATCAGAAAGCTGTGTGTTCACACCTTGAACAGTAAGCACGACTCTGTTAGAGAGCTAGAAATGGCGAGAGGTTTTTTTTTTTTTTTCAAGTCCCAAAGCCCTCCTTCCAGTGACATTATGTCCTCAAGGCCAAACCCCTAAACCTCCCAAACAGTGCCATTAACTGGAGACCGAGTATTCAGATGCCCAAGACTATGGAGGACATACATTCAAACCACCATAGGTAAGATGTCTTTATCAGCTACGCTTCCTACTCCCTCCTCAACTCATAGGACATAACAGGTGAGGAAGCAGAAAGAGCAGGACGTGGGAAAGAGCACTGTGAGATGCTGTCTTTCCTTGCACAAGATCAAGCCTGTTAGAACTCCAGCATGGATGACAGAAGGGCTCCTGGGGTCTTCACCCCTAGTTGAGGAACTGTTGCCAGTTGATGGTTACAGCTGATGGGGGAGGGAGAGTCACTCTTCTTTGCAGCTGTGGCCACTGGTACATTGGTCAGGTTCATGCAGATGGCCTCACACCCCACACAGATAGATTCAGTGGGAGGTGGTCTGTGTGTGTGTGTGTAGTGTGTATGTGTGTGTAATGTGCAGTGTGTGTGTATGTAGTGTGCTCTGTGTGTATATAGTGTGGTGTGTGTGTGTGACGTGTGTGTGTAATGTGCAGTGTGTGTGTATAGTCTGCAGTGTGTATGTGTATAGTGTATGTGTGGTGTGTGTGTGTGGTCTGTGGTGTGTGTGTATGTAGTGTGGTCTCTGTGTGTATACTGTGTGTGGTGTGTGGTGTGTGGTGTGTGTGTGTGTAGTGTGTGTGATAGTGTGAAGTGTGTATGTATAGTGTGCACTGTGTGTGTGAGTAGTGTACAGTGTATATGTGTAGTGTGGCCTGTGTGTGTGTATGTGTAGTGTGTGTGGTGTGTGTGTCTGTTGTGTGGTGTGTGGGCAGTGTGTGTGTGTATAGTGTATAGTGTGTGTAGTGTGCAGTGTGTGTAATGTGCAGTGTGTGTGTAGTGTACAGTGTGTGTGTATGTGTGTGTGTTTTAAGGGAGGACATGAAGTTGAGAGAAAAATGTGCTGCAGGCACTAGAGAATGTGGAAGGGGAAACTGGGGAAGGATATGATCAAGAAACATTGTTTCCATATATGAAACTTTCAAAGATTCAAAAGTTAAAAAGGGCTATTTTATAAAAATGGTAGCTACTCAGTCCACCTAACCACCAGATGGTCAAATCTGAATACACGAACACCAGAAGCATGGAAAAACAAAGAAAAAAAAAACACCTTCCAAACACATCTCGTGGATTCCGAACATATTGGGTGAAATGTCTAATAGGGAATTCAAAGAATGATTTCAAAAGGTCATTGAGATCTGAGAGAATAGAGATGAATGTTAAGTGAAATCAAGAAATAAATTAAAACTCCTGCAAAGAAAAAATTTGACAATGAACCAACAAAAAAATCTTAGAAGTGAAAATCTAAATGTGTCAAATTTAAAAATTCAGCTAAAAGTCTCAAAAATAGATTAGATCAAGGGGAAAAATTCAGAACTTGAAGACAGCCTTTTCAAAAGATCACATACAGAGCCAGCCATGATGACTCCAGTCTGTGATAGGCCCACAGAGTTACGATCTCTTAGTTGTCTACATTAGTGTCAAAAGTGCACATTAGGAAGAAGACCACTTCTTGAAGAAGTGGTGCTGGGAAACTGGGCAGCCAGATACAAAGAAAGAAACTAGATCTGTATCTCTAACCCTGCACAAAACCAACACACAATGGATCAAAAAACTGATACAGACACAGGAAGCTTTGAAACTGCCAGAGGCAAAGAGGCAAAAGGCTAGTTATAGGTATAAGCCAGGTCTTTCTGAAACGGATTCCAGAAGTAGTCCTAGGAGTTGACAAATAGGATCATATGAACTTAAAAACTTTTTCCTTTAGTGGAAACAATCACCAAAATAAGAGGCAGTGTGGGGAAAATATATGGAAATGAAAACATAAAAAAGAAAGAAAATCCCCCAGCACGCTAATGAACTGACTGAACAGTTCCCAAAAGAGAAAATAGAAATGGCCAATACATATCAGAAAAAATAAAAATTAAGATCCCTTTGAGATTTTCTCTAAATTTGGGCACAATGATAAGGATGTGGTCAAAGAGGCAACTCTGACACACAGCTGGTGGGAGGGTAAACTGATAGACTTACTATGGAATTCTCAAAAAACAGAAAGAAAGACTCATCCATAGCTACATGGCACAAAGAGCCCAGAGGTAAACCATGTGTCTAGAGACCACTGACTCTCAACATGAGAACATTTTAAAGCAGAAACAGCAGTATAAAAAGTGGATGATATTGGATGCACACACCTGAAAAGCTGACCTTTATCTCTCAATATGTATGCAAACCAACTCCTTGATGCGGAACTCTATCAGGGCAACAAATACATATTAGTGGGGGCCATTATTTTCTCAATAGGACTTCAGAAACACAGAATCAGAAGGAAACACTGACAAATGGCATTGTGTCAGAGAGATCTCCACATGGCAAAGGAAACAATCAACAGAATGAAAGGCAAATGAACAGACACATCGCAAGAGAAACTGGACAGTCAACAGTTGCATGAAGCAAGTGCTCCATCAGATAAGCCACCAGAAAGATAAACTGGAAATCGGAACTTTAGCAAGAGGCCGCTAGAGCATGGGGAGAATGACCATTATCAAAACAAAACAAAGACTTATAATAACAAATGTGTACATGATGTGGAGAAAAATAACTCATCCACTATTGGCAGTAACTTAAGTTAGCATAATCATTGTAGAAAGCAATGTGGATGTTACTCAAAAACTACAGAACTCGACATGATACAGCTCCACATGCCAGGGTACCTTCTTGCGAGTTCACATCATCCGTTAAAGAGATACGTGCAGGCTCACATTTACCGCAATGCTGTATGCAATGGCTAAGGTACGGATCTGGCCTACGTGCTTATCAGTTGGTGAGTTGGTGAAGAACATGTGGGATATAAACAGTCACATGCTGTTCGGTCATAAGAAAGTGAATCTTGTCATGAACTAGATGCTGCGGTGTGTAAAGCAAAATGAGGCAGATGGGAGGAGAAGCGGCACATTTTCTTGCATACATGGAAACTTTATAAAAATCAACTTGAAAATGATTGCTAAGTATTCAGGCAAGTGCCAAGGGAGTGGGAGTCTTATGATTCTAATGGGTGATTATGATCAAGTGAGCTCTGTGCGTGCATAGAAAAACCTAGTGGGGCTGGAGAAATGGCTCAGTGGTTAGGAGCACTGTCTGTTTTTCCAAAGGACCCGGGTTTAATTCCCAGCACCCACATGGCAGCTCACAACTGTCCGTAAGCAGTTCCAGATGGTCTGACACCCTCACGCTAATGCACATAAAATTAAATAAATTATTATTTTAAAAAAACACAGTGAATCCAGTTAATTTGCACAATGAGAATGTTAGCACTTTTTTTTCTTTTCTTTTCTTTTTATACAAATCATGTGTAAGGAAACCTCTCCAATTAGTTCAGACCATCATGTTTGGATCTTAATTGTTGATTTTGATCTTTTTCATTGGAAAGTAACGTATCTTTTGTAAATGGCTGAAAGGAGGGCATTTGAAGGGTGAAGAGAAGTTAAATCCTTGTCTGTGCTCACCATTCTGAAGGTGTGTTTATAATTAAAACTCTTGCAAGTAAATAAAAACTCTAACAAGCCCGTGGTGTGCTTAAATTTCTCACATAGCCAGCAGCCTGACTTCATTTTCTTTGCAGTGATGTGTTACTTAGCCAAAAGTAAACACAAGTGGGCACTTTGCTCGGAATGATTTCAGACTACTCTAACATCTTTATCAGGTCCTATGTGCAGTAAAGGTTTGCTACACTCAAAGTCCCTCCACATGTACAATGTCTTCACGTTGCACGGGGCACAGGTTGCAGCAAACTGCACTTTCCACAACTGTAGCTTCTCAAGATTTAAGTCAGTCAGTGGTGGAATCTCTCCCCTTTCATCAGAGAAGTCTTTCCAGTGTCGGCTTTCTATCGTTAGCCTGCAGCTTTGTTTCTCACAAGGCTAAATGACAAGGGGATGAAGTAAGATGGAAGCATCAACAATCTCACCCAGTCTTGGTCTCTGTATTGGGACATGTGCTGAAGAAACCTCTTTACCATCACTCATCCAGTCACTTATTTGCTTCTCTCTGGGGATGCATGGACAAGTGGTACAGGCTGAGAACCTGGGGACATCAAGCCATTTCAATACTTGAAGATGTTACTCAACAACTGTACTTTACCTCTCCCCGGGGTATCCCAGAAGATCCTCCAGTCCAAGTTCCCTGACACATAGGAGTTTCATGGCCCTTCAATAAAGTTCAGCATCACTTATGACAGTTCTAAGGTATGTTTGATGCCTCTGGCCTTCCCACATTACAGTCATTCTGGACTGGCTTATTGTTCTAAATCTCTAAGCACAACATCCCTCTCTTTGGTCCTCATTCACAGCAGTAAGCAATTGCCAGCAGTTGCCATCACTAATGCACCTAAATTGCACGTCTCTGTTGCATCAGATCCAGATCACATCTTTATGTCAGTGCAATCAGTGTAAGTCTGAGTGAGTGTCTCAGTAAATTCCCCAGTGGAAGCCTGGGATACTGGGACCCAATGCTGCTTCCTTCCCTTTGAGAGTTCTTTTGCATACTGTGAGTGTGCTTCGATGCCTTGTGAGCTTTATTAGTGGTTTTGCCCTGAGCAATTTTCCATGGGGTTAGGGAGGCTTGGAATCTGTTGATGTTTTCTGAAGACACGCTGGAGTAAACACACATAAACAGAATATGATTTTTGAGGATAAATTCATTGAGGGCTTGGCATTTGCCCTGTGAGACCTAGAAAGCATTCTTGAAATCTGAGACCAGATTGTGCTCATTGAACACATCCGTGCGTGTCATTCTAAGGAAGGTAATGGCACTGCTTTAATAAGTTCAGGTCTGATCTAACTGGAAGATGGTTTCATTCATTCTCTGCATGTTGTTGTTTGAGTCAGAATTAGATACAGCAATTCGCTGCTTAAAGCCTCACTTATCTGTAAACAAATGTACCTGAATTTTATTTACCTTTCAACAAAAAGAGTGCACTAAGCATGGCGTCCATCAAGAAATGAAAAACTGGTCATAAAGTTGGCACATATGTCCTAGCAAATGCGATCTGCGTGTGAGTTGAGAGAGCAGCGGGATGAGGAGGGGTGGGCAGAGGCAGGCAAATTACTGAGGTCAATGCTAGCCTGTTCTACAGAGTGAGTTCCAGGACAGCCAGGGCTGCACAAGAAACCTGTCTTGAAAAAGACAACACTGCAGTGAGGTGGTTCAGCAGGTAAGGCACTTACTACTAAGTCTGACCTCAAGTTGCCTTCTGACCTCCACACAAATGCTATGCTTCTCTCTGTCTCTCTGTCTCTGTCTCTGTCTCTCTCTCTCTCTCCCACACACACACAAATAAAGTAAACAATATAATGTAAAGGACTTCACAAATCACATATATATTTTTTGGAAGGAAACACTATTAAGTGAGAAAATGATGCTTTAATAAAGCTTCTCTAGCCCTGCAGGTGCCCCTGTTGATTTTGAATATCTGAGATAATAAAAGCAACATATGAAAATAGCACTTTGCTGCTGTGTTCATCAGTGTGGCCTAGAGAGACTAGAAAACAGATCAGAAATTGGTTCAATGTCCCTAGTGATCCATCACTTAAGTTAGTTCAGCCATTGGTGTGTTCGTGGTCTCATTCAACCCTTCCAATGTCAGATCAGTATATTTACTGTCGTTTGATTAATAATTATTCCATACTGGTGACATTGTTTAAAAAAAAGGAAGGCATAGGATTCTATTATAATCATTTAAAACTTCCCAAGTGCATAATATTGGTTTACATTGAGCAAAAATAATCTGTTGAAGAAAGCCTTTAACTTAAAAGACAGCCCAATAGAAGCAATGGCCAGAGGTATATAAATCACCTGACACGCTTCTCTTTGGAGACAAGACATGGTTAGCAAAAGTTCCCAACACCTACATGAACACATTTGAAAATATCATATTTTTAATTAAAAAAAAAGGTACTAGAACCACATGTTTACAAGAGGAAAGCTATGCAAAAGAAAAAAGAAATCAGCCCTCCTGTGCTTGTTCTGAAAGTACCCTGCTTTCTCCTTAAAACCAAATGACATTCCTTAGGGAAGCTTTGAGAAGCATTGGGCACCTGAGGCTGTAGTGGTGGGTGACAGCAGTGCAGACGCTTCACTGTCCTCCAACCGAGGACTGAATGTCTAGGAGGTCCTGCGAAATGCCGCCAGCACTGAGGCTCTCAGCAGAGGTGGGCAGCTGAAGGTGGCGGGGCAGCTGGCCTGGGAGACGAGGACTCCTGCTGCTGCTGCTTACTGAGGTGGTACAGGCAACTTAAAATTTCTTTACATGAGCTGGACAACATGAGTTAGGAATGTAAAACATTCAGGAAAAGGCTCTTTGCAGAGGAAGTTTAACACCAACAAAAGCATTGACACCAAACCCTGAGCACCCACACTCTTGGCAACATTTAAAGACTGGTGACATTCTTTTGATTGTACTGTTACATTTTTAGAATTCTTAAAATGTATTTTATATTTATAGGTATCATGCCACCATGTGCATTTGTGCAATATGTGCATGCAATGCCCGTGAGGCCAGAAGAGGGCATCCTTTTCTGGAACTGGAGTTCCAGACAGTTTCAAGTTACCATCGAGGTGCTGGGAATCAAACCCAGGTTCTCGAGAAGAGCAGCCAGTGCTCTTAGCTTTTCAGGCCCTGTGTAATAAATTGTTTTGATAAAAACACATTGGCCATCACTTACGGTTTCAGCCAAAATGCTCTTTATGTCCAAATCATTCAATTGTTCAATTCTATGGCTCTTCTGCATTTTTAATTTTATTTCAATGGATACATTTTTAAAAACCCACAAAATTGTACATTAAAAAAAATCAAGACAGTCAAAAGTTCAGCATGAATGAGAGCAAGAGTCCTGAGGCCCCACACCTAGCTGGGGAGCTTTTTTGTTTTGTTTTGTTTTCTTAACTTTCTATTGATTCTTTTTAGTTTCACATCAAATACTCCAGCCTTACTCATGTCACCATCCCCTTGTATATGCCCCCTGGCCTTGAAACCTCCCTCCCAAAATAAAACACACACACACACAAAAACATAAAACAAAGCATAGAAAATATCTCATGGAAGATGTGTGTCTCACTGTATATTAGCCTGTCCACGTATCTTCTCTTGTAAATGTTCATTGCATTGAGTTGTTGGTCTGGTTCAAGGTCTTTGGCTTTTGTGAAACCATCAACATTCGATCCTCACTGGGATTCCTTCCAGTTTTCCTGTTGTTGCCCTGTGTCATGAAGATCCTACAGCTTTGTATCAGTAAGACTGACCTTTTCACATGCCCCAACAGTTCACGAATGATGTAGATTTGGGGGTGCACCAATTCAAAACCTTCATTGGCAGCTGAGCTGGTCAGCCTGCCAGCTATCCTTTATCTGCACCACTAGGGCAAGCTCTCCAGCACCGCTCTGGCTAGGCCACCTGGTGCCACCATCTGCAGGGAGGCAGGGTCAGCTCTCTCTTGCTCTCATGCCCTCAGGGCCAGCTCACCAACACCCACACCTCCAGAGCCAGCTCCACTGTACCTCCCAGGTGGAGGCACAGGGCCCACCCTCCAAAGTGCTGTGGCCAGCGAGGGGCTGGGACAGCTCTCCTGCTTTAGCACCCTTGAGGCTGGCTCACCTGTGCCTTCACCATCAGGACCAGTACCACTGTGTTGCCCAAGTGAGGTGCAGGGCCTGCTCTCCCAAGTTCTACAGACAGTGAAGGGCATGGCTAGCTCTTTCACTCTCAGGACCTCAGGGCCAGTTCTCCTGACTACCTTGAGTGGTCAGGGGGAAAGCGGTGGAGAAGGAAGTGCATTATCCCCCACCCCTTCCTACTTAGCTAAGGAGCTTTTCACAGTTGATGGGTGTGGTTGAAAGAGACTTCTTTTTCTTTAGGGGGTGTGGCCATTCATAAATTTCTCAGGCTCAATAGATGGCTTTACCTCCATGTGTACACCAAAAGTACTGATTGCACTATGTGGATTATAAAAACCAAACCAAAAAGACAACAAAAACAGAAGAAAAGTACACGATTTGGAGAGAGAAATGTGTTGGAGGAGTTGGAAAGGGAGGTTTGAGGGATGCATATGATAAAATAATACATTTTATATATGTATGAAATTCTCTAACAATAAATAAAAATATTTTAAATGCATATTAGTGGGTACCATGTAATGTTCCAAAAATGTATAAATTTTAAATTAACTTAAACATCTCCTCAAACATCTGTCATCTCTTTAGGGAGAAACACTCAAAATCCTTTCTATCAGCATTTTGGAATATACAGAAATCTTTGTGGTCCTCTCTAACTGTAACTTGGTACCCATCCATACACCTTTCTCTGGCACCCACAGTGCCTACCATTCTACTCTCTGTTTCTGTGAGCTCAGTCTTGTTAGCTTTCAGAGGACACTGGACAAGGCATTACTAACACTCTGGCTGATGCTTTCCCTCTCCTCTGGACCTCCACAACTACCTATTAATTCTCCATGATGGTGTTCATGATCTTGCCCTATGACTTGAGTTCACCTGTCTATCTGTCTGATGGGCTCCTTGAGGTCTGACAATGCTCTAGTTGTCTTACTATCTAAATCTCTTATCATATTAATACACCCAGGACATGAGAGAGACTCAATAAACATTGGCTGAAGGTATGAGTGAATGAATAATCCTTCTGAAAACTGTGATATTGGTTTGTGGTCTCATGTATCCACAAAGGATGTGTTTTGTGCTATTCAATCAAATGGTGTCTGGCCTCATCCCTCTTGGTCTAGGTGATCCAAAGGGAATGCCTCTTTGCCTCACGACTAATGAGCCATCCAGTCTCATTCATTGCTACGACTTTCTAAGTACACATTTGTGGAGTTTTAAAACCATTTGGAAATGTAATTATCATGTCTCCCACCTATATAAATAATAAGAGATGGATTTATTTATGTGCTTAGGTGTATCAACGTGTCCTGCTTTTTTTTTTTCCTCTAGAGTTTCCCCTCTTCCAGCAAACATTTCTAGGGCAAAGAAGGTTATGCTCTATTTTCAGTCAGTGTCCATCAAAGAAAACCTGGAGAAAATGTGCATATACCCAAGAGTCCCTTTCTCACAGGCCTTGGGTAATGACTCACTCCTGTTTACAAGAGGATTTCCCCTCATGTGAAGCAGGTGTTGAAACATTTGGACAGCTCTGTAAAAATCGTAATGAAATGTGGTAAGCATTAATCATCAGTCTGTACAGTGTTTAGAAAGTGTTTTGGGTCCTCTGAGCCACTTTCAAATTGTGGACTAGCCCTTTCTGTGTTTCCTTTGACGTGTTCCTCCCCTCCTGTGGCAGGCATTGATATCTTGCAATATACTCTCAGCCTGTGATTCTTGATGCTGCCAGCCTGATTTAGAAGATCTTCTTTGGAGTTATGACAACTCCCAAAATTGCACAACAAATTCACCACCATGTAAAATTGGCAGACCCCGAAATTCTCTTGGTCCCTGTGTGGTCCTGATGTGCTACCACTGGTCATTTCTCTAGGTGGTTACACATTGTTGAGTTCATTCCAACACATGTGCTTGCAACAAGATGAAAGTTTATTATTGAAAAATGCCTGTTGGCCAACTCCAGCCTAAATCACCAAAGTGCTCCTTTGATAAAAGAAAAAATTTGTAACATTTTTCATAGTGTTATGGGGAAGCATGAAATGTCCCCATTTTGCACTAGGTTTGTTTGAGACAATGTCCAACTTAAAAAAAATCACACAACAGTGTCTAACTTGTCAAATTTCTGGTTTTTGGTAAAAAAAAAAAAAGTAAACAAGAAAGAAAAAGGATACTAACCACATCCACTAAAGAAAACTTCGATGGGGAAATACTTAGAAACATTGGGTAAACGATTATTTTGTACTACAGAGACATTAATTCTCCCAAACTTTATTTATACAGAAAAGCAAAATTGTCATGTTTCATTTTCGAACCTCGACAAGATAATCATAAAATGCACACTAGCTAAAAGCATCTAAAATGCTTGAAAAGAACAATACATGCACAGAGGTGTTGTACTAGATATAAGCATTCTCACAAAACCGTTATGACTGTATTAATGAGATTTTTTTGTCATGGGGTACATAAATTAACAAATGATTATAGAGAAGAAACCCCCACATATACTGATGAGTACGTGGGCTTTGCTGTCAGATGTGAGTGGCCACATAAGACCAATGAGGAAAAGAACAATGACTTCAGTTGAATTTCCCAGGAATAAACCTTGAGTTGAGAAATCCAGTATGAAACAGAGTGCATGGCCCTGTGGGGTGTGATAGAGGTAAATTATACTTCAGGGTTAACCTCGAAAAGCAAGAATGTGTCACAAACTGGCATCTTCAGTCATGTCTAAGAGTCATCCTGAAGCAATATAACTTCCTCAACAAGTCCAGGGTTCTCCAAGTATGCAGACAAAGCAATCTGTAGCAGACCCTGGGCACCCATCAGAGCCTACTGTTCAAAAGCAAAGGCTCTAGCAATCAGAGGGTCTTCTGGGACAGCAAGACTGTTCAAACAGGGACTTCTAACAAATGGTGGTAAAATAGTTAATATTAATGTCTTAAAAAGAAAATAAGACTCATGCTCAAAAAAACTCCAAGTTAGATAAAGTAATACAAATCCAAAAGTCAAAACCACAAAACTGTTCTACCTTGCTTCAGTGCAGGAAATAGTCTAGAGTATTTTGGAGTTGGAAAAAGATTTCTTTGAAATAATAAAAATAATAGCACAAAGATGATATTAATAAATTGACCGCATTAAAATGTAAACACACTAAAGGCTTTTTGAAAACACCATATAGGAGGACAGTTCCTCCTATAGGAACTGTCAAAAATATATGCAAATGTAAAAAGAGACAGAATCCTGCCTCTGTTTTGGGGACCCAAAATAGATTGATTATATCTCCCCAAAAGAAGAAATTTAAGCTAAAATATGAAACAACTTGTATTTTCATTTGTTATTTGCAGGAGTGTTAATTGATATAATCACTTTGGGATATAAGGACATGACAACAGGTTTCCCATGATGCCCCATGGGAAGCAAGACTTCTGTACATTGTTATCTGCTTTGCTTAGTTGTTGGTTCACTTATCCTCTGTTCTGCATTAAAATGATAGAGTTGAGAATGTCAAAGGGTCTTCAGATCTCTCTGCAGTAACAATGACAGGATTGGGTAACAAAAGCAGGAGAAAGATAGCATGGGAAGTCCAGCTTTTGGAGAAACTGGATTGTGGTATAAGTGTGAAGCATCTTACAGGATGTTTTAAAGGCCGTGAAGGACACGCATTGAGTTTGGTGTGGATGCTGTGGACACTGTCATCCTCACTTGGATCACAGGGACCCCTCCTTCTCAGGACCTTGGCCCGTCCTAATGTTCAGTGATGATGAGCAAGGTGGTGGATTAAAGGATTCTATGTCAATTGAGGGGAAAAATGAAGTCTGACCTTCTTATACATGCAAAAAGATTAAATATGTGTCAGTGCTGGGGAGGCAGAGACACAGGACCTCTAAGGCTCACTGGCCAGCTAGCTTAGGTTACTCTGTAAGCTGCAAGCCTGCTCACCAAAGCCTGAGGTCGTCTGGCCTCCACACACATGAGCATATTTACAAACACACACATGTGCTTCCACACGCACTCAAGTGTGCGCACACGCACACATACACACAAACACACACACACACACACACACACACACACACACACACACACTTCAGAAAATGTCAGCAATCAGGAGACAGAAAGAATGTAGGAGCCAGCGAACTGGCAGAGTGCACTGAAACACTGTTGTGGACATGGCATGGCTGTTGCACACTTGAACTCACGTAGTTACCTGTACAAGACCTACATATCCCCACCTCATTCCAGTGTTGATGGAGGAGGGGTACAAGAGGTCTCCACCCTAGCAGAGAACCCACTGACAGTGGCTCCTGGCGGGTGGGCAGAGTGATTTTTCTTGAGGGGTGTCACTTCCTCTTGCCCATCCACTAATAAACAACCACACACACCTACCTCCTTGCGCATGCAACCCTGATAATACCAAGAGCTATTAAAAACAAAACTCAAAGACATGAAGGAGAGTGAATATGATCAAAACACTATATGTATATATAAAATCCTCACAGAATAAACAGAAAAATTTGAAGTTAACTGAAAAGTAGTAAGCATGAGTTTATTTGCGTAAAGTCTGTTGTTCATAAATCAATCTTCTCTTGAGAATAAAAAGATAACACACTGTAAAACATAGCATGTGCTAAGCCTCAGTGATGTTGGGATGTGGATTATTTTAATTTGCAGGGGTTTTGTTTTGCTTTTTACTAAGTGTATGCAAACTTAATATTTAAAGATTAAAGTAGGACTGGAAAGATGCCCCTCACCCCCGGGGATAAAGCACCTGCTGGGCAAGCCTGAGGACATGCGTTCAGATTCCTAGCACCCATATTAAAAACAAAGGCAAACAAACAGCATGGCTGCATGTCTCTAACCTCAGCACTAAAGAGCAGAGACAAGCAAGATTCTGGGGGCTATTTGCCAGCCCCTATATCTGGAGCAGTGAGCCCCGGGTTCAGTGAGAGAGCCTGTCTCAAATAAAAGT
>CM053753.1:26473578-26487116 GCA_028658305.1 Pachyuromys duprasi | reverse complement strand
TTTAACCCTGAATGGTAGATATCAGTAGACCTGAAGCCAGGGTACTGAGGGTGGTGTGTGAAAATGGCTTCTCCTCTGTGATGACAATGTATTTGGATGGGTCTGAGAGGATGTTCCAAAGGAAAATCAGCAATGAAGTCCCAGACCATCATCTTTGACAAAAAGAAGAAAGGAGGGTGGGGTTTCTGTCTGCACTGTAAGAAGATTAAAAGAGGGAAGAGAATTGAATTTTACCCCTATAACAAAGTAAACATCTTTGTTTAAAACAACAACCGCTCCATTAAACCTCAGCAGACAGAGCCAGACTGCCCAGACAAGTCCTTGCCAAGGGTGAAAGTATCAGCAAAAGGAAACGTATGCTAGTCTGAAACAAAATTAATTTCATTGAGGGTATCACAGAGAACAAATTATCATGTCTGATAACCCAGAGTGCTTGTAAGCCAAAAGACAAAGATAACGTTCAAGTTCAAAGACTTGCCGTTTGCTTTGCCCTGAGTGGGCTACGTTTACTCTCAACACAAGAGGAATAATTAAGGATGTTTCCTGTGCTGTTTCTGATATTACTTCAGTAGACCCGATAGGGGAACAATAGCAGTAGAGCCAGTCAGACAGGAGTGCAGATTCATGCGTGTTGCTCACTGCAAATCAACTAAAGAATGCGTCTGGGGGCAGATCTGATTTTCACTTGTTCATGACTTTTGTTAGAAGAATGCAAAGCGCATCCATTTCATTGACAATCAGCGGCCTTTCGTTTTTCATCTTACGGAAGGGAAACGACTGGTAGCCCAAGTGCAGAAGGACACAGTTCTGTAGGGTGGCCGGGTCCTTTGGCAGTAGCCACTGGTTTGTGAATATCTGATTACCATTGTTTGGCCACTCAGATGTGATTGTTTTTGGTTTTGGATATATTCAGGAAGAATGTAGGGTTGACGAAGCACTCAGGAATGAAGGTTTCAGCTGTGTGTTCTCACTCCCAACTATGACTCATCTCTCTAATGAGGTTTGAGGGCAACTATGTAACTAACGCCTTGTGTCTCCAGTGTTTCAGCTATAAAATGGGAACAGTGGCACCACATGACCTACCAGGGGAGTTTTGAAGTTACCTAATGAGTGCGAAGGTATTTCAAAACAAAGGCAATGGGGACATACATATATATGTATAATCCTTTTTTTTCCTTCCGAAAGTATTTTTGTCGTACAAAACTGTGGATTTCATCATGCCATTTTTATACAAATACTTGTCAATAAAGGTTGACAAATGATTTTTTTTAAGAAGAAAACATCTTTTGGAATGAGCTTTCACAATAGAATAAAGCTCATTTCTCTTGGGTGGTCCTAAAAGATCTGAAGACAGATGCTGGGGTGAGGTAATGTTTCCAGGCTTTCTCTGGTTGTCTGGCTTCATCGTGCTGTCCATATCTGCTCAAATGTGTACTGTTCTCATCTCCAAACAGCAGCAAGGTACCACGATTCCTGCACATTTTAGAAACTGGACCACAATCCTGAATGCTGACCAATGTTTTAATTTGCAACAAACCTCAAGAAGTGTTCAAAAATTTGATCTCAATTAATTTCAGAGAAGGAATTACAAGGTCATCTTTCCATTAAAATTTGACCCAAGCCCATAGTTCTTGGGAAGGCAACATAAAGGAACTGCTTTCAAATACTGTAACAGGTAGTAAAGAGCAGTGACAAAAGGCAATAACAATTTGAAGTTTCTACGAGCAATCTAATAAACATATGGATGGGTACAAATGCCAAAGCTGGCTGCCAGTTTTGCAGCTAATATTTCTAGAAGTCAGTGAATGTTGATGACCAGATGTTTTTGAAAACAGTTTCAGGAAGACAGATGATTGTGTTCTGGCATGTTGACTGACCACATGAGCACATGAGAGTTCACCCTAAACTGGGAAATAAAGCAGAAAGCCTATCTGTAGCTGAGTGGGGTCAGGGTGAAAACTGGGATTCCTGACATCATCACTTTTTGGGTGATCATATCACCAACATTAAACAGATGAAAACGGCCCTTTAAATGTCTCAAGGGAAAGGGAAGTCTCTTCCCTTCTGGGATATCTTAGTGTTCTTATAGCTGTGTAAAGACACCATGACCATGACACATCTACAGTTTTAGAGGTTTGGTTCATTATCATCATGGCAGGAATGCAGGCAGACATGGTGTTGGAGAGATAGCTGAGAGTTCTGCATCTGGATATGAAGGCAGCAAGGAGAGAGAGAGAGACACTGGGCCTGGCTTGAGCACCTTAAACCTCAAAGCCCACCCCCAGTGACACACTCCAACAAGGCCACACCTCCTAATAGTGCCACTCCCTACAAGCCTACCAGGAGCTTTTTCATTCAAATCAGCAAGTGGGTGTGTGATACTTTTCATTCATGCTATCAGGGAGTCTTGCAGAAATGCCTCATCTCACTTTGCTATGTTTCTGACTTCATTCCTACATTTTTTCCCACAATTTTAGCATCTTAAAATGGTACTCTCTTGATACAGTGATAAAGTGGACTTGAGAAAGATAAAGTTTAGGCAAGGAAGCCAGATAACGCAGGTGAAGCAGAGTGAGGACATAAAGCAGTCTGGGGGGAAGGTATTTCTTTGTTCTGAGGGATCTGAAATTGGTAGAAAGGGGACCTGACTGGGTTATGTGCACCAGAGTCCATTTAAATAGAGAATGCCTTGGGAAAAGAGGCATTTGGCCCAAGGAGGAGTCCATTTTTATCTCAAGTATGATGGGATTGCGACATAGATATAAGAACATAATGGGAAACCAGACTAGAGTCATTTTATCAGAGAGAGAAGAGCCTTTATCTGTATGTTCTCTAGGGTGGGGCTAGGATCCAGGAGTGAACATTAAAGCAAAGAATACTTAGTCTCAATGTGAAGAGGACTTTTGCAATAATTACAGTGTTCCAGATTTGGAATGGGCTACCTCAAAAGGGTGCCGAGTGCCCTTACTCACTGAAAACATTTGGGTTGGGATTAAGTCACCCTCAATTAGGGTGATGTAATGAGATTCCTGGGACTGTTTCAACAGGCTTTTGCTGTGCTCCAGCCATGTTGAAGCTGGAAGAAAGAAAAGGCAGAACCTATTCTCCCAGAAAAAAAACAATTCACAGTGCAGACTGACATGCAAGCAGACCTGTGTCATAACGTGCACAAATAAATGTGGGTGAAATTCTGAGAGTTCAAAATAAATGGGCTCTCAGTTTTGTTTTAATTTCAAGATTGCTGGATTCCATACCTTGAAGTCATTCCTCTGGGGGCATATGAGTTCTTTCTTTCTTTTCTTTCAAAGGTTTTCTTAATTATTATATATTTGTTTGTCTCTCTGTGCATGTACACAGTGTTTATAAACAGATTACTTCCATTATGATTAAATGTTACTGTTTTTACATCTGATTAAGGGAAAAATCTTTCATTCTGCCAGTGTGGGCTCATTGCCATTTTATCATCTTGAAATGATTCACCTTTCTGTCTGTTCTGCTTTGTAAGAACTCTTGAAAGGGAATAATTTAGGCCAGAGTTCTAGTGGGGCAGCAGAAGTCTGTTACATGGTAGAAAAGAGACACCTGGCCAAGGTGCCCCAGGCAGCTTTGTGTAGGGAGCTCTGGTTAACTCCTTGCTTGCAATACTGAATTGGAGGGACAGAAACAGGGCCCATTCAATGAACTTTGTAGAAACTGTTTCATAGTGAGCACAGCATTGAAAAGTTGCTCAAAAGCACCATCAGGATGTGGTGGCTGGCTCCTCTAGGCCTCCATCTTTGGAATGGGCATCTCTTAAACTCTCTTTCAATTTTACAATGGGGGTTGGGGGTTGGCAGGGCAATCCCCATTTGTACTGAGGCCCACAAGAGATTATCATATTCACACTACAAGAAGATGCTCCTCTGTCTGGGGCTCTTATTTCAGCTTCCAATGAGCGTTTGGTCACTTACACTAGCCAAGTTTCTTCTTATGTACTCCACTGTGCCTACAACTCTTGCAGTAGAAGGTCCATGTTCTCTAAGCTTTGCCCCTGCTTCCATGCTTTCCTGAAAATCTTTATAGTCTATGGAACTTGGAAGGCAGTAGAGTTGAGATGGAAACTACTTCAGAAAAATTGTTCCTTGCTTTCCCTACCATTGTGACAAAACACCCAGCAAAAGCAACTTATGGGAGAGGGATTTATTTTGGCTGTGTTTCTGGGAATGTAAGTCTACCATGGCAAGATGGCCTAGGTCTATGGCAATAGGAACTAGTGGTATGGCTGGTTCGTGTCTTGCTGGATCAGGAAGCAAAGAGCTGAGAGCAGAACCACAGCAGATACAACTTTCCTGGCCTGCACGCCCAGCAACACAATTCTGCTAGCTAGGGTACAATGTGAACGGCCCCACAAAGGCCTTACAGCAGTGCCGTCTGCGGAATGAAGCTTCGAATGCGTGAGCCTGATGAGGCATATTGCATCGAAGCCACAACAATTGTTTTCTTTCTGCTCTGGCATCTGCTCTCCGTTGTCTTCAGTAGACCAAGTGTGGGGCCATGTGCCAATCTCCCGTTGGGGGCAGATCCTCTCCCATTCAGAGATAATTTGTAATCTAGTTTACAGATTACAATTTTATAAGAATCTTCTTCCCAGCAACCATGACTGAGTGTTCTTGGAAGTGACAGGAGAACTGAGACTAACACTACCCATTGTAACAACTGTTTATACACACCGGAAAATATGGAGGTATCACCCCCCCCCTCTAAAGGCAGATTTGGTAAAGAGATGAGAGTTAATCAGGTTAGGATGAAGCAGGAGACACCGATCATCAGAAGAAATAATTCAATAGTGCCATAAATTATTCACTGCTTTTGGCCACATGTGCGTCTAGGACAAAATTCCCAAGGGATCTAGAAAGAAATACGTTTGGTAGTACATGGTACTAAACAGGAAATGGGAATAAATACTTGAAATGTTAATTGAGGGCTCTTATTTCTAATAAGGATGAAGTAGGAAGCATCAAGTCTCAGCAGAACCAAAGAATGTGGAACACATATGTGCAATTTTTTTTTAAATATATCTAAGATATAAAATACATCTTGACATATGAGTACTTTAAAATGTTTTGTTTACATTAACATTATGATGTATTCTATTTATACAGATCATTCATGAATTTCTTATTTTAAATTTTCCTACTTGCCAAAATTTCTAATGTCAAATTCAAAGCTTTCAGTAGTTTGAAATCTTTGGTGACATATTTATTTACAGAATCAAAAGTGATATCCTACTCTAACACAGCTGTTTTGACTTACGGGTCACAACCCCTTTAGGGGTCAAGTGACCCTTTCACAAGGTTCTCTTAAGACCATCAAAAAACACAGACATCACATTCTGGTTCATAACAGTAGCAAAGTTACAGTTATGAAATAGAAACAAGTGGGGCTGACCACAACCTGAGGAACTAACTGTAGGAGAGGGTCACAGTGTTAGGGAGATTTAGAACCACTGGTCTAAGGTTTGACATTCTCAGCTGGTCAAACACAGGGAATGTCTGCTTTCTCTCTCATTTTGGTGCTCAACTACAAGGAAGTGTCCCTTAATCTCCTTATTGCCAGTTTGTTAATAGTTTCTTCCTCCTCTTCTTCTTTTTCTCCTCCTTCTCTTCCTTCTTCTCCTCTTCTCTTCTTCCTCCTCCTCCTGCTCCTCCTCTTCCTCCTCCTTCTGTACATGATTTTATTGCTCAAAATGTTCCCAAATTCAAGACTAAGATGATTTCTAAATGTGAGAAGTCTCCATGTGCTTGAAGGGAGAAAAAAGCAGATGTGTTCAGCAAGCTTCATCTAATTGGGAATTATCGTAGTGTTAGTATTACCTGGAAGTTCAAAATGAAGGCGTAAACATTATGTATGCTCTAATCCTACATTTTCCCCAAGGCATAGATTCAGTATTATTTAATGTACATTTCATGGTGACTTTATGGAACACAATACTTCACATAATGAAATTGACTCTGCATATACATGATATTTACCTACTTATATAATCATTTTGTATTTTCATGTTTATTTTGTGTAGACTTTATCATTACATGTACATATGTTGTTTGGGGGATATTAAATAGATATGATGAACAAAACACAGAATTAATTAAAGGAAGGAGAAGCACCTCCTCCTGGAAGAGCATCCCTTTTGGCCATTTTCTTAACTAAGGAAATTTGCCAGTTCTGGGTAATGACTGAAGGTTGAGGGCTGGACAGAGACCAGGAAACCTTTTGGTGGTTGTACAAGGCTGCGGGACAAAGCAGAAACTCAGCAGCTGTGCATCTGAGTTTATTTTCTGAATCCCTGTGTGTGAGGCTTGAAACCTTTTGACAGGCTCATTATGGGGTTTGAATGAGGATGTCTCCTATATTTAAACATACGGTGGGTGTTGACAGCCAGCCCCGGATTGTCCCAAGACAATTTAGCAGCCCTGCTACCTGCTGTTATGGCAGCAAACAAGCCTCAACCAGTTACTCTCTGGAGGATGCCTGGTCACTCCCTCCATAGCTAAAAAGTCTCTCTCTCTTTTAATTTATTTATTATTTATACAACTTTCTGCCTGCATGTGTGCCTGTGCACCAGAAGAGGGCACTAGATTTCACTATAGACGGTTGTGAGCCACCATGTGGTTGTTGGGAATTGAACTCAGGACCTTGGTCTTGACCAGTGGTCAAGGCCAGTGGTCTTAACCTTTGAGCCATCTCTCCAGCCCCCTAAAAAGTCTCTTTTCACCTTAAGAACATTTGGCTTTTCAATAACTTTGGGTATAAAGGACGAACAAGTTGTTTGCTGAGGATATGCTTTTGAGAGCTTTTTAATGTGCTCAGAACTATGTTTGCTGCCATGCTATATACAAACGCAATTCATTAATAGGGATAAACTTGGAGAGAGAGGCCAAGTTATATCTCCCATTATATAGTCTTCTGTATATGTTGTCAAAGCTAAGCCTGAAGTAAGAACTGAAAACAAGGTTAAAGTAAACTGGAAATTTGTTAAGCATAAAATAACATTCAAAACCCTCTGTAGTAAAATTGATGGTTTTGTTGGAGGCTGAGGTTCCAGAACAGTGTCTGTTTTTGGCTTCCAGGCCCAGAAGATATGTGAGGTTTTCCTATGGAGACGGAACTTGGGGGACTGGCCTACTTTGAAGAGGCAAGTGTCCAGCCTGTTCACAGTTTGTTCAGGGTCCTGGCAGCAGGCAAGGTGAAGTGCAGTTCTTTGCCCAGTGAACAATGTAGCCTCATTTGAAGCAGGTTCTGGGGAGAGTCTGTTGGTGTGGTGCCTGTCTTCTATGAAAAACTGGCTGCTGCCTGAAACTGGCAGTCTCCATCTGTCATGGAAAGCTTTTCCTTGTTCCCATTTTCCATTAAATACCTTTCATGACATGTTCAAAAGATATTACTGTGAGGGCCATAATCTGGTCTTTTAAGTACTTAAAAATATACTTGATTTTGAATATGTTTTTACTTTAAACAAATTTCAAGTTTACTTTAAATTTGTTTTCAGTTCTTACTTCAGGCTTAGCTTTGACAACATATAGAGAAGACTATATAATGGGAAATATAAATTGGCCTATCAACTCCAAGTTTATCCCTATAAATAAGTTATGTTTGTATATAGCATGACAGTTCTGAGCACATTAAAAATTTTGATTATGTATAAAATAATTGACCATTAATTTGTATGTCTTAATTATCTTCAACAGTTTACAATAAATTAGCAACTCCTATAAGAATAGGATTTCATAATTTTATCCCTATTAAATTTGAGCCTTAAATTTATAATGTTTGAATTGAAGAGTCTTTGCTATCAAAATAAACTTTAAGCCATGAACACAGTTGATGGAGCGACTAGGAACCTCATTTTTCTAATCCCTTTATAATATACTTTTACGAAAATATAAGTTTATTATATGACTCAGTTTTTCCAAATGGCTAAACTTAACAAAACTATCAAAGGCATAAGTGGTTAGACATATAACTGTAAGTCAGTTTCTGCTAGCCTGAATATAGCATTATGACATTAGAAACTTATAATCTTAATAATCAAACATATGTTATTGGTAAGTCCTATTTTTCATAAACATTGTTTACAGTTTTTTTCCATTTGTTATTCTTTTTTTTTACTTTTAGGACAAAAGTCATCATATAATATTTACCCTTATCCAAAACATTTTAGAGGCCCAGTGTTGCTTCCTTAGTCTAGGGAAAACAAAGTAAAACAAAATATCTTGGGTCTCTGCTGTTGCCTTCTAATTTTAAAAAAACAAAACTATTTTCCTAAACAAGAATTGAACCCAAGTTACATATATATCTAAGTTACATGTTGTAGCAAATTAAGATTACCTATACATAGAGTTTCTAACTATTAATCTTTTTTTTTTACAAGTTTTAAGCTAACTTTTGTTTGGAATTGTCTGTACAATTAACAACAACAACAACAACAAAAAACCAACCAAACAAACAAACACAATCCCCCAGTGGTCTTTCAAATCTTGAAATAAAAAGTTTACATTTCAGCAAAATCTTCAAAGATATCATAACCTTGAATGAAAGAACCATTTGTAAATAAAATAAAAAATGGGGAAGGCATTCAGAATTTAAACATCTATGATTACATTTTTAACTATTTAAATTTTATACACATATTTTTCTTGATTAAAAAATTATATACTATCAAATAAACAATAGTAACTTCTTTGTTTGTTTGTTTGCTTGTTTATTTCAAGACAGGATTTCTTGGTGTAGCCCTGGTTGTCCTGGGCTTGCTTTCTAGACCAGGTTGGACTCAGTTACAGAAATCCACCTGCCTCTGCCTCTCAGATGCTGGAACACAGGCATGCACCACTGCTCCTGGCTGCAATAATAGCTTCTAATGGAAATACTCTACCTCTTAGCCGTTCTCAAACATATAGTGTCTTTCTCCTGGGCCATCCTTTTATTTTCCTTTTCCCTTTTACGGAACTAGGTGCCAGTAAGACCCAGGACAGAGTCCTTGGAGGAAACTTAGACAAATATACTAAAGTTGGCAGCCCAAGTCCCATCGCCAGAGCCAGCTTTTCAGGAAAATGTTATGTGACAATTTTCCAATATCACCTAAAAGATGAACCTAGTTAAGACTGAATACAGTTACCAGAGGGAGGGACAAGAGTGGAGAGCAAAGAATGCGTAGAGGTAAGGTACCACTGGTCCGAAGGACCACTGCTTGTGCAATGGCAGATATTGTGACAATTCGTAAGAATTTGGAAATTGAATGTGCCATTTTTGGCAATTAGGCCTGCTGGTTGAGCTTATTTGTGACCTAGCCATATTGCAGTAAGAAAGTAGGTGGCTTAATCATATCCCTGAGTCAATGGAGGGAAAAGATCTGAGAAGTCAGGCCAGAGGAGTCAAGAAGTCTAATTGTGAATGAGAAGAGCTCATGGTGAGTTAGAGGGAAGAAGGAAGCTCCCTTCAAGAAAGAGTGGCAGTAAAGAATTTCCAGGAGCAGAGCCAAGAGGAGGTAGGGGAGATTTAGAAAAGATTTTCCCTTTCAAGTCCAGATATTAGAGGCTGCAAAAAGGAGTCACCAGCCAAAGGGTTCTAATAAGTAGGAAGATAGAGACATAGAGTACAACACAATAGGAGTAAGTGCCATAGGACAGGGTCTCAATACAACGGCATCTCCAGGGCATCAAGACTTGCCAAAGAGATGGCTAGGATCACAGTGCACAGTCACCCTTTGTCCATGTGATGGGGTGCCCAAAAGGATATGGGGAGACTTCCTGACATACCAAAAGGACTTTCATTGAGTGAGCAGAGAGAGGCAGAGAATACAACTCCAAAACGACATTTACCTGAGTCTGTGAGGAGAGATGGGTGGGCAGAGAAGGTAGAGAAGATGAGCAGTGGGAGAGATGAACTCTAAATTTGGAATTGAATATGGTCAGTAGCCGAAGTCAACAGAGGCAAGTGATCTGTACCCAAGAGGGCCAAGTCAGAAGTTTGGTTCTGTTATAGTAAGGACAGGTATTTAGGAGCCCTGAGCATCCCTCTTGGGTTTCAGCACCAGGTGTAGGTAAGGTGCAGTGAAACCACCAACCTAGGTCACTCTGTGGGTAGAAAGACAATTTATTGGAGGACTCAAACTTCCAGGCTGCACCCTGCAGAAAAGCCTTGCCAATTTTATTAGGATGGTAGTGGTGGGATAAGGCATGAGAGACAGAACAGCTTGAGAGTAAGCATGGAGTCTTTGATCTGTTGCAGGTTGTTTGGGTTATCAGGAACTAGATGCCATTTGCTTGAGGTAGTTGACTATTGGGGGCAGATATCCTGGTAAACATAAAGCTGCCTCATGAGATTCATGAGAAAGGCTGAGCTTAGGTTTCCGTTTACACAACAGTAGCCGTTTTGTTTACCTGGTCAGGGTCAGTCCTGCCTAGGCTGGCCTGGGCCACCATTTAGGACATTTAAACAGTATTGCCATTTGGGGGTGCTGGCTTTGGACCTGCTGACACTCAGCAAAGTAGACAGCTTGTTTTGCACAGAAAGCATTCACATTCTTTTGGATGAGAACCACTTCCCTATTTATGAATGAAGTCTTCATTCATTTATCTAGAACAGCTCTGAAAGTCCTGGTCGTCATGTGTCCTTTGCTCTGAGATTCTGCTAGAAAGTGTAGTATGCTTAACCCAATGGACTCTTTGCTGAGGCTTCCCAAATTGAAACGTATTAACTAGAACATCAAGGCTCTGCTTATTCCATGATAAATGGTGCTCATAATATGACCTTGATTACTGCAAGATCAGGAAGTATCTTATGAATCATCATAGACTAATTGATTCAATATGATTTTTTTCTATTGAGCATATTTGCATTATTCCAAACCTTTAAAGTTGGCACCCTAGGAGAGGCCCTTGAGGGAAAGGCTCTGGAGCTATTTGTTGGAGTCTAGTGAGGTATACTCACAACACTTGGAAAAGTAAGAGCTCATGAAATAACAAACAAAAGAAGTGGGGGCAGAGTATTTTTGGAATCTGATTATGTCCCACCCCAAGTTATTTCACATTGTGTAAAACCATGCAGTTCTTACATTCTGCTAAGAGACTTCACTCTATGAACAGCTTTTGACTGACATTTTAAGGACAGAAGATGGGCAGTGGGTGGGCTCACGAATGGCCACATCTCTCTGGCACCACCCATGTGGCACACACTAATGATGACTTTATTTCTGGAAGTAAAAAGAGTGACGCCTTTTAATTATCAAGGTGAACTGGGGCTGTAAGGCCACATGGGCCTATTAAAGTCCTAACAGGCAAACCAGGCCCAAGAACTTATGGACATAGCAGACTAAGAGAATGCTGCTATGTCTTTACCTGGACCACCCAGAGAGGTGGACACCTAGCACTGTGATGGGGTCAAACCTGTCATCAGCACTGGACAAACAGAAAGAAAATTCCCAGGGGTTTCCATGTGTCTTGGTACCCACTGTTCATGTGGTCTCCTCCCATCATCATCATCATCTGCCTGCCCTCCTGCCTGCCTCTGCCGTTCAACTGTCCACCTAGTCATTCCTCTGCACATGGTCCAGCCCTTCACTTCATTTGTTGCTTCAACTCAACTCTAACCCCATGGCCTGACTCAACAGCAGACACTGCAGCTTCTCCAGCAAGATCTCTAACCCTTAAGCTCCTCAACCATTCAGCCAGTCACCAATGCAGGGGCTATGTGCAATTCTATCAGCTTTCTTGCTTCTAAAACCTGAACTTAGATAGATAGATAGATAGATAGATAGATAGATAGATAGATAGATAGATAGATAGATAGATAGATAGATAGATAGATAGATAGCTCTCTCATTCTCTCCCAATCCCACCCTCCCTCATCTTCTCTCTGCCCCTTTCCAAGTCCACAGATAGGGGAGGACCTTCTCCCCTTTCATCTGACCCTAGCTTATCAGGTATCTTCAGGCCTGGCTGCAAAGTCCTCCTCTGTGGCCTAGTAGGGTTGCTCCTCCCTCGGGGGTGGGGGTGTCAAAGAGCCAGCCATTGAGTCGGGTCAGAAATAGTCCTTGTTCCCTTCCTAGGATACACACTTGGATACTGAGCTACCATGGGCTACATCTGAGCAGGGGTTCTAGGTTATATCCATACATGGTCCTTGGTTGGAGAAACAGTCTCAGAAAAGACCCCTGTGCCCTGATATATTTGGTTTTGTGGAGCTCCTGTCCTCTCCAGGTCATACTAACTCCCCCTTCTTTCATATGATTCCATGCCCTCTGCCCAAGGTTTGGTTATGAGTCTCAGTATCTGCTCTGATATACTGCTAGGTAGAGTCTTCCAGAGGCCCTCTGTGGTAGACTCCTGTCCTGTTACTTGTTTTCTCCTACATCCAATGTCCATCCCATTTGTCATCTTACCCAGGGTCCTCTTTCTTGTTTATCTTCTTTAGGTATACAGATTTTAGTATGTTTGTCCTAATCTAGTAACCACTTATAAGTGAGTATATACCATGTGTGTCTTTCTCCTTCTGGGATACCTCACTTAGAGTGATCTTTTCTAGATCTCATCATTTGCCTGCAAATTGTATGGTTTCCTTGCTTTTAATTGCTGAGTAGTATTCCATTGTGTAAAAGTACCACAATTTCTGTATCCATTCCTCTGATGATGGACATCTGGGTTGTTTCCAGGTTCTGGCTATTACAAATAAAGGTGCTATAAACATGGTTGAGCAAATGTCCTTGTTGTATACTTGAGCATCTTTCGGATATATGCCTAGGAGGGGTATAGCTGGATCTCGAGGAAGCGCTATTCCTAATTATCTGAGAAAGCACCAGATTGATTTCCAAAGTGCTCCTACGAGTTTACATTCCCACGAGCAATGAAAGATGGTTCCCCTTTCTCCATAACCTCTCCAGCATGTGTTGTCACTTGAGATTTTGATCTTAGCCATTCTGGTGGGTGTAAGGTGAAATTTCAGGGTTGTTTTTGATTTGCATCTCTCTGATGGCTAAGGACATTGAGCATCTCTTTAAGTGTTTCTCTGCCATTCTCTATTCCTCTACAGAGAGTTCTCTGTTTAGCTCCATACCCCATTTTTTAATTGTATTGCTTGGTTTATTGCTTTTTAACTTCTTTAGTTCTTTATATATTCTGGATATCAGCCCTCTGTCAGAAAAAGGGTTGGTGAAGATCCTTTCCCAGTCTGTGTGCTGTCATTTTGTTCTGACAACAGTGTCTTTTGCTTTACAGAAGCTTTTCAGTTTCATGAGGTCCCATTTATTGATTGTTGCTCTTAGAGCCTGTGTTGTTGGTGTTCTGTTCAGGAAGTTGTCTCCTGTGCCAATGAGTTCTAGGCTCTTCCCCACTTTTTCTTCTAACCGATTTAGTGTATCTAGTTTTATGTTGAGATCTTTGATCCACTTGGACTTTAGTTTTGTGTGGGGTGACAAATATGGATCTTTTTTCATTTTTCTGCATGTAGACATCCAGTTGGACCAGCATCATTTGTTGAAGATGCTGTCTTTTTTCCATTGAATG
>CM053753.1:26418601-26473078 GCA_028658305.1 Pachyuromys duprasi | reverse complement strand
TTGTTGTACAGGATCATTTTGGAAATTCTGGGTTTTTGTTTCTCCATATGAAGCTGAGAGTTTTTCTTTCAAGGTCTACAAAGAATTGTGTTGGTATTTTGATGGGAATTTCATTGAATCTGTAGATTGCTTTTGGCAGAATGGCCATTTTCACTAGGTTAATCCTACTGACCCATGAGCACAGGAGATCTTTCCGACTTCTGATATCTTCTTCAATTTCTTTCTTCAGAGACTTAAAGTTTTGTTCAAACAGGTCTTTCACTTGCTGGGTTAGAGTCACCCCAAAGTACTTTATGTTATTAGTAGCTATTGTGAAGGGTATTGTTTCCCTGATTTCTTTCTCGGCCCTTTTGTCTTTGGTATAGAGGAAGGCTTCTGTTATTTTTTTGAGTTGATTTTGTATCCAGGCACTTTGCTGAAGGTGTTTATCAGCTGAAGGAGTTCTCTGGTTGAATTTTTGGGGTCACTCATGTATACTATCATATCATCTGCAAATAGTGAAACTTGAACCTCTTCCTTTCTGTTTTGTATCCACTTGATCTCCTTTAGTTGTCTTATTGCTCTAGCTAGGACTTAAAGTACTATGTTGAAGAGATATGGAGACAATGGGCAGCTTTGCCTTGTCCCTGATGTCAGTGGGATTGATTTAAGTTTCTCTCCATTAAGTTTGATGTTGGCTATAGGCTTGCTGCATATTGCCTTTACTATGTTTAGGTACGTGCCTTGTATCCCTGATCTCTCCAAGACTTTAAACATGAATGAGTGTTGGATTTTGTCAAATCCTTTTTTGGCATCTAAGGAGATGATCACGTGGTTTTTCTCCTTCATTTTGTTTATATGGTGGGTTACATTGATGGATTTCCGTATGTTGGACCACGCTTGCATGCCTGGGATGAAGCCTACTTGGTAATGGTGGATGATATCTTTGATCTATTCTTGGATTAAGTTTGCAAGTATTTTATTGAGTATTTTTGCATCAATGTTCATAAGAGAGATAGGTCTGAAGTTCTTTTTTTTGTTGTTGGGTCTTTGTGTGGTTTAGGTATTAAGGTGACTGTGGCTTCACAGAATGAGTTTGGTAATGTTCCTTCTGTTTCTATTTTGTGGAATAGTTTGAAGAGAATTGGAGTTAACACTTCCTTGAAGGTCTGTAGAATTCTGTGCTGAATCCATCTGGCCAGGGCTTTTTTTTGGTAGGGATACTGTTGGTGACTGCTTCAATTTCCTTGGAGGATATAGGACTATTGAATCTTTTTACCTGATCTTGACTTAATTTTGGTAGATGGAATCTATTAAGAAAATTGTCCATTTCTTTTAGATTTTCAACTTTTGTGGCATATAGGCTTTTGTATGACCTAATGATTGTTTGGATTTCCTCAGTGTCTGTTGTTACGTCACCCTTTTCATTTCTGATTTTGTTGATTTGTATAGTTTCTCTCTGCCTTTTAGTTAGTTTGGCTAAGGGTTTGTCTATCTTGTTGATTTTCTCTTGGTGTCATTGATTCTTTAATAGTTTTATTTGTTTCTAATTGATTGATTTCAGCCCTGAATTTGATTCTTTCCAGCCATCTGCTCCTCTTGTGTGTATTTGCTTCTATGTTTTCTAGGGCTTTCAGTTGGGCCATTAAGTTGCTTGTATGAGATGTTACCAATTTCTTCTTGAAGGCACTTAGTGAGTGCCTCTGAGGCAGTGCTCAGAGGCAGTTCCTCTGAGCACTGCTTTCATTGTGTCCCATAAATTATAGGGTATGTTGTGCCTTCATTTTTATTGAATTCTAGGAAGTATTTAATTTCTTGCTTTCTTTCTTCCTTAACCCAGCTATCATTGATCAGTAAGTTGTTCAGTTTCCATGTGCGTGTAGGCTTTTTGATATTTCTATTGTTGTTGAGGTTCAGCTTTAGTCTATAGTGGTCAGATAGAATAAAGGGGATTATTTCAATCTTCTTGTATCTGTTGAGGCTTGCTTTGTGACTGACTATATGGTCTATTTTGGAGAAGGTTCCATGAGGTGCTGAAAAGAAGGTATATTCTTTTGAGTTTGGGTGAAAAATTCTGTAAACATCTCCTAGGTCCATTTGAGTTAAGGCCTCTGTAAGTTCCTTTATTTCCCTATTTGGTTTCTGTCTAGATGATCTGTCTCTTGGTGAGGGTGGAGTGTTGAAGTCTCCCACTATTAAGGTGCTGGGATCGATGTATGATTTAAGCTTTAATAATGTTTCATTTATGAATGTAGGCACTCTTATATTTGGGGCATAGGTGTTCAGAATTGTGATGTCTTCTTGGTGGATTTTTCTTTTGATGAGAATGTAGTATCCCTCCTCATCTTTTTGATTAATTTTGGTTGAAAGTCTATTTTATTACATATTAGGATAGCTACCCAGCTTGTTTTCTGGGTTCATTTGCTTGGAAAACATTTTTCTAGCCCTTTTCTCCGAGGTAGTGTTTATCTTTGTTGCATAGGTGTGTTTCTTGGATGCAACAGAATGTTGGATCCTGTTTCTGCACCCATTCTGTTAGTCTGTGTCTCTTGCATTTCTTGTCTTTGGTAATACAACTTCCACGCTTTAAAATTTATACACCTAAGGGCTAGAAAGATGGCTCAACAGTTAAGGGCGCTTACTGCTCTTACAGAGGACCCAGGTTCAGGTCCCAGCACTCACATGGCAATTTATATCTGCCTATAACTCCAGTTCCAGGCTATCTGACACCCTCTTCTGGCTTCCATGGGCATCTTAATGCATGAGGTACATATACATACACTCAGGCACACACACATTCACATAAAAATACATAAATAAATTTCTTTTTCAAATTACATATTAACTCCATAACTGATTATTATACATTGCATTTAAGTTTTAGGGAACCAGTTTATAACTTAGTATTATAAAATATCAGTTTATAATCTGCCACTCAGTAATTTAATTTGACCTCATCCCTTCATTTTCCATGTAGTTATATGTCATTTTACAATGTTTTATTATAATTTTATAAAACATATAGCTATTAGCGATAGAAAGCATTGTTCTGATAGACAAATAGAAAAAACAAGCAGGATGCAAAAGCAGCGGCTACGTAATCCTAGCTGGGAAACATTAAGCCCCTGAAGTATGTTTAGAAGAAGTCAAACAAGGGACAGACATATGAAGTGTGCAAATACGCAAATGGAGCTCAGCTCTAAATGTCCAATGTAATTGTGAATCTATAGTCTCTTATAGACTCTTTCTTTTATATTTCAGTATTCATTCAGATAATTTAAGAGCATATAAAATAAGTATGAGACTGTTAGTAACTAATCAACGGGATCCCACATCTGGTGAGTTGTACCAAAAAGGGTCTAGAGTAAGGGCCCTCAACCTTCCTAATGCTGTGACCCTTTAATCTACTTCCTCCTGCTGCGGCGATCCCCAAGTATTTTCTTTGCTGCTTCATAACTGTAATTTAGCTTGTTAGGCCCAATTGGGGGGACCCTAACTTCCTTAGGGGGCAAGAGAACTCAGGGGACCAAGCTTCGATGCAATAAACAAGAGGACATTTTATTTGATCCATCGCAATGGGACTGCCCCCCCCCAAAAGCAGCAAGGGACAGCAAGGAGAGACAGAAGGCTGAAGTTTTTAAAGGGAGAAGGGTGGGAATCTCAGGGGTTGCAGGCTTGGCAACACTGGATTGGGTAGTTGACTTTTAAATTGATTGGTTCATGTTAGATGCCAAGTCCATCTGATCCTGCCCCAGTGTGGGTGGGGTCTTGTTTTCTCTTCTTTCTGCTTTCTGCAAAAGTGCTAGGAGAATTTACTTTAACATGTGGTACAGAATTTATAAAGCAACCTGTAAAGCTAGCCTGATCCTTTCAAGCTACTCTTGTGAATTGTAATATAAATATCTGATATTCAAGATACCTGACATATGACACCTATGAAATGGTCGCATGACCCCTGTGAAAGGGTCATGTGACCCCCTAAGCGTTTGCAACCCAGAGGTTGAGGACCACTGGTCTAGAAGTTTTTGATGAATTCTGTACTTTCCTGAAACACACTTTTTTTTCTTTCTTATTCTTAGGTAGAACAAAGGCCTTTTTAGTGTCGATGAAATTAATCGTGATTCATGTGTGTGATAAAGAAGAGTCAAGAGAGAGAGAGAGAGAGAGACAGAGAGAGACACAGATAGAGAGACAGAGAAAGAGAGAGAGAGGTGCATTTCTGCAGGTGTCCACACCTATGCATTATAATTGAAGAGTTCAGAGGAGGAAACCCCGAGTCCTGTTCTGTGATTTTTCACCTTAATCCTTTGAAAAATGGTCTCTGTCTCTCTTTTTAAGAAAGGGTCTCTTACTAAATTCAGTGTTAGATTGGCAGCCCCAAACTCCAGCAACCCCTCTGCCTCCATCCCAACAGTAGTAGGAGCCTTGCCAGGGGTTTGTTTTTTTTTTTTTAATCCAAAAGAAAATTGAAATCCATCCAAACTTGGACCAAATTTGCACAGCGAGCATTCTGACCCATGGAGCCACCTACTCAGTCTTTCTCGTTTTGTTGCGTTTTTTTTTTAACACAGGGTTTTGCCGTGATGCTTAGGCTGGCATCAAACCCATTGGGGCACCCCCTTAGCCTCTTGAATGCTGAGATTATAATCATGTGTCACCAGAGCTATGATGAGTTTGGAAATGGAAAATGCTGCCATTCTAAAACTTAGCCCTCAGACAGCAGGCTTGCTAAGGCTAATGGCAAAGCAGAAAGGGAAGAGAAAGTGACATATGCTGAAAAGAAATGGCTCGCTTTCGTACCTAACGCCTTACTTCATTCTCATGCTAAAAACAGCCATAAGCAGGTGTTTTCTAACTCTACCCCATCTGTGGCAGATCTCCATTGTCTGTCCTGGTGGAACATAGCTGGGTTGGGTGAACTTCTCATGTAGTATGCCTCACCTGCACCCCTCTATGATGGACTGTGGGTACTTCCCAGCCTGGGCAGGCACACACATGAAAAGCTCCCTAGATTTCTAAGAACCATTAGAGGGTATGTTTTATTTTCATACCCTCTTTTGGATCCAAAACTTTCGTATTTGTTAGCCTAAGCTCATTGTCACATACTTCATGAGACATTTTATTTTAAGCCTCATACATCAACCTTAACATGATGTTCTTGGAGAAATTATAAAATGACTGCTTTAACGTTTTTTTATTGAATTAGGACATATATTACAACATCTGTTTCATAGTTACTATAATAAATAATGTTTTAGTTCTCAAGGCTGAGTTATAAAAATAATTGATTTTGACATTAGCCCATCTAGTTAATATGGTTTATAAAATGTTTGAAAAATTCCACATAACACAATTGCCTGACAAAAGAACCAATCTGCACAAGAGGAAGAGCTTAGAGTTGTCTCTGCAGAGTTTGTTAGAAACAATTACTAAAAGACTAGAAAGGGTATCAGCTGTCCCTTCCCATGTTTGTTTATCCGCCCAGTGGAGCTGATGGTGAATGTCTGGTATTTGTTTCTATGGTTATAAACTGTCCCACCCTTCTGGACATTTACATTGAATCAGCCAGCCAGCTAGTTCTGAAAAGAAAAAAAAAAAAGAGTCTGGGAGTAATTAAAATATGAGCTATAATTTTTTTGCCATTGTACCATTTTTTTCTTTCAGACTCTTAACAAATTTCAACAAATCTGAAACAAGACCAACATATTAGCAAATAAGGAACTTATTAGTAATTGATTCCATCTATTAAGGCTGTGTGAATAAGGTGCTCCCACCAGTTGTGTTTACAACAGGCTACAAACACGCTTCTTCGGCTCTGGCCCCATGGTGAATTGTAAAAGGAGTCCTGAAGGCTCCTGGGAGGTGGGAACAAACACACCAATTGGTTCAGAAGGGTTCCAATAGTGAGAGAAGCCAGCAAGCTGGGAGAAGCCTAGCACCCGTCACTCCATTTTGTCCTCCAATGCTTGCTCCAGAAACCCACACTGAAAAACAATTTCAGGTGCAGGCTGAAGTAAGCCTTCAAGGAAGGCTTTGGCCTGCATAGCATTAGCACTAAAAGCTTTAGTATCCGGAGCAGTGAGCACTGTGCAACCTGCTGCCCATCCAGCAGGAAGACAGGGACAGGATATGTCTAGCAGTAACCAATCAATGGCATGGTGCCTCACTGTGGCCTCTCCACTATTGTTGGAGCCGTGTTGGCTAAACTAGCCATTTCTGTTCTGTGTAGGAAGGAGAGGTTGTAGTTTTCAGAGAACCAGGAGTCTGAACCCTGCTTAGTAAGGCTGAGCCAATCACCCAAGTCTCTCAGACTTGCCTGTTGCCCCAGCAGGGCCGTCCTGTTTTAAGAAGCCACCTAGTCCTGTTTACTGAGCAATCTGAAAGCCTACCAAGTATCTGAGACTATCTAAGAGTCTTAAAACTTACACAGGATTCCTTCAGATAACAGACCAGAAGGGTGAGAATAGTAACAGACTCAATTTTATTTAACTGTGACATTTCTTCCAATATCACGATATAGTCACATCCTCACCTGTGACACTGGGGAGTGTGTATGGGGGGGGAATAAAAAGAAAAAGGCAAAAGGGGGGGGCAGATGTTACCAAGTTGTAAGATTCACCTGTGGTGACTACTACCAACTAATGCCAATACCTACAACATATAAAGAATAAGCGGCGGAAATTAAAAGAATATTGCTTAATGAAGCATTCTTCTGGCCGTGTTACAAGCATATGTTATTTTGTTTTGTGTGGTTGTTACATCAGAATCTCTTTTTCTTACTCGGGAGGCTGTTGATAGAATGGCATCACTGAGAAGAGGCCTGTGCTTCACATCTTCACTGGGATTCCTGTTTGCCTCTCTCAGGGTAGTAACCTGTCAGACAGCGTCCGTGTCAACTGTTGCATCTCGGTGACATCAAAGGGCATCACAGGGAAGCCTTACACACTACTGAGTTACCATCACCACACCCTGCAGTGAACAGTCATTATGGAAGCCAGGTACTAATGAATGCTAAGCCAGTGTAGGGATGTCCCAGAAGGATGTGAAGATCTGAAATGGGGACAGGAAATGATGTAATATTTAACAGAGGTCATACTTAGCGACCACAAACATTAATAAATTTCTGTCAACACTCTCAATGGCTACTCCTAAAATAGCAATGAGATGATCCATCAGGCACAGAAATAGTCTAGAATTTCTGCTGGTAATATATATATATATATATATTCTTTAATTATTTTAAATATATAGAATGACAATGAGGTCTATACTTTGTTGTGTTGCATGTACCATAGACAAAGTATAGTCGTATAGTCAAGCAATCCTAAATCAGAAGGCTGCAGACTTAGGTGTTACTGTGGATTTCAGATCATTGAGAGTTTGCTGAATCCAACTATGTGACTTTACTCATGATGACGTCCATTTACACAAAATGGACATAAAGTAGTAAATATACTCTTTAAAGCAAAATCTCTGACAGCAGGCATCACTGATAATACAAATGAGCATAACCAGAGATGGGGGTAGTTACTGATGCTTCAACTGTTCTGAGCTACAACCCAGAAACAAGGACATTTTTAAAACTCAGTACAGAAATTGTTTAGAATTATAAGGGACTGTGTTGTAAATGGCAAGTTCATAGTTACTTTAAAAACTGTGTGCATCGTCTTTCTCTGTGGTCTCCTGATGGGACCTGATTGGCTAGGGTCAGATAGAAGGGAAGGAGGGCTTCCTCTATCAGTGGACTAGGGAAGGGGTATAGAGGGAGAAGAGGGAGGAAGGGTGGGTCTGGGAGGAGACGAGGGAGGGGACTACAGTCAGGATGCAAAGTAAATAAGTTGTAATAAGTAATACATTTAAAAAACTGTGTGTGTGTGTGTGTCTGCGCGTGCGCAGTGTACGCAGGTGAATGTCAGATAATCTTAAGCTGGAGCCAGAAGAAATTGTGAGCTGCCATGTGGGTGCTGGGAGCTCAACTCAAATCCTCTGAAAAAGTAGCAATGCTCTTAACTTCTGAGCCATCCCTCCAGCCCCCATGGTTAATTTTAAATTGAATTTTGACTAAGAATGTGAAATTACTTACAACTTCAAGTTGACAGCATCACTGTCAAAATGGCATTAAAAACTAGAATTTTTTTCTAATGTTGGGTGTGGAGGTGATCAATTTAACAAAAGTTATACTGTTCTTGCTGTAGATGAAGATAATTGCTGGGATTGTACCAGTTCCTTCATTTTCAGAGACTCAGAAATAAGACCTCTGAGGAGAGAAACAGAAATGGGGTAGGGGGAAAAATTAAATTTATTTTTCAGAAGTGGCCATCGCCCTGGATAACAATACACGTTCATGTATTGAGATGAAATACGGGTGCCGGTGAAGCCTGTTCTTCTGGAGGACTGTGATGATTTGTGAGGATTGAATCTTACTGCCTGAAACCCAAGTCTCTCCCTGGAAGACAAGATGGTTGTCTGGAGAGCCTCTTCTTTTTACCCTGACTGAATGCACCCACTCAATTTTGTTGTCAAGAACTGAATAACAAAAGAAGTGCAGCATCCAGCCCCTTCTGCATTTCTTTTTCACAGGGTGCTTAGGGGCCCTTAGGAGGACTAGTCCTGAGGTTCACCTGTCCTCTGTCAGGCTAATCACATGACAACTGTCAAAGTGACAGTATTGGTGTATGTCTTTCATGATCCAAGGGAAAAGTTCAATGCAAGAAAAGTCAGAGAAATAAGAGCTGTGACCCTTCAGTATTTCCATGGCCCTAAGAACACTGGGCAAACTTTTTCCATTAAAGAAAGAAAAACAAACAAACAAAAAACAGAAGCAGCATTGTGAAGTGGAGCAACAATTAACATTATTATTTTATCAGTCATTTATTCCAATAAAAAAAGTTTGGGGGTTATGATATAGACCCCTGTATTCGAATATGTGGATAATTTGCATGAGAATCTATATTCCCCCTTTCTCTCACTTTGATTCTTTTATTGTTATCTACAACTCATCATGTCTCTTTAGAATATGGCTTCTTTAGTATAAAGCTACTCCATAGTAATCTGGTATACACTTAAGAGGATATATATATATATATATATATATATATATATATATGTATGTATGTATGTATATATGTATATATACATACACACACATATATAAACCCTCTGATGTGTGTGTGTGTGTGTATGTAGTTACCACATTGGAAATAGTGTCATCAAAGCCCTCCTAATTTCTTTATACCACCCTCTGCCCTGCTTCAGTTTTCTTTGCTTCACACTGTGTCTTTGGTATCACAAGGCAAGGCAGGTATCACACAAAGATCAGGGTAATAAGGTATAAAAAAATGAAGAGAAAAAAAATCCCATGATATTAGCTGCACGCTTTGGGAGATTGTAGTGTGACTAAACATCTATGAGGCTCTTTCAATGCTCTATTACTGTGTGGCATGATTGTCTTCTAAAGACACTGACACTTAGAGAGATGTTGGACATTTCCAAAGTCACAAACTGCACTAGAGGTAGAGCATCAGCCACACATCCCCTAAAGCTATGTCTAACCCAGATTCGATTTGAGGACCAAGCTTGTGAATAAAAGCAAGCTCCTATCAACAGCAGCATTGCCTATATCTCCCATTCATGACACAGAGCTGATATGATATGGAAGAATGAGAGGTGAAGAGAATGTAATCATGGTTATTAGAGAGGAGAGTCCACAAGCACTGATAATTCCTACCAACAATCTCTAAACATTTGTCCTTTTACTCACAGACAAGTGTAGTCCTTATTCCTCACCAAGAAACTTGTCTTTGCAACAGATGGAGACTGTTACAGAAAACAACAACCAACCAAATGCAGAGCTGTGGAGCTAGAAAACCCTCCCCTACCTAGGGCTCAGGGAACATTGCAGAAGAAGGGGCAGAAAGACTGTAAGAGCAGGAGAATCAGGGAGTTTGCTGTGAGATTGTGTCTTAAGTGATAACATAAAGTCTCAACAATGTGACTGCCCAAGTGTGAGCTGAACAAAGACAACAACAGACATGCCAAAGTGGATGAAGAAAATCCCAAGAGGCCTCAACCCTGCATAAAGAACCAGAGTCAACTGAGTAAAGCTGAGAGTGGGCAAGGTGGTCTTCCCCAGAGAATAGGACACCAGTGGTTTTCCAGTGCCAAATGGACAGCCCTGAAAACATGCATACATACATACATGCATGTATGTATGTACTGAGCAGGTCATATTTAGGAACATGTCTGTATATACATAAACATATACACATGCAATAACAATGAGTGAAAAAAAGAGTTCATGGATTTGTAGAAGAGTGTGGAGGAGCATGTGGGAAGTTGTGGGGAGAGGAAAAGGAATGGAGAAATGTTACAATCATATTATAATCTCAAAAATCAAAAAGAGAAATACACCAGCAATTAAGTGAGTTAAGTGCAGAGATCTTGAGTGAGGAAAAAATATTCACAATATTATGGGGGAAAGTAATTGTTGGGCATTCTGTTTTTAAAGCATTTTAAAAATACTACTGTACAATTAATTCTATGAGGCAAAGCAGAAATCATATACTGTATAGCATTAACTTAACCTCCCACTTCTGTTTCAATCTCATCCATCCCCATTGGGTCCACCACCCCTAAACAACTGGGCTTTGCAAATTTCCATAGTTCCTTTTTCTTCATTGTATTTGGCATATGACAATCACTCAAAAAGGTGCTTAGTGAAGACACATCAAGTGAATATTAACATCTCTTTCAAAGCTGCATCAGCTCAAAAACAATTCTGTGTTTGGACAAACACAGAATTGGTTCATGACATAGCAGGCATTTTTAACTTTGTCACCTTCTTTTCATTTCGTCAACCAAAAGACCTTTGAAGGCATTTCAACTACGCACAGTACTTACTCATCTTGAACACTTTAGCAAATACAGTGTCCTCCATTTTGTTAGCATGTTCAAGTTTCTCATGAACTTAAGTGACTTACATATACTCTGAATCCCTCAATTCATTCCAACAGTGCTATTTGTCACTACTTTAGTGATGAAGCAACCTCACTGTCATATCACCAATGGTATTATTTTACATCTTTTGTAACCTCCATTCAATGTTAACTGTTTTGCAGCTGTAGGTCCTGTTATTTGCATATTTTATACCCTCAGCATATGCAGTGTTGGTTACACAGTAGCGAATATTTAGCTCTTCTATTATACTTATCACAGTGAACAGGACATGATTGCTTTCTTCCACTATATGGGACGTTGAGAAGGCATTCATTTCCACAGCAGTCATCTTTCTTTAGAATCACGTGGGCAGACAATATCAATGAGGAAATGTCTAGATCAGATTGGCCTATGGGCCTAGTCATGAGAGATTGCCTTGATGGCTTTAATTGAAGTGGGAAGACCCAACCTGACTGTTGGGGGACAGCAACATTTCCTGGTCTGAGGCCCTGGACTTTGTAAGAGTAGCAGTATGTAACTGAATAGTAGAGATGAGTGCATTCATTCTCTGTCTGCTCTTGACTGTGGATATGTGTGCTGGGTAGTTTTTATGTCAACTTGACACAAGCTAGAGTCATCTGGGATGAAGGAGTCTCGTTGGGAAAATGTCCCCACCAGATTGGCCTGTGGGCAAGCCTATGGTACATTTTCTTGATTGGTGATTGACATGGAAGAGCCCAGCACTCCGAAGGTGGTGCCAGCCCTGGGGTGATGGCCCTGAGTGTTATCAGAAAGCAGAACAGGCAAGCCATGAGGAGCAAGCTAGTAAGCAGCACTCCTCCATGGATTCTGTTGTCGACTTCCTTCGGTAATGCACTATGTTGTGGATGTATCAGCAAAATAAACTGCTTTCTCTCCAAGTTCCTTCTGGTCATGGTGTTTTGTCACAGCTAGAGGCTAAGACGACGTGGTTAGGTGTTTCAAGCTCTTGTCACTGTCACTTCCGTACTCTGGTAGACTGGAACTTAGAACTCTGGGCAGAAAGCAACTCCTTTCTCCCAAGATGCTTTTTATCAAGATATTTTATTCCAGCCACAAAAGTGAAACTAAAATATGTATAAAGACTTAGTAGCTTCTATCATTTGCTTCTTCCACAAATGATTCCATATAGTTGGGGTAAAAAGAGTTACTTCAAAACGGCATGTTTTTTTTTCCAGCCAACCGTGAGAGACATTGGGGTCTTTGGGCCACGTTATACCGTATGGAAGGCTCTTGCAGTTCATACACACACACCTTTGGTACAATCAGAGGTAACACGTGTGACAGCTTTCCATATTTACAACATGACCAGAGGTTACAAAACCAACAGATTAAAATATCCTAGAACAAAATGTGACTTAGGCAGGCCTCAGTGAGTCCAGAGAGCACATTTCTCAAGTGCGAAACAGTCCTGCACAGGTACAGACGTATGCCAGATTAGACAGGGAAACGCTTTGCTCCATCAGTAGGCCCCAAGCAAGCCTGAACCCCCTGCTGCTGTGTTTATGACATGCCACCCTAAATGAACTGCCCAAAGTGCTTATTTTCTGTTCAAGGCACACTCAAGCATTTCTTCCCTATCTTGACTCACGAAAAGTGATTTTCCAAATTCTTCCTGACACTGAAACTCATCCAGAGAGAGCTCACTAAGCTAACATCTCCTGAAAGTTTTAAATGTGTGTACATCTGGGTGCGGCCATCATATCCACACGCTTTGGATTCATCTACACTGAACTCATCAAAGGACTGGCATAAGAGTTGTTTTGTGTTCAAGAATATTTGAGGGCTTTAAAATTGAATTTTAGACTTAACTTTCACTATTTGCCTTAGTGAGCCAGAAACTGATGTGAGCAAACCAGCTTGAACCCTTGAGAACCTGGTTTTGACTTTTATATTTGAAATGATGAGGAAGCAGCTGGCAGTCGGCAGACAAAGATCCTTAGCTATGGGCACAAGCTGGCACCATTTCCCAGATGGTAGGAAGGACTTAGGGTGAACAGGGAAACTCCCTGCAGAAGACCTTCTTTTATTTTGTGGTTGAGTGATTCAGTTCCAAAAGCCAGCCTCAAAACTGAAGCAAATGCAGTCTTGGAAGGTGGCTGAAGGCTTCCCTTGCCAGCTCGGGAAGGCGGCTTTAAAATGTTTCTGCTATGCAAGTGTTTCCTTTTTGTGGAAGGGAACTGGCTGATGCTTTTCAGGAAAGTGGTGTGTATCCACCTGAACGCATCACTTCCTACACTGATGTGCTGAAGAGACAAGACAAGAATCTCTGGCTACAACAGAGAACTAATTAAGGCCCCTCTCTTACAAACATTTTGTGGTTCATTCCATTCTTCCCTGATTAAGAACAAAAGGAGAGAGGAGTCATTTGCTGCCATGAGTCACTTGAGGTACAATGGGAGGAATTTCAAAAGGCTCGTGAGACAAAACAAAGCCGACACTATGAAAGCCATGTCTACACACTAATTTAAACTGTCAACTCACTCCCAGGGAAGACTCTTGACAGACAGAGAATTAAAGCTTGAAAGACCTCATAAATCACTGCGATTAACACTAGCGTGAATGGCTTAAGATACGTTTCTGCCATCAGAGAGCTAGAGGGCTTCCACACGGTCCCAGAGGACTCGATGGGGAAACTGGATGTAATAACTAGAAAGAGCAATTCTCAAATATAGTTCCTTGGGGATTTCAAAGCATCAGCATCATCCACCACAGTTATTTCAGATACCCAAGTGAGTGAAATACAATCTGCTCACTTTCAGGATTTGCGATATAGCATAATAAAAAGCGACTTGAAAAATGTTAGAACTCAAAAACTATGATTTATAAATACCCACCATTTTTCAAACCCCAAACCATTAAAAATAACTAAAATGCCACTTAAAAGCATGACTTGGTGGTGGCTTTCACACCACTTTGTCCTTCTCCCATTTCCTATTTGTGTCTCTCCCAATAATTCTGCTTCATGCACAGTTATTATCCAGTAAGGCTCATCGCCTTTTTTCCCACTAGGCTGGCTTCCTAAGCTCTGTTGCCAACACAAAGATGCCTCCACAGAAAAAGCTGTTACTTTAAAAAATACTGGCTCTTTAGGGCCTTGGAGTTAAGAATAAAGAGCCCCTTGCATGTGCGCCCCCAGGGACTTGATGAGAAGAACCCATGTACCCACATGGCTTGAGAGAGACCAAGACACACAGAATCCGTGATGCCATTAGGAAGAGTACAACCCTTCTGCAAAGGAAAGAAAGCTGTGAGCTCTGTCAGGTTAAGTTCTAAGACAGTGACTCTTCCCCCACTCCCAAAGCCCCACATGTCTCTGTAGGCATCTCCCCACCCCATTGCAAAGACCCCATAAAACCCTACACTGCTTCCTCAGTCCTTTATGCACCTTGGATAATTTTCACCTTGGATCTTATCACAGCTCTGCCCTGTACAGAATGAATTTCTGAAGCAAATGTTGATTTGGTCTCATGCTCCCTAAACCAGAAACTTTTGTATACAGTAATTTTATTCCACTCTCTCTTTCTTTCTTTTCCGCTCCCCTTTTGGCTTAAATCAAAGCGATGCAGAAATCCACATGGAGAAGAGTGTGATATAACTGCCCCGCTCTTCGCGGGGAAGCCACCCTCAGTCAGGATACAGCTGGGGGGCCAGCAATGTATGGTTCTCCCTCCACTCCCCTATCTGAAGCAGCTGTGGGGAAGACTCAGGGGCGAGGCAGGTGTAAGTGAGGAACAGCAGCTATGGCTAAGAAAGCCTTTGAGGAAGCGCCTTGAGGTGAGTCAGTTGACTGAAGCACACACCCAAAAGTGGGACACTCACTGCTCTGCTCCAAGACATAAAACTGAGGCCCCAGCTTGGACATGGGTCTCAGGACTCCTTTAAGGATGTGATCTGCTCCAAAAGCTCCCCTTCCAGGTTCATGTGTCTGTGAGTCCTCTGCCCAATGAGAACCTTAGCTGAATGTTTTAGTGCTGCAGATGTTGAGTTATAGCCGCGTGGCTCTCTATCCAGGTCAGTAATGCCAAAACTATTGCATTTTATTTATTTTTTTAAATTTTCTTCCTTTCTTTATTTATTTTGGAAGAAGAGCAGAAAGCATGCAATGTAACCAAAATTTCTCCTCAGGCTGTTCTTCTGGATTCCAAAGGAAAACTCTAACCAAGAACTGCAAAAATGGCCTCAATAAAACTGTTGTAAAAAGCATCCTGCTTCCTTGAGGATAGATTCCTCCAAGCCACAGACTTACAAAATACGACCCTCTGCTCCCACCCTCCTCCTCAGAGCACAAAGATTAGTGCTTTTTTTTTTTTTGAGCCTCTTAAAATGGCTCCATCTGAAAAGTGAAAATTGCCACAAAATTCCCACGAGACGATCGTGGAAGATGCATTCTCTGAGGAGGGGAACACCACGGAGATGTCTACTGAACGCAGCTGACTCAGACAGGAAACCAGACCTCATGGTCTACTTCTGAAGCCAGTCTGCTCTTCCTGCCCATCTCACTCACAAGGCTGAAGCTGCCCGAAGGCTCTGTCAACCCCATTCTAATGGTTCACATGTATTTCCAGGCTCTCAGTTCATCATGAGCTCAGAGACGCATCGGGCCCTTGTGTTCCCTGTAAAGTTTCACCGAAAACTGTCCCAGGTATTAGGCAGAGACTCTGGCATCGGGATGTTGTGAACCTGCCAGCTCTTGAAGTTCTAGAAGAATGGTTTGATTTGGTTACGCTATTTCGGGCTCCAAGAACAGGGAACACCTTGCCAAAATCAGGACCCATGCTTTGTGTTTGCAAGTCAAATGACTAGCCTCTTAGAAAATCACAAAGATCATATTTGGATTTGGCCATATCTTGCTAACATTCCTCCTGTGTTTGTAAACATTGCTGACTTTGACCCCAGTCTCTCACAACTCCATGACCAACACCAAACAGCCCCAGAGGAGACGCAGAACAGAATGTGAATTTTGAAATACAAAACAGGATGGCTTGCTAAATGGGCAGCTCCAGGGAGAATGCCTGACATAATCCCGCTTACGTCTTTTATGATAATCATTTCCATCTTTAGAACACACGCAAACAATGCTTCCTTGGACAGTGCTTCTGGAGGTCAGACCAGAATTCCTTATTCTGCGTGAGCTGCATGTGATAGGGCACCAAGGAACTGAGGATGTGCGAAGACACGACATTGCCTGTGAAAAGAAGTACCAGCAAAGAGAAACCCGAGAGCTAGCAATGACCCCACCCCAAACGCTTGGAAACAAGGTTCCACCCGGGGCTTCCTTATCAAGTGCGTTACATGGGCAAGGGCCATTTGTGAGGAAGAGATCCTGAGCTGACATTTAATAGTGACCTCACATGTTTAATATGTGTTTGCAAATATGTTCAGTCTCATCTATCAGAGCGTTGAAATAGAATCCTCATTTACATACAAAATGAATAGAGCTACACACTTCCTACTTCAGAGCAGCTGCTCCGTGCTAGAAAGAACAAACTCAGTGTTACTGTCATCTTTGTATGGAAGGACAGTTTTCCTATAAAGTATGTATATGTTTATGGTTATGATTGCAGGCAAGTGTGTGCCATGGTGTACGGTCAAGGATGACTTCGGTATTAGTTTTTGCCTTCTACCTTGTTTGAGGCTTGGTCTAGCTGGCCCTGGAGCTCTTGAGGATTCTCCTTCCGTTTCCGATCCCAGAGGCACAGGGGTTGTAGGCGCAGCTACCTCATCTGGCTTTGCAGGGCTCTGAGATTTGCGTGACAAGTGCTTTACCCACTGTGCCACCTCCTCAGCCCTGGAACACTCTCCCAAGAACTTCCCAAGATATAATTTATTTGGAAATACAGGAGCCTGTTTGCAAATGATATTTTTCAAGTTACTTCATTAGTAATTTACTGAGCTTCTGTACATAAGAAGAAAATATAGGCCCACACCAGATACTAATTTAAAGTGAGAAATGTGTAACAACGCCTCATAGATAATACACCATCACCAAAGCGGCTTTCCAGAGAATCAGGTTTAGATAATACACAATGTACCCTGAAAGACATATTATAGCCATACAAACATAACATAGCCATATCATTTACACATAGTTATATCTATCTAATTCTATACTTAGAATTTCACTTTCTTTTTTAAAAAGGGATAATATACAATGTATCTTGAAAAACATATTCAGGTTATATCCGGTTAAAAGACATAAAATTGAGACTTATCAGTTAATTTAACTTTTTTGTTTTTATCAAATGACATCTTAAAGTTGAATGTGATTTTTTTTTTTATGACAGAGAAAAAAGTCTGAGCATAAACCAAACTTGAAGTAGGGAAGATTTGGGAGAAGATGTTCTCTCGAAATTCAGTAACCACCTCGGTCTAAGTCTGCTAAAATTGATCATTGAAATTCAGTTCAACTTTTAAAATTCCTAATAAGCATGGGCTAGCTACTAGCCAAGAGTTGTATAAGGTGCTAAGCAGGCAGCAAAGAGATGAGAAGTTTAGATGTGTGCACCGTGCTGGTGGGACGGAAAAACTGTTTAAAAATCACAAAACCACTGGTGGCATTTCTCCTCCTTTCTAATTCAGGAGATACCATAGACAACATCAGACAAACTTTCATAGGTTTATCCAGCACATAACAATAGTGAAAGTCAATGATTAAGTCTCAATAGATGGTGTCCTGAACCAGGAGTCTTGGATTTATTTTTGTAGGCTATAGGCTAAGCATTTTTTTTTAATAATTGCATTTAATTTTAGAGTAGCCTTTTAAAGTTCTGCTGTCTACTTTTCCTTGCATGTACCATGTGCAACACTTTTTTTTTTTCCACATAAGGGGATGGCTAAGATTTTTAAACTTTTTTTTTGAAATTAGAACCTGTTGTTTTAATGTAGCTTAATCATAATCAAATAGTCACTGTACAATTAAAAACCAGAAGGCATTGGAGAGACACGGGAATTTGCCAGAATGGCATATTGCAAAGGACGGCCTTATAAACAGCCAAATTGCTCTTCTCAACTGTGGTTTGTTTCTTCACGACTAAATTCCATTTTTTATATTTTTTTCATCCCAAGTACTCTTCCCAAATTTAGAATCTGCCTTGAGATACTTAGAATTGAATTTATTTATTTAAAAGGGGGAAACCAGATAACCTTGGCTAACTGGTCACTCTTTGTCTTGTGATGAAATATGGAGTGAAAAGGCAGGTGTAACAGTAATATCACATTAGAAGCTGAGTGCTAATGAGAACCCAGACAATAAATGTTCAAAATAGTCATCTCCACCAACAGGATTCTAGTCTATTCGGGAAATCTCAGCATGTGAAGAAGCTACGTAGCCACCTCCTTAGAAAATAAGTATATGACTTAGCAAAGTTTAGGAGAAAGATTCACCCTCTCACAATGTGCCGGCATCTGAGAGCAAGGGCTTTAGGTATAAAGTAACCAAAGGACATATTCTTAAAGTAGAAATAAACAAGACGGAAGGAAAAAATAGAGCAAAGAGAAAAAGCAGCTTTTGTCTTTGTCAGTGGATCTCCAAACTGGGAGATGAGTCCTAAAAGATGCATGAGGAAAGTCATTTTTAAGATGTGATTAAAAGCTCTGTGAGATGCCCCTGGGGAGCCAGGCAGTGAGTTACTATTATAGCATTCAATACGCACAATATTAATTACTGCCTTATGGCTCCGTAGGAATTGTCATTGGATTGGGGTCTATGCTAGGACGGAATTGCTCCCGGGAGCCTTACCAAGACTTCCTGGTGTGAACGGTGGAGCTGAGAAAGCAGGGAGCAGGCGGATGAGTCCACACTCCAGGTCACCAAGGCAGTCTCAGTTCAGACCAATTACGCTAGCTTAATAGTAAGGGTTCTTCTGCTATCATCCTCATTATTCTGATTGGGAAAATAAATAATGTGGTGATACAACCATATGCCCAAGTGAGAAATCCAACTGGATGTGGAAGATACGCAAATTTAATGTCTTGAAACATTATTTGAAAACAATAGTTTTCAATAAACAGTGAAAAGAAAACCCACTTTCTGGATCAAACCAAGTTTCTGATTTTCTTCTCTTCTGAACACTGAGACACTAAACTGGTGAGGTAAATTTATGTGAATCAGAAGTCCTATTTATGAATAAAATGAGAGCAAATCAATGGGGGGGGGGTTACAGATAATATTTGGTGAACAAATTCAAACTTTAGAGAGTTCCTTGTCCTAAAATTATTACTGTCACATTAATGTAACAGTATACAGAGCTAAATTTTGGAAACAACAATAAATAAGCCAAGATTCCTGGTGTGATGAAGGACAAGTATAATCCCAGCATTCAAAGAGGCTGAGGCAGGAGGCTCTCAAGTTCAAGGTATAGCTTAGGTTACATATGGAAACCCAGTGAAAATAAAATGACTAAAACAAGCCAAGACAATTTACAATAGGATCTACTTAATCACCTCCAGGAGAATTTAGGAATAAATGATGTCTCTAAAATGGAGGAAAAAGATGAGAAGAAAATTGACTAAATTAGCAGGGGGTTAGGAGACATGCAGGAAGTACGTGCAAAGCTATATGAGAAATAGGCTTTCAATATGCAGAAATAAATTCAGCATTGCTTCAAAAGAGCACAGAAACTTTTAAAGACCTGAATTAGCTCACTAAAAATAAAATCTGTGCTACAAAAGACAGAACTATAAAGCACTACATGGACAGAGAAGAAAAGCAAAGACGTTAAGGTGAAAAGAATAGAGTCTATGGAAAGAAAATTGACAAAGGAAATCTAACCAGTGCTCAGGAACACAAATGGAATAGAATAAATTATCAAAGATACACAGAAAGTTTTACTGAAAAAGCAGAGGTAATTACACAATTAAAAACATCATGAATCAACTTAGTAAAGTGTAAGAAAAGCCAACTATGGTAAAATTATAACTTTTTTTAAAAAACAAATAGCAAATTTTATTACAATGATTAAAACAGAAAAAATGTATAAAAGCTTAAACTTTGCCTTGCTATTAAACACACACAGAAAATCTGTTTGATTCTGACCCAAGTTGTTATATTTAGAAATGAAGAGATTTTCAGATACACGCAAACTTACAATTAAAAATATTTAGCATTTCTTTTTTCTTTAAGATTACACTAGTGGCTAGAGAGATGGCTTATTTAAAAAAAATTACAAAATAATGAGCATGCAAAAAGAAGTTTAATTTTTAAAAGAAGCAATTATATCCTATGTGCTCTAATTGCAGTGAAAGAAACCCAACAATTATTTGCAATGTACAGGCAAGTAAACCACCAGCCTTGAGGTTTTTAACTTAAACTTCTACACCAATACAAACTACAAGTCATAAGTGAGGCAGTAGGTATTTTCATATACATGGGAGCAAGAGGCCTTCTTCAGTGAATTCTGAGTTAACACTCAGAAGGAAGAGGGTTTGGCAACCGGGACCGGCAGAAACCCGCATGGCTATGGGATAACCAGCCTGGAAAGCCGTGATTTGCAGAAGAGCAGTTGGCTCCACATAAACAGGAAATTTTAAGCCCCAAATATTTTGATTCAGCCTTGTTTAAAATTATTGGTGAGGCTGTATATCATGAGGCTAAATGGTATTTAAGCTAGCTGCATGTGGGCAGAAAATAATTGTTAACACAACCTTTTGTTTGAAAAATGGAGAAGTTGATTTTTTTTACCTAGAGAAAAGAAAGGTTGATCAAGGAAGAGATGAAATCTCTAAGTATAATTTAATTTATACTTAGTTTGCACCTTGTCATCAGGAAAACTGAGTTTTATCTAGTCACTTTACCAAAAAATGTTTCCAGTGAATGTCAAATAATCATCCGCCCTGGCTGTGAGCTGTGGCCAGTGTCTACTCAGGTTTGTATTAGAAACTGGACTTTTATAATGTTTACCCCTTAAAACACTATTTTAGTATTTATATGATTTTGTGCGTGTGAATGTCTGTATAGTGTCATGTGTTATGAACATTGCTCGCAGACATTAGTAGAGGTCAGAGGTTGATGTCAGGTGTCTTCTTCCACAGCTCTCTAATTTTAGTTTTTGTGAGAAAGGGTTCCTCATGAACCCAGAGCTCCCCAACTGACTACACTGGAGAGGCAGCCAGCTCTGGGGATCTACCAGTGTCCACGTCCCCCTACCTCTAGTCTAGGATTTCAGGTATGTACCATAACAGTTGCCTTTTGTGTAGGCACTGGGGTTCTTCAGCCATCTCCTCATCCTCTATGATGCTTCATCCTTGAACACTGAATTTTTCTCTAATCTTGTAATAATTAACTCATCAATGATGTCTTTTCATAGATCCTTTTCTTTTAAATTTTCTTTTCTTTTTTGTTTGTTTTTTAAGACAGGGTTTCTCTGTGTAGCCTTGGCTGTCCTAGACTCACTTTGTAGACCAGGCTGGCCTCCAACTCACAGAGATCTGCCTGCTTCTGCTGGGATTAGAGGCCTGTGCTACCACGCCCAGCTCTCTTCATAGATCTTGTTGTAATTAATATAACTATAAACTTTAAATTCTGCCACAAATTTTAAAACATGTTTGTAGGTTTTCTAATCAAATATTTTACAAATAAAGTGGAATTAAAAAGCAAAATTTTAAGTGAAAAGCACCACCCATTGTAGCTCAAAACAACAACAAAAACTTTTGTTGGTAAAAATAAAGGAATAAAAATCAAAATAACTGAAGATCATATTAGTAGAAATTAAATGGAAAATGCTATTGTATTAAAAGGTCATGGTCCATTTATGAGGAAGCTAAAATTTATTTTATTATATTTGAAAATAATTGTTGGGTTTGTTTCATTGTAAATAGAGTGCATAGGATATAATTACTTGTTTTTGAACTTAAACTTTTCTTCACATACTCAAAGAATTTTTTTGAAAATGTTTTCTAGAAAATGAGCCATCTCTCTAGCCTGTAGTATAACTTTAAAGAAAAATAAAAGGTAATTACTTTAATTGTAAATTTGTGTATATATGGATAAGTATATACACAATAAATATATACAATAATGTATACAATATATGCATTTTAATCTCTCACCAGTGATGCTTGTGTGTCAGCAAACAGCAGCTGCGTGTGCACAGTCACAGTTTAGAAATGTCTTCTAGAACTCAACCACAGGTGAGAATGAGTCTCCAGAACAGAGAGACCAAGGAGGAAATACAGGTAACTCAAGGTAGATGATGAAGATCTAACTTTAATTAACATCTTTAAAGAGAGTCAAGGAGACACTTATCCTTAAAATAAAAATAAAAAAAGAAATAAGAACAGAGATACACAAACAAAAAAATAAAGAGCTTGTAAATATTACAAGGTGAATTTTAAAATAGAACAATTTAATTTAAAATGTAAAGGATAAAATTGGATAAACTGTCAGAAAAGTGATTTGAAAACATAAAACTGAAGAAAATGTAGGGAGGGAAAGCAAATAAGGTCCATGGAAAATCAACCTAACAAGAAAAGGGAACTCAGAGGGAAAATTATAGAAAAGTAGCAGCATTAATATGTTTAGAAAAGCATACATCATTGATAAGATATTTAGCTAAGCCTGCTTAAACAAAACGATCTTCACTTAGGAATGTCATTGTACATTTTCAAAACACTGAGGCTAAAGACAAAAATCCAGAAAACTTACATAGGAAAGCAAAAAAGATTATCCAGCAGTAAAAATGAAATATTTTCTTCTCTCCCTCCCTTCCCCTCTCTTCTTCCCTTCTTCCCCCCCCTTCCTCTGACTTATTGGTTGTATTTATTTGTGTATGAGTGCTTTGCCTGTATGTGTGTCTATGTATAACAAATGTGCCTGGTACCCATGGAGGTCAGAAAAGGGAGTCAGAGCCCCTGGAACTGGACTTACAGATGGTTGTGAGCCACCGTATAGGTGCTAGGAACTAAACCCAGGTTCTCTACAAGATCAATAAGTGCTTTTAATTGCTGAGATATCTCCCAGCCCCAAAATATTCGTGTTTAAGAGACCTAGGGTCAGCCGGTGGATGCCTTTAATCCTGGCAGAGGCATATGGATCTCTGTGAGTTCGAGGCCCACCTGGTCTACAAAGTAAGTCCAGGACAGTCCTGTCTTGGGGGGAACAAAAAGGGACACCTGGAGTCACACAGTGAAAAAAGCACAAGAACAAAACTCAGTTATTCTCTAATGCAGGCTTTATGGTCAACAATGCTTATATAGAAAGATGTATTCTGAAACATAGGGTTTTCATAACTCATAGAAAACATTCAGGCTAATATAGAGAGAAGAATATAATTATCAGCCTTGACATAGCAAAATAGGAGAAGAAAAGGTGGAAAGTAGGGTGTGGCAGGAAATATGGTATCAGTGAGGGCAAGAACACCTTCACCTTAACTGTTCAGACTCAAGAGGTTCAGTTGACAGCAGATGAATCAAAAAGGACAGACTGGAGAAAACTAAATCTGTCAGCAGAAGATGAAGTTAGAAAAAACAAGCTCATATTCTTCACAGCATGGACTCAGTAGATTACATCTAGTGTCTGCAAGTCAAGAGCTGAACTCCTGGAACAGGGATGTGGCTGAGTGAGTGAGATACTTGCTTTGTGAGCCTCAGGGCTGCTGCTCCGTCCTCAGAGTCAGAGACATGTACACCCCTGAGCTCACTAGCCGGCCAGCCTAGCCACTTTGGAAGCTCCAGGCCATTGACTGACTTTGTCTTAAGAAAAAATAGAAAGAAAGAAAAAAGAGGTAGGCAACACCCTCTACCACACACCCATGCATGCATGCACACATGTACACACACACACACCAGACTTATTCACCTGTAAATTCATGTACATGCACATACACATAAAAATGTTTTAAAAGTACAGACATGTATGTATATTGGAGGAATGAAAATAAATACTTAAAAACTTAAAATGGACTTCCACAGAGAAGGGCAGGAAGCAGAAGCTGTGGCTGTTTCAGATTTTCTTTGAATATTCGATGATGGTATATCCAAAGATAGCAATATAACAAACACTAAAGAGCAAGCTGAACTCTTACCTGTTGGGCACGAGGCAGAGGAAAGAATCACTGGAAGGGCGTGTCCAGATCTCTGAGCTGACCCCCACAGTCACTGTCACCTTGTCACGTCCATTCTGTCTCTGCAGAGGAAACCATGAAGCCTGCTGCATCTGTGGGGAGACTCAGCTGGTCTGGCGCTCACTGTGTCTCCCCACTAAACTGTGCGGTGCCTCAAACATTTATAGCAATCTTCATAATTCCAATTGTTTGAAATACTACTTAAAGAAATACCAAAGAAGTCTTCAATCAATAGTGAAAAAATCCATCATGCATGTTTTCCAATTGAAAAATGACCTTGAATGCAAAGAATGAATGGTACAGCCTAAAGGGAAATCAATCAGCAGGAAGGGACACAGAAACCACAGAAATCATGTGATTCAGCAGAAGGGATTAGAGAGGTGTCAGAAATGGGGTCTGTATGCTCAAGAAAGCAAAAAAAAAAAAAAAATACAGACATGAGGTGGAAAAGGGCCAGCAGCATAACTTCTAGAAATAAGTTCTGTGCAAATCAAGTCACCATGATACTCACCTAAGATCAAGCATGTAAAAACAACATGGAAGAGAGTCCAAGGACAATGCCATACTCGTCAATTGAGTTTCCGAAAGATTCTAAGACAGTCTATGAGCAACCTCGAGTTTTTGTGAGTAAGCCCAAAGAGATTCTACAGCTTTGAGCCTTCTTCTTAGAACCAAATTATCTTTCAGCAAATTATAGATCTCACATTAAAAATTAAAATTATGTAAGAAAATATGAAAAAAAAACCTCTGTGCTCCTGTTTTAATGGAGGGGGGAAAGACCTTTGCTACAACAGAAGAAAGCACAACTCATAAAAGAAAAAGTGATAAATAATTTTTAACAAAATTAGTTTTTATCCTTTGAAACACAATATTAAGAACAGGAAAAAGACAAGCAATGGGCTTAGAGGATTATAAAATATATAACTTGTAGTAAACTTGTGGTTTTGGACATGCAAACAATCCCTATTATTCAACAATAAAAAATGCAACCTAATAATAATGTTAAAAATTTCAATGGACAATTCCTCGGAGAATATTGGATGTCAAATAGTTATATGAAAAGGTATTCCAGATCCTTTATCATTAGGAAAATACAAATTAAAACCATGTGTATTACCACCATACACACCATATGTACAAAATGTAAACTTAAATGTCAGACCAAGTTCAAGCAAAGTTGTTAAACAATGAAAACTTTCACATATTTTTGACCCAATAACAAGGGTGAAAACAGTTTTGCCAAAAGACTTGTACAAGAATGTTGTACAATAGGTTGATGCCTAACAGGCACAATCTAGAAACCTATTCACAACACAGATATCCACCAGCTATTATTGACTGAATAAACAAACTACGGTATATCCAGACAATAAAATACTACTGAGCAATAAAGTGAATGAATGCCATAGGAAATTCTTAAAATCATGTAGAACAAAAGGAGCCAGACACACAAAATGAAAAACTGTCTCTTTTACGTACAATCATTAGAAAATAAAAGATAAGAAGAAACACATATCAGTAGTTACCAAGGATGAGGTGAAAGAAGGGATTGACCGTAAGGAGTATGAAGGAATGATGCTGGTGTGATAGAGAAGTTGTATTATAATGATCACATTGGCAGCTGTTTGGTCATACAAAGTCAACAACACCAGACAAACTTTGCACTTAAAATGTGTGAATTTTATCACATGTAAATTGGTCCTTAAAAATTGTTTCTGAAAGAATACAAGTGGTTCTCCAAGGAAGCATGATTGGGTTAGGATCATTTCCTACTCTTTGAATTTCTGTAATTCTATTTCCGTGGGTATTCGTGACATCGATTTCTTAAATGAAGGAGTAAAGAAGACTGAACTTGTCACATTAATATGCATCACACAATAATGTGGTCAACACACTGTGTCCTTGATTTCAGCAATAAAATAGCATGCTCTCCTCAAAAATTCCAAACTGGATGTGTCTCATTCATAAGCTGAAGAACACATCTGAGCAACCTCTTCCAAAAGGAGTATCGGAGAGCATCAACACTTTGTCTGTTATTTGTTCACTTCTTTTAAATTGTCCTGTTTTCCAATACTGTGAGTATGTACCCACAGAAAGTTAAAGTGCAGTTTTACATACATGTGTGCACGCATGCAAACAACTTGTGATTTCTTGAGTGATGACCTTCTGCATTACAAAACTAGGGTATTGTGAATTCTGGAAACTGTTCTGTGCCCTGTGACTTAGTGTCAGGTCCCCATTTGGTGGATTGATGTCTGTTTACAGCGATCTTTAGCTAAGTGAGCTTGGTTTACAGTAGATGCTTGGGAAGGGGTGCTGACCTCATAAGGAGTAGAATTCTTCGAAGTTCATTCCCATTAGAACATGAGATGTAGATAAGCTGCACTTTCTTAATGGGCTTGGATTTTAAATATTTAGTTTGTGGACGAGATGCTTGTAAGTCCACGTATACATACTAGCCAATAGGGAAGTACTAGTCTGAACAAACCAGGAATGTGTAAATTTGTTTGTCAATATTACGTCAAAACTCCACCAAATACTGGGAGTTTTGGGAGCTTATGAATCAACTCGAACAGCTTGCTGATGATCACTTAACAGACTGTGTGGGAAATTGAGTTTCCTTCAAATTTATGAACTGATGGAGCCATTCCTTACAATGATTAGCAGTGAGTCAGGGAAGAAACCAAGGGTCACTCGCAGCACATGCATCCAGTGTCAGGTGTGAAGAGAGTGAGGACAGTTAGAGACGAGGAAAAGGCCTCTGACATCTGCGGGCTAATTTTCATTTTCTGAGTGAAGACACAGACTGGAAAAGTTTTCAAGGCAAGCATAGTACCTAAAAACATCCCTCAAATGGTTGCTTTGTGCAAAGTCTGGGTAATAATCCCCAATAGATGATGATTAATACAAGAGCAATAACTTACAGGGAGCTACAATAACATCACAATATGTTGACCTAATTTGGAGACAGAATATAGGCCCAGAGAATACAGGGTGACTGCACACATTTCTCTAACAATTGATGCTTTTCCCTGAAACACACATCACACACACATTCCAAGGCCCAGATGTGAAACACTTACAAAGTCTAGAAAAAGTAACTGAAGCAATCTTATAGCACATGCTTAAATAAAAAGAAGGCTCAGACACAGAACTTATTTCCTAAAAGAGGCTTTTGTAATTCCTTGCAAACCATACTTCACTAGAATAACAATTTCTTCGGTAGCTACAGAACGAACATCTGTATTAGGCAGGCGCTGTGCTCAGCATGTTACGCACACTCTCCTCCAACACCACCGAATCTGACAGGAGACACACATGTGTTGCTGTGTGCCATGTTTTGTACAAATGGAAACCAAATATAAGAAGCCCGCCTGAGCTTGGGTAGCCAATTTGTGGTAAAATTGGGATTCAAGTTCAAGGTATTCTGACTGCTAAGCCAACAAAACATGATGAGGTGAGAGCTAGACTCTTAGAAAAATAGATGGATAGACAGATTGATAGATACATAGATAGATGATAGAAAGTCTGAGTAAATACATATAAAACAGATCTTTAAATGTTTTGCTTTTTCTGGTTCCATCCATTTGCCTGCAAATTTCATGATGTCCTTGTTTTTTAATAGCAGAATAATATTCCATTGTGTAAATGTACCACAATGTCTTTATTCATTCTCTGGTTGAGGGACATCTGGGTTGTTTCCACTTTCTGGCTATTACAAATAAAGCTGCCATAACATGGTTGAGCAAATGTTGTGTACTTGAGCATCTTTCTAGTATATGCCCCAGAGGGGTATAGCTGGGTCTTGAGGTAGAGCTATTCCCAATTTTCTGAGAAAGCACCAGATTGATTTCCAAAGTGGTTGTACAAGTTTGCATTCCCACCAGCAATGGAGGAGAGTTCCCTTTTCTCCACAACCCTGCTAGCATGTGCTGTCACTTGAATTTTTGATCTTAGCCATTCTGACAGGTATAAGATGGAATCTCAGAGTCGTTTTGATTTGCATTTCCCTGAGGAGTAAGGGTGTTGAACATTTCCTTAAGTGCTTCTTGACCATTTGAGATGCCTCTGCTGAGAATTCTCTGTTTAGCTCTGTGCCCCATTTTTAATTGGATTATTTGGTTTGTTGGTGTTTAATTTCTTGAGTTCGGTATATATTTTGGATATTAATTCCCCTATTGGATGTAGGACTAGTGAGGATATGTGGGCAGGCCTGATGAGACTTGATAGGCTGGGGTTAGTTGGTAGTCCCTTCTCTGAGGACTAGAGAGGGGGAGGGGGAAGGCGGAAGGGAGGGAGGGACTGAGAGGATATGATCGGGATATAAAGTGAATGAATTTTCAAAAATTAACCTAAACTTTAAAAATTTGCTTTTAAAGCCAAAATGTGACTTTAAGAATTCTACTTACAAACTTTCAAGTTTAATTCATTTTAAAGTGTAACCAGAAAACAAACCAATGTTCTTGTTTGGTTTGATTGTTTTTAATAAAGAAATGGCACTTAAGAACTATCAACCTGTCCATCATTACTATTTCTGTGCCTCCCAAAAAACAAAGCTTAGCCCTATGAACAACACACATGAGGTCAAATATATGAAGTAGTTAGAAATTACATTGCTACCATTTCCCCTGTGATGCTGTCTGAATAATTGGCAAACACCACTGTGTACAAAAAGCCCATATATTGTGGTCCAAAGAAACCCTGGAATCCCAAATAGGTCCCAGGAGCTCTTCAAGGTCACCTTCGCTTTCATTGTGGTGTTTAACCCTGTCCTGAACTTACAGGTATATTTCCCGCTGCTCAGCAAGTGGTTGACGCTATATAAAGACGGTAAGTAGGTGACCTGGACCTGTGGGTGAAACTATCCAAGTCATAAAAATGGTCCCTGAGAAGCACCTAACCCAGAATTTTCAACATCTGTGACAGAAAATGCTCCTGTCTCCACTGGAGAGCTTGCTTAGATGGATTCCCGGGACACCACCGCGTTCTGGTGTGTTGGGAATTACTGCTGTAGCTGGCCGCAGCGCCCTCCTCCAGCCTCCCAGTTCTCATCCACTCCGCTGGCTGGGCTTTAGTGGGTACGACCTTGTGGAACCTATTCCACCCTTTCTAACTTCAGGAGACGTGACCCCGTCCACTGCTCTTTAAAACCTCTCCGTATGTATACAATTGTTTTCGAATAAACACTTGGGAAAACTTTGGAAACATTTGGAATTAGAATTTGTTCTGTAAGCCTACACCTAAGAAGTGCAAGTGAAAGCTAAATGGCTTCATCTTAAGATGATTCCTAAGAAATGCAAAGTGATGCAGGTAAGACCCTCAGAGCAGCAGGGGGTCCCCCCAGGCCTGCTTTGGTCGGTGAGGGGACTGTCTAAACAAGACCTTTCTCTGAGAATGTGCGCTTGCTGCCCTCCGAAGCTGCCACTCTAGCCAGCAGAGATCTCTAAGTCTCTGAGGGCCTGTTGTCTTAACAGAATGCTTGCCAGGATCCTGACAGAATTCGGAAGTGTACCTTGAGCTGCCCTCTAGTCAGGAGAGCTCGTTGAAATCTTAAGTAAATGAACGTCGAGTGTGGGGAAACGGAGCACTGAATTTTCCAACAGTCAAGTTGCAATATAGTACAACCTTGAAAATGTTTAACTAAGGACAGAAATTCTACCTGATAACACAACAGCAATTTTGATAACTCAATGCCCTAATGCTGAGGGCTTTCCCTGGAATAGTCTAACCTGCTAATGGGCACTGAAGGTGCACACAGGTCAAAATTTAGGGACAGGGGTTCCTTTAGGGAAGAGAGAAGGAAGGGCATTGCTGCCAAAATGGATGTGTTAGCACACCTGTCTTTGGATGGACTTTTCTCTTCTGGGGGATTTACATTTTTATTGAGTAATCTTCTTCTCCTAAGCCCCAGGCTCCTGGGAAGCTTTTGTCCTGAGTGGAGTTGCTTTTGACCTAATCTCTTCATAGTTTGCTAAGGTATGGAGTTTTTAGTTGTTTATAAACCAAGAATTTCACAAAGCCCAGCAAGTCTTACTCATCAAATTAATCATGAGTAAGACTAAAAAAAAGACTGCTAGGTATCTCGGTGTTCAGTGTGCTTCAGGAGAATCTTCTAAGTGGTCCAGCTAAGGAAAGAAACAGACTGTGTTGTTATGATGAAAGAAGTGGATGCCCACATGCTTAACTGTGGCAGAACTGGAAAGCTTGGGAGCAGAGGCAGCCTGAGGCACGAGCGTGGTGTAATAGGCAGAGTTTGAACTTGGGTAAGGGAAGGCAGAGCAAGAGATACAAGGCTTTCATTACGGTTTTTACCAAATGTATCCGCCTGACAGTATCCCCACGCAATGTAAACACTGAGATTGCCCTAGAGTCTCCTGGGAGCCAGATCATCTTATTCACAGAAAAATCGCCCCAAATGAATCCTAAGGGATTTTGTGGGATTCAAGTAACATTTTTGTCTGGAAATATTCTTAAAAGTTGGGTTTGTTTTTTGTTTTGTTTTTTGGAGAGGGGTTGTTTGTTTGTTTTTTGTTTTGTTTCTTCAACCTTGCCCTGGATATCTAACTTTCTAGCATGAAACCCAGGGTTAGGGGTGGGGTGAGGGGGACACATTCAAATTTGTCCCTTGTTTGGAGTACATTTTTGAAAAGAGCCATGTAGAAATGCCTAGTATGTGCATACAGATTTAAGATGAGAAAGATATCTGCAAATATGTCCTACCCCTTTGGAGACTATCAGAAGTCATTCTGATCCAAATTTCATAACCTCAGATCTTCCCCAGCTACTTTACAATCCATAGTTTGAATTCCCCCATTTAAAAAAAGTTTGAGTTAGAAAGAAAAGAGGAATTCTTTTTTTTTTTTTTACAAAAAATAAAGTGGGGAGCGAGAAAATACAGCAAAATGTAGAAGGATGTTGTTGGAAATGAGGCCAGCACAAAAGGAGCCCAGAGGGAGGTGGAGAAGAGGAGATAAGGTTGGATGACAAGAAGCCATGCTAGAACTGTGGTCCCCTCTGCCTGCCTTCGTTGTGGAAAGTACCACGGAGTCTTGGAGGAGGGTTCTCCCAGGGGCACACCCATTATCAGGGCTCCAAACCATCTGTCTGGATGGCCTTTGGTATTCCTCTCCTTGTGGAATAGAAGGAAGACAGACAGAATGCATGGGCTGGAGGAGGCGAGGCATGCCAGAGGCGCCCCGAGGATTGAGGAAGCCGACCAGGCCAGCCCAAAGAGCCAGACACCTGTGTAAACTGCAGGAAGCTGACAGGAGCCCAGCTGAGCCGATGGAGACAGCACCACATGCCTGTGGCAGTAGGAGGCAAAGGCACAGAGAGACAGAGACGCAGGGGTGCAGGCAGGTGTGTACCCCCCCCCCACACACACAATCAGGAACATGAACAGAGACAGGGTGACTGAGAAAGGGGCGAAGAAACACTGAAGTGTAAAAAAATGAGTGTGGAGAGAATGATCTCCCCAAAAGTTTCTTAACAATGCACATTTCTAAAGTATCTTGTTTTGCATCTTCACAGGTATTTACTTACTATTTTAAAAAAGTATAAATGACACCTTTTACTGATTTGAGTTCTAAGTTTATTGAATTTAATAGTTTGTCAAGTATCTAAAGAGTTGAGAGTTTGAAGGGTACCATTTGTGGGTGTGTTGTGAGATACCAACTCTCAGACCAACAGAATCAGACTTTCAGAACTAAAGCCTGGCCACAGCCACTCTGTTTAAAAGCTACTTGGGCCCTGGCAGTAGCTTGCATTTCACCAGGAGAAACACAGAGCCGGTTTCGAGGGAATGAGCCTGCCTCTCTGCCCTGCATATTAAGGGGAATTCTCCTAGCACGTGCATGACCACAGAGGCACAAAAGCTAAGAAATGCCTGTGAATCAGAATTCTTAGAAAGTGAATATACAGTATAAAAATGATAACCCTCAGACTTTCAAGAACGCTCCCATGTAATATCAGTAAGGTGAGGTAATTTTCACTTAAGAATATTTATTCTCATGGTTTTCTGTTCCTGCAAGATAATATTTCCCAAAGCCAAGTCACAATACCCAAAGGTTCTTCAGAGAATAAAGTTACAGGAACTTGAGAAGGGCTCCATACTTCCCCAGCACCTCCACACGTGCACCAAGTACCACAACACAGCAAGCACCATTATGAAACTCTTCTGTAAACCCGTTTAAGTTTATTTTTAAAAGCATTTTCCAAGCTTATGTGACCACAGAGCCAATTTCCAGCATAATGCCTACAAGGATTACAAGGAAACAATATTGTAAGGAATTCACTTATAAAAAGCAGCCGAGTCTTATGTAAAGAAAGATAACTCATCACCAGCCACAGCTTGTTGTAAGCTTAAAGAGACAGAGCTGGTGATTTGTGGGGCTATCGTTGTAAAAACATAGCAAAAGAGGCCTGTGTTAATAAACCACATGAACTAACATTCAGAACTTTCCATATTCTTAATTACCTAGTGGATCTGAAGTGAAATTTAAATGACATTTCTAGTTTTTTTCCAAAGGCTTCTGGAGAACGTGAGCTGAATGCAGTTCTGACTGTGTGGAGATGCTGCAGGTAGAGGTAGCTAGAGGACTCAGGTGAGCCTTTCTCGGGTGTTCCAGTGCCCGCTGTCCATTTGGTTGCAGAATGAAGTGACTAGGCCTGGTCTGTTCACTCAACAATGGCCCCAGCACTTCTGTGGAGCGATCCCGAGAAGAGGGGAATGCCTGGAGGTAGACCGAAGGAGCAATTACTGAAAACGCAGGTTGATTCATTACCGCACAGCTCACCAGCTCATACACATCTGTCCCATAAGCAGTGCAAGCTTGAGAGAAAGGCCTTCAGAGAGCCCTGAAGGCAGAGCCAATCTGGTTTTAGCAAGGAACACAGGATGTGAGACAAAAGTCCCTGGAGGGGAATTGGGAAGATGGAAAGTAGTGGGAAAGGTAAGGATATACAAACTTTTTATTTGTAGACCTAATGAGCCTAAAAGAAGAAATCTCCCCCAGTCATTCCTGAGGGGATTCATACGTAGGGCCTGTAAAATGAGCAAGTCAAATAACTTGTCCAACTGAAGCTTTTTATCACGGAGGGTGGCTTTTACACATGGTTTTGGAGCAAACGGTTGCTAGGAAATATGACAGAATGAGGAAACAGACTGTAAGTGATATTCCGGGTGTGTGCAAGATCGGGTGGGGTGGGCAAGATGATCTAATGTAACTAAATACATTTTTCTTCCCTGGTTGATTTGGCATCAATTTTAAGCCTTTATTTTGAGATTTCCAAAGCACACCTCTCTAACTGGGCTTCAGAACATGAAACCTGATATACATTCTTTTAAAACCCAATGTCCACACAGCTCTTTGTAAAGAAGAACAATTTAAACAGAAGAATAATAAAAATTTCCACTGGGTGCTTTATCAGGTCAAGATTTTGTTCAGTGAGTCTTGGTTTTCTTCGTAGAAACAGGTGTGGTTTTATTCTGAAGCAAAAATATCAAATAATCTAACAGTGTCAAAGCTATGTTCTGATGCTTGTTCCTATTGCTCTCTTTCTTTCCCAAAACCTCACCCAGACCCACCCCTGAGTATTTCAGCAGAATGTGAAGCCAATTTCTGGGTGAATCAGACCATAGCAACTTGTTCCTCTGGACACTAACACAATAAGCAGCATGAACACCAGCACCACCTGAGGAACAGAAACTCCAGGCTAGGTTTTGAGGCCACACCTTGTGATATGTGCCACAGACACCAACTGACATGGAGTTCTGGGTTCCATTGCCTCTCAGAGGAGTCCTTACTTTGAGAAAGGAAAGGGCATATGCCTATGGGGTTGACTGGGCTGTTGAAACTGTGTCAGAATAATGAAATTGGAAAGGGGCACCTATTCATTTCTACAATAATATGCTCACTCACTATCGAATGAGGAGGTCCATCAGCGATGACTGTCTCATCTGATGCGGGTTCCATAAGATAATATGGTGTGGTAACATTGGAGCCATGTCAGTGTGCTTAAGTATGCCCCATGATGGTCATGCAATGGCTCCCTTAAAGGGTACATTTCTTAGATTTCTCTCCCCCCACCGCCCCTTGTTGTAATGAATGGCTGTAGCTGGGAAATATTAACTGTGAGTCACAAAGAACTACTACCAGATGGTTTCATTTTACTCAAATAAGTATTTTCATTGTAGAATATATATTGTAGGTCAATATGTCAGCTGTGATTGGGGGCTTCAATGGAATAGATTCAGAATATGAGTGAGGTGGGTTTCCATCATTTTTGTCTTTGAAAGTAAAATTGTCAGTCACAAGTTCCCAAATTCTAGGTCATGATCCAGGGACCTTCCATTCACACCAAGATGACTATGAAGACCAAGAAAATCCTCCTCCTCATTCATTCTTTTTTCCCTTCCCTGCTTGTTCACTTTTCTCCTCCACATCATTGTTTTTCTGTATTTTTTTCTCCTGCTCTTAGGCAGGTGTAGTGAGAATTTTGGTTTCTTAAAAAAACCCAGTTATGACAGGTAAATATGATTTTATTTTAATCCTAGGTGTGGAATATGGAGCTACTTCAGATTGTCCGCAGCTGTGAACTATGATTGTCTCGTGCTCCAGGAGGGGTGATTTTTGCCAGCTGCAGATAGTTGAATTCTGGGGACTCTGGAGAGGGTCTAAATGGGAGAGCTCTGAGAGGGCTTGTGACGGCTGCTGCTCCCCCTGGCTGGTGGTCCCTGCTGCTGTGTCTGCTGTTGCATTTGCTGTTTTGTTGTTTTGCTGGATATTCTGACCATGAAGATTAAACTTGCTCTTAGAAACCTGACACCCCTGATCAGCAGGAAGTAGTCTAAAGAGGTCTACGCCCCCTTTCCCCTCTAACCTTCTTTCTCACTTAGTGTTGAGGGGTTGGAAGGCATTGGAGTGGAGAAGGGTGGTAGCTATAAGAACCCAATAAAGCAGCCAAAACAATACGCCTACAGGCAGGGATCGATGTGAGGCTGGACTTCCATGAGGTCATCTGGAGACATGTAGATGTTCCCTATTTGGAGGAAGCACAGATAACTGCTAACTAACACACCAAAAGTGTGAAAACCCTGTAACATGTGAGACAGGCGTTGCTACCTAGGTGTTGGTTTAGGGTTTAGGGGGAAAGAATGCATGAATGTCTCTCCTGGATCAGAGAGGGACCGCATATACGGACAAGCTATGAAAAAGATAAATCTACAGCTACAAAAGGACCATCCAAAAGAAGCATAAATAAGACAGCGTTCTCAGAAAATATAAAAGTAGTTGTAAATATCCCTAAAAAACAGAATTACATGTGGTCCCCAGTAATGGAAATTTCTGAAGTAGCAAGAAGATTAAGGGGAGAAATCGTAGGCTTTAACTGGGTTGATCAAATGAGGACATTTCGGAGTGAAAATGAGAGCTATAAACAATTATTCTGGGACAATAAATATACACCATCCCTATAGCAGGTAAAGCAGAAAATACTCTCATTCTACTTTCAAGTATGTGTTCTTCAGACAGTCTCATGACAAAGGACTTCATCTTGGCTACTTAAGATTATGTCCTGTCCCACTCAGCTAGACCACGGAGGGATGAGAAGTCTTCCTACAGGGAGTCAAACAACTTCATTTTTCTACCCCTATGAGTTATTTTGTTTTGAATCTTAGACTTTTGTAAGTTAATCCTTTGTTGCTAATTCCTAATTTCACCGTAGTATATTTTTAAAATATAGTCTTTTGGCTTGGAGTTAAAATTTTTCAGCTTATTACAAAATAAACTTTCATAGATACCACATTTATGCTAGAAAACATGAATTATTTTCTTCCTGGTCAAAAGTCCACTATAGTAGCTTGAACTTAGGAATTATGTCTTTCAGAATTTAAAATATCTGCTTTATAAAATCAGCTTTGGTCTCTTATTTTGTCATACTTTATATTCCTCAGCTAACACTGCAGGTTGTTATTTGCCCTTCTATCACGGTTACTTTGTATCACTTGAAGCTACATTGCTAGGTGCATACACAGTTAGGGCAGATACGCCAGCGAACAGCTTCAAAGGAACTAGGGAAAGCTGACAAATGTCCTCCAAAGGGATAAAGAACGGACAAGGAGCTGACTTCTTGACAATGATAATGAAAACCAAATTACCAAAAGAACTGGAGCAAATAACTACCAACTTACAATTTTATTTTCAGTGAAATTTTCTTTCCAACTGAATATAAAATAAAGACGCTTTCATAAAGTGAAGCTGAGAGTTTGCTACCAACTTATCTTAGCCAGAGGAAACCTTCGTGTGTCCCCATGAGAGCAATGCTCTAACATGGAAAGTATTGAGCACAGAAAAGCAAAAGAGAATTTAATAAGTGTATGAGCTGAAACAAATGTTTAGAACATAAACAATAACAATGGTGTCTTGCATAATTCTAAAAAAAAGAGATAATACTCAAATATACTATTACAAACACACTGGGTAAGCCATTATCAAAGATAAAATCTGTAAGATTTTTCATATTATAAATTAAATCTTGTAAAAGTTAAAAATGAGGTCTGAATATTTTATTGTAACTAAAGGAAGTAAAATATAACATCTCCAAATTAATAAAGAGAAAAAATATCGCGAAAAATATTCAGTCTTGCAAATATGCAAATATCAAGGCCTGTCCCCCGTAACATACTTTCTCTAACAAAACCATCCCTCCTAATCCTTCCTAAACAATTCCACCAACTGGGGACCTTGTAGTCAAATATATGAGCCTGTGGGGCCAATCTCATCCAAACCTCCACAGTTGCAGACAAGGGAAGAGTATGTGTTCTTACTATTTCTGTCCAGTAAAGTAATATACTAGAAGGAACTAAAAGGTACATAGACCTAAAAGCAATAAACAGGACTGTTCCAATTTACAGAAGGTACAATAGCCTTCATGGAAAATCTGAACAATTCTTTTTAAAAATTATCCACTGAATTTGGATGGCTCAATGTTGCCAGCTTGCCTGGATTTCGAATCACCATAGAAACACAGGTGTGGGTATGTCTGTTATAATGGTGTTTTCAGAAATGTTTTAAAAGTTTTAACTGAGGGTAGAAAACCCACCCATTTGGATAGTATCATTCCATGGAAGGGGGTTCTGGATGAAATAAAAAGCAGAATGTGAGCTGGTGTGGTTTGCCCTTCAAAGTTTTATGTGTTGGAAGCATGGTCGCAGCATGGTGATGTTAAGAAGTAGACACTTTGTGAAACAAAGTCTAGAAAAATGTAATTAGGTCATAAAGCCATTGCCTCTAGAAGGGATTAATTCTGATCTTACATATAGTGAGTTAGCTATTGAAAGAACTGGTTAGTGTAATGTGAGTGCTGTGCTGGAGAGATGACTAAGTAGCTGAGACCATTTGTTGCTCTTAATAAGGACCCAGGTTCAGTTCCCAGTGCCCACATGGTAGCTCATAACCATCTGTATCTCCAGTTCCAGGGCATCAGCTGACCTCTTCTGACCTCCTCAGTCAACACATGTGCATGGTACATTTACATACTCATACAAGCAAAGTAAAACAAGTCAGTCTTTTTAGAAGAATAAAGGGTGTCCTTCCTTTGTGCTTGGTCTGTTCTGAACACAGCTCTCTGCCCTTTGCTACACTTGGCTGTGATTCACCCAAAAATCCTCACCAGAGACGAAAGAGAAACAGAGAGCCCAGTGTTGGATGGTTAGCCTCTAAAACTGTCAGCTAATTAACACCCTTTCTTCAAAATTACTCAGCTTTGGAGACGTTGGTAAAACAAAACAAAGTGACCCAAAAATCAATTCTGCTTCTATGTAGGAGCAATAAGCACATGGATACCATCATTTGCAATTTCTCAAAATAAAGAAACCCTTAGGTTAAAAGTCTAACAAACAGAACAGATTCTTCTGCTAATAAGTTAATGTTAAAAATATCTTAATAATTAGAGAAATATTTATTGTAGAAAGAGATTTAAAAATCAATATATTGTAAAGATTTCAATTCTTCCCAAAGTGATATATAAGTTTACCACAATTTTATTTAAAAAAACAAGCATAACAAAACAAAATATAAGAGAAATAAAAAACCATCATATCAAAGTTGGACACAGCAATCTAACAGGAGAAAAAACCCCAGCATTTTAAAAATAATCTAGTAAACAATTGTAATAGTTGAAGGTAATAGAATATACAGGTTTGCCCAAGTTATGTATTCTTTTAAAAAAAAGTTATTTCAGAAAGAAAAGTTCAAGGAAAAATTACATTTGTATCTTATTTTGGTTGTTTATAAATAGGTGAACAATATCAAATGTAAGTCTATATTTTTTGCACATCAACTTCAGGCCATGCAGGCAGAAGCAGAAGTCTGATGAAGTTTGACAGACTCAGAAATTAATGACAGATTCAGCACTGTGTCTGCTCTCCTTGGCAGCCATGGGATTTCTGGGTGTCATTCAGCTAACTTAGTGATTCTGATTAAGTAAATATTTATAGCATGAAACCATCACTGAGAAAATGATCTTGTAATTATCATGGACAAGAGAACAAACGTGGTGAAAGCCATGTCATGATTTAGGAAGGAGCCCTACATGTAGGATACCATTCTCACCCTTTGTGTCCCCAGAAAGCAGTGATAGGAGCATAATATATTATCTTCTGTCAAAGAAAAACCCCAAGACACATGAGAGAATTCAGAAGTGTTCTACCTGATATGTGAACAAAATGAGCCAGCACCAAATACTTAGTTTCTTTGGTGCCCTGGAGAAGAGGCAATCACACATTTTGCAGATAATAATGCAGAAACTATAACTTCTAACCATTAGCTCACTGAGAACTTTGTTTGGTGGAAGCTGAGATGGAAACATTGAAATTCCTTGAAACAGCAAGTATTTCTCAGGGGAATTTGATACTGTATTACAAGGCAAACCATGTAACATATGTAAGTGTGACAAATGCTGAGTGAGATTCAAGTGAAGATCAAGGTACAGCATCCCTACTTGGATTGTTACTCATTTCCAAAGCTTAATTAGAAGTTTCTACAGTGTTTTGTAAAGTAAAAGAGGCAAGCATTCTCATCCTCTCCTGCTGCATCCCTAACCACACTCAAATTCAGCAATTCAAACCCACCGCTATGCAAACCTTTCAGAACCGGGGAGTCATTAATCAAAGCAAGGTCAAGAAGCAGAGTGTATGCTCCACAGAATAGCTACAGCAGCATCTCAAGAGCTGGGGGCAAGATGTATTTGAAGGTGTCTTCCTCTATATTTCTAGCAGTCCATGCTTGTTAAGTAGTACCTCATTTGGGCTATAAAACAAGCACAACCTTTCTCTCTGGGATTCTAGCCACATAAGCCAATTTGGGCTTCCTCCTAGCATGCCAAGTAGGCCTCAGGTGTAGGAGTTCTGAGAGAACAAGGTGGAACTTGTGACATTTGGAATTCTTGCTCACACCAGTCACTGAAAAGCTAGGTTCAGTGGCACACGCTTATAATCCCAGCACTATGAAGGTGGTAACAGGACGATCATGAGTTTGAAGCAAGCCTTGGCTGTGTAGAAAAACTTGTCTACAAAATAAAACAAAACAAAATAAGGCACCACTGAGTTCCCAAGATGAAGACTGTAGGTTTTACATCTCCATGGGAGAATGGCTAGCTTCCTTGAACATATGTAGAATGGAAGATTTTATTGTGACCATCTTTTAGAAACACACTGCCAGATACATCAAATAATTTTAATTTTGCTTCTGAAAATTATGTATCTTTTCTGCGAATTATAGAAAACTTCATATTGCTGTGTAGCTTCAGTGAAATTCTTGTCACCGCTGACAAGATATATGAAGAAGACCAAAATAAGAAAAAAAAAGCCTTAAAAGACATAAAAGTAAATAAAAACTTGTTTGTACATGGAAGGCATCATTTCACAAGCCTTCTCCCTATTGGGGACTCATGTTTTTTCTGTCCCCTCTTCTGTGATGGCTCCAGAGCCACAGAAGGGGCAGTAGGGACATCCTGTCTAAAGCTGGACACTGAACCATCATACATTCTCAGCACCTTGGCAGCCAAGTTCTCTGCATGCACCACTGCTCATTGCAAAGGGAAGTACATGATTAAGGCTGAGCATAGCAGCTGCCTGAGGATAGAAATGTGCATATTTAGAAAACAGTTTGTCAGCACCATGATGGTTTAGCTAAACAGCAGAACTAAGTTCATCCATTGGGCCTGAGACAACCTTAACCATGGTTTTTGGTTGTTTTCTTTTTCCTTTTCTTAGACCAGGTTTATAGTAGCAGGCATAAGTGTCTCTTGTGGGGTGTGCTTCAGATTTGGTCAGAGAGCAGGTACCATAACAGCTATGCCACTGTTGCACTAGAGACATGATTGACAGTTTGACATTGTAGTTCATCACATTTACAGCCGAGTAAGACCCTTTTCTTTGCCAGGAGCCCGGGAGGTGTTTTCTGGAACTATGAAAGTTAGTCATCAGGGACAAACTTCTAGTTCCAACTTGATGCCTCTGTATCTTATAACCAAGTGTGTGATGTCTTTGTCAAGAGTCCTACCAACTGGTTCTGGCAGGTAGCTAAGCCGCTATGTCCTCAAAGCATCTATTGCTGCCTGAAATTTGTTTGTACATGACTGGGCTTATGAACAGTCAAGCATGGCTCTGGGTGGGCTCACGGGCGCTAGTCCTCTAAGCTTAGCTATTATTATTATTACTACTACTACTACTATTACTATTATTTTGTTTTTTCAAGACATGGTTTCTCTGTGTAGTAGTCTTGGCTGTCCTGGACTTGCTTTGTAGACCAAGGTGGCCTTAAACTCATAGAGATACACCTTTCTTTGCCTCCTAAGTACTGGGACAAAGGGCATGTGTCACCATGCCCAGCACTGAACTACTGTCTATTATGGGGTTAGGGAACTCATTATCTTCTCATTACCCACTGAAGAACCCACTAGGCTCCAATGGACAGTTTTAACTCCATTATTGGACAGACAATCCTGTTTAAACTCAGTGAGTCCCAAGGAGGAAAAAGTCAGAAATGGACTTGTAGAGAAGAAGAGGGGATAACAGTGGTGAGGTGAATATTAGAAAGTGGGGGGTTGTAGGAATTAGACTGAATTTCATGCATGTATGAAACTGTCAAAGAACAAATTAAATAAAATTTTAAGCATAGTTTAAGTTAGAATTTAAGCCATCCACAGAAGAAGTTATACAAATAATCATCTTAAAGTTGAAACAAAATCAGTATTGAAAGATCTAGGAAAGCACACTGTGGGAGAATCCCTGTCACAACTGCGGGTCAGTAATTACAGTGAGAAAGGATTTATTGACTCCTAGAACGGCTCATTCATTACTTTGTGGGTCAATGTGGGGGTGATAATGGCAGGTTTATCACAAATGATGGAATGTACGTTTATTGCTTGAAAGAAATAGAATCTGGGTAACTGACACTGGAAGGGTACCCGTTAAATGGGGTGGTATTCAGAACGCTGAGGCGCTGTATGAAAACAAGGAAAAGTTAATTATTTGATTATAGGCTCCCACAAAAACTCCTCCCCTAGAGAAAAACAAACAGCTCTACCCTCACCGTCAGGTTCCAACAACAAACTGGAGTATGAGTCCGGCAAAGACCACCCTGGGGACCCACTGAGTTTAACTTACTTATAGAGCCTGGGTGATGGGGCTGGTGACCACACGGGTGAGTAAGAGCGCCCAGGATATGTGATGGCTCTGCCATGTCTGCACAGATGTCCCTCTCCGTTAACCTTAATTCTATATACTTTGGCCTCTCCCTACAAGCATGAAGGCCACGTGTAATTATGGCAAAAGTGCAAATGGCTGGCTACTCAGATGAGAGTGCAGCGGGCCTCTCCTGTGAGTGAGTATTAGCAGCCCAAAGCCTGGTAGAGGTGACTCTTGCAAGGAGTCACATATACTCTCACGAATATGGTGGCTTCTCAGAGTGGAAGACCACATTCTACAGACAACTGTTTAGTAATGAAATGTGGGGGGAAAGCTGGAAAGGAAGATAGGAAAGCGCCTGAAATCTAGCTGGGAAAAACATGTGTGCCACCTCTATTGTATCCCACAGACAAATCTGTGTAGGTTTTGAGCATCAGCATAACAAAAATAAGAAAAGTTTTGGAAGATTGCTCTGGCAAGATGTGCAAAAGTCAGGCAAAGTAGGATCAGGGAGGCTGCTGTGACCATCTAGGAATGAGGTAGAACTGGCCTCACAGAGCTTGTTGCGAACTACAAGCAAACAGACAATCCCCTAACCACTGTCTTCACGGGGAGCTCATCTGGAGCTCACAGAAATCAAAAGCCACAAGAAAAGTGCTGATCTAGGTGGGCCTGAGTATAGCCTGTGGAGGAGCTCAAATCCTTCAAATGGATTTCTTCTTTAGTCTTCACTGATTAAATTCAAAAGGCCACACAGCCACCCTACTTCTAGGTGTGCATACCAGAGAAGCTATATGTTCACAAAGAAGATACGGATAAGAATGTTCATTGAGGGATGGAACTGGAAAATACAACACTGAGTAAGGTAGCTCAGACCCAGAAAGACAAATGTTGCATGTTCTCTTTTATTTCTGGGTCCTAGATTTGAATGAATCTTTAAGTTTGAGTTTATCACTTTGAGTAACTGCAGAATCCAAGAAAGCAGAAAGGGACCACTAAGGAGGGGCGAGGAAAGAGCTTTAGGGAGGATGACCACAGAACGCAGGTGCTGTGTAGGGGGAAATGGGGAAATGAGGAGAGAAAGACTTAACTTGGGTGGAATAAGAGAGTAATGTAGAAACAGGAAGTGTGTAAACAACACTAAGATGCTTGAAAAGAGCACAGGGAACATTTTATGAGCTTCCTTAAAGATACATGCATAGGTAATTTTGTATCCAGTCACTTTGCTGAAGATGCTTATCACATGTAGGAGTTCCCTGGTAGAATTTTTGGAGTCACTCACGGATACTATCATATCATCTGCAAATACTTTGACTTCTTCCTTTCTGAACTGAATCCCCTTGATCTCCTTTAGTTGTTTTATTGCTCTATCAAGGACATCAAGAACTATGTTGAAGAGATATGGAGAGAGTGGGCAGTCTTGCCTTGTCCCTGATTTCAGTGGAATTGATTTAAGTTTCTTTCCGTTTAGTTTGATGTTGGCTATAGGCTTGCTGTATATTGCTTTTACTATGTTTGAGTATGTGCCTTGTATCCCTGATCTCTTCAGGACTTTAAACATAAGTGAACGTTGCATTTTTATCAAATCCTTTTTCAGCATTGAAGGAGATTATCATGTGTTTTTTTTTTTCTTTCAGTTTGTTTATATGGTGGATTTCTGTATATTGAACCACCCCTGCATCACAGTGGATGATATCTTTGATGTGTTCTTGGATTCAAATGGCAAACAGGATAAACACCAGAAATGGTGGAAAAGAAGAAACAGGATGGGATTCTACTATAGAGGATCCTCTGAAAGGATTCACCCAACACGGGATCAAAGCAGATGCTGAGACTCAGGACCAAACTTTGGGCAGAGCACAGGGAATCTTACAGAAGAAGAGAGGGGTGGAATTACAGGGATATAGAGGGGACAGGAGCCCCACAAGGAGACCAACAAAACTAAAAGATCTGAGCTCAGGGACCCAATGGAGAACCATGCATGGAGAGGAGCTAGACCCCCCTGCTCAGATATGGCCAATTGGCAGCTCAGTCTCCATGTGGATCTCTGAGTGAGCAGAGCAGGGGCTGCCTCTATCAGGAACTCAGTGGACTGCTCTTTGATCACTCACCCCTGATGATGCAAGCTTGCCAGGCCATGGAGGAAGAGGATCCAGGCAGTCCTGATGAGACTTAACAAGCTATGGGCAGATGGCAATAGTGGAGACCTCCCCCTTTCAGTGGACTAGGGGAAGGGGATAGGGAGAAGAGGGAGGGAGGGTAGGACTGGGGAGTTGAGGCAGGGGCCTTCAATCCGGGTATACAATGAATAAGTTGTGAAGAAAAAAATTTAAGTAAAAGAAAACAAAACAAAACAAAAATGTACATAGGGAGTAGAGAAATGGCTCAGTAGTTTGCTCTTGCGAAGGATCTGCCACCCCAGCGCCCACGTGGCAACTCACAACCATTTGTAACATCAGCTCCCGGGGCTTCAGTGCTCATTTCTGGCCTTTGCAGACACCAGACACACACGTGGCACACAAACATACATGCAAGCAACACACCCTTAAACAGAAAATAAATTAAAAAAATTTAAAGTGTATGATATGCACACATATATAAAGTAAAAGTGGAGTTAGCCCACGTGGGAACGTACCGCTTTTCCTAGAAGCCGTCCACGATTTAACAAATATCTCAGTGCTGGGCAAGGCACATTGCCCTTTAAGTTGTTGGTTGGGGGATCAAAAGACCCCTCCTAATAATGCAAGCTATTGCCACTGCTCTAGGTTACCTGGGAGAACTTAAGGTTAAGACCCTGTTGTCCATGACATTACACCCTGTGGGCACAGAACTTAGAGAAATCAAGCTGGTACTCTGACTGGACGCCCTCTTCCTGGATGATAGGTCTCCTCTAGTCAGAAGTTGCTATGCAAGTTGCCAGAAGAGGAGAATTATCAGTTAGTTGTCCTACCCAGCTCTAACTCCTATGATCTGCTATAGTTATTTGTCTGACACTAATATCTTGATACTGCACTCTAGTTTATAAAAGAAGAGGTATTTAAGTTGCGCTCCAGGGAACACACACCTTGGTTGCCCACACCCTAAGGACTATTAGTTTTAACTTTTCAAGACACCCAGAAGTAATAATGGCTCGTACCAGCGTTTTCCAATGTCCTTTGATCTTGTGGATCCACATCTCCTTCTGTCCGTGCTTTCCACTTGAATAATTTTTTTCAATATTCCCACTGTGGACATCTTTTTGTCTATGCTAGCTAACCTTTACTACTATGACATAATATCTAAGATGTAAACAGAAGAAAAACTGACTGACTTGGAATTTGGTTTCAGAGGCCTATGATTGGTTGGCCCATTGCTTTAGGGCCAATGGCAGAGAGGGCATTCTGGAAAAGGCTGCTTACCTCATGGCCACCAGGGAACAGACACAGAAGATCCTACTGAAGGACACTGCTCCAATAGCCTAACTTGTTTTCATTGGGCCCCAACTCCCAAACCTTCTACTTCCCAATGATACCACCGATTACAGAAGCTAACTCTTTTAAGGTCTGAGACTTTGGGAGACATTTAATACTGAAACCCTGGCATTGGCTCTATTTGGGCTCTGTAGCTTAGATAGCCTGTTTTGCCGTGATTTTTTGAAAGCTATTTTCACTGGGCATAAATTTCTATGTAAATAGAGTTGTTCTTTCCACAGTATAGAAATATTTCTCAACTATCTTCTCAACATCCTTGTTTCTAAGGGAAATGGGCTGTAATCTTTGTGTCCCTTTGTATGCAGTGTGACTTCCTTCCTTCCTTATTAACACTGGTACTGAATGGCTTGGATTTTAAGATGGCTGTGGTTTTCTCTATGATTTGTGTGTGTTTATGTGTGTGCATGTCACGAAGTTTCTTGGCTTTGAAAGCTCTTTGTTTTCATTAAATCTAGAAGTACTTTGGCCATTAGTCTCTCAATTAACTTTTGTCTAGTTTTTTTTCTTTTATTTATTTCTTATTTAGTACAATTTACTCACTTTGTATCCCAACTGTAGTCCCTTCCCTCTTCTCCTCCCAGTCCCACCCAGCCTCCCTCTTCTCCTCCTATGCCCTTCCCCTAGTGATAGGGGTGGTCCTCTTCCCCTTCTATCTCACCTTAGCCTACTAAGTCTCATCAGGACTGGCTGCATCATCTTCCTCTATGGCCTGGTAAGGCTGCACCCACCCAGGGGGAGGTGATCAAAGAGCCAGCCACTGAGTTCATGTCAGAGACAGCCCCAGCTCCCCTTACTAGGGAACTCACTTGGAAACTGAGCAGAGACTTCCACAGAGGGCCTCTGAAAGACTCTACCCAGCAGGGTATCAAAGCAGATGCTGAGACTCATAGCCAAACTTTGGGCAGAGTGCAGCAAATCTTATGGAAGAAGGGGGACATAGAAAGACCTGGAGGGGACAGGAGCTCCACAAGGGGAGTAACAGAACCCAACAATCTGGGCACAGAGGTCTTTTCTGATACTGATACTCCAACAAAGAACCAAGCATGGAGAGGACCTAAAACCCCTGCGCAGATGAAGCCCATTGTCTAGTTTCTTAAAGCAGAAAATGTTCTTTGGACTACTTTGATAACAGCTTTTAATAAGATTTTCAGAATATTTATTCCTAGCTTATAGAAAAACAATCAAGCTCATATGCTGATAGCTTCTCATGTATTAGCTCCATTCTGGTGTGTGGCTAATGCCATTAAACATTATCATGGCTTAACAACCCCCCAATCTCTCTTTGTCTCTCTACAATGACACAGCAAGAAAGCCATCATCAGAGGCTCACCCTGCATGGTGGACTTTCCCTCTCCAGAACCATGAGTTAATAAATTTGTTTTTATTATAAACTACCCAGCCTGTGGTATTTAGTTATAAGAGCGCAGGACAGACAGATGCCCTTTGAGACAAATGCATAACAGAGGGATGTAAAGAGCAGGACAAAGACTGACTTGTTTTGAAGATATCCACCAGATTAAATACTTATATTTCCTCTGTCTTACAGCATCTTCTAACTGTGCACAAAAAAGTAGGAGGCCTTAGAGATGTTTCTTTGAGCTGTGTTTTTATGTAGGCAAATCTATTATTGCTAGCAGTAGAATTACATTGTAAAACTTAGAATCATTGGTTTTCTGACCAAGTCAGGAAATATGACATAAAAATAGAGAAATAAAACTGGCTCATAAATATGCATAGCAGTTAGAAGTAACTTAGGCTTTAATACATATATTTAATATCGCTAGAAGAAGCATTATCTGTCTAGTTTCTAAGAGTTATCTTTTTCGGTCACTGAATAAAAATTCACACACATGTGCTTACAGCTGTTTGGTCATTGGCGAAACTCACCAAAGTGTAATAGAGCTGAAAACTTTGTCATCCAATGGCATCATAGTTATCGAAAAGTCATAGTGCAATGTACTTTTCATGTTTTAGGTAATTTGGGTGTCAACAAATTTCCTGTCGGCTGTAAGTACACTTGCAGTCGCATATAGCCATATACTTGGTGATAAGCAACTCTTTTTATGGGTTTATGTGTCTACCCGGCATTCTACACTTCCAGCCCTTATTTCACAATGCCAGCCTATACAGGTAAAACCCAGCTTACTATTAAACAACGTGTCATGCTACACCAGCAGCACCTGTACCCATGTCATCTCCTGTTTACTGAATCCCTTGATTGCATCCCAAGGTCATGTCATGTTATTGACCTCCACAATCTAGATTTGGATAAGGACACGCTGTGATGTGAGTGTAATGATGAAATTCCCTAACAATGCATTTGCAATGCAAGATCAATTAAGATCAGTGCACAGATCAAACAAATCCCAGGGCACCCCGGTCGCTTAGGAAAAACAGAATGTGGGGGTTTTGTGACTGGGGAAGCTGAAGCAGAGAGGAATGAAATGCCTTCCTTCTCCTAAGGTCACAGAGAGAATCTGCATGGGGCTAGGTCAGGGCTGCCTTTGCCCCCATACATACTGCTCTATGTTACCCATCAAGACGGGGCAGAGTCAATGGATGCTGGCACTTTACATAAATACATGACGATGCCGTGCTAGATGCAATAAAAATCTCAAGCATAAAATGTGGAAGCAATTCAAGAAAACAGATCTCACAGTTTTGCCTCTGTCAGAGTCAGAGTCTAACATGCTCTGATTAAAATCCAACATCTGCAGGCATTTAAAATTCAAATATACAGGTATTCACATTTTTCTCCATTCACCATGTTTTACTGCTGCTTTTTTCATCTTAAATATTAAAAACATTACATTATTTTATTTCATATGTCAAACTTCATGTCTCTGTGTATTACACATTGCTCTTTCACCCCCAAACTCTGGTTCAAATCCAGCTCTTGGCCGAGGAAATAAAAAACATCTGAAAATATTTAGTGGACTCATCTTAAGGCCCAGCGGACTACAGTTTATGCTGACTTGATAAACACAACAAACAGCAGATTTGCCACCAATTAAGGTGAAAACATTGCAGGATGAGCACTGTGGAAAGACCTTTCTCCCAGATCTGAAGACGGAGCCTTTATTTCGAAAATTCAGATGGAGAAAATATGCGCTGCACCTGTGCCTCCTCAACGGGGGAGTGTTGATCGGGGTGCACAAACCCTCCGCCACTGCGTGGAGGGGGACCTGGAGCTCAGGAGCGCTCAGGAGGAGGCTACAACAGGGCTGAGACGCAGCATCTTGACACATTGTATGATTTCACAGGTTCTGTCCAGCAAATCAAAAACTTAATTTAAAAGCAAATCAGAGAAAGAAACATCTTCATTCCCTTGAGGATGACCTGTTCTGAACAGGCCCACACTCTAGGAATGTGAACACACAGGAAGGGCTAGCCTTCCCAGCAGTTGAAAATCAAATGTCTCCAGAGGCAGGAAGACACATGAGCAGGCAAAGGTGGGCTGTGGAGGGTTGGAGAGGACCTGCCTACTATAAAATCACTTCTTTTATTTATTTATTTTAATAATTTTTATTTTTTTACATTAATCACAGGTTATTTACTTTGTATCCCAGTCATAACCCCTCCCTCAATCCCTCCCAATCTCACCCTCCCTCCCTCATCTTCTCCTTGCCCCTTCCCTCCTCCCCTTTCATCTGACCCTAGCTTATCAGGTATCTTCAAGACTGGCTGCAAAGTCTCCCTCTGTGGCCTAGCAAGGCTCCTCCTCCCTCAAAGAGCCAGTCATTGAGTTCATGTCAGAAGTAGTCCTTGTTCCCCTTACTAGAGTACCTACCCACTTGGATACTGAGCTACCATGGGCTACATTCAAGCAGGGGTTCTAGGTTGTATCCATGCATGGTACCTGGCTGGAGAAACAGTCTCATAAAAGACCCCTATGCCCAGATATATTTGGTCCTTGTGGAGCTCCTGTCCTCTCCAGGTCTTACTAACTCCCCCTTCTTTCATATGATTCCCTGCACTCTGCCGAAAGTTTGGTTATGAGTCTCAGCATCTGCTTTGATACACTGCTAGGCAGAGTCTTTCAGAGGCCCTCTGTGGTAGGCTCCTGTCCTGTTATTTGTTTTTTCCTTCTTCCAATGTCCATCCCATTTGTCTTTCTAAGTGAGGATTGATCATCTTACCCAGGGTCCTTTTTCTTGTTTATCTTTTTTAGGTGTACGGATTTTAGTATGTTTATCCTATCTTGTAGGTCTAGTACCCACTAATAAGTGAGTATATACCATGTGTGTCTTTCTGCTCCTGGGATACCTCACTCACGATGATCTTTTCTAGATCCCATTTGCCTGCAAATTTGATGGTTTCCTTGTTTTAAATTGCTGAGTAGTATTCCATTGTGTAAAAGTACCACAATTTCTGTATCCATTCCTCCGATGATGGGTTGTTTCCAGGTTCTGGCTATTACAAAAAAAAAAGCTGCTACAAACATGGTTGAGCAAATGTTCTTGTTGTATACTTGAGCGTATTTTGGATATATGCCTATGAGTGGTATAGCTAGATCTTGAGGAATCACTATTTCTAATTGTTTGAGAAAGTGCCAGATTGATTTCCAAAGTGGTTGTACAAGTTTACATTCCAACCAGCAATGGAGAAGGGTTCCCCTTTCTCCGCAACCTCTCCAGCATGCGTTGTTACTTCACTTCTTTTATTTTTACACATAACTACCGTGCAATCCAAATACTATCTATGTGCAAGGCACAGCTCTTTGACCTCAGTGTTTTCAGCTCTCCCCCAATCTCCACATTTTGATGACCACCGAATCATCATTTTGATGAGTCCATGATCCCTCCCCAACTCAGCTCTCCCCCAAAGCCTTATCTTCAGAATAACCCAGCCTGAACATCTGCAGTTTATAAGTTGAACAGGTCATTCAAATCTCTGTCAGAAACTCAGAGCAGTGTATCAAAATTCTTTGAACAATCAGATTAAGAAGCATATTCTTCAGCCTACCTCCCCGAAATCCTGATTCTGAAGACTGGGGGTTGGTCCTAGGACTATGTACTAAAAACTTCTCAGGTGATGCTGGACCACACTTGAGGGGGTGGATTTGTTTGTGCTTACTATGGCTCCGTCTGTGGTCAATAAATTTATCAAGCCGAAAAGAAAAGACCAGCACAGTAGAAATGTCCACTTCCCACCATTGCTGTCTGTCCTCGGCATTCAGGGTCAACACACCAGGAAGGTTTCTGAAATTTGTGTCACCCTTGAGAGAGACCTGTATTGAAAACAAACAAACAAAGAAAAAAAAACCTTTTCAGTTGGAAAGGACCACTAAGGAAGGCCTTTCCATCCCATGCCACTCACTCTCTGCAGCACGCGCTTATGTGTGAGCATGGCGGCGGTGCTGGCTATGAAGCCCACCACCTCACATGTGCTAGGCTAGTCTTCTACCAGCCGCAGGCCTCCGCTCCATCCTCAGGAGTGCAGTCTTCACTGAATGAACCACCCGGCGGCACGCCCTCACGCCCCGTTCACCTGCATCGAGTACAGTTAAAATGTGGGGCCGCTCTCATTCGCAAATCTGCACTCAACAGAAATCGTGGCTATGGGTGTCCACGTTTGGAAAGTTTAAGATTACAATAAAAAAAAACAAACAAACAGTGAAATCAAGACTCATTGAGTCAAGATTCTGCAACAACTCAAAAATAGAAACAATCCCCATTTTTGATAACAGTTTGAAGGAGCTTTTCTGGTTCTTTCCAGCTTCTTACTAGGGCAGTCTGTATGTGAGGCTGCCGCCAAACCTCAAATAGTCTCTTACCCCTGACGAATGCTTCGAGACAGAACTGCACTCAAGCATTCAAATTTGGTAGCATTAACTGCAGTAACATAGCTCTGACATTCCACTTAAGGACAAGGGGTAGAACAATCATAAAGCCTTCTGCTTCACTTAATTTAATGTTTGACAAGTCCCTTGAAGAATAACTGGAACATTCTCGCCAAATGCTTTAAGTCCTGTTTGACCACATCTGTCCCTGGAGTTTGTTCATGGACATCTTAGGATATAATAAATCCTTCCTTCCTGAAACCCAGCCTCCAGCAAGGAATGTGAACAGATGGTATTAATCATAGGATGCCAATCTGATTTCTAGGTAGATGCCCTGGTGATGGGAAAATGGTTCATTTTCCATTGTCCTCTCCATCATTTTTATGGTAAGAAGCCTTTAGTCACGAATGATAAGGTCCGAAACAAATACTTTTTCTCTATTGAAGAACTTAAAGATATATGCCCATATTTGGGTTTTTTTTTTAAACTCATCTTGGTCACATGATGACATGTTTAGATAGCAAACTGAGTACAGAGCATGTCTTCGGTAATGATAAAAGCAGCAAGTACTATAATTGCAGTGTTTTCTGGTAGCTATCTCAAATCAGTTAAAGGTTTACTGTGTTAGATGCTGGTATTTGAAGCAATTGCAATATGCAAGTGCACTTCACATTCCTTTATTTATTATCTACGTGTGTGTGTTTGTCTTTGGGTGTGTGTGTGTCCTGGAGTGCCATCATACATGCGTGGGAGGCAGACACCTTGGGTGTTGTTTGAGGCAGAGTTGCTAGCTGGTCACTGCATATGCCACGCTAGCTGGCTCACAGGCTTCCAGATGTCCTCCTTGTTCTTCCTCTCAGCTCACTGTAGGAGCACTGGGCTTGCAGACAGACACTACCGAGTCTGGTTTTACCTAGGTTCTGGTGATCCAGACTCAGGATCTTACACTTTTAAGAAGCAAGCGTTTTATCCACTGAACTATCTCCCCAGCCTACATTTCGGATTTCTTTCTGAGAAACTGTGTCACCAGACATAACAGGGTAGGTCAAGAGTAGATCTCTTGAGAAGACTCAAAAAACAAAACAAAACAAAACAAAAAAAAACTTGGATGCCAAAAAGGTGCATTTTAACAGATATCGTGAATTCCAGAAGATAATTAGGGATGATATTAGAAACGTATGTCCCAGTAAACTGGAGAATCTAGAACAAAATGGATACATTTCTAAGTACTCATGAGTTAACTAAGATTGAACCAAGGGAGTATAGCTGTCGAAACACACCGATAATAAGTAAGAAGATTGCTGCACTGGAAGAGGAGGTACTCTGTCCTGAGGTGACCTGATGTGCCAGCGTGGGTCGGTTCTGAGGGTGGTGGGACGGGGTATGGGGAAAGTGGGCGGGAGGGTGAGACTGGGAGTGAGGTTGCAATCAGATGTAAAATGAACAAATAAATTAATAAATGAAAAAAAATATCCCGGGACTAGACAGCTTAACTGCTTGGCTTTCCCACATTTAAAGAAGAGCTAATGGCAAAGAAGGGGGGAAGGTGGGGTTGCTTCCAAACCTGTGAGATAACTGCAAACCTGAGATCCAACGAGATCAAAAAACAAGAGAAGAGAAAGCGATAGAGCCACACCTCTCATGAACATAGTCACAAAACCCAGCGAGAAAGAGTGAATTGGTGGAGGAAGGGGTGCCAGTCTCCTGTGAGGTGAGCCCCTCACATATGCCCCTCCTCCTGGGCCCAGGCAAGAAACTCTAATTAAAGTCAGTGAGCCACACAGAAGCAGAAGATGTGAAAGTAGAGGAGAGACGTTGAAAAGAGCTGCAGTGGGAGAGGGAAGGGGCGAGAAAGGGGAATGGCGATGAAAACTACTCAACCTGTTATGTAACTGTACAAAACTGTTTAAAAAAAAACAACAAAAATTTTAATTTTTTTCCTCTAGAAAATAGTATCAAGTAGAACCAATAACGTGTTAAAAAAGAGTAGGCAACCGAGATCAAGCTGCTTTCATTTCAGGATCATATAATCGTCTCCGCAGATGAAGAAAACACATTCAACAAGATTCAGCACCTCTTCATGATAAAAGCCCCCTGTGGACACTAGGTGCCCAAGAATAAGGCCTCAGCATAGCAAGTCTATATGGAGCAGACCTGTAGCCAACCTCAGACTGGATGGAAGAAGCTGGAAATATTTCCTCTTATCACTCTTATTCAATATAAAATTTGACATTTTTGCCAGGGAAATAAGGCAAATAACAAACATGATACAAATAAGGAAAAAAAATCAAGCTACCTATATTTATAGAAAATATATCCTAACTATACAGAAAATATATTACCAGAAGATGTTTAGAGCTGATGAACAAATTCAGCAAAGTTGCAGGAAGCTATGTCAACAGAAGGTATTATTTTTCTGATACCAATAATAAACTTGCCAGGAAAGAAAATAAGGGGGAAAAATCCTCTTCACAGTAACTTCAAAAACATCAAATACTTAGGAATAAATTTAACCAAGGAAACAAAATTCCTACAGTGAAAACTAAAACACACTGAAGAAGATACTAGAAGAAGGTAGAAGGACGCCCTATGTTTGTGGGTCAGCAAAAGTACTATCGTTACATGGCTATGTTTCTGAAAACAATCTATAATCCAATGAAATCTCCAAGGGATTATCAACAATACTCCTTAAAGAATTAAGAAAAATTATCCTAAGATTTATATGGAATCACAGAACACTCGAAATGGCCAAAGAAACCCTGACAAGAAAAAGCAACGTTGGAGCTGCTATACATCCAAGTTAAAAGTACCCTGTAGCACCTTAGCACAGCAGTAAGTTGTTTCAGTGATAACAAATTTAATTTTTGAAAATATACAAGAATCAGAACATTTAAAAGAAGTGCACTTACTACATAAATCAGCAATTCACTCAAGTCATACAAACTATTGACTCTGAAAAGTAAAATTCCACTTCTGTCACTGTTTTACACTTAGGTTTATATTCTGTAATGGAAGCAGAAATTCTCTGTAACAAAGATAGATCAATGCACTAGAGCAGGGAACCTAGAAGTAAACCCATGTAGCTCTAGCCAGCTGCTTCTTCATATAGGGTTCAACAGCACTGGAGATAGTTCTAGAAGAGCTGGGATGCCCACATGTAGAAGAATAAAACTAGTTCCCCTACTCTCATCCTGCACAAAAGTTAATCCAAAACTTGGGCAGGGGGGACCTCAAAGTATAGTCTTGCAACTCTGACACTACTAGAGGACAATATAAGGGAAGCATGTTTAGATATGGGCACAGGCGATGACTTCCTGAATATGACTTGGCTAGCTCAGGAAATAATGTCAAGGATTGACAAGAGGGGTTGTGACAAAATGAGATGCTTTTTCCAGTAAGGGAAACAATTAATAGAGAGATGAGAAAACCCACAGGTGAGAAAAAAATCTCCATCTAACTGTCAAGGTGTTACTATCCAGAATTTCTGAAGAACTGAGACCAAAAACCAAGAGAACAAGGAAC
>CM053753.1:26282600-26418101 GCA_028658305.1 Pachyuromys duprasi | reverse complement strand
GATGTGAAGTGAATAAATAAATGAAAGAAAACAATGATGACTTATTTAGTTGTTATCCTTGGATGTTTGTCAGCTCTGCATGTTGTGTGACATTAGCAAGACTTCCGAGATTTGTTCTACATACATTCTAGGAAACACATATGTGCTCCTGTTTCTTAACAGCTTATCATCTAAATACTACGCAATGAAGGTAAGACTGGGATGAAATGTCCAGTTGTCCACACTGAGATTAAAACCATCAACTAGTGGTAAAGGAAATCCTCTCTAGAACATTGGGCTGGACAAGTCAGAAGACAGCTTAAGCGATGGCAAAGGCTTGGGTGCTTCCAGAATTTCCTCAGATTCAAAATACAAATTTATATGAGTTTAGGCACTCTCAAGCTGGTATGGCTATAGCCACAAAATACAAGTTCAAATAAAAATGAACTTGTTCGATGTGAACTCAAATTTTTTTTCATTGCATATGAGATACTATGTTAAGCAAGTATATGAGATTAAACTGGTGAATTGAACATTGTAAACACTTAACTCATCAATATCTGTTCTATACACTGTATGTTAGCCTGCCAAAATGCTTATTGGGGGACTATGTGACGAGAACAATGGCCTCCCATCACATCCTTAGATGACTCTACGCTCAGTATTCACAGAGAGTCTGGATGCAGGCAGGGAAGGTGGGATAGGGTTTGCAGAAACTAACAGCTGGGTGAGGGGCTGGCCCAGGAAAATTGATGACAACATATTTTCTTCCTTTTTTTTTTCACAGCAAGGTCACAAGTGTGTCCTGTGTTAACAAGGACTGGGACATGCCGGTCTGAGGACAAGAACTAATTCACTCTAGCTCATTTTGTTCTATTCCTGGAACAGCAAGTGCTTGCTGGAGATTATCCATCGACGATTCGGAAGTGCCGTAAGGCTGTTTACCGCCGCATCTTTCTGACCTGTTACATAACACAAGAGGAAACCTCAGAAGGTGGAACAGTCAAATGATAACGTCCTGCGAGATACATACTAAACCCTCGTCAGGAGTGTCCCATGCCTGGTGTTAAAAGCCCCCCCCCCGCTTTTTTCTCAGTTCACAGGTTTCCTTTGGTTGAACAATTGCAATGTATAGTCAGTTTGAACGGTTGCCAACTAAAATTCTTGCATCAGGCTCCATGGCTGTCTGTTCCACCAAGACAAATAAGACTGGCCCCAGCCCCTCATGCCAGTCATTGTTCACGGTGCTGAGCCATGATTTTCCGTATCTGTCTTTGTGCTCACCCCAGGAGGAAGGGTGAGCCCGCTTTACTGAGTTCTTATTTCTCACAAAGCAGTAACATCTGGAGGGCTGAGCAGTTTGTTGGCAGGTCCAATCTGAAGGAATTCGGCCATGGTTCCGATTGGCTCTTATCAGTAGGTGTCACTAAAGTCAGTTTCAGGGACAGAAAAATAAATAGGCCAATTAAGCAATGCCAAGAACAGACTATTTTACAGTCATTTCTGCTCTTTTTTATTGTTGTTCCAACTGTAGAAGTTTCAAGATTGTAATTATTCCCTGCTTTTCCCCCCTGCTGCAAATGAACATTTTTCCATTTTTCCAAATGCCTCCAAGAGAGGGACACTTAATTAATATATGTATTTTGCGGGGCTTGATGTAGTGGATTAGCAAACTGAAAACAGATGAAGGCTATTCATTCTAACACTCTGTTACGGCGAAGCTACACCCAGCTGCTCCTCTGCAAATGGACCAATGGAGGCTTTGCCAGCTCCTTTCCCCGCAGTGTGAGACGCTTCATATTTGGAAAGAATAAAACGACTCGTTCATCCCACCATGACCATGCCATTGCATCCCAGGGAGTTACAAATATAGGAACTCTGGTGAGAGGCCACTTTCCAAGGTTGGTAGGAGTGACTCCTAGGCCATCACACTCACTGGTGACAGACCTTCCCCCTTCAAAGACACAAGTCCAGGAGGGAAATTCAAGTCCATCTCCAAATCCAAATGACTGCAGACAACCCCCAGGAGCTATCTGAGAAAAACAAACAGGTGGGTGGTCAAATTGGTGGATTTTATTTGCAAAATGAACTGTGGATAATACCAGACATGGCTTTCAGTACCGGTACTTTGCTGGTGCAGGGTGGGTGCCAGGGTAATGTTGGCAAAAAAAGAGAAATCTAATAGCTGCCAAGTTGAAATATTTTGTTTAACTATGAACCTGTTCCTTCAGGGTCTTCATGTGTTCTGTCCCACCCATCCACTGTGTCCTAAGACACATGCCCTGCATTTGGTGAGGGTTCAGAATGAACACACTCAGGGGTACCTGCCTGCTCTGGCTACAGAAACATTCTCTTACATCTGTATGTAGATTGTAAGGTTTAGGGACAAACCCCAGTGCTTTTTAATTCAAAACGCGTGTAATTACAAAGATAAAGATAAGCAACAGCCACAATCAAGAGCAGCAGTGGGCTGATATGTTGTTCTCTTATTTTCACAATTGCCATATGAGAGATGTTGACTCAAGTTCCCAGCTTAAAGGAGATAATGTGGGTTTAGCCTGGCGATTTGTTCACAGGGATACAACTACAGTATTGTAGAGACAGGCTGATTCTGAGTCTGTTCTCTCGATGGCTTCTTCTGACTCAGAATCAGTGGTAACAAGCCTGAATAATAACAAAGGAAAAAAAAAAAAAGAATACATCAGGAAGAAAATAATATGGATAGTGAAAGAAAATCGAAGACAAGATCTACACTGTAGAAAGTATCACTGGAATGCTTGCGTTTAATATGTGCTCTGCACAAAGGGTATCAATAGTTTCCACAGCTGGGAAATATTTATACCCACAGTACTGCCATCCATTCTCCAGACACAACAGGGAATGACTAGTGGCCCTAATTTTCATCATGAACAGTCTTCCCTGGTTCATTTTGCAATTTCAGACTTGCAAGTCCAAGGAACATGATGTCATTTTCATTTATTGGACAAAATTACTAAATTATGCAAGCTATAAATCCACATTCCTGTGTTCTCCTAGAAAAAAAAATCTGTGAATTGACAGTGACATATCGCAACGCAGAGTCAACTGGCCCTAAGATGCTCCACATCTGTAATCCCCCAGCCTAGGACCCACAGAGCCCTTAACAAAAGAACTCCAGAAGCCAATGCTGCCCTCCCATGCAAAATTAAAAACGTATAAATCCAAAGGAACGTAAACACAGCTAATAACTCACATGAGTATTACTTCATGCCTTTTAATAAATTATGGTATTTACAGACTGCCAAATACTTTTTAAAAGGTTTATTTCACATATAAGAATGTTTTGCCTGCATGTATTTATGTGTACCACTCGCATGCCTGGTTCTCCAGGAAATCAGAAGAGGACATAAAATCCCTTGTAACTGGTGGAATGGGTGGTTGTGAGCCATCACTTGGGTGCTAGGAATCAAACCTGGACCCTCCTAAAGAGCAGCAAACACTCTAAACTGCATCAAATCCCTTGTAACTGGTGGAATGGGTGGTTGTGAGCCATCACTTGGGTGCTAGGAATCAAACCTGGACCCTCCTAAAGAGCAGCAAACACTCTAAACTGCTGAGCCATCTTTCTAGCCCCCTAAAATACTTTTGAGAGTGATTGTTTCTGGGAGCATCCTGCCCACTAGGAGGGCATAGCACACTTAGCATAAACCTTCTAGCACATCTCGAAGAGCGTTGCCCATGAATTATTCTAGATGGAGAACGCCATGGTGGAATTGTATTTGTAACATACTCAGGAACCTAGCTCGGAAAGTACATTTGGCATACTTTTAAGGGTCAGCCTAATGGCAAGTGGAAAAGGAGCACTTGGTGGGGGTGGGGGAGGATGACCGTCTTTCTGTCAAGATTAGTGATGTGATTCACCCAGATCAACAAAAGACACAGAGGACTCAATAAAGGCGTACTTTGTGGGCCTTCACAAAACAATTTACAACAAACTTTATTGGAAGTCTCAGTTCTTACCGATGCATTCACAAGACCCACATCTGCAGACACTAAAGTCCTGACATGAGCAGGGTACTCAGCTCTAAAAGAGAACGAATTAATGCTATTATTTGAGGCATCAAGATCATCATGCAATTAAAAGGCAAACGGTGTCTTGAAGGATTTGTCTTTAAAAAAGATATGTCTTCCACTTGGCAAATTGATAAAGGCTTTTTGGAAGAGGTGGGTTTTGAGGTGGACCATGAAGAACATGTCAAATAAAGCTTTGGAAAGTAAGTTTATGATGTGGAGACCATGATGTAGAGGAATCAAAAAGAAACTATGACCATAGTGGGGGATGGGAGTACTTTAGTCTGAATGTGTTGGAGTCTGAGCCGAAAGTATAAATGGGTGCCATTTTCTGGGGGGCACCAAAGGTATGTTGAAGATTCTGAACATCAATTGTTGCACTGTTTCAGAAAATTAATGAAGAAAACAAAGATTTTGTTCGACTCATGGCAGAAAGAATGCTTCTGTGTTACTAGAATTTTTAAAAAGTGAGAAAGAGAATGTTTCATTCTGATTTGGGGAACAGTGAGTTTGGTACAACTTGCCCATGTGCAGACATTTTGAGGGTCTAAAATATGACCCTGGGGCTGGAAATATGGAATCCAAGTATTACTAGTAGAAGCCGGTCAGTTGTCAGGAACTAGTACAGAGGGGAAAATGATCAGAGGCAAGACTCACCCCCGCCCCCCTGCCCAAACTCCAGAGAGCAGCAACAGAGTGTTACAGGAAAAAATATGTCAAGTCATCCAGACCTGAATTCAAATCGAGATCTCATCTTCTAAGAACTGCATGTCTTTCACAAACTCTTTTGACAAGTCAGTGATGGATGTATAAAAAAGTAATAGCAAAATCAATATCCAGCTACACCTGCAGTCTGCTTGGAAAGATCTACAATAACCTCCCTGAGAAACAATGCTCGGAGCATATTGGTGAGAGAGTTTCTATCTTTGGGAGACTGAGGTGGGAAGACCCACCCTAAATGTGTGTGGCACGATCCCAGGAACTAGGGCCCTCGGGTAAAGGCATGGACAAAGACGACGAAGCAAGCTGAGTACCAGCATGCGTCACTCGAGGCTTCCCAAGACCAGGTGCAATGTGACTAGCTCCTGCCACTGTCCCTCTCCACCACGATAGGACATATCCTTAAAAAGTGAGAAAAAGCCTCCCCTTCCTTCCCCCCTTCCTTCAGTTGCTTTTGTCAGATGTTTTGTTGTTGCAGTGAGAAAAGTAACTAAGATTGCGTGAGATGCATTATGAGGCATGACATCAAAGAGAATATGGAGATGGCAAATGAGCACATGGAAAGACATGCCACTGCACAGTCATTAGGGCAATGTAAATAAAGCCATGGGGAAATATCCCTACATTAGTCTGGCTCAAATACCAAACAGTGACAGCTACAATGTGGGCAAATTATATGACTTCCATGTTATTGTCAGAATAGACGGTGGTGCAGGCATTCCAGGAAACAGCTTGACAGTTCTTTTGAGACTCAGATTTATCCAGTAAAACTTGGTGATTGTTTTCTGAGAATTTGTCCTGGAGAAATAGAAATAGACACATTCACACAAAGACTGTGGCACAGATGTTCGCTGTAGACAAACACCAATGACTTCCAACAGGAACTGGTCAGAAAATTGGTTCATCTATACCATACTGAGCCATAAAGAGGAATAAACTACTAGCACATGAACAACTTGGACAGATATTCAGAGATTTATCCTGAGGAAAAAGAAGTCAGTGCCTAACAGTTATGTTCCAGAAGATTTTGTTCATACAAAATCTGTTTTCCTTTTTATTTCTTTGTATGTGATGTGTGTTATGTGTTTGTATACAGGATGCATTCACGTGAGTGTGTAAGTGTAAATCCACGCACATGCATGCAGAGGCCATAAGAGCACATGGGGTCTCTTCCTCAATTACTTTCCATTTTGTTTCTTTGGACAGGTCTCTACTGAGCCAGAACATTATAGTCTGGGGTTGTCTGGCTGGTCAAGAGCTTCTGGAATCTGCCTGCCTCTACTCCCTTCCATTCTGAGGTGTTAGGCACATGCAACCATGCCCAGCATTTTACAGAGGTACTGGGGGATTTGAACTCAGGCCCTCACATTTGCATAGCAAACATGCTTCCCCAGGGAGCCATCTCGCTGGCCTTCCACTTCCATCACTTCTTAAAAGAACAAAAATATGAATTAATAGTTGGCAGCGGCCAGGGAGAGAACTGAAAGGCAATGGCTGTCTGTTGGCAGAACTTATGAAATGGCAAATGGGGACTTCTTGCATTGAGAGAAATGCCTTGAGTGTTGACTGTAGTGATGTCAAGATCATGGTTGTATAATAATTTTCAGTGTGTTTTCATTGGTGAGCCTTCTGAGCATGGTATCTTACTATTGTCTGTGAGTCTATAGTAGTTGTTTAGAATAAAATGTTTTTAAAGCAATTATCCTATTGTATTTAATAAGATTCATCAAGGAGTCACTTCATGTTAATGGGCTATTTGAAGAGAAGAAAATGGGAGAAAAGTGAGACTGTTAGAGAAAAAAATTTTAAATGCAAAATATTACTAGATTGTTCTAGGGAATTGTGCGGGAGAGAAATAGAGGCGTGAAGAATAGTTGGGCAGTTCCAGTAAGAAGTGAAATATGACACCTCTGATAACAGAGAGGAAACTGCTCCCTTCTCAATAAACCACGTGAGCTAATTCAATGTGAACCCCTTGAGAACGTCTCTTGGCACGAAGTCCCTGGAGTGTCCAAGATAAAACAATGGCCCATGGGGCACAATTTTGCAAATTTCAAGTTTAAAATTCAATCTCCCTATCTTCCCAGCACATGTGTGTTCTTGAAACATGAGATTTATGATGTGAATTGGGCTGATTAAATCCATTTTCAGGTTCAGGGATTTGCAGAACCTAAATATCCCGGTTCTCAGGGAATGAAGAATTTTGTATTTCCTTTACAAGGTTAGTGCTCCTAAAACCAATAGGAGGCTGTTCATGATAAGAACTTGGCATGAGGAACTGGGGCTGTGTGGAGTAGAGATGTTCCATTGAGTGTCAACCTAAATACGGTTCTTCTCCCACGCCCCGACATGGGACTTTGCAAACAGTTGGGATGTATGAAAGGTGGGACAGGGGAAGCGTCTCAGTGTCACCACACACAGGGCTGATGGATGCGAGACACAAAGTAAACATCATCAGGGAACCTGGAGCAAGAGTTTGTTCCTGCTCAAAACCCAGAAGAAATGGTAAACGAGCCAGGGCTTGCTCAATGCACAGACCTAAGATTCTCCCGTATGCCAGGTTGAACTCGTATCTAAGCTTTGCATAGCAAAGCGCATTCAGAACACTCACACCTCCTGAAAAAGTCAACTGTGGTCAACCTTACGTCATAGAAGGCAAAAGACCACAAACCGGTTTTAAAAAGAGTCAGTGAAAGATCCATGTGTGGATTCTGTTCATTCTGGCCAGGCTCACAGGAAGGGTGTTTGAATACCGTATAGACCTGAGGAAACTTCCAATGAGCAACCTCCAAGACTGGACTTGTCACAGCATTTGTTGTACTATCAGGCTGGAATTATAGCATCAAATTGAGTGAGACATAAAATGAATAAGAGTGCTGTAGAAACTGTATGTCTTAAGTCTGCTACAAAGGTCACTGTGGGGAAAATTGGAAAGACAAGCCTATGAGGTTGGGTAATAGCTCCTGCTAATAAAAGACCAAATTGCGATCTCAGTACCCTCATAGTTGCTGTTGGGCCCAATCACATACTTCTTTCTGTGTGAAAACTTGAAAGTACCATGGATACAGAGAAGGCATCTGGCTGAGTTTCCTCTGCCTTGTGTGTTCACACACCTTGATGCAGGTCAAAAGAGCATGATCACCATGCCAGCCTGCTGGCTTTTTACTTCAGGTACCTATACAATTTAGCTTTGCTCACCACCACCCTTAACATATGGAAACAATTCATTCATTCTCTTCGCCATCATTAGGATAGGAATCCCAGAATATTCTACATGTAACCCCATCATAGATTTCCCTTAACTAATTACAGAATATCTAACTAGTTTCCTTTAAAGTAAAACTTGCAGGTTAATACAGAACGGCATTGCTTCTAATAAGCTGTGCATGTTACTCTGGAATTTAAACTGTACTGTTGTGTATGGCGAAGGGCTGAAAGTTTAGAGTTACTCCCCTTGGCAAACATTTTTTTAAGGATCGCTTAAATAAGCAGTACAGAAACCAGATGTCATTTGGTAAGAGTATCTAAATGACCAAAAATTTGCTGTCTGGGTATTTTTTCCCTTTATAAAAACAAGAAAAATTCTTTGGATTTATATCATATTTAGCAGCTGGGAAACAGCGCAAACATCTGTTTGTACCTATGGGGAGCTGACCCGCCGGGCCCTCATCTCCTAATCACCGGCTCTCACATGCGCACTTTATTGTTTTCTTTGCCATTGCCTCCCGAACTTCAAAGTTTTCATTTGCTCATGTTCTACTGGCAGAGACTGAGGAACTAATCCATTCATTAGAAGAGCAGATGATTAGGATTTTGACACATGATCACAGCAGTCTCTCCACGCAGCCCATGTCCAGAAACATAGTCACATTTGTCTCTAGCTTCACTTGGGAACGTCTACACTTAACGAAATAATTCAAGATTTACAAACCTCCAGCAAGATGTTAGTGGCATGTGTATGGGTGCACGCAGGACCCACACTCCCCATCTGTGGGACGCAGTCTCTAAACGGCCACCTTAAGGTAAGCTCTCCCTTTTATCTATATGAGCACAGATTTTATACCAGCTCTTAGTTGGAAGATTTTCTATTCGAATTTTGCTGCTACAGTTTTTTTTTAAAGAGCAATAGTAATAATTTTTTAAATGTTACCACACTAGCACACCCAGGGAATATCAGTTTCTAAGAGCCAACATTTTTCCTGCACTTTATAAAAATAGGAAAAGTATGCTGAATTAGAATTGAAGCTTGCCAGGTCAAATCAGCAGCTTTATTTATACATTCTTTTTTTATATAGAGATATAGATATAGATGTGTGTGTGAAAAGTCTGCCAAATAAAGCATTCCTATTGCAAAAAAAAAGGCAAGAATCAGCTTCATTTTAAATATTAACGAAAACTTATTAAAACAAAGCATTCTTACAATGATTTTTTATTACAAAAAAGACATGGTCTATATAGCAATTTTTTATGAGAGTGACCTCATAACTAAGTTTTGTATCATAGAGGACTGACAAATTAGTAGTGACAATTGATTCTTGGTTAATGCCTGCCTCCAGCGGCCCCTTTTCCTGTTGCATTTTCTATGCTAAGTGTGATTAACATTGCACTTTAGAAAAAAAAAAACACAAGGTCTTGTTATAGTTGTATTCCGACCAGGAAGACGTCAGCTTCTTTATGTCAATTGGACGGGGCAGGAGGAGGATGTGCTTGACCAGTTCAAGTCTCTGGATCATCCAGAAACTTGAAGAAAACTGGTAAGGTGTAAACCACGTGTACACCAACCTCCTCTTCATCCTGCTGAGTTAAAATCATTATTGCCTCCTGATGACACATTAAACAAAGACAGGGCCTCAGACTTGTCTCAGCTTCATTAGGATTTTGAGGTAGTATATGTTCTGAACATGGGAGCCATAAAAAGGTTAATCCCCAAATATCAAGAGCCCTTATTGTGCTTCCACGGTCAGTCAAGTCAGAGAATATATACACATATGTAAATATATGTGTGTGTGTATATATGTATGATATATACACTCTCTTTCTCTTTGGTTACTCTATTTGTACACCTGTGCCGGTACTGTTCATAATTAACAAAAAGCAGAGGCTGGATGAATACGTTTATATAATCATATAAATCAGTACAACAGAGCAGTGAAAGGAAATACATTTTATCTATCTATCTATATTAAAATTTCATAAATACAATGTTGAGTTTAATATTTTATCATATAATATGCTACCCATATTATATATAAATGTTGCGTCTTTATATATGATATGAATTACATGTTATACAATACATAAGTGATTTATATAACATGTTAGCAAATAAAAGGCTCTGAGTACTACTTCAGGAAACAAGTCTTATTATTATTTAAAACCAGTAGGGAATTTTTAACATACAATTATAGCCAGGCCTGATGACACAGACCTACAATTTCATCTACTAGAGAGGCGCGGGCAGAAGGACTGGAAGTTCAAGGCCAGCCTAGGCCACAGCAAATGGCTTAGGGCAGCCTGGGTTTGCCTGGGAAAGCTAGAAAGCCTCATTTGAACATGAACTTTTGATAAGTAGGAGAGGGCAGGGGGGCAGCTCAGCTGAAACACTGCCAAGCGCTGCTGGGTCCTGAGTGGGTCAGAAGCACACACTCACAAAGAATGGTAAAATCATTCTTAATTAATTAAGAGTAACCCTTAATCAAGCCGAAGGAACAAGTTGTTACAAATGCAATCAGTCTGTCAGCATGCTCTGCAATGTGTTCCATCCATCTCTCAGAGGTAACATAATTCTGATGTGTGCAGAGGTTTATGCATTTATTGACATCTTTTCCATATATTCCCAAACAGTTACTATATTGCTTTTTATCTTTTTAACTTTCCGAGAAATACTATCCAATGTTCTACATATTTATTTATCAGTTTGGAAGAAATGATTTTCTTTCACTGCTCTATCATACTTATTTATATGCATATATCAATTTATTCATCCAGCCTCTCCTTTTATTAATTATGAACAGTACTGGTACAAGTGTATAAATAGAGTAACCAAGGAGAGCAGAACAGAAAGATGTAGTGGGTAATAGACATGTGTATGTATGTGTGTGGAGAGAGGAGAAAGAGGCGTGTGTGTGTGTGTGTGTGTGTGTGTGTGTGTGTGTGTGTGTGTGGAGTTTGTGGCGGGCAACAAATCTGTTTCCTGCGCTGCTTCTTCTGGCCTCAATAGGAGAAGATGCACCTAGCCTTACTGCAACTTGATATGCTGGTTGATATCCGTGGGAGGCCAGAGAAGTGGATAGGGAGGAGGGAGGTAGGCTGGAGAAGTTGGAGGAGAGGAGGAGACAAAAACTGCTGTTGGATTAATTATTAATTATTAATTTAAAGACTGTATGTTTGGAATACAAAGAATTTTGTATGTATTAAGTAACTTATTTTAATAATGAAAATAAATTTCTTAAGTAATAACATCATACAAAGATATTTTCATCATTTTGGCTCAACGTCATTATAAATATTTTATGGCCAAAAAAATTAAGAATATACTTATTTTTTAAATAATTATTTGTGTAACTTAACCTCTGAGAATATATCTAAGATCTTATTTTTTAAAGGTTAATAGAAATGGAAGTTACCTAAAATATATGTGTGTGTATACATATATATATGTATGTGTACACATATACACACACATATGTATATTATATATTCACAAAACTAACAAAATTCTTGCAGGATGGATCAGGAAAAAGAAATTGAACATAAATAAAGAGTATTAGAAATAAAAAATGAGGCCTATCTGTAGATATTACAGAGAAATTATAGCAAGAAAAATGAATAATGTTATGCCAATAAACATTTAAAAATTTAGTAAAATAAATGGATAAATTACTGAGAAATACAAACCACCAAAACTAACTCCTGCAGAAATCAGAAAGTGGATAATGCTGTAAAAACCGAAGAAATTGAACCAGCATATAAATATCTTTCCAAAACCAAAACATCAGGTGAGGAAATGTCACCAAAAACCCTCTCCCAGCATCCCCCAAACAGGTTCTTACAGTATTTAAAATGGCAAAATGGGAAACTCTACCCAATTCACTCTATCAGGCTGTTACACCTGGGGCATCAGAATAGGTAAGGACAACACAAAAAGAGAAATACCACAGGATAATCATACAAAAATATGTAAGTTCTATGCAAAACATTGGCATATAAATACTACAGTGAATTAAAACTGCAATATTTTATGACTGAGTGGGGCTCATGCCAGGTTTTCAAAGTTGCTTCAGTATTAGAAAAATCTATAACTTACCACATGAATGGTTTAAGAGAGACGGAAATTATGCAATCAATAGATGCCGAAAATCCAGCATACATGGTTATCATTTAGAAAGCAGGAGTAGGGTAAAAAAACCTTTTAACTTGATGACGAGATCTACTATGTGTAATATCTTCACATGTTCATATTCATACATGAGCACTGAGTACTAATTATGCATTTACATATATAGAAAACTGCACACTGATTCAAGTAGTCAAAGTTTCAAAACCAGCTTGACCTGGAGCTGGAGCCTATATCCTTGCACTAGAAGGGCGAGTCTGAGGCCAGCGTGGGCTCCAAACCCAGACTCGAAATAAAACAAAACAAAAATGTCAAAACCAACACAAGAGCACCTGCTCTCACGTAAACAGGTAATCAGGCGCCCGAATCCTGTAGGATTTTCCTCTTGGAGGTTCTGCTTGGAATGTTACATTCATTCACTGAAAAACTTATGAAGTAAAAGACAAGAAAAGTCAGGGAGTGGGAATAAGACAGAAAAGACAGAAGTGCTGGGGAAATGAAGATTGCCTTTTGGAACACCCCCAAAGAATGCGCACATGACCCATGAAAATTAGGCTCAGCAAATTTTCTGGACACAAAATCAAACGTGATTTGCCCTTTTATACACCAGATAAGTTTAAAGGCGATGAATGAGTCATGTGTGTGATTTTACAGAACTTTATTTTTATGATGTATATTAAATGTTTAAATGTTATTAAGTACAAAAAATACATAGAAAATTTTCTAGCAGACATACCAAAACATTTATTGAATGATGAAGTACTTTTAAAAATCTATTAGAAAAAAGTCATTGGGTAGATTATAAAATACATAATGTATTATATACATTATACCAATTAAGAGACGTATCATGTTCATGTATGCGTGGAAAGATTCAATAATGAAAACTAGGCTTATTTTTCAGTTGACTTTGAGAATTAATAGAGTTCAATTAATACCTCATAAAATTTGTACAGAATTAATCAAGATAACTTTCTAATATGCAGAGTACGAAGAGCCAAGAATTACCAAAATACTGCCTTAAAAACTGTGTGACAATGTCTGTGAGACCCAGTGTTTAATTAATCTATACCAACAAAATAAGATGAGAACCCAGAGTTGACAATTATTGCTCCCCAAACAGAACCAAGAGAAAAACGATATTTCACCTACCACATAACAAGGATAACTATAAAACTGTTTTTTTTATTACACTTTGAGCCAGCAAGATGGCACTTACACCAAGTCTGAGTACCTAGTGTGAAAACTGAAGCCCATATGGCAGAAGGAGAGAAATGACTTCCACACATTATTATTCTCTTAACAACGTGTGCACATGCACAGACACACATAAACACACACAATTAATTTAATGAAACAAAGACCATATATGGATATAACCTAGAATCCTGCTCAGATGTGGCCCATGGTAGCTCAGTATCCAACTGGGTACCCTAGTAAGGGGAACAGGGACTATTTCTGTCATGGACTCAATGGCTGGCTCTTCAACCCTCCCTCCCTCCCACCGGGGAAGAACAGCCTAGCTCGATCCCAGAAGAGGACATTGCAGCCAGCCCTGAAAAGACATGACAAGCTAGGGTTGGATGGAAGGGGAGGAGATCCTCCCCTATCAATGGACTTGGAGGGGGGCAGGGAGGAGATAAGGGACAGATGGGGAGAGTGGGAGGGAATGAGGGAGGGGGCTACAACTGGGATACAAAGTACATAACCTGTGATTAATATGAAAATAAATTACATTTTAAAAAACTTTTAAATTTTTTATAAAAGTTATTATTAAACTTTTTAAATTTTTATAAATGTTACTATTAAAAACTTGCAAATAAGTAAAACACCAAACAAAAACTAGCAAGATCCAAAGTCTATACTGCTTAAGGAACTCATATACAGTTAGAATTGGCATTTGAAACAGAAGCTATGAAGCACAACATTAAATTTTGCAATGTCAATTACTGTAACGATGTAACTATTAAAATATTACAATGTTAAAAGAAACACAGTAAGACCAGTGGGGTAGATTAGAGAATCCATAAAGAAGCATAATTAGACAAAGAAAACTGCTTTCTGAAAAAACAGGCATGGAAACAGAGAGCAAGGGGTGACAGAGCTGCATCCCTGGCTGACCCCTAAATGATCCATCAGATGAGACAAAATGGCATCAGCATAGTTTCTGTTCACCTCCCCCTGGTGCCTGTTCAAACATCCACCTCCTCAGGAAGGCCTTTCCAGGGCTCAACCCCACCCCAGCCCAGCACACCGGGTCCCACACTCTGATTTATATCCTGGGCATTCATCAGTCTCTCAAGTACAATATACCTCTCTCTCTAGACTTCTAATTGGAATGTAAGTTCCATGAAGGTAAGGTTTGGGGCATTTTAATTTTGTTTGTCTACCTTTTCCATGATTTCCCAAGTACCTATGAGGCAGTTAATGAATATCCTTACATCAAAAATGAGATTAAACTTTGCATGAACCAAATTGGCAAACTAAAGCTTGCAGGAGTGTTGGCATGGATGTGGAGAAAGGAGAATTTTTCCATAGTTAGAATACATCACTCAACATAACTTGATATTACCTAGATAGTCAAATGTACACCCATCATAACGCCCGCTTCTCAATGCTCACTGAGAGGTGAAAAGGAAATGGCTGGAAAGATGGCTGCTCTCCCAGGAGACTGGGGTTTGCTTCCGGCGTCTACAGGGTGGTTCACAAGCACTTGTGGGTTCTTTTCCAGTGGATCTGGCACTCGCTTCTAGTCTCTGAGAGCTCCCACCTGCACCTGGTGCACATAAATTCTTTTAGGTACACACACATACACATAAATAAAAATATATAAATATTTTTAAAGATGCTGAGGTTCCTCCTGAGCATGATGTCAGCATTTCTGTAGAGTGTGGAACGGAGGACATTCCACACTCTGTGGGGGCATGTTCCAGTGTACATATACGTCCTTGAAGTTAGTGAGTCTTCTTACAAGCATGATGCGGGCATTTCTGTAGAATGTGGAACCTAAGGCCCTGAAGGTCCTCCACAGATCTGAGGGGCATAACAGAGTTGCTCTGTGTTCCCAACACAGCTTTTCTCTCAGAGGACTTAGAGCATATTCCTTGGGCTCCCAGCCAGTTGAGCTACTTCACTAAGTTCAGAAAGCTCCTCACAGGCCAGCTGGGTACTTTGGAGTCCTTCAATGTGATGTCATTGCCATGGTAACACAAGAGTTCACACATTCCCGATGTCTATGACTTGTCACTTGACCCCGTTGTGTTGTCTTTTGGTGTTTTCAGTTGTAACCTAATCATATTTATCAACATCTCCTTTAAAAATGTTGAGTTTCTATTGTCCTGATGGCATTGCATGTTTTCCTCTAAACATTTAGGGTCCTACAAGCCACGTTGAGGCTGTGTGCCTCCTTAGGATTTGCTTTAGACAGCCATCTGAGTCATGACTCTGATTCTATCCATTTGTGTGTGTGATCAATTACTATCCTCTCATTTCTGAGACCACGCATGTTAGCATATAGGCAGCCGTGGTTGCTTAGCAACCTCTGACGTCATCACATACCACTGCCAGGGGCTGGTATAAAAGACTCCCATTTGTTACTGCTCTCTCTTTTCTCTCTCTCTTTCTCTCTCTCTCTTCTCTTTATTGCATTCTCTGCCTGTCCCTCTGTCTGTCTCCTTCTCCATTTTGCTCTCCCAAACTCGATCTTTCTCCTGGGTCGCTCAGACTATATCTCCTCTCCCTCTCTCCCCTGCCCTTCCTGCAATGAATTTCCTTGTGCTGCACCTGTTGTGCAGTGTGTAATCACACATCATAACAATTCTTCCTTTCTCCACTCACTTGATGGCACTGCTGCCATATGCTAGTCTCTGAAAGCTCGTGTGAGGGCCTTCCTCGAGGCACCCCTTCACAGAGGAAGGGGATGAATGGAGAACGCACGGGTTTGAGGACGGGCGGCTCTAAGCTGAGGAAGGCAGGAGAAATCGGGCCCCTCACAGACAGAAGCACAGTCAGTCTCTCCCATCAGACTCCTCCCCATGCTGTCCTCTGAATGTGGGGGTGTAGAGCATGTAGGAAGCAGGCCGGATGAGAAGTTCCTATTTCCTAGCACAAGTAATTAGGTGAAAAAGAAACAGCTCTACCTGCTGATAAAATGCTTATTGACCACTTAAATCTTCCAATTCCCCACTGGGCAGACATTCCAGATGAGCTTGGCAACTCAGTGTTGGGAACAGCACAGCTAAAAGCTTGTACAAGACTCGGAGTCCCATTACAGCCTTCCTAGCCTCGTGAGTCGGAACCTGCATGTTAATCAGACCCGCAAGCTAGTTCTACTTGCATTCAATTGCAACGCTTTTTATAATAACTCTCAGGCAGGCGGAGGCACCTGGTCCTCTGCCACCCTCCCACCCCCTCGTCCAGTGGCTGTGTCCCTAGATCTCATTTGTCCTACATAAAAAGCCAGGCAATGGTCACTATTAAACATTTAAGACGCGCTGTCAGGCTTAACACATAAAAGCCAAAGTAAATTTCTTTTTGTTCATATTAATTACATGTTGAAATAAAAGTTTGGAGATAAGGGATTAAAATAAAATATCACTAAAATTAACATTGCCTGTTTCTGTTTCCTTTTTTATTGTGGCTACTAGAATTTAAAATTCTATACACAGCTTGAATTTGTGACATGGGTTGTATTTTTCTTGGCCAGTACTCTGTAGACCTGATCCCTGAATGGCTCATGCAGCCATCACCATAAGCATCAGCTTCCTGGCCACAGTTCTACCGTGATCACCCTGTTCTGGCCAACCCCTCAGGATGCTAACATTCTAATAAAGGGAAATTGTTTTGTTTTGTTTTCTTTTTAAAAATTCCAATTTTAGATTTTCTTATGGTTTACAAAAGGCCTATAAATAGAAGAAAGGGGATCGGTGAACAAATTCAGGTTGTGTCTTTAATGTTCAATGCTCTCTAAGACTTTGGCCTCAACCCCCATCTCTACTGTCTATCTTGGCCAAGACCCATATATCTCCTGTCTATCTTGGCTTCCAGGTCCTTACCTAAAACTGAGAAGTTCAAACTAAGTGATCCTTAAGATGCTGGAAAACCCAACGCTTACTCTAAGTTACGTTTACAGATTCATTGTCACTCTAATTGGGTCATAAACTTCTTATAGGCAAGTGAATAACTTTGATTCCATGTATAGAAGCCTGGAGTGGACACTGAGTGCCTCAGCCAGCACCACTGACCATGAAGGATGAAGCTCTCGCTCCGGCAGATCCAAGCTTTTGGAGAAGGGGAAAAAAATGAGCTCCAGAAAACAGTAGAACTAATACCTAGTTCTCCCAAACTGTTGCACTTTGCAGGAAGGGTGCTTTACTTATCTTTATGTGCACATTTGTTTTTAAAATGGAGCATCTGACTGTTACCTGAGAAGTCTTAGTTAAACATTTCCTTATGCAAAACAAAGAATGTTGAATAGTTAAATATTTTACCTCTGAGGCTAAAGTTGAGGGGTTTTGTTTTGCTTTGCTTTCTCTACTATGGTCATTTAAAGGAGAAACCAAGGTGCAAATGTTCAAAAGATTTCCCGTTCTAAAAAATAAATCATACAACCTGTGAAAAAATAGTGTTCAGTGTTGAATGTTGATAGTGATCAATGGTAATTAACTCAACAAACATGGATCACACATCTTCTACAAATTCAACAAACCGAATTTGTTCATGGTCTTCATTGAGAATCTACTAAATGTAGGGATCACGCAGATAACATGAAGGAAATGGAAGACCAGCCCCTCTTCTCAAGCAACTACAGCCTCACTGAAGAAAGCCAAAGCAAACGAAAGACAATTTTGAGTATTCATAAAAAAAAAAAAAAAAAAAAAAAACCACTGGCTGAACGCCTGTTACATGCATTGTGCCCAGGAAGTCCTAACATGAAAAGTGGTACGTACCCTCTCCACATATGTCCAAAGTGGGGTCTAATTAGGACCTGTAGAATGCTCACACGGTTCCAGGATGGGTTGAACAAAGAGGAAGGCCAGAGAGAGCAACCAGATGCTTGGCAACAGAGGTTGCACGTTCTCCGAATAGAGCAAGGGAAAGGTGAAAACCAGAGAAAAGAGCATCTGAGACCTGCTTGGAGTCGTCAACCGCAGATGCTGATTTCTGAGGTCTTGTACCTTCAGGTGAGCTCCAGAGACCTCTGAGTGCACTGAGTGTGACTCATGTGCACACTCAGGTTGCCAGAACATTCACTCAGTAAGCACCAGACAACCAGGACCTTTCTGAGCTGCAGCCCAGGTTTGTCTTCACAGGTCTGTGGCGAGCTGTCTTCTCTTCCCCATCTGTCAAGTGGAACTCTTAAATACTACCTGCCTACATTCTTTGATAGCCAGTAAATGGCCTGCACACTTTGTATGTGCTCAGTTAATACAAAACAAAACAATAAAACAAACAGAAATCAGGGAATGGACTCATGAAGAACTCTCTGGTCAGAACAAATAAAGATGAAGTGATCACAAATGAGACAGGGAAGATTTAAGTACTCAAGCGGCAGAGGGCTAGGCCTCTGCAGTTGTATCTCCAACTATCACCTCCCTTTACTGACCTCTGCCCACCTGGCAGGCTTTATTCACATTTCCCCGAAAGACCCTCATAAGCTCACTAGGAAGTGAAAGAGCAGCTAAATGGTGAAATGGAGCATCTTGAGCAAGGTGGCTTAGCTAGCATGTCGCACAATAGCCACGAGGGAACAAGCTGTATTGTCAAGTGGCAGAACCAACCACTGAGGCACCCAATATGTGTCCGCTGCACAGAGATGAGGCATGACAGCACCAGCACACCCCTGGAGCGAAGCCAAGCTTTGAGACCAAAGAGGACACCAGGAATCGGGGTTAAGGGATGAGAAGTCAGCAGAAGAGGTGAACAACTCATTCTGCTGAAGATCTTTCTTAATGCCCAGCTGGTGTTAGTAAGCAGGGAAGGAAGAAATAGCAAGCCTTTTTTTTTTGCCACATTTCTGAAAGTGATAAAATTAGCACAGCACTCTGTCTCATGCTGTGGTCATGATTTTCTGTTAATATTAAGTGAAAGTGTTCCATAATGTCCTTGACTGAGATGGGTAAGGTTCAAACTCCAGCCACACAGAAAGCAGAACTCAGGAACGGCCAGTCACCTTAAGGAGGCTGCAGTGAACACAGGTTACGTTCACTGGCCAGTAACCATTCCCCCTTTCCTTGCCAGCATCATGATTTCCATGTGAGCAGTATGTGCCTTCCCTCATCTGAAGTCCTGAAAGGTTGGATTTCTTTTGCATATTACAAGGACACTTAGATGCCTGGCTTCTGCAATTAGCAGCTTCCACACTTCTGGTGATGGCTCAGGGATGGCAAGTGATCAGAACTGGGCTAATCTAATCGAGAGCTGAAGAGTCTGAATAACTAAGCAGAGGAAAAAAAGGAAGGAGGGAAGAATCAATATGTTGGGATTGAATTTGCCAGGGAAGAGTTAGGTTAGACACAGGCCACTTCATGGAGAAAGTTAGGTTTGATATTTGTTCTTCAGGATCCTCAGCATTAAAAGACCCATCCCTAGACTCTTCATGCATACAAGTCAATGAGTCTTCTTTTCACCCATGTAAATTAAGACATTTGTTACTCAGGAGAAGGTTCCTGTCTGAGTAAGAGCCGTGTGCAGATTAAAGACCACGGATACTGCTCTCAACTCGCACCAAGAGTGAACGGGTTTTGTGAGTGTCAGTAACAGTAGCAGGAGAAATGGGTGAGAGAAGGAAGACAGGTTCTCAGCCCAGGACCAGGACAAATAACAGGGTAAGAAGGAGCTCAAAAAAACCACAAAGCACACAAAACAAAACACTCAGCCACTGGGGGCCTCAGCAACGGTGAGACTCGTCAGAAGAAGATGATATTGGAGTATACCCCCTCTGAAAAAGAGTCTGACTATGAGAACAGAGGCCGAGGAAATAAATGCGTCCCTCATGGGATGAGGAGAGAGAAAGTTTAAAAGAGCTCAATTCCAAGAGATAAGAAAAGTAAAGTAGGATCTACACAGCACAAAGCATGCCCGTGTGGGGCACTATATCCAGCAGCAAGGGGCAAGAAGGTCAAGGGTTTTGTTTAAACATCTAAGTTAGGCTGGACCTTGATGAATAAACTTAGACAATCTACCTGAAATGAGCATTATAGCAAACAGTCTGTTTTCACCGGTATTGTGGGACTTCTGGGAAATTCCCAGCAGGGCAAAAAATTTATCAAGTATATAACCAAGAAATCATTACTGGCAAAGAAGGAAGCATCCTAAATATATAATTCCATTATAGTGCAAAAAAAAATTAACCATCTAAATAATATCAAGTACTGAAAGATTCTCCATTACCACAAGTGGATTCTATGATTCCTTGGGACTCAGCTGTACTGACCTCTCATTTTCTTGATTAGCAGCAATTATATAGAGTATAAACCCAGGCATCTCTTCAGGTTCCATCAATCAAGCAGAGTTAATTCAATGTAAGCTAGGTAAAAGGTAAAAGCCATTAGTGGTGTTAAATTCCTTCCCTGGGAGACATAAACATCTACCCTTCCTCCTAAGGATGGAATGACAGGAAAATTCCACTAAGTTCACTCTGGGCATCAGGGTGTTAGGAGTGTCTGTGACCTTCAGACAGCCTCAATGGAAGGTCTGCACCCAACATGGATGATGACGTCCCATTGCCCACCAAATGGAGCCCCCACCCACAAGTCCTTCCCAGACTGTACAAGTCTCACCCTTCTCTGAGGCAAGGTGCAGTTAGGTCTGAATCGAGTACCACTGCTTGGAGTGGCTTCTGTGGTGGTGAGGGTCCCAGGGCCTTTTTTGCCCTCCTTTCTATGAGGGAAAGTCAAAAGTGAACAAGCCCAACTGTAGTGATTATTTGCAAGTGGGCAGAACTGAACTCATGAAGATGGTGACAGTTTGGCTCAGAGACTAGGTCTGTGCAAAAGTCAGTTTCTGTCTAGAGTTCTGTTCAGGCTATCATTGTAGCTATGAGACCTGGAGTTTACAGAACTCAGTAACATGGTTCCCACCAAAAACAAACAAAGGAAAATCAGTTACAATTAATAAAGTCAGGTAACTAGGATGACAAATAAAAGACACATTTGCACTTTAGTAAAGTCTCACTTTTAAACTCTCTCAAATCCATAAGCTTCAAAATATTTGCTTTGCAAACTTAGGAGAGACTCCAATATGTAGTCAAAGTCAGTTTACAATAATTTTAAGTGGCTGTCTCAACTACTACAATATTTACAGCATATAAGGCTAGACCGGATAAAATGACAGCCGGCGCAGTGATGTTTGTGTGTAACCCTAGAAGTTGAGATGGTGAGACAGAAGTTCATGAGTAGCCAGCCTAGGCTACTTCACAATACATTAAGGACAAGCTTGGCCTACAAAGCAAGACTTTATCAAAAGAAAAAAAAAAAGCATTGAGTTTCCGATCTGGTTTCTCTGGTTGCTAATAGATAGATGTCCATGCATTTTCGTCTCTGATTAATTGCACCTGTTCACTGATCCCATCATACCTCACTTGTGACTCTGACAGCCCTGGATACAAACATTAGCTCTAATGTTTACATGGCCAATGTGGCCTTGAATCACAGCCTGCTGCAGAGGAAAATCTGATTTGTTCACACTGTCATATGTCTGGGGTTTCCCACAATAGCTTCTACCTGACAGACAGGTCAACAGGGCCGAAAAGGCTGGCACTGAGGCCTGGAGGTGGCTCTGTTGTTAAAGCGCTTGCTGACAGAGCACGAGGCCTTGCGCTTAGCACTCAGCGTCCATGGAAATGCCCGTGTCCTGGCACGCTTCTCCGTGTCCGGGAGAAGCAGAGACAGGAGAACCTGTAAAGCTTAGAGACCAGTCAGTCCAGCCGAAATTATAAGCTACCCGTTCCGTGTAAAACCCTGCTTTAAAAAAACACAATGGACTCTCTTCGATTCGGCTAGTCCATTATCTTTTTATTGAAGAATTGAGACAGTTAATATTGAGCGTTATTGTTGATGTTTATTAATTCCTGGTTTTGTGTTGTATTATTATTGTTACTTCTGGAGGGGTTGTGGGGGGGTTGGTTAAGACTTCTTTGGTTAGCTGTTTGGGGATGATTTTTTTCCTATATCCTGTTGGGTAGAGTTAAGCTTCTCCTCAGACTGAAGTTTCCTTCTATAGCCTCTGTAGAGCTGGATTGGTGGACAGAAATTGCTTAATTGTTTTTTATCATGAAATGTTTTTCTTTTTCCTTAAGTCATGATAGACAATCTTTTGCATGTAGAAGTCTGGGCTGGCATGTGTCCTCTCAGAGGCTGTAGAACATCTGTCCAGGTTCTGCTGGCTGTCAGAGTCTTCACTGGAAAGAGCCTGCCTTTATGTGTGACTTCAGGCTTTTCCCTTGCAGCTTCTAATATCCTTTGCTCTGCACATTTAGTGATTTCATTATTTTGTGTTATGGGGATTTTTGTTTGTAGCCCTGTCTATTTAGCTATCTTTCTCTTGAGACTGGGTAGTTTTCTTCTATGATTTTGTCTATTGATATATTCTTGATCACAATGACTACACAGGTTTGGGTTCCATTGTGTGGAGTGGGCCTTAAATCCAGCCAGAAAGTGATTCATTATTCCATACCATTTGTGCCACTATTGCACTAGTAAATACGTCTTACCAAACTGGTTATTATTATAACGCACAGAGTTCACACCTGGATAAGACTGATGATTATTGGGGCTGGAGTGATATCTCAATGGTCAAGACCACCAGCTACAGGTTCAATTTCCAGTGCCCACATGGCAGCTCGTAACCATTTGTAACTCTGGCTTCAGGAGTCTGATGTTCTCTTTTGGCCTTTGCAGTTACCTCATGCATGTGGTACACAAACACATACTATATGTGATATTAAGGTAACATTTTTTAAGGTTTATGATTATTCCTCCTATAGCATGCAGTGGAAGTAATTTTTAAATCAGAAAAACAACAATTTCTATTGACTTCCCAACATACCGCCTAAAAATTCTCTCTCTCTCTCTCTCTCTCTCTCTCTCTCTCTCTCTCTGTCTGTCTCTCTCTCATGTGTGTACCATATGTATTTATATGGTATATCTGCACATTGGAGATGCACCCCGTTCACCAGGTTCCTCTGTGATCCTGGAATGAGGCTGGTGGTGATAGAGCCTCAGGCCTCTCCCTGATGGGTTCATAGCCACATGTCTCAGCTGCAGAATCTCTAGCTTTCTAGAATGCTGCCCTGGGGTGCATATCTCCTGGTTTTCCGGAGACAGGCCCTAGTTGTGAGCAAGCTTCTCCCTCCCGGGCCTAACACTGTGCCTAGCACTTGGTATGTGCTGAGTAAACGTTTGCGTAATCTGTGAATTCACGAACAGGCAATCAGGAAATTCCATCTCCAAGTATTCTTTCATCATAGACTGTAAAATATTGTTTAAATAAAGGATGTGGTTTATCTGTGTTTAAGTTTTAGGTCAATTTTCTATGGAGTTAGTAAAATCTCATTCCAATACAAATTATTTAATCCCCTGGTGCCCTGGGTTTTCTGCCTATAAAATGAGACTGGTGATTCTGATTTCCCTTGGTTTTGCAAAGAGGCTTGTAAAACTCAGAGTTCTGCTTACCCAAAGCAGTACTCCTTGGATGTTCTCAAGTTGGGTAGGAGGCCAAGATCGGGCTGTTTAGGACTTAGAGTCTGCTGACCATTGCTCCTAGAACAAAGACTGAAAAATGAGTCTCACCAATCGTGCCAGCTGTTGCCTAAGAAGCGGTTTCCCTAAGGTCTCTATCCCTTGGAGCTGAACAATAGGAAGACCTGGTGGCCCTGGCTCCGACCTAGAGAAGGTGGTGACCACGGTGTCTGCGGTCTCATTGGACCTGGGTTATTTGTTCAAGTTAATCTTCTTTCTGGTTCAATTTTGGTTTTGTCAGTTGATTGAATAGCCTCTTGGTATGAAAACCTGTCAGAGAACTGAGAGATTACTCAACCCAAAGGCAGTCTTCCTGACTGCCGCCTAAGTAATGAAAGGCACCAACTCACCACATACATTGTCATCATTTTTGTTCCACTTCACATGTAGTGGCCTCCACAGATGGAATGTTAAGACGATGACAGGCTGTGGAAGGTCTTCTTGCTGCTACTGCATCATATATCCCTGGGGGTACAACTATCTTTACTCTCCACGTGCAGCGTGAGCCTCGGAGGTATTTCAGTGTTCCCGCCCCCACAGCCTTCTAATGTGCTGTGGCCAGAAGGCTATATGTCACCCTTAATTTGCTAAGTTCTTACATTCCTACCTCAACGGACACACACATGGATTTTCTTGTCAGTGCAAATAATTTGGGGCAAAACTAAAACTGAGATGGAAGCAACCACATTTCGGCTCTTTGTGACCTCAACTGAAATCTACCATTTTGTTTCTCCTTCAAATGGTTCTTATTAATGTTTGTTTGAGACTAACAACATTCACATCTGTGATTGTTTTTTTCTCTTTCCCTTTAATTGCTGTAATAAATAAGTCCAATTATCTTTAATACTGTTTTTAAAATTTCTTGTCCTGTTTCTTACATGGTTACATGTTTGTTTGTTTTTTTGCACTAGCTTTCCTAACAGAGTAAGCCTGTGAATTTATTCTGAATGGCCAGTGCATTGATAGCCACATGACTCTGTACCCATACTTAGATGACAACTGTGCCAACCACTGATACAAATTAATTCTAGTTTTTGTGTGTTTTCTGTGTATTTAAAAAAAATGTAGCCACGAAAGCCTAACAGCATACTGAGAACAAAATAAACTTAATAAGGTCATATTGAGTTGCCTATAACAGCTAATGTAAAAACAGAAGTCCTTTGGGGGCTGAAGATGAAATATAATTTTCTTCTTAGCTGTTAATTCCAAATGATTGCTAATCGCTTCCTAAACTGCTGTTTGAACAGGATTCTGAAGCATATCCAGGTTTGTGACAAAGTCTGATCTTCCCCATATGTGATCCCTTCCACAGGGGGTACAGAATTGTGTCAAGACTGAATGTAGGGTAGGCTTTGCCATAGTGGGAGAGCGGTGACCCCAGAAAAACCAAACACCACGTAAGGAGAATCTCACTTTTATAGTGGCAAAAGCCCCATTTTAAAAGCAAAAACAAACCTAAAAAGCATAACCATACAAACCAAAAAAAAAAATAAATAATAATAATGAGAAAAAACTTGTAACTACTTTTTAAAATTGATTTTGAAATTAAAAGGCTTTGCGTGGGGGGGGAGGGGAGGGTTGATGACCCATGTCCTTTGGTATTGGCTCACATGCGGGGGAGCAGTAAGAAGGGACACAAGAGCTAGTAAAACTTTCCCTGCTGCAAATTACAGACCAGTGTGGTTGTTACGGTGAGTAGGGAACTAGGTTAAGACAGTCCAGTTGAGCGACACAATGGGGAACCATACGTGAGGAGCAGGCATGTAGCCTAGGAGCTGAGCAAAACTGGCATCCTAGTCTCCACAGATCCCTCTATGGAAAGCTTGTCTGTACGATTCTGAGCAAATGTCCTCACATTAGGGCAGCACAAGGGGCTTGCTCCTAGCTCTCTTCTGAATATTGGCTGTTCGTCCCAATGTCCTGCGGTGGTTTGAATAGGAACAGCCCCACAGGCCCCATAGACTCGTGTGTTTGAATACTTGGCCTACAGAACATGGCACTATTGGAAAGTGTGGCCTTGTTGGTGTAGGTGTGGTTTTGTTAGAGGAGGTGTGTCACTAGGGGTTGGGCTTTGAGGTCTCAAATACTCAATGCCACAGGAAGTGTGGCATTCACTTCCTGCTGTCTGTCAATCAGGATTTAGAACTCTCAGCCCCTTCTCCAGCACTGTGAAGCCTTTAAAACTGTAAGCCAGCCCCATTTAAATGTTTTCCTTTATAAGAGTTACCATGGTCATGGTGTCTCTCCACAGCAATAAAGCCCTAACTAAGACATGTGCTGTGTTAATGTGCCTTGAAGCACTCACTGTGTCGTGGAAGGAGACAGGCAGGGGGGAAGAGTGAGCATCACCACAGAGACCAATAAGATGCAGAAGTGGAAGGGCCTGCCTGTATCTAGAAAGGCTGAAAACAGGGTCTTAAAGAACCCAGTAGTGCCAGTTTGCTGGGAAGAAAATCATGAGGTCATTCTGATCATAGAGAAAAGTATAGGCAGAAACATTATAGTCTCAACACAGTAAGTGCACCTCAATAAGCAGAAGCTGCCTAGAGCATGTAGTGTGATAAGGGTCCAGGTCATGATGGGTCTGAATGTTAGGAAGAGGTGGCATGAGCATCGCTGTTAGGACAATCATCGGGCAGCCCTGTAAAGTCTGAGCCAGAAGAGACAGAGTTAGGAAATGACCACAGTGGTTTAGGTGAAACATCTGGAGAATCGGCATTCAAGACAATCAGGTATTAAAAACATTAGGGATGAAATACTGGTTAGTGAAGGGAAGGGAACAGAGAGAAAGAAAAGCAATTAAAGTGCCTCCAAGGTTTACAAGTTAGAGAATACCAGAAGAACATGAACTTTGGCTGCCCAACATGTCTTGCCCCACAGCAGACATGGCATCAGTCAGGACCAGGAATTCTAGGCCACCCTCTTAGGTCTCTCAATAGCTACGTGGTGTTGAGTAAGGTATCTCAGCTCTCTATGCCTTGGTTTTCAAATGGTAAAATGGAGACAGTAACAGCGTAGAGTTTATATGACTAAGGCTGAAGAGGATGTCAAGGATTAAACTCAGGTCTTCAGGCTTAGTGGCAAGACTTTTCCCTGCCGAGTCACCCACACAGCTCTGCTTCTCACTCATACACTATATAACAAACTGTAAGCCAGCCCCATAGGATATGTAGAAACCAACAACTACTGCCTGTTGGTTATCTCTCAAAATCAATGGTCTCAATCTCTCAATAAAAAGACACAGACTAACAGAATAGATTCAAAGACAGGATCCGTCCTTCTGTTGCCTTCGAGGAAAACACCTTAACATCAAGTGTAGATAACCAACTCATATTCCAAGCAAATAGACCAAAGAAACAAGGTGGTATAGCTATTTTAATACGGCAATATAGACTTCAAACAAAAACTGATCATAAGCAATAGGAAAGGACACCACATACTCATCAAAGGAAATTATTTTATATATAAATGACCCAAAAAACTCCATCAGGAGCATTCTATAGCTGATAAACACTTTCAGCAAAGTAGTTGAATACAAAATTAACTCATAAAAAGCAGCAGTCCTGCCATAAACAAATGAAAAATGGAATGAGAAAGAAATCAGGGAAACAAAGCCTTTCATGATAGACTCAAATAATACAACTTAGCTTGGGGCAACTCTAACCAAGCAAGTAAAAGACTTGCATGGTTTAAACACACACACACAGAGACAAAAAAACAACAACAAAAACCCTTAGGACACTGAAAAAAAATTGAAGAAGATATCAAAGATGCAAAGATCTCCCGTACTCACAGATTGTAAGATTAATACAGTAAAAATAGCCATCTTACCAAAAGCAATCTACAGAATCAATGCCATTCCCACCAAAATTCCAACACAAGTCTTCACAGATCTTAAAAGATATTCTCCAACTTCATATGGAAATATCTAAGAAAAAAACAGGATAGGTAAAACAATCCTGAATAATGAAAAAACTGATGAAGGAATCACCATCCTCAATTTCAAGTTGTACTGCAGAGCTATAGTAATGTAAGCAGCATGTTATTAGCACAGGAAGACTCACTGATCAGTGGAATTGAATTAAAGACCCAGACACAAATCCATACCCCTATGCACACCTGATTTTTTATTTTTAAAAGCAAGAAAACCACACGGGGGGGGGGGGGAGACAGTGTCTTAAACAAATGGTCCTGGTCAAACTGGGTGCCTGCATGTAAAAGAATCCAAATAGATCAACACTTATCACAATGCACAAAATTCAACTCCAAATAGATCAAAGACTTCAACCTAAAATCATACACACTGAACCTAATAAAAAAAGAAAGTAGGTAATAGCTTTGCCCTCACTGTCATAGGAGATGACTTTCTGAACACCTACAGCACAGGCACTAAGAACTGGCAATTAATAAACAGGATCTCATGAAACCAAGGAGCTTCTGCACAGCTGAGAACATGTATCGGTATGAAGCAGCAGCCCACAAAATAGGAAAAGCTTTCAACAACTACACATCTGATAGAGGGCTAATATCCAAAATATATAAAGAACTCAAAAAAACTAGATATCAAGAAATGACTCAATTTAAAAATTATGCACAGGTCTAAACAGAGCATTCTCAAAAGAAGAAGTGCAAAGTGCTGAAAAACACATAAAGAAATGTTCAGTATCAGGTCTCCACAGTCCAACTCTGGTCTTAAAGAAAGTCTCAATTGCAGCCCTTGGTCCCATCTCAAAGATTTGAGGGGGGAATGAGAGGGCCTGGTTAAATATTCATTTTTTTGCTTGACAGACCAGGCCCAAGAGTTGCAGGAAAAAAAAAAAACCACAGAAAAAGGGCAACCAATCAGAAACACCCAGGACATCTGCCCTGGGGAAGATAAGGTTGCTTAGCTACTGGTCTGAGAAGTCCCTAAGTCTCGATCACAGTCACATAGACTTCACTAGCATGGGCTAAGCCCTGATCCAAGTCGTATAGCCTCCACGGACAGTGTATGAATTCCTTTCTCTGGCTTTAAAAGGGGCCTTCAGCTCCCTTGGGGCCACTGCCATGTTGTGAAGGTGGTAGCCCCAGCATCCTGGATGTCTGCAGAATAAATGCCTTTTGTTGTTTGCATATGAAGGGAAGGAAGGAAAGAAATAAAGAAAGAAAACAAGAAAAGAAAAAGAAAGGAGGAAAGAAACGAAAAGAAAAGAAAAAAGAAAAATGTTCAGTGTCCTTAGCCATCAGGGAAATGTACATCCAAGTTACTTTGAGATTTTATTTTAACCTGTTGTAGTGGCCAAGATAAGTAAAACAAGTGACAGCTCATGCTGGTGCGGATGTGAGTAAGAAAAACACTCATTCATTGAGGTGGGAGTACAAACTCAAACAGTCACTATGGAAATCCGTGTGGCAGTTTCTTAGAAAGATGGAAATCAGTCCACCGTAGGACCCAGCTATACCACTCTTGGGCCTGTACCCAAAGGTTGCTTCATCCTATCACAGAAACACTTAACCACTTACTAATAATAGCCAGAATCTGGCAACAACCTAGATGCCCACCAACAGAAGAATGGGTAAAGAAAGGTGGTATTATTGAGCCACTTAAAAATGAAACCATGAAGTTCACAGGTAAATTGTTGGAACTAGAAAATATATCATCCTGAGAGAGTTAACTCAGACCTACAAAGACAAATATGGTATGTATTCACTTCTCTGTGGATTTTCTATGTTAATTCAATGATAACCAACCTATAACCTATAGAACAACAGAGGTTAGAGATAGAGTAAGGTACGAGGTAGGGACAGATAAATATCCCTAGGAAAGGTAACTAGAATCAATAGTTATGGATCAAAGGATGGATGGTGTGTAGATAGTGACTGAAACAGAAGAATCAAATAGAGAGGGGTAGGGATGAAGAGGATGAGGGAGAAAATACAAGAAGAGACCTAATACAGTAGACTCTTCCTAAAATATATACATATATGAAAGCAATGTAAATGAAATCACCAAATAATGGGGGAGTCAGAACACCAATGGGCCGTCTCTCACAAATGAAGCTTCTAGTCCCAGGACTTGGCTACATCTAGTTGAGTTGTTGGCCAAAAGAGTCTCATATTGCCCCCAACAACCCTGGCTGTTGTCAAAACTATAGGTTGCTCTGTACAAACTGACAGCAAGGTCCCAATTGCTGAAGACAAGAACTACACAACTCACTGAACATGGTAACGTCTAGCTGGTGCCTACATAGAGCCTTCACTCCTAAGTGCTAGCTAGCATCTTTGGTATAAGAAGGTATTCTGCACACTATTAAGGAAGAAATGCAAACACCAACCCAGCCATAAAACCTTTGAGCTCTAATGGTGTCCTAATTACAACATATGTTAGTACAATCATGCACAAAGTTTGTAGGAACAACCAACCAATATTTGATTTGACTGTCACTTCACAAGATGTAACCCATATCCGATACTACTTGGGTGACCAAGAACCTGAGCCTAGATAGCCTAGTGACCTAGGGGAAAACCAAACACTACTGTTCAAAAACAAAACAAAACAAAATAGCAATAAAATGGTTTCTAATGACATTCTACCAGACTCATGGCTCAGCGCCTTGCTCAGCCATCATCAGAAAAGTTTCCTCCTGCATCAGATGGAAACATATACAGAGACCCACAGCCAGGCATTACACACAGAGTGATACAGGGCTTAGAGGGGGAGTTGGAACACTAAATGGAATATCTCCATCAAATACCTTCCATGGGGGCTCAGGGAATCCTGTGGAAGGAGAAGAGGAAAGAGAATAAGATCCAGAGAAAATGGAGGACAGCAAGAAAATAAGGCCTTATAAATCACCATGATCAATGCACCATGATCAATCAATCAGAGACTGGGGCCGCATGCACAGGGCCTGCATGAGTCTGCCTGCACTCACTGGGGTTCTAGAGCTGAAAGGAGACGTTCCCATCCCACTGGGGAAGCAGACTACCCTTAAGGGTAGGCTGCATGTCCTGCAGCACATAGCCAACAGAAAACTAATGGCATCATTGAAGGTTTATTGTCTCATAATGTCATGTAGGGGCTTTTCCTTTTGACATATTAAAATATTTATCTTATTACTTTTACCTTTTACTTTTTAACTTTAATTTATTTTATTCATATTTCTTCCTTTCTCTTTTACCCTACAGATCCTTTGCGTACACATTATGGCTACCAGTTTAGTGTTTTTATGGGCTTCCTGATTTTGCAAATGAGTGGGACTCTTTTTTTGTGCCTTTTCTTGGGCTCTTTTCCTTCTGATACATATTGCTATATTGTATTGTATTGTATTGTATTGTATTGTATTGTATTGTATTGTATTGTATTGTGTATTCTAATTCCTTGAGAGCCTTTCTGTTTTCTAATGAGAGACAGAAAGGGGACGGATCCAGATGGAAGGGAAAGTGGGCAGGCTCTGAAAGGAGTGCAGGGAGGGGAAACCATAATCAGGATATATTATGTGAGGGGAAATTTTTATTTTCAGTATTTATTCTCAACAGAAACACATCAGATTGTTTGGAATACAAAAAAATAGAAAATAGACTTAAAATAGAAAAACAATAAATGAACCAAAGGTAGATTAGCATTACAGAACAGAAAGTTTTAGAATTATTTACTGTTTTCTGTACTCTACACCAGGACCAAACTGATATTTTCTAGATTTTTTTTTATTAACTTAAAGGTAGAGGTAGGCGGATCTCAAAGATCAGTGCCAGCCTGTTCTACAGAGTGAGTTCCAGGACAGCCAGGGCTACCTAGAGAAACCCTGTCTCCAGGGAAAAAAAGTTGGAGGCAAAGGGTGGCTCAGTGGTAGAGTATGTACTTAAGGTATCTGAGTCACTTGACCTCCAAGAACTACAAATGATATTTTAGTTGTTTAAATAAATTAACAAATTTGAAATAGCATTCATAACTGCCACATTTGAGAGAAAGAACATTTTTCGTTTGTTTTATTTTTCTTTTTTTTTTGTTGTTGTTGTTGTTTTTTTTTTTTTTTGAGACAGGGTCCCTGTCTGTCCTGGAACTAATTCTGTAAGACGAGGCTGGCCTCGAACTCAGAGATCCACCAGCCTCTGCATCCCGAGTGCTGGGATTAAAGGCATCCATCACCATGCCTGGCTGAGAAAGAACATTTTTAAGACTGTTTCAGCATACAGCTTACATCACAGAGACACCCACTGAGCAATGGGCAATGCTAATAAAATAATCCTTTAAGATGTCACTGAAATGATCTTCCCTGGGATTGATAGCTTCTGCCACAATCTCATTCTTTGAAACAAATTATAGTGCTCTTTTATATGTGGAGATATTTTTCTAAAAACACTATAATTCCTTACTTGACAAGTGTGACATCCTCCCTATTTAAAAAACAGAACTTGAAAATTTTAAATTAAAGCACTTAACAGACAGCCAAGCAGCCAAGCAACCAATCAACTAGTATCTACCAGAGAACAGACATGGAGTTCAACACTAGGCATATTAACCACCTGATTGCAGACGTTTGCCACCAGTTTTGTGGTTCTTGTTTTGTAGTATTTTCTCTGAAGAGAAAAAGAACTAAAAGCCAAATTTAGCTGAAGGTAAAAACATATATTAAAAATAACGTTGTATGTAGTTACTGGTCTAAAAATTAATGATAGAGGGAGGAGCAAGCCGGAAGTGGATGTCAGGGAGGGAGTGGCAAGAAACCAGATCTGATAAGGGAAATGGGACAGGGGATGCTTTTTAGGGAAAGAGTAGTAAGGTAAATATAGAAGAAGAAAGGAATAAGGTAAAATGACGGTGAGGATATCTGAAAACATTACAAGGAATCATACTATTAACTACCTTAAAAAAACAAAAAACTATAGGCATAGGATCCAAGATGGTGGCACTGGAGGACACTGTCTGAGGAGCAGGACAGCAGTGATGGCACAGCGACCAAGAGACTTAACTCTGGGGCCTAAAACACCAGTGGTTGTGTTTCCCAGGTGAGAGGAAACCCCACGGTGTGGGAATCAATGGGGTTCAGGTCACCCAGCTAAAACTTGGAAGAGTTCCCAGGTCTCAGCAGGCATTCAGTCACCAGCCCAGAGCCACATGCCTATGTGTCCTGATCACCTTCCCAGGCTGAACTGTGGGCACCAAAACACCTGAGCCTGGGATTTCCAGTTGAGAGAAAATCCCACAGTGAAGGAAGCAAATGGAACCGACCTCAGGTCACCCAGTCAATCCCTGGCAAACCCATCAGAATCACACCTGACTTCTCAACAGATTCAATGCAATTCCCATCAAATTACCAACACAATTATTTACAGACCTTGAAAGAAAAATTCTCAGCTTCATATGGAATAATAAGAAACCCAGAATCGCTAAAACAAATTTTTACAAGAAAAGATCTTCTGGAGGTATCTCTATCCCTGATCTCAAGCTGTACTATAGAGCAACAGTAATAAAAACTGCATGGTACTGGCATAGAAACGGAATGGTGGATCAATGGAATCGCATAGAAGACCCTGAAACAAACCCACACACTTATGAACACCTGATCTTTGACAAAGATGCCAAAACCATACAATGGAAAAAAGATAACATCTTCAACAAATGGTGCTGGTCTAACTGGATGTTACATGTAGAAAAATGCAAATAGTTCCATATTTGTCACCCTGCACAAAAATAAAATCCAAATGGATCAAACACATCAATATAAAAGAAGAAGAGCCTTGAACTCATTGGCACAGGAGACAAATTCCTGAACATAACACCAACAGCACAGGCTCGAAGAGCAACAGTCAATAAATGGGACCTCATGAAACTGAAAAGCTTCTGTAAAGCAAAAGACACTGTTGTCAGAACAAAACGACAGCCTACAGACTGGGAAAGAATCTTCACCAACCCCATATCTGACAGAGGGCTAACATCCAGAATATATAAAGAACTTAAGAAGTTAAACAGCAACAAATCAAGTAATCCAATTAAAAAATGGGGTTAAGAGCTAAACAAAGAATTCTCAATAGAGAAACATCGAATGGCAGTGAAATAGTTAAAGAAATGCTCAACATTCTTAGTCATCAGGGAAATGCAAATCAGAACAACCCTGGGGTTTCACTTACACCCATCAGAATGACTAAGATCAAAATCTCAAGTGACAACACATGCTGGAGAGGATGTGGAGAAAGAGGAACCCTACTCAATTGCTGAATGTAAACTTGTACAACCACTTTGGAAATCAATCTGCCAATTTCTCAGACCATTAGGAATAGTGCTACCTCAAGATCTATCTATACCACTCCTAGGCATATATCCAAAATATGCTCAAGTACACAACAAGGACATTTGCTCAACCATGTTTGTAGCAGCTTTGTTTGTAATAGCCAGAAGCTGGAAACAACCCACATGTCCCTCAGTTGAGGAATGGATACAGAAATTGTGGTACATTTTCACAATGGAATACGACTCAGCAATTAAAAACAAGGAAATCAAAAAATTTGTAGACAAATGGTGTGACCTAGAAATGATCATCCTGACTGAGGTAATCCAGAAGCAGAACGACACATGGTATATACTCACTTATAAGTGGATATTAGACATATAATATTGGATAATCATACTAAAATCTGTACACCTAAGGAAGCTAATCAAGTAGGAGGGCCCTGGGTAAGATTCTCAATCTTTATTCAGAAAGGCAAATGTGATGGACATTGGAAGAGGGAGAAAACAGGCAACAGGACAGGAGCCTGCCACAGAGGGACTCTGAAAGACTCTACCCTGCAGGTTATCAAAGCATATGCTGAGACTCATAGCCAAACTTTGGGCAAAGTGCAAGGAATCTTATGAAAGAAGTGGGAGATAGAAAGACCCGGAGGGGACAGGAGCTCCACAAGGAGAGCAACAGAACCCCAAAAATCTGGGCACAGGGGTCTTTTATGAGACTGATACTCCAACCAAGGATCACACATGGAGCTAACCTAGAACCCCTGTACAGATGTAGCCCATGGCAGCTCAGTGTCCAAGTGGGTTCCCTAGTAATGGGAACAGGGACTGTCTCTGACATGAACTCAGTGGCTAGCTCTTTGATCACCTCCACCTGAAGGGGGAGCAGCCTTACCAGTCCACAAAGGAAGGCAATGAAACCAGTCCTGATGAGACCTGGTAGACCAGGGTCAGATGGAAGGGGAGGAGGACCTCCCTTATCATTGGATTGGGGGAGGGGCATAGGAGAAGAGGGAGGAAGAGTGGGATTGGGAAGGGATGGAGGATGGGGCTACAGCTGGAATACAAAGTGAATAAACTGTAATTAATAAAATTAAAATTAAAATACTATAATACATGTGAATCTGTGTATAAATATACATAGATAGTTTTAATGAGCTTTTCTCATGTGGGCTGACAGTGAACCCCCCATGAGACAATGACCACCTAACAAAAACCCCAAAACCAAGCAGAAGAAGCCCTCTTTTGAGTGTTTGATCAGGGTTGTCCAAGAAACTCTCAAACTAAAAAAAGAAAAAAAAAAAAAAAGAAAAGAAAAGAAACTCTCAAACTATACAGCCTCTTGCCCCTGGTTGCCTGACCCTCCCCGCAGAAGCCTTTGAGCCAAAACTTACATGAATGTCTCCTCCCCAAGGACTAGCTCTCATGGTACCAGAGGAATGATATAAGGTGAAGGGAGAAAAGTGACCAATAATCCTTCCTGCTACATCCAAAGTATGCTCCCAAAATGGCAGGACTGTTGATAGCGTCCTGAGTGACAGCCTGGGCTCAGCTCAGGCTGGACTCTGCCTGGGTAAATGGATGGATCACTGTCAGATCAACAAAAACCTAAATTCAAAAGTCCTCAAAAATCTAGCGCAGTGGGCTTCTTTTTGTCAGGGAAAGCCATTACTTCTCCTATGTGTCCCAAAAGGACAAAGGGCCTATAGCTGCTGAATAACCCAGACAGCCTCCAAGCTAAATCCCAGGCTGTTGTGGCCCATACCCCTCCTCCTGCCATTATCTGTCCTAGTAAAGCTGACAAGGCCTTTCCCAGCAGCCACTGCTCCCTGCCCTCCAAGAGACAGCTTGGTAGTGTGATTCCCAGACAAACTGCCTTCCTCCGGGGTGGGGTTGAGTTTGGTGATCTCCCTGCACCTCTGCTTACACTACCCAGCTAGGTAGGGCAGGGTGCCTATGAACCACAACAGCCAGCCTGGCACAAAAGCCCAAGGGTGCACTAGTGGCAAGTATAGCACTAGGATACAATTAAGGAGCTGTTGCTCCTTGACAAAGGAGAAACTGTGCCTTATACTGGAAACCCAGGCTACTACTCAGGGCTAGTGAAGTCATAGATCTTGGAGAATCTACAAGTACCACTTCATATGAGTTTCTGGGAGCTAAATTCAGGTCTTTCACAAGAATGGTAAATGTCCTTAGCCACTGAGTCATCTCTTCAGCCCCTGCAAATGTCTTTTGAGGCGGGGTCTCACTAAGAGGCTCAGCTTCGCCTCAAACTACCCCCTCCCAAATGCTGGGATTACAGGAGCCTATAAACATTTTAATGAAGACATACTCTAACAGACGGCTTTGAGAGGAGAAAAACTGCACGGCCATCTGTCCTTCGGGGTTTTTTTTTTTTTAACTATTAAAATCATTGAGTGTGGAGAGTGGGAGGGAAGGAGTTGATGTCCTTTGCCCAGTCCACAAGGGACATCGGGCTTCTCTGACACTACATCTGCATCCAGGGGAAACTTGGGTGGCCTTTAGCACTGAATTTTCCTGCACTTGACTAGTTAACTTTCATCAGTGGCTTAGGTCAGGCCACTCTCTGGCCCATTTTCCCCACTTCTGCTGCTTTCTAAAAACAACCACCTTGCCACTGCACTCACCACTTGCATTCCCTTTCCCAGTGATGGGACACAGAGCCAGCTCTCCTCAGTGCCCAGCATTTGAGTCTTAACACTAAAAAAGGGATGCCTAAGACATGTGGCTTTCCTCAATGTCCTGCCACCCTTGACTCTTGCCCTGCATGCTCTTACGCTTCTCCAAGCGCAAGGCTGTGCACCATGGTCCGGACTCCAGGATTCTGTCCCGCGGGAAGCCTGCAATTAACCTTATTTACTGACTTCCGGTGTGAGAGGCATGGCGAGGCTTTCACCCGGATCCCAGCAGCAAGGTCGCTTGCACCAACTGTATTTTCAGCCTCCTCACAGAGATGGGCTGTGAATGTGTACTAGGGTTAGAGTCACCCTTAATGTCTTTAAAAGTGTGAACTTACAGGAAAGAAGTTTAACTTAACCAAATCGGCGTTGGACACTGAGGCACATCTATCTCCCTTTAATCTCACCTCTCAGAGCTCACGTTTGGGAACAGTGGAAGCCAAACCCAAATGAACCACAGAAGAGTGAGGCTCTGGTTTAGTGTATCCGAAAGTATGTTATGAAACAGTACCTCCTAGCTCTATTGGTCATGACGCACTAGCGCCAACCCTTCCACAGTACCTCTTGCCCCAGGGGGCTTTTTGTTCAAACACCGTTCTGACATCTGTGTGTTCTTCCCAGCCAATTCTTTCTTGCCCCAGAACCCCTTGGCAGGCTGTCAACGTACAGAGGACCTGATACCGGCAATAAAGATCCCTTGGAACACCTTGTAGCACATTTCTCTTGCCATCCATGACTCAGACATAAGAAAATGCAGAGCACAATTAAAAGACAAGTTAGTAATACTCACCTAGATCTGGTTTACAAATCACTCTCATATCTAATAGCATGGTCAAGATGCTTTGAGCTGTAACAGAAACCAAGTCAAGCTAATTAAAGAAGATAATTATCATTATTATGATGAAAACGTAGATGCCAGGATATTTCACTGACCCTCAGGGCCAAAATGAAACTGGGCCTCAGGAACGAGAAGTCAAGCGTTCTCTTTCTTTTGTCGGTTGTGTTTTTTATTTATTTGTGTTTTTAACCAGAGGGACTGCATTCCCTCAGATTTAACTGCATGGCTGACAAAGTACCACCAATGAAGATCTTCTGAGCTTGCCTCCTCTGTGTTTAAAAGAACAGACAGTTGGAACTGGAAAGCCTTAATCCTACCCCTAAGCCTTTAAGGGGCATCCTTGGTTGAGATCTGAGCCCTGGCTGTATCCACTCGGATAGGAACAACAGACCATGCTGAGCAGATCTAGGCTGCAGGAGACCAGCCAATGAGACTATGGATACAGGAATAATCTGGCAGATCAGCTGGAAAGGGTCCAGGAGAGGTGGCAGTTGGTCAAATACATACTTGCTATTTATGTGACTATCTGTCCCGCTTGCTGAGGTGTTTGGTAGTAGCGGTATTCTGATCTTTCAAAAGATGTTGACTTTCAGAACGATTACAGGGAAACTAAATACACAAAGTGGAATCAAGGTCTCAGTGTCTCCATTAGCCCTGACGAGCCTTGCTTTAAGTACAATGTAAAAGGGAAAAAACTAGAAAAGCAAAACCAAAACTCAAACAGACAGACAAAACCCACCACAGCTCCTCCCTCATCTTGAGAAGGTTTTATATCAAATTTGATGTATAAGATAGGCCCTCAAAAAATAGTTTGATAATATTTTGAAAGCCATATGAAGATATTGCAAAGAGGGGAACTAGCGAAAATTGTGTCAAAGCAACTGAAGTCAATCAGAAAGCATAACTTTAGATTCTTGTCTGGAAGGACTTTGGGAAGAAAATTTCAGATATAAGAAATAAAAGGACCGTAAGTCTCCAGCAGCAATTCCCATATCAATACTGCAGATCTGACTCACTCCCAAATAGTTGCCAAAAAGCTAGCTAGACATTTTATATTTTAAAGAAATAAAGGGGGATGCAAGTTGAACTACAGAGAGTCCAGGTTTCTAGGCAGGCAGTGAGCCCAGCTTACAGCCTACCCTTCTCCCCCTGGAGAGGGCTACTTCCTTAGAATCACTGGCTTCCTGAGGTGAGCCATCTCCCAAAGGGCTGCCGACACCTCTAGCTTAATAAGTTTGACTGAAAGCTTTCTCAGATCACCTTTTACTAGGATTCCTTTTGGTTTTCTATCATTGTGCTTAAGACTGAGAATTGTTTCTGCTAAGAAATAACTTTGCATGCCATTTTCTTTACCCATGTGTCAAAAACTGTACCCAGGTGTAAACAAGCTGAACTGAACAGTTCAGCAGAGCTTGCCTGAATAATCAGGAGTTTGATCTCCATATCAAGTATGCTGGAGTCACAAAGACCAAACAAAGGGGGGGGGGGGAAGACTCTGATTTCAGTTAGGGGATTTACACTGCTTGCTAGGTTATTGCAGAACACTATTGACTCTCTGAAGCCACTTCTCTCCATTACCCACTAACATCTATTGAGTTATAACCCTGTAACAGGCCGTACTCTCAGCTCGGAAAACTCATGTCAGAGGCTGAAGATATGCTTCAGCAGTTAAGAACACATTGTGCTCTTCCTAAGGACCACAGTTCAGTTCCCAGCACCCACATCAGCTGGCTCACTACCACCAATTAACTCTAGCTACAAGGGCTGCCTGTTCTGGCCCCCACAGGCACCTGCACACTTGTGGAATACACTCACTTTCATATTTTTTTAACTGAATGATATCTAGTCTGTACAAAATTTACATTCTACCGGCAGAAGACAGAAATTAATATAATTTATGAATGTTTTGAAAATGGCAAGAACTGTTAGAAACTAAAGGAGGGCGGTTCTGGAGAGGTGGCCCAGCCATTAGGAGAGGAGGAGCTGCCCTTGCAGAGGACACATGTTCAGTTCCTAGTACCCAGATGGTTGCTCATAACTGTAACTCCAGCTCCAAGGGATCCCGTGCACATGCTCTGCACATATGTATTTTACTTACAAACATGTAGGGAAAACATTCAGGAACATAAAAAAATAAACAAATCTTTTTTAAAAAAATTAAAGCAAGGGAAGAAAAGTGAGGGGGTAACAAACGATGTTTTAATTAAAAACACTGCGGGAAGAAGGGTGTTGGTCAAAGGATAGAGGCAGGAAGTTACGCCTTGTTCAAACCTAGCGTTAGACCTGTTACACTGTCCTCACTGTCCAGTGGTCCTTCATGCCACCCAATGTGTAAGCGAAAGTCTTTAGCAAGGACCTGGCAGATAGATATACCAGAATTAGGCTGTCTTAGAATTAGGCAGAATTAGTACCAAGTACAGGAGAGGAAGACCTGGTTATCCAGAATAATCCTAGGCCTGATCCCAAAGGAGTTTCTTCTTTCTTTTTTAAGATATGTTTTTACTTTTATTTTTATTAATTACAGTTTATTCACTTTTGTATCCAACCTATAGCTCCCTCCTTCTTCCCCTCCCATCCCATCCTCCCTCCCTCTTCTCCTCCCATGCCCCTCCCCAAATCCACTGATAGGGAAGGTCCTCCTCCCCTTCCATCTGACCTTAGTCTATCATGTCTCATCAGGACTGGCTGCATTGTCCTCCTCTGTGGCCTGGCAAGGCTGCAGCCCCTTGAGGGGGAGGTGATCAAGGAGCAGGCCACTGAGTTCATGTCAGGGACAGTCCCTGTTCCCATTACTAGGGAACCCACTTGGACACTGAGCTGCCATGGGCTACATCTGTGCAGGGGTTCTAGGTTAGCTCCATGTGTGGTCCTTGGTTGGAGTATCAGTCTCATAAAAGACCCCTGTGCTCAGATTTTTTGGTTCTGTTGCTCTCATTGTGGGGCTCCTGTCCCCTCCAGGTCTCTCTATCTCCCTCTTCTTTCATAAGATTCCCTGTACTCTGCCCAAAGTTTGGCTATGAGTCTCAGCATCTGCTTTGATACCTTGCTGGGTAGAGTCTTTCAGAGTCCCTCTGTGGTAGGCTCCTCTCCTGTTCCCTGTTTTCTCCCAAAGGAGTTTCTAATGCCTTTTCCCTTTGGGTTTTCAGAGAGCCCCAGTTTATATGACGACCTTGACCAAGTGGGAATGCCACTGCAATGGTACAGATGAGAGATAATGAGCCAATGAGGCAGTTACCAGAAGTGGCCTCATTCCAGATAATATTTTGATGTGAGAGCCCAGAGCAGTCCTGATGAATAAGTGTGTGTTTGTGCCCGCGCGCGCGCGCGTGTGTGTGTGTGTGTGTGTGTGTGTGTGTGTGTATGTGTGTGTGTATAGAAGCGTTGGAGAGCTGAGAAAGATTGCTAAAATACATGTGTCCAGGATTTTCTCCACACTGCATTCAATGCACTGCACCAGTAACTTACCTGATCAGCAGATTGATTGTCTGATTTATTAATCGGTTTGATAACTACAGCTAATGAGATGCATGAGGTAAAGTAGTGTAAACATGAGCTACAAGAAGCAGCTGGAGAAGGCCCATTCCACTTTTCTCATCTCCACTTGACTTGCAGCTAGCATGCTTTGTTTGTTTGTTTGTTTTGTTGTTGGGGGCTGCCTTTTGATGGAAGGCCTTGGACAATGAACCTCTACTAAATGTTTTATTTGTAGTAAAAGTAGTAGAAGGAGAAAGGAAGGAGATTCTCACTCCTAGGAAAAGAAGAAACAGATAAAGAAAACCATTACCCTGTGTAATCTCTAAGGTCTACAATTTATTTGGTCCTATCAAGGCCTAAAATTTATTTAATTCTGGTAAACTAAAAAAAAAAAAAAAAAAGAAAGAAAGGCTCTTCTTGTGTCAGAGGCCACTAACCGCTGTCTCCTGGTAGATCAAGGAAGCAAGCCACTTGTGTTCCTTTACTTGACTGAGACCCGTATGGTAAAGGAATTAAGTCATGAGAAGATAGGAAGAAAACAGTAATTGGCTGTGAGGTGTGGGGGGCTGAGAAGGCTGACCTATGGATCCAGGGAAGGTTTCACGCCATCTAATGCATGTTCTAGCTGAGAGAAGACAGTAATACTGCTCGCAATTCCTCTGAGCATGAGTTTCATCAATCTAAGTCTTCTGCAGAGGCACCCTCTGGGGGATTCTTGCAGGATTAGGAGGTGAATGAAAAAACAAACAAACAAAAGTCCTGCATGCTTTTACCAATATTGTTAATAAGAAACGGTCGTTTTCTGCCCACCAAACTCTGTGTGCCTTCACTTCACCCTCATAAGCATCTCCAGGTAGGTACCCCTGGGCACTCAACAAATACTTGTTGAAATGATACCATGACTAAGCCTCAGACCAGTGAACTCTATTGCCCAGTAAGAGGTAGAACTGTGTTAAACCTGAGGTGCCTAGATGTCAACCCCAGCGTTCTTAATCACAGTGTTTTGGTTAACTCACTGGATCTTAATGTTGCACGTAGCAGACGCTTCGTGAGCCCCACCCAGCACCTGCTGCGTCCAGAGCTGCCAGGAGTTAGGCTACTGATGGCTCACAGCTGTTTCCTTGGCCAGTCCTCCCAGCCAAACAGATCTGCCTTGCCAAGGCTACTTCCTTTTCTTGGGGAAACTTAGGACTAGTAAGGGCTAGATGAAAGGATGTGGGAGCCTAGCTCCTGGTCTCAGCTAACAGGCCATTCTACCTCTAGCACTCCAGGGCTACTCTCACTGTATCTGGCTTTTCTCACTCCCTGTGAAATGCTCCCCAGTTAAACCTCCCAGACTCAAATAGCCTCCTCAGGAGAGCAGCCTAGGGGACCAAGCAAAGACCTGACATCTTCAAAGACCTTCTGTGGCACGTGTACACATTCAGTCACTAAGAAATGTGTACTGAGCTCCAGGTATATGGGACTTCATCTTTGACTGTGGTCTTTCTGTTACACTTGTCTGATCAGGCTGTCTTGTTTTACGTATTATAGGTATTAATCTTCTACTGGGTAGAGGTGTTTCTTTTGTCTGTATCTTGTCTTTTAACTCTTAGTATCTTTTATTTTTTGTACATAAGTCTCTACTCTTAGACTCCTACATGTGGATCCTTTACAGCTTTGTGTGTGTGTCTGTGTATTCTATACTAGAAAGGATAGGTAATGAGCTTCACTCTCACTTTGATTACAGTGGAATTTTTTTTAATTTTGATGACCATCAGTACCAACATAAGGAACTGAGTCTAGCTTGCACCCATGTAAGGTAAGGCCAAAAGAGTGGGGTCTCCTTAAGAGGGGTTAACATGGCTCTACACCCTTGCAAAGGCATATCAGATTAATTCAATTAATAAGAAAGGTAATTCTAAACTTCTATATTCCTATTTAATTAAGTAATTTTAGAACATAAAAAGCTAGAGATGCAATTTTCCCCAATATAATATTTTATTATTTGAGAATTTCACATAATACACCCCAATCACATTCACTTCCCAGTCTTCCCAAGTGACCTCCCTCCCAAAAGAAAAACAAAACAAAACAAACAAACAAACAAAAACGAAAAAGTCCAAGTAGTGTTGCCCATATACTCACTAGAGCTTGACTCTGGTGGGCTGAATGGGCATGGTCCCCATAGACTCATGTGTTTGAATGCTCGGGCCATAGGTAGTGACACTATAAGGAAGTATAGCCTTGTTGAAGTAGGTGTGGCCTTGTTTGAAGAAGTGTGTCACTGTGGGGTCGAACTTTGAGGTGTCCAAAGCTCAAGCTATGCTCAGTGACAGTCTCTGCTTGCTGCCTGTGGATTATGGTGTAGAACTGTCTGCTCCTTCTCTGGCCCCATGTCTGCCTGGGTGTAGCCATGTTTCCTGCCCTGAGGGTAGTGGACTGACCCACTGAATGGTAAGCTACCCCGAATTAAACGTTTTCTTCGTAGGAGTTGCCTTAGTCATGGTATCTCTTCGCAGCAATATAACCCCAACTAAGACAATGGTCAAACTCCCAGTGGCCAGCCCCTTACTGAAAATGAGTCCTTCCCCATCCCTGCCGGAAGCCTTCAGCTGTGAAGAGCTGAACTCCAAGATCCCTATCACAATATTTACGCGTTCTCTTCAATCAGGTCCTTACGTTGGTACTGGTGTTTGCATTTCTACTCTGAATCAGCTCCGGTTTGTATTGTGCTTTTTTAAATATTATTATTTATGTGAGACAGTAGTGACCAGAGGGTAACTTTTGGAAGTCAGGTGAGTTCTATCCTTTACCATGGGGTTACAGGATCACACTCAAGGATTGAAGTTAGGTTGTCAGGGTTATGTGAAATTGCCCTTTAGCTACTGCAGTCTCTCATTGATCCTCACCCCTCCTTTGGTTAATGTTAATTTAGCTTCATTGGATAATGTGTGTTTGCCTTAAAAAGTCCTTTTTCAGGGCTAACTCTACAAATTTTACAGTGTTGTCTGTACCTATATACACCTATTCCCCTGTATTTTTGTATAAAGGCCAATTAGAAACTGTCACCTTTCCCTCTAGCGGAAGCAAAAACCAAGGAAAAAAATATTTTCTAGGGGAAAAACAATTGGCAACCACAAGTACAAATGATTGCAGAAAAGCAAATGAATACAGTTAGCAGAGCACGGTGGCAAAACTCTGAGGAGGCAGAAGATGTTCACAGATGTCAACCCTTGGGACTCCACCTTTAGATATAAACCCTAAAAAAGATTTCAGCTCAGATAGGAGGAAGCAAACACAACCACAGTAAGGGAGATAAGTCTAACCCATCTCTTCAGGCTCATTTCTGGCCCTGGGGCAAACTGATTGTAGGGGCCTCCTTCTCAGTCCAGCTCCTCACCCCCAAAGCCTGGAGTGACTCCACATTTCCTCCTTCCTCCCATGCCCTCCTCTTAGCGGCAGAGATCTAGAAATACTCTCTGGGACCGCCAGTGGCCACACCAGGCTGGGACTCAGGTAGTCAATTTTCTCCCTCATTCTTGTCGTCTACTGCCATCTCACACCAACACTGTAGTGGCCCGCTTATCCTCCCATCCACCTCCATTCCTGAGGGACTCCATCACACCAGTTCTCCTTCCTCTGGACCCTCTCAGGCCTGCCCACTTCCTTCATGTCAGCCCTGACACCTGGAAACACTTCCAACATGGGACCCCCAGGGGCCACAGCTGGCAGGGACTCAGCTAGGTGGATCACACTGTCCTGTCCTCATCACTATCTGTCCACTTCCAAAGTTAATCAAGATGAGATGAGCAATTTAAATAGACCTATAACCCCGAGTGAAACAGAAGCGTAATTAAAAGGTTCCTAAACAAAATATGCCCATACCAGATGGAACTAAGCAGAATTCTACCAGTCCTTCAAAGACGAATGAATGCCAATACTCACCAAATTATTTCAAAAATAGAAACAGAAGAAACATTGCCTAACTGTCTTTAAGTAATCATATTTACTCTGATCCCTAAACTACACAAAGACACAACAAAGAAAGGAAATTACACATCAATTATACTGAAGAACCATACATAAATACACACACTTTGGGGTGCCTGATTTTTGACAAAGAGGCCAGAAATACACTAGAAAAAAGGACAGCATCTAAAACAAAAGGTGCTTTTCAAACTGGATAGCTACATGTAGAAGAATCCGAATAGACCTATACTTCCACATTCCACAAAACTCAACTCCAGATGCACTCAAGTCATCAGCAGAAGGTCAGATTCTTTGAAGCTTATTGAAGACAAAGCTGGGAACAGCCTTGAACTCATTGGTACAGGAAAAGGCTTTCTGAAAAGAATGACACAAAGAGCAATGATTAAGAAATGAAACCTTGAGTTGGAGAGATGGCTCAGAGGTTAAGAGCACTGCCTGTTCTTCCAAGGGTCCTGAGTTCAATTCCCAGCAACCACATGGTGGCTCACAACCATTTATAATAAGATCTAGTGTCTTCTTCTGGCGTGCAGGCGCATATGCAGATAGAACATTGTATACATAATAAATAAATAAAATATTTTAAAAAAAAGAAATGAAACCTCATAAAACTGGAAAACTTCTGTGCAGCAAAGGACACTATCATTTAGACAAAGTGGCATCCTGCAGAATGAGAAAACATCTTTACCACTTATACATCTGATAGCCAGCTAATATCTAAAATGCATATAAAGAAATTTTTAAGTGGATATCAAGAAGACAAATACTATAATTTAAAAAGGGGGTAATAATATTAACAGAGAATTCTCAAAAATGAAACAAAAATGGCTGAGAAATTCTTCAAAAAATGTTAAACATTCTTAGTCATCAGGGAAATGCAAATCAAAATGCAAAACTACTTTGAGATTTCATCTTACAACAGTCCCAATGGCCAAGATCTATAAAATAAATGTTAGCTCATACTAGTGAGGATGTGGAGTAAGGGGCACACTCATCTACTGCTGGTGGGACTGTAAACTTGTACATCCACCATGGAAATCAGTGTGGTGGTCCCTCAGGAAGATGGGAATAGATCGATCTCAAGATCCAGCTATACCTTGAACATATACCCAGAGGACTCTGCATTCTATCAAAGAGACACTTGCTCAACCATGCTCATAGCTACTATATTCATAATATCCAGATGGACAGCCTAGAGGTCCATCAATAGATAAATGGATAATGAAAATGTGGTAGAGTTACACAATGGAATACTACTCAGGTATTAAAAAAAAAAACTAAATCATGAAATTCACAGGTAAATAGATAGAGCTAGCGAAAAAAAAAATCATTCTGAGTGAGGTAACCCAGACCCCAAAACACAAATATGGTAAGTATTCTTTTATATGTGGATGTTAAGTTTTAAGCCTTTGATGGGCGCGCTACAATTGGTAAAACCACAAAGTTTGGTATAAAGAGCTAGTGAGAAGGAATGATCTCCCAGAGAAGGGGAAGTAAAATGTATAGGTATGGAGAGACCTGAAGTGGAGGCTGAAGGGTTAAAAGGAGGGGAGGAAAAGGGAGGAAACACAGGAGGGCAGACAACTCTAGGGGCCATTTGAGGGGTCATAGAGAAACTTGTTACAATAGAAGCTGATATATATATATATATATATAAGATGGAATCACCAAATAAAGCTCCAACAAAACATCTCTCGCCACCAATCAGTGTCTAATTGGATTAAAGACCCACTCCATGAGATGGAACCCATGCCTGCAACTGCTCTGGGGGCCAAGGACCTGAGGCTAGATAGGCCATGGGCCTAGGTGATAATCAGATATCATCATTCTGCTCCAGGAATGTAGCTATGAACTTACTCCTTGTGACATTCTGCTACACTCACAGTTCAATGTGTTGCTCAGCTATCCTCCTGGGGTAGATGGAGACAAACATAGAGACCCACAGCCGGACAATCTACATAGTGTCTCTGCACTCACGGACTGGAGCACTCAGTCCTAAATGGAATGTCTTCGCCAAGCCCCTCCCCCTCAGGGTTTAGGGAACTATGTAGAAGAGGAGGAGGAAAGATTGAAGCCACTGGGGATGGCAGACACCAAGGAAAGTGTCTTCCAAACATAATAGGACTGATGTACAGATAGACCCACAGGGACTATGGTGCCATGCAAATGGCCTACACAGGTCCAAGCCAGATGGGGTTCTGATGCTGAGAGGTGGGACTGAATGCTAAGCCAGAAACTATCTCCAAGTGTCAACCACTCTCAAAGAAAAAAATTGTTTCCTCCAGCAGAGTTTTACTACACAAACCTCACTTAAGGTCAGGCTCCATGCCCAGCAGTAGATGGCTAATGCAAAACAAACTCCATGGCATTCTTAGAGATGTTTTGTCTCATAATGCTTTGTCTGGGTATGTTGTACCTTATGAGTCTTTTACTTATATATTATGGCTTGCAACTTTATGGTTTTTATGGGTTTTTTTATGCATGCATGTGTGTGTTTCTGTGTGTGTGCATGTGTTTCTCATGCTCTTTCTTTCTTTGGTTATTTTTTCTGTTGGTTGATTTGTTTTATTCTGGTTTGATTATACACACACACACACACGTCTGTTTTCTAAAGAGAGAGAGAAGTCATAGAATTGGATGAGTGGAGAAATTAGGAGGATCTGAGAGGAGATGAGAGATGGGAAACCAAAATCAGAATATATTCTATAAAAAATATTTTGTTTTGTTTTCAATAAAACAAAAAATGCTAAGGGAAGGCAGGCTTGGCCCTAACGTGGTCAACACAGCAATGGAGTTGTTTAGTCTTAGTTCTATATTTTCATCCCTGGCTCCACTCTGTGCCCAAGGGCAGGGAGGCATGTGTAGTGACGCTCATGTGTTATTTATCACGCCAAGCTCTACCCAGCCCTCTGGAGACCTGGCAGGAAGAGGCTCTCCCAGGGAACACACGTGCCCCTGACTCACTTGTTCAGTGTGTGCTTACCAATCCCGCAGAGCTTCATCCACACTTACTAGAAACTACACTTCAAATGTTAACTTTTGATCTTTTTTTCTAAGTTTTTGACGCCTGGTATGGTGTTCTCTCCTAATTCTGGGCATTAAGTATCACAGAGCTTCAGCTCCCAACTGACTGCCCAATCCCAAGAAAACAGGAGAGTATGCTATGTTCAACACATGATAGTTGATACTTTATTAGCTAGGTAAAACTCATACATGAAGAACACTTTATGTTCGGTCATTTTGTTTTGGGTATATTTAAATTAATCTAGGCCAGTGATTCTCAACCTGGGGTCATGACCCCTTTTGGGGCCAAATGACCCCTTTCACAGGGATTAGATATCAGATGTTTATGTTACAGTTCATAACAGTAACAAAATTACAGTTCTGAGGTAACAATGAGAATAGTGTCATGGTTGTTAAAAGGTCACAGCTTTGGGAAGACTGGGAACCACTGCTGTGGAACCAGGGCTCTTTTCTTTGAGAAGATTAGGTGGATGTATTAAATGCATTTTTACTTAGAATATTTTCAATTCAGAGTGGGTTTACAGGGGCATAGTACCATCATCAGTTAAGGAACAGTGTCTACCTGATTCTCTTCCTCTGGGGAACACTAAGTGCCACATGCAAAAAAAAAAAAAAAAAAAAGTAGGAACCTGATTGCTAAGGGCTCAGGGTGGAATAGCTCTCCAGGCAATACAGAACTTTTTTTTTTTCATTCATACACCATGTTCTTATGCCATCCCAGACCACCTCCAACCCTTCTCTTCCCAGTCAGGTCCCCGGGGGCACGAAGTGCAGCTCTCTTGTGGGTTAGTATGAAGAGAGTAAAGATTCCAGGCTCCAGAAACTCATTAATCATTAATCCTGTTGCACATGCCAAAGAGAAAGAATATCTGTTGAACATTCACTTAGTAACTGCCTTGGATAGTAAAGGATATTTACCTCCTTCAAGGGCTGGTGTTGAAGCACAAGCTGCTCTTCCCCCCCCCACACACACACACAGCTTCCTCTTCCCCTGGGAGAATCCCTGACCTCCTACACTAGCAATTTTCCTCAGCTTGGACGTAAACCTGGAGTCTATAGTGCAGAAGCTGGACACCAGGCCAGCTAGCCACAAGCTATCAACAAAAACAACTGGAGAATTTTGCAAACAAAAAAACCTGGCAAGAATAACAATAATAATAGTTCTTGTTCTGGTTGTATCCAATGCTTAGATTTGAGCCTGAGACTTATATTTAAAACACAGTGTTCTTTTTTTGTCTTGTAATATGTCTTGCTTAAAGAATAAAATTGATGACTTCTAAAACATATGTGAAAAATAAACTTCTCAAGAGTTATTGAGAGCTCAAAATACTAAAATTCCAAGTTCTCTGTACTGATGAAATGGAATTATTTTTCCTATCATCCTTCAAGTTTGTACTGCAAGAAAAAGATACAGTATCTTACATTGTGAAGCTATGAGAACTTTGTTGGCAAGGATTCTTTGATGCAGATAATTCCACAACATAAATCAAGGCTTGTTAAACACACAAGAAACGGAAAGGCAATACAAGTAATTTTACAATTTGCTAGACACAGTAGTAAGAAAAACAGGAAGTGGGTGTTTATTAGCAGTCCCAAATATACCAGCCAAAATGCAATTCCCCATGGAGTCTGAGTTATTCAAAATAGAGCAGAGAACAGAATTCCTAAGATTATAAAAGGGTAATTAATCACAAGCAGTATTCACAGACCAGTGATTTGGAAACTACCTTCTTACTGAAGATCTGGATCAAGAGTAAACTTCAAAGCAAAACGCTCTGATCTCAGATTCACTGCATCTGGTCGATAAACCCTACCAAAACGTCACTTTAAGCCCACTTGACAGTCCATCTTTATTGCATAATAACTGTGTGTGCAAGGCATTAGTCCTCTCTACCTGGCTCGTTGAGTACATTAATGCTTCCCCATACCAGCCATTGGCACTAGAAACTGTCTCTTACTGCTGTTTTGTGCACTGAATTCACAATCAGGCATGTTGTTTAGGTGAGTTTCATGGGAGCATGTGGTCTGTCACCAGAAATCATGTTCACAAGATGCTTGGACATCTCATATAATCTGATGGCATTAAAACTTTGGTTTTGATGTAGAGCCCTTTAAACACATGCCCAGGCAAGTCTGGGTTGGAGCTAAGGGTCTTTTATTTTAATGGCAGTGGTTTAAAATATATACCTAGAGAGATGGCTCAGGTTAAGCGCGCTTGCTGCTTTTGCAGAGAACCTGGGGCCAGGTCTCAGAACCCACGTGGCAGCTCACGGCTGCCTGTTAAGCACAGTTTAGGGGATCCAGCACACTCTTCTGGCCTCCAAGGGTGCCAGACACAAATATGGTGCATATTCATACAGGCAGATAAATCACTCATACACATAAAGTAAAAATAAATAAATATTTTAAAATATATATCTAAAATACATGAAGCATGAATATAATTTTCATGAATAATGTAAAAGTTAAATGCAAATTTTTATCTGCTTTCAGAAACTATTTACTTCTAGCTGATGAGGTTGTGGAATTTGATGATTTAGAATCTTAGGAACTGGCGGACTGGAGAGTTGGCTCAGAGGTTAAGAGCACTGGCTGTCACAACAAGGACATTTGTTCAACCATGTTTGTAGCAGCTTTATTAGTAATAGCCAGAACCTGGAAACAACCCAGATGTCCCTCAGTTGAGGAATGGATACAGAAATTGTGGTACTTTCACACAATGGAATATTACTCAGCAATTAAAAACAAGGAAATCATGAAATTTACAGGCAAATGGAGGGACCTAGAAATGGTCATCCTGAGTGAGGTATCCCAAAAGCAGAAAGACACACATGGTATATACTCAGTTATATAGACCTATAAAATAGGATAAACATACTGAAATCTATGCACCTAAAGAAGCTAAACAAGAAGGAAGACCTGGGGATCAGAGGATTAGTCTTCACTTAGAAAGACAAATGGGATGGACATTGGATGTAGGAGAAAACAAGTAACAGGACAGAAGCCTACCACAAAGGGCCTCTGAAAGATACACTACCTAGCAGTGTATCAAAGCAGATATTAAGACTATAGCCAAACCTTGGGCAGAGTGCAGGGAACCATATGAAAGAAGGGGTAGTTAGTAAGACCTGGAGAGGACAGGAACTCTACAAAACCAAATAGATCAGGGCACAGGGGTCTTTTATGAGACTCTTTCTCCAACCAAGGTCCATGTATGGATATAACCTAGAACCCCTGCTTGGATATAGCCCATGGTAGCTCGGTATCCAAGTGGGTACCCTAGTAAGGGGAACAGGGACTATTTCAGACATGAACTCAATGGCTGGCTCTTCGAACCCCATCCCCCACCCCGAGGGAGGAGCAGCCTTTCTTGGCCACAGAAGAGGACATTGCAACCAGTCCTGAAGGGACCTGATAAGGTAGGGTGAGATGGAAGGGGAGGAGGTCCTGCCCTATCAGTGGACTTGGAAAGGGGCAGGGAGGAGATGAGGGAGGGATGGTGGGATTGGGGGCTATGGCGGGGATACAAAGTAAACAACCTGTGATTAATATTAAAAAATAGAATTATATAAAAAAAAAGAATAAAATGCCAAACACTGAGGGTGGATCCACTCACAAAAAATAAATAAATAAATAAAAAGAGCACTGGCTTCTTTTCCAGAAGTCCTGAATTTGATTCCCAGCAACCACATGATGACCCACAACCATCAATAATGAGATGTGATACCCACCCTTCTGGCATGTAGGTGTACATGCAGCAGAACATTGTATACATGATAAACAAATAATTCTAAAAAAAAAAAAAAGAAGAAGAAAGAAAAGAATCTTAGGAACTTGGAAATTTCTAGTGATAAGGATGGCTTTGGAAAGTGAGCATGGGCAAATCCCTTACCTGCTCTGTGTCTTAGCTTCTTCCTAATGAACTATGGAAATTGGAGCATTGGCTCTGTACCCCATGTACTCGCTAGTGTGACTAAAATAACCTAGCTATCTGTGTGGCAATCACTAGGTCTTCTGACTGAAGCCACTTAGAAGAGCTCCAAACTGAATGAGACCCTCAACTTTTTCCTTCCCTAATATTTAAAGACCAAGCATACCAGCATACACACACACACACACATGCACACACACACACACACACACACACACAAGCTGGCCTTCTTCTTGCTATGGGCTGTCTAGCGTGACAAAAGGTTCATGACAAAAGAGACAAAAGGTTCATGGACAAAGGGAGAAAGGAGGGTGCAAATAAGAAGAGAGGACCACATTGGCGTTATTCTCTCTTCTCTGCTCGGAGACCAACAGGTGGTTGTGTGGACACAACTGTCTCCTCCTTCAGGGTGAATGGGAGGACACACAGCTACCCCTGTGGCTGGAAGTTCCGGACAATGAAATGTGGCAAAGCCATGACTTCTGCTCCTGGGCTGCTTGTGAAACACACCTCTCAGCTCTCCTTGCTCCCCAGCCGATGACGACCTCAAGGGGACCATAGAAGACAGTGCATTCCCCCCAGGGATGAAGAAGAACTCAGTAGAGAACACTTCCTGTGCATCCAGCAGGCTTTGCCTAAGTGAAAAGGAAGCTTTTATTGTGCTACCCATTGATGTTGAGGGAGGGGCCTATTGGCCAGACCATCATGGAGCCTGTTGTATCTAATGCAGACTAGAAAAGGCAGACTCGGTCAAATCAGTCTATTAGGCCAATCAGCTCTGGGTTCAGAAGCATCTGGACAAGTTGGGGGCGGGGGAGCCTTTTTTATCCCCTCCCTTATTTTCCTGGCAAGCCAAGTTTCCTGCTGACCAGCTCAGCTGGTGGTGGCAGCCAGAGCCATAGCTTACTTTTAGAACTTCTGAAATACAGATGGTCACAGATGCTCTCAGCAGGTCACACCCTGGCAATTAGCTCTGCACTGGTGGGGATGCAAAGTCTGTTTTTATTTGGTTTTTAAATTATTATTATTAATTGTTGTTGCTGCTCCTCCTCTTCTTCTTCCTCTTTTACTACTTCTTCCTCTTTCTACTTCTTTTCTTCTTTGTCCCAGAGTGGTATTGGGCCCTAGCTCTCCACCAGTCTTCAAAACTTCACCAAACTGATTTACATCCAATGGGAGCAGGACAAATCCAAAGGTCTGGTAAGAGCTATTGCCTTTTGTGGACACTCGATTTGGTACTCACATTGATCACCAGGCAGAAACACTTATCCTATAATTCAGGTGAATGAAGCACAAGTAGTAACCCTAAGGATATTCTAAGACTTGAAACAAATACCAGAACCCCAAGAATCTGCTATAAGAAAGCTGCAGCAGACAGGAAAAAAAAAGGAAATCCCTAATGAAGCATTAGAGTGCACATAAAAATTGCTATTCTCCATCAAAATTATGTAAGCCAAAAAGAGTTCATGAATATGAACTAAAAATAATATTTTCTGAAGTTATTTCCTCATAGACTATAGTTGTGTGTTCAATCACACTAAAGATACAAACCGTAAATGGCGTCAGGGCTAAGTCTATTCCACAAGCATGTTCGTGTGGTCTTCACCGTGCTCTAAAAAGAAAAACTGTGCTGGCGACATTTTATAGATGAGGCTGTTAATTAACTGATTTGGTGAAGAGATTTTACACAAAGATCTCAAATTGTTGGCCCCTCTTCTAAGACCAGAGGGTTAAGAGATGTGAATGTAGACTCGTGTGTGTGTGTGTGTGTGTGTGTGTGTGTGTAATACTAGTGTTTTCCTCTCTCTCTGTAACAGCCCTGAGGGAAGCTGCTTGCTACAAGCCCGTTCTGACCACGTGGCTTGCTTAATATTACCTGTCCTAAAAGGTACTGTTGACTCCTTAAACGGTATTTGTATCAACCTGTGCAGCATCGCGTGTGGCTTTCATGTCAGACTACCCCTTCCTGAGAAGAGGCCAGCGTTTGGAAGTACACGAGCAGGGTCAGAAGACCCTCTTTCATTGTGTGTTGTCTTTTCCCCTGGGCGAAGAGAAGGGTGGATGGGGAACAGTGAGTCTTCTACTGGCCTAGGTTATTGATCTAAAGGCCTCAATATCACAGCTACCGCACTGGCATGACCTCATCAAGGGAAGGATTCTGAGCCTCTGCCCAGTAGATCTATGGCTGAATAGGTGGAACTGAGCATCACACCTTTAAGTCTGGACAAAAGTTGCCCCTTGCAATCGTCACCTTACGTCCTCTGTTAAACATATATCCTGCCAAAAGCACATCTGCAAGTGACACTGTGAATTGTAGACCTGGGCTGGCCTTCACTGTCATTGTTCCTGAATTTAGGATTTGCTGTTTACAAGCTTATTCCGTATTATTTGTTTTCTTGACTTTCTTCTCTTTCTCATTTTTTTTCTTTTTCCCTCTCTTCCTTTTTATTATCAAGTACCTTCTAGCTTCTCAATACAGTATGAAGATCCTTCCTTATTTGTTACCTGATACCTGTTTTAGTTCAAAATGCAGGAGCATCAGGAAGTCACAAACCATGTCTTGTATGACCTCAGCTTGAACTATAATGATAAAAATAGGTGAAAATCATGAAGACCTAGTGGCACATTATAACGAGGAGGGCACACATCTGGTGCTGTGTGGAATACTTCCTTTCCTCACTGTGAAGTCTTAGGCACAAGCGCTAAAAGCCTCCCTCCATCCACATGAGCCCACAGCACTGAGGACTTATGAGCGCTCATTTGCCCACCAGCATCAAAATTCAGTAAAAAATCACCTAGAATCTGTCACTACACCTGAGATTTAGCATTAGCCAGGGGACAGTGAGAAAACCTGTCTACCTAAGAATAAGCCACTCCCACTTCAGAATTTAGATGTCCAGAATCTTTTTTTCTGACAACTTTATCCAAGAAAAAAATAAGGATATGGGTCTAAGAGGGTAGCATACCCCTTTGAAGAAAAGGAATAATATTTTCCCAGTGTGTCCTCCCACTTCAAATTGTGTTTTCATTAAGCGTGTACCTTCAAAAACTATTAGAGTCCCTTTGCTTCCATGCTAGTAGTTTATATAAAGTCTGGCTATAGTCAGAAGTGAACTTACTTGACCTCAGGTTCCATTGACAGAGACTTGCTTTGGTTCAATTGTTGTCTGGGGGTGAGTGTGACATAATAATATTAGTGAAAACAATAGCCGTTTAGTTTATATAGAGTCTTTCTTCCTGTGATTTCAAAGCAGACATTCAAGCCTCATACAAATACCATTAAAAGGAACCAGCCCAAGACTTGGTAACTGCAGCTCACAGGAACCCTCATTCACCCTCTCAGCAAGCACAGGCTGTGTGGAAGTGGTGGCTGACTGCTCACTCACCAGTCTCTCTTCCACGGCTGACTAGTCTGCACTTGTGCTGGTGATCCCAGCTTCCACGCTGATGGTTTTCTTCCTAGCCAAACACTATGAGTTTATTTCACATGAAACAGCCTCTTCAGCCCAGCATTTCCGGCTTTCTCTTTAACAGCGGTTTGACTGACTCATCTGAGTTCCAGCTCAATGAATCCATCGTCCTTTGGGGTGGGGGGGGGCTTCCTTTTCTTTGTATTTTTTAGGTAGAGTTTTCAAAAACCAAGTAGTCAGTCAGTGCTACTTACTGGAGATTGGAGGAGTCTATGGGGAAAATGGCAAGTGTTTGCAAAACTCATTCTATTATATAGCAATGAGCCCCAAACTGGCTGAGGTTTGGTAACATTGAACTTCACTCTTAGTGGTAACTTCCGGAACCACCTCCTGTCCAGCACAGTTACCTCACTTCCCTAGAATGTCTGTTCATTTCTTTTCCCAGCAACCCTTCTATATGAACCCCTCCCAGCCAAGTCAATTAAGAAAAAAAAAAAAAAACCTCATTTCCCATCTTTGAATGACTCTTGAGAACCATGCACTGCTAATGATAAACACAGGAGAACAGCAAATGCTTGAAGGGTTCAGACTGGGAAATGAGGAAGTGAAGGAGTAAGGGTTATCCATTAGGAGTGGACTTACAAACAAGAGTGTCATGGCTGCTTCGAGATGAGACTTATTTACACAAACCAAAACAAAAATCTGCTAAATACATCTAGGAGGAGATGTGAAAGGCAGAGGAGGCGCCAAAGAACAGGCCCGGGACCTTTGTGGAGGTTTTGCCTTTTTCTGAGAGTTGAAAGAGACGTAGGGGTATAAAACATATCTCTCAGACACTTGAGCCTGTTGCCTTTGGTCCAAGTGACCCTTGAGCAGAGTCTGTGGCTCTTGTCCATGAGACACGTGCCGGCCCACCACAAGCAGCATGCGTTTGGTCCCCGCTCTACGAACAAGAGAAGTACTCAGTATTTCCCCACGGGTCTGGCCCAGAAGCACGCCCCCACTCCTGTGTCAGCCTTTCTGTCTCAGAGTGTCTTCTTACATCATCAGGTAAACCATTTGGGAGAAGGTAACAGTTTTCAGAAATTCTCCAAATTTTCAGCCAGTTACATTTAAAAAAAAAAAAAGAAAAAGAAGAAAAATCAATGTCCAATTCCTCGTGAGATCCAAATAGTTTCCCCCCCTTTCATTACCAAAGATTTATTTTAACTAATTTACACAAAGGAGAGCATTAAGGATCATTACGAAGCCATCATTTTGTTAGATGCCAAAAATTCTTCTTAAATCCCCCACCTTCGCAACTGCATAACCTCTATAAAGGCAGGCTGTCAAGGGCACTCCAGGGGCAAAGGCGGCCCTGCGCTTTTAATTATCTCCCGGTATTTCCTCTTTTTCCTTAAAAGGCTTAAATAAACTCACTGGTGTTGAATTTGTCTGGTCTTTCCCAAAACTCTTGCTACAGCTTTTTTTAAATTGGGTAACACGATTTCTGTTCCCAGTCAACTAATGTCCTTCTCTGTGTCATCCAAACTCAACAAGGAAAAAGGAGTGTGGCTCTCAACAAAACCTTTTACCATGGATTGAATTTCATCTAAAAGCATGTAATTCCGCATAGCCAGGAGCAGTTTCTAATCTTTATATATAGGAACTTACAAGGAAAAAAAAAATTCAAAGCCGTGGGATTAAGAGGGGGGAAAAAATGGAGAACTCCAGGGCGTTGCTCAGCTGACTTGAGCAAAGCCCTGTAATGTTTCCCAAGTTAATCACTGCTGCCGGTGGGAAGCATTGGCGAACACGTCTAGCAGGCCTTGTAGGTCATTATTTACTGAAACGCTACACTGAATGGTTATTTCTTTTTAAATACTAATAACCTAGAAAGCTGGCCCCATTTGGAAGAGGGTCAGCACAGAGGCATCTGATTAGTGTCAAAAATGACTGCCTCTCTTTGGTAAAGGAATTCCCTAAAGGAAACATAATTCACAATGACAAATGTTGGCATCTTTAGAATTACAAACAGTACCTACAAGTTGAATTCAGGTTGTGAACTGGCCGGATAAAGTTCGAGGCTTGCTTGGTAGCTGGTCAATGAGTCCCAGTTTTAAAAAGAGATCCAACTGTGTGTGTGAAAAATGTGAAGAATGGTGTAACACAAGTCTTCAGTGCTCAGAGTAGAAGCCCCTGGAAATGTTGGGACTGCAGGCTGAAGTTGGATATGTGGCTGCACGTATTTTCTGAGCTAGGTCTTTCAACTACACTTTCTCAGATTTAATGAACTCTCTTAATAAGGGAGAGAGGAATGTTGGCTAGGAGAGTAAGCAAAGTGTGTGTGTGTGTGTGTGTGTGTGTGTGTGTGTGTGTTTCTTTCCATTCTAGTAACTTGTTTATCAAGCGAATGGAGTCAGTCTCTGTGCTGGTTTTAGTTGGGGAGGCATGAAGGTATACTGGTGTCTGTCTTGAAAGGATAAACTGCCCACTAGCATAGTCACAGACTGTCTGGTGAGCCTGAACATTCTCTCACTTGAAGACACACAAATACGAAAACTGTTAAAAACCACTGCTTATGATGAATTTATGCGTGGAGCTTTGTTGGAAAGGAAAAGCTTTGGGGTGCCTCTCATGGAACTCTGGAGCCATCTGAGTGCCAGCACACTTGACTCACGACCCCCTCAGCTTTGAAGGAACATGTCACTGTATGTTATTAGGATCTACTACCTGAGCATGACCCTCCAATTATTGGCTCTCAACCTTTCTAAGGCTGCAACCCTGTAATATAGTCCCTCATGCTGTGGTGACCCCCAGCCGTAAAATTATTTTTGTTGCTACTTCATAACTGTAATTTTGCTACTGTTATGAATCATGGTGCAGATATCTGTGTTTTCTGGTGGTCTTTAGGGGCCGCGACACACAGGTTGAGAAGTGCTTCTCCAGCTGATTACTACTTTATATGCTTTTTCATACTGTGGAGAAAATGAACTAGATATATTGTGCTCCTTTTTTCTTGTTAAAGAAAAAGCTTTAAATAATCAGAAAATATGACATGTTATTTGCAAAGAAAAAAGATTTAGAACTTCTGATTGTTCTCTGGGTTTCGAGGGGGTTAGTTTTTTTGGTTGATTGGTTGTTTTTTGGGTTTCGATTTTGTTTTGGGGTTTTTTGCTTTTGTTTTGTTTTTTGTTTTTGCTTTTTGCTTTCTAAGTCTTATTTAGGCTAATAGATACCTGTATGGTTTTTGGTTCAGTTTATTAATAATTTTTACAATTATTATACAGTTGTCAAATTCCCTATCTTAATATATTTTTATCCAAAAAATTATTTGAATCTGAAAAATTATTCTAAATATTCAGTGTCAGCAACAATATAGAAAAGGGACCTTTAATTTATAAGCTACAGGCAGTCTTGCACATGAAATAAGAAACAGATAGGTATTGTACATCAAACTTGTTCTCATGGGTGCACTTTCTTTTTTAATTAAATTTTTATTTTTTATATTAATTACAGTTTATTTACTTTGTATCCCAGTTGTAGCCCCCACCCTCATTCACTCCAAATCCCACCCTCCCTCCCTCATCTCCTCCCTGCCCCTCTCTAAGTCCACTGATGGGGGAGGTCCTCCTCCCCTTCCATCTGACCCTAGCTTATCAGGTATCTTCAGGACTGGCTGCAATGTCCTCCTCTATGGCCTGGCAAGGCTGCTCCTCCCTCGGGGGAGAGGGGGAATCAAAGAGCCAGCCACTGAGTTCATGTCAGAGACAGTCCCTGTTCCCCTTACTAGGGTGCACACTTGGACTGAGATGCCATGGGCTACATCCAAGCAGGAGTTCTAGGTTGTATCCATGCATGGTCCTTGGTTGGAGAAACAGTCTCATAAAAGACCCTTGTGCCCTAATATATTTGGTTTTGTAGAGCTCCTGTCCTCTCCAGGTCTTAATAACTCCCCCTTCTTTCATATGATTCCCTGCACTCTGCCGAAAGTTTGGTTATGAGTCTCAGCATCTGCTTTGATACACTGCTAAGTAGAGTCTTTCAGAGGCCCTCTGTGGTAGGCTCCTGTCCTGCTACTTGTTTTCTCCTACATCCAATGTCCATCCCATTGGTCTTTCTAAGTGAGGATTGATCCTCTGACCCCAGGTCCTCCTTCTTGTTTAGCTTCTTTAGGTGTACAGATTTCAGTATGTTTATCCTATCTTATAGGTCTATATAACTGAGTATATACCATGTGTGTCTTTCTGATTCTGGGATACCTCACTCAGGATGACCATTTCTAGGTCCCTCCATTTGCCTGTAAATTTCATGATTTCCTTGTTTTTAATTGCTGAGTAATATTCCATTGTGTAAAAGTGCCATAATTTCTGTATCCATTCCTCAACTAATGGACATCTGGGTTGTTTCCAGATTCTAGCTATTACTAATAAAGCTGCTGCGAACATGGTTGAACAAATGTCCTTGTTGTGTACTTGAGCATCTTTTGGATATATGCCTAGGGTGGTATAGCTGGATCTTGAGGAAGTACTATTCCTAATTGTTTGAGAAAGCGCCTGATTGATTTCCAAAGTGGTTGTAGGGTGCACTTTCTGAATGCCAAAATACCTGTGTGACTTTTCCATTTCCCATTTAAATACAATACATTCTGTAGTTACCCCATTAGCCTTCAGTCCTCACCACAGGAGAAGCAAGCTCTTGTCTACTTAGAGTTTTGGAGGATACCTGTGTCCTTCTACATGTCATATCAAAGCAAAGATCTTTATTGTGAGCCAGAGCCAATTACAAGACCAAAGCTCCAAGCAACTGGCAATAAAATAAGAGAGGGAAGACCAAGGAGCCAAAGAAGCAAATGAAATGATTGAGAGATAAGGATCAGTCTCAGACTGGACATTTAATTCTGATCAGATGCTGAGCAGAAGTTCATAAGACAAGAACACAAAGACAGTTGCTCACTTGCCCTTATCTGCAAGCCCCTGACTGGACTCCTCCTCCTCCTGCTTCTTTTCCTCTTCTCCTTTTTAGAATAAGAGTCTATTGTTTGTTGAGTAACATTTTCGTTTCATCTTTCAAAATTCAATTTGTGTATAAGGCTGTGTGTGGATAGATACAAGGTTATGGGTTTTTATTGCCATACTTACAGCCCAAAATTCATAATGAAGTATAAAGAGTATGTCCATGAAAAGTTAAAAAGAACCCAGATCTAAGTAATGTGCCTGTCTATTGGACTAATAGGTATATAGTCTTTATAAACTATTAAGTGTAACTTTACATGGTAAGTACAAAAATTAGACATGAGAATTTAAATAATACTTTAGAAAAAGTAAAATACAGCTATATGTGCTTTGGAAACCCATTTCAAATCATTCCAACTACTGCATGATGCAAATTGACTAGATGGGTTCCTGAAATGGGGCTCCAACTCCAATGATTATGTCAGTTTGTTAGAACAGCTCAAGATATAATATTAGGATTACAGCTTTGGATATTTTACTGTACATGATTAAGTACATGCATAATATATTAAAATATTCTGAATCAGAGCAAACAAAAGTAATTTTATAAAGTCTGATTTCTTTATGTTTTCAAGATTTAAAACAGCTTTGTGAATCAGATAGCCTCAGCTCATGCTCAACTGATACAAGGGCTAGGGAGGTCACTCAGTAATATAAAGAACTAATTTTTAAAAAAAGCTGGACATCAAAAAAGCAAAAAGAAGTTAATATAAAAATGGGGTACATATCTAAATGGAAAATCGACAAAAGATGAAACAAAAATGTCTGAGACATGTTCAAAATTCTTAGTCATCCAGGGAAATGCAAATCAAAACACTTTTGAGATTTCATCTTATACCAGTCCCAATGGCCAAGATCTATAAAATAAATGTTAGCTCATACTAGTGAGGATGTGGGGTAAGGGGCACATTCATCTACTGCTGGCGGGACTGTAAACTTGTACATCCACCATGGAAATCAGTGTGATGTTTCCTCAGGAAGATGGGAATAGATCGATCTCAAGATTCAGCGATACCACTCTTGGGCTATACCAATGACTTTTCATCCTATACAGAGACACTTGTTCAACTATGCTCATTGTTGCTCTGTTCATAATAGACAGAAATTGGAAACAGCCTAGGTGCCCCTCAACAGACAAATGGATAATGAAAATGTGGTAGATTTACACAATGGAATAGCACTCAGACATTTAAAAAAAAAAAAGACTAAATCATGAAAGTCACAGGTAAATGCATGAAACTAGAAAGATCATCCTGAGTGAGGTAACCTAGACTCAAAAAGACAAATGTGGTATTTTTTTATATGTGATGTTAACTTTTACGCCTTTGACGGGCGTGCTACAATTGGTATAATCACTGAGGTTATGTATCAGTAAGAAACTAGTGGGAAGGGAAGGAGACTGGGAAGGGAGGATTAAACAGAGAGAGGGAGGGGAGAGGCAAATGAGGAAGGGAATACAGCTAAAACTAAGGGCCATTTGAGGGGTCCTATGGAAACCTACAACAATAGAAGCTTCTTTATATATACATAAATGTGCATATATATATTTGAGAAATATATATTTAAGAAGTACATTTCTTCTATATATGTGGAATATATATGTATATATTCCTTCCATATACATATATATGGAAGAAATCTAAATGGAGTCAGCAAATAATGATAGTTGGGGAGACAAAGCCCAACAAGACATCTCTTTCAACCAGATGAAACCTCCAGTGCCAAGAATTAGTTAAATCTAACTGAGTTGTTTCAAAGGGGCCCTATGGAAACTCCCAGACAGCTCAGATGATTGTCAAAGCTATTGGTTGCTCTGGGGATAAGCTTTTATTGATGAAGACTATATATATATATATATCATTGACCATGGAGAAGTTGAGCTTGTGCCTAACTTAAGAATTCACCCAAACTCATTATTATTCGGGGTACTGGAAGGTAGTCTGCATGCTAACAAAGAAGAAAAGTAAGCACCCACCTAGCCAGAAACCCTACAGTGGAGACCTGGCTGCACAATACACTGCCCCAATAGTGAGACAAGCTTGTGGGTGTAACCAATTACTATCTGATTTGATTTAAAGATGGAACTCATGCCTGACACTGCTCGAGTGGTCAAGAATCTGAAACTATAGAAATCATGGGCCTAGAAGAAAACCAAATACTATTGGTCTACAAAGGAATATAGACACTCTGCTGTAACCAAAGGTTATGTCTCACTCAGCCTTCATCAGAGAAGCTTCCTCCTGCAGTAGATGGGAACAAACACAGACTTACAGCCAGACAAATTGTAGAGAGTCCTAAATGGTACACTCAGTCCTAAATAAGATGTCTTCATCAAACACCTCAGGGATCAGTGAACTATGTAGAAGAAGAGGTGAAAAAATTATAAGAGCAAGTGGTGATGAATAACACAGAAGAAACAGTGCCTTCCAGACACAACAGGACTGACGTACATAAGAAACCACAGAGACCATGGGAGCCTTCAAAGAGTCTGCATAGGTCCAAGCCAGACAGGTTCAGCACTGAGAAGGAATATGGACAGGAGCTCCCATTACTAAACCAGAAGCTATCTCCAACTGATAGCCACTCACAGAGAAAAGGTTAGTGCTCTCCAGTGGCGTTTCACTAGGGACACAAAGCTTACAGGATGGATCCCATGCCCTGCAGTAAATGGCCAATGCAAAATGAGCTCAGTGGTATTTTTGGAGAGGTTTTGTCTCTTAATGCTTTGTGTGGGCATTTTTTACCTTATGTGTCTTTTGATTATTATACTTTCCAGTTTGTTGGGTATTTTATGGTGTGTGTGCATGCACCTGCGTGTGTGTGTGTGTGTGTGTGTGTGAGATGCTTCTTCTTTGAACTTTTCTTCTCTTAGTTTTGTATTGTTCTGGTTTGATTGTGTTTGTGTTTGCCTGTTTGTTTTCTAGAGAGATAGGAAGAAGGCATGGAGTTTGGTGGATGGGTAGTTCGGAGGATCTGGGAGGAGATGAGGGAATTATCCTGGTTTGTTCTTTTTTTTTAAGTGCAACTTCACCACTTATGTGTCCTTGGAGTCCGTGTCACTCTGTGGACTTAACACAGACTGTTTCCACTTAGAATAATGATATTTAACATAGACTGTTTCCACCTAGATTGATGATATTTCAAAGAAAAAGAGAGTGACAGTAGAGGCTGTTATAAAGATAAAGAGTTGAATGTCAAATTTATACCTAAAACATTTACTGTGACTCCCTGCAAAGCTATTTTATATGGAATTTTAGAAGGTGGCCCACACTTTCAGGAAGTCTGTAAGCATACTAAGATAACCTCTTTAAAAGCCTCACCAAGTAAAACATGCCTATACAGCAAGTTGCCAAAAAGAAAAAAAAAAAAAACTTACAAAACCCAAATAGAGTTCAAACACTTCATTTGATTAAAAGTTATTTTTTTAACTGGAATGTTTCCTTTGATTTTCTCTTTGAATGCTAGTGCTACATTATGAAATTGCTTTTTAATTCCCCATACGGTGATTATATAATCATGCCTTTCCCAGCTGTGAACATAGTCTCTCTCCTGATAACACTTTATTTTTAAAGGAAATTGTCTTTGAAGAAAATATTTTGATATTATGCAGCAAAATAAGAAACAACCAAAAAAAAAAGCCAAAACAAAGATCACAAAAAAATGAGTAAGTTTAATTGGTCTGTGGGGAAAAAAGAGGAATAATTGCTCCATAAGATAAAACAAAATCGGCTGTGAATGCAGGGCAGCGACTGGTTTGTTCCGCGTAAACAGAGAGAACCGGCAGCCCCTTTCTTCTACGTCCCAACCAAAGGGTGTTTGGCCATCTTCAGGACACAGCCATGTGTCCACACTCACGTGTCCTCTCCTGCAGGTCCCAAACAAACCATCCGATTGGATCTTCACACTGTCTGGAACCTTCACTTGTAGGTATATAAACTACAGAGGTGCCTGAGCCTAGAAAAGACAGGCGAAGAGCAACCTGACGCAGCTCAAAACAGGCGAGGAAGAAGAACAGAAGAAAACCACCCTGTTCAGCTCCTCTTCGCATCTTCCAGAACCCCTGAGCAGGTGAAGTGGGAGAAAAAAATAACCAAGTAGAGGTTAGGGCCCCAACGTCAGGGACCACCGAGAAAGGCACTTCTTGCTAAGGTTCTAAATCACTGGGGACAAGATAATTCCACGTGGGCGTGGCTGCCCTGAGCCTTGGGAGAACCTTAACATCATCACTCCTGACTCTGCCCGCTAAGGGTCATTAGCATTACCCCTCCATACACCCTTCCCACCCATTCTACCTCACCTTGTGGCAAAGCTGTGTCCAGACATCGCTAAGTACCACTTCACCAAGGATAAGCAACCCAGCTTAAAAGCCCTGCTGCCATTGTGTCTGAGCTCATCAGGGCCATGTCCTGGCCCTGCCCCACACATTGTCTCAGGCTCATTCCCCACGTGTCAAGCATTTAATTTGTTCCAAGTTCTAGACCGGATGCTGGGGATTCTCAGCTAAGGAAGAATGAACTCTTGCCCGGAGAGAAACTACAACTTATAAGGAGAGGTAGAGGTGTGACAGTCGTAACCAGGCTATACTGTAAATGGAACTCTAAACCCTCAGATCCAAATAGGTCATCCCCATAGTACTCCATAAAGCTCAAGGAGCTCCCCAGCTACTGCAGACAGTAACTCTTTAATTTCTGGATCACAAAAGGCATTCTAGGGCCTAAAGAAAGCTGTCTTAGAACAAATGGCCTGGGGATCCAACCTGCACTAGGACAGAGGCAACAGCCAACATGAACTGGGAACTGTTTGGAGACTACCTTGTCTCAAAGAGAGAGTAAGATTCTAGCTGGTGAAAAATATAAAGGGGAGATGAACTATTGTGTCAGACACACAGTGCTGCTGCTCCCAGAAATGGAACAAAGACCCAAGGACAAGCGTGTGGCCAAAGCCTATGCCAGAGGGTGTGGAGCTGTCCTCCGTGGGCTACAGAGGGACAATGCTCTTTACTCTAGGTATTGGGGAAGAGCCCAACAGTTTCGGCTCAAGGGGAAACAAATGAGGTAGGTGTAGGGCACACATCTGTAAGTGCAGCACTCTGGGCGGCGGGGCGGGGCTAGTGAGAGTCAGCCCAGCCTGCGATATGGAGACAAACTTGCCTCAAAAAAAAAATGTGGGAGTTGAGCATCAAGATTATTGTAGCAGGTGATTTTAAAAGCAAGAGTGGACCAAATGTAAACCGAGATTAAACTGAAACACCACACTGAGCACTAAGAGATGAAAGTGGACTGCACAAGGAAGGATGTTCAAGGACAGGAGAAAGGAAGAACAAGGAGTCATTGACAAAGGAAGAGAATGAACTTTCTTTTTCTTTCTCCTTTTATTTGTTTATTTATGTTTCTAACATTTATGTATGAATCCCAAATATTTTCATCATATCCACCGTCAAACTCCTGCCAAACCCCTCAGTACTTCCTCTACCCATCTTCATGTCTTCCTCTCCCTCCTCCTCTGCTCCTTCTCTTCCTCTCTCCTCCTCGGGCTCCCCTCCCTCCTCTTCCTTCTCTTCCTTTTTCTCCACAGCCCACAGAGTCTAATTAGTGCTACCTGTGTGTACATGGGTGCAAGGCCATTCATGGAACAACCTGCCAGCAGCCAGAATCCTCCCTCCTCCAACATCCATCAACTGCCAATAACTTCTCAGATAGGGACTGAGCTTTGTGAGCCCTTTCCACATCCATACTTGAACACTGACCGTCTTGATCTTGTGCAGGTAACCATAGAGTCTGTGAGTTTAAGAGTGTAACAGCCACATCATGGTGGGTAGACACTCCTACCTACTCTCTGACTCTTGTATTTCTTCTTCCCCCTTTCCCATACAAACCTTCTTATATACGATCCCTTGCACCTGTGCTCACTGATCTGGCCCAGAAAGCTGAGTCTACAACTTTTAAATTTCAGCAAAAACAAAACAAAACAAAGAAACAAACAAACAAAAAGTATAGTCATCTACATATACTAACCATCCTTTGGTTCCCGCCAACAGTTTAGGATTAATAAATATTGACTGTCATTAAGAAACATGTTTTCAGGCTAGAGAGGTGGCTCAGACGTTAAGAGCACTGGCTGCTGTTCCAGAGGTCCTGAGTTCAATTCCCAGCAACCACATGGTGGCTCATAACCATCTATAATGTGATCTGATGCCCAATTCTGGCAAGCAGGTGTACATGCAGATGGAGCACTCACATACATAAATAAATCAATCTTTAAAAAAAAGAAACATGCTTGCAGGAGATTAAAAACATACGAACAAGGGATGGAGAGATGGCTCCATGGTTAAGAGCATTTGCTGTTATTGCAGAGGACCTAGGTTCAGTTTGCATCACTCCCATGGTGTCTCCAGGCGTTCTAAGGTCCCCTTCTGACATCCACGGGCTCCAGGCATGGATATGGTGCATGACACACACACAGGCAAACACTACTACAGTAAAGCAAAAATAAACAAGTCTTTTTATAAAAAAATCATTTGAACAAGGAGAGCAACAGAACCAAAAAATCTGAGCACAGGGGTTTTCCCTGAGGCTGATACTCCAACCAAGTAGCATGCATGGAGATAACCTAGAACCCCCTGCACAGATGTAGCCCACGGCAGCTTAGTGTCCAAGTGGGTTCCCTAGTAATGGGAACAGGGGCTGTCTCTGACATGAACTGATTGGCCTGCTCTTTGATCACCTCACCCTGATGGGGGAGCAGCCTTAGCAGGCCACAGAGGAAGACAATGCAGCCACTGTTGATGAGACCTAATAGACTAGGATCAGAAGGAAGGAAAAGAAGACCTCCCTCCCTATCAGTGAACTTGGGGAGGGGCATGTGTGGAGAAGGGGAAGGAAGGGAGGGATTGGGAAGGGAGGACAGAGGGAGCTACGGGGGAGGGGAGGGACAAAGTGAATAGAGTGTAATTAATACAAAAATTGTAAAAAGTTAATAAATACATGTAAGTGAAAAAAAAATCATTTGAACACATCCTGAGACCTCAAAGCACTGGGAAGACAGAAGGCCAATTCAAGTGTGAATTTGAGGAGAAGCCACAGCCAGATCTGTTTTATGGTTTGGACTCACACTGTCATCTCTATGAATAACAATTGTTAAAGCAGGAGAGATGTTTTAGAATCCTTGTTAAAGTTAAATTTCTCTGAAAGAACTTTTCATCGAAGGGCTTAAAGACGAGCAAAGCATCTTCTACACATTTAAAGGAAAGGGTGCCCCCCCTTCCACCATTCTTTGCAACTATCAATAGTTTAAGACAGAAAAGGCATATGGGGAAATCTAGAAAGCCATTTGCACTCAACAGCTATGTCCGGCTAAATTACTGTAGTCCACCTCTGGAGAGGTTAAGCATTAACAGGTGCAAGGAGACTTTTGTTAAAAATGACATCACCACAATTTAATGTTCATGTCAGATCTCTATTCCCCTACAATGCAGCGATTTTCCCTCCCCTGTTCATGTCAGCAGCTCTGTCTTCTCCGCTCTGTGTCCCTCATTCTAGTTCCTTACTTATCCCCAAAACAAAGTGCTCATTTTCTCCTCCCCTTTCAGAATGTGACACTACACCTGAGTCATTTTGCTTCCCACCAGAGAGTTGGCAACTATTCCATCCATACAGACTCCTCGCTCCCCTGACCATGGCAATGATAAGGAACTATGCTTTTCTTTCCTCCTGTTTCTAGATGTACCAAGCTAGGCCATGACAGCACCTGGCAGAAGCGAGCACTTTTGTTTGGGGTGTCTCAGTTACCTCCGCCTGTGTGAAACTAAGCTGTGTGTTAGGCACCCATGTCTATGGAAGAAACTCTACCTCTTAGCTTCTTAGTGAGCAGGGCTCAGGATGTAACAGACAGAGCCTGGCTTCCAAAATCCTGATAAAACTCCTTCCTAAAATTTAACTTATCAGCCATCTCCAAAGTATGCCAACCACCTGCTTACACAAACTTCTTCTCCTTCTTTTCTTTCCTGTTTGTCTCTCCATTTTTCCCTTTTCCAATTCCTCTGTCTTTTCTCAGTAATGGTGGAAAGCAGAGTCCCTGAAGAGAAAGCATTCTAAGACCCTAATTAATCCAAGACCACCATTGCTTAAGCCCAGGTTAACTTTTTGAAAGACTGGATGTTGTTATATGCATTTTGGGGAACGTGATCCACATAGTTCTCATTCCAAGCAGTCTCGTGTAGCTGGAGTCTTTGAATAAGACCTGGAAAGGCTAGCAGAATGTATTGATACCAAGTGACACAGGTCTTCCAAGTTTGCCTCAGGGGTCACAAAGGGAGTCAGAGCAGAAAGAAGGAGAAATAGAACTCAGCTACTCAGGCCCTTGATCCCCACACACTGAAGAAACAGGAGAGGGCAGAACAGGAGTGCAGGGCCAAAAGGCAGAACAAGACAAGGAAAGCCAAACAGAAAGAGCTGGGGAAAGGCTGAAAAGGCAAGAAAAAGAAAAGAAAAAAGTCATGAGGCTGTGCACAGATTTTCTCTCATGATCTTCAATTCAAACAAAGGAATCCGGCATAGCAATTGTTGTCTCTTCTCCCTCAGATAAGGAAAGCAAGACTTGAAAAGTTTAGAAAATTTGCTTAAGATGTCTGAAGATGCAAGCCAATCTGAACCCAGCTGGATCTGACTCTGGAGCCTGCTCCCAGCCCACCCCACGTCCCAGAGGAGGGTCAAGCCCTTGCCTTACACACTCAGACCTGAGCCACTGCTGAACCAGCTGTTTCTACAAAGAGTAAAAAGAAATGAAATCTAGAAAATGCCAGTCTAGGCCTTTAGGAAAAGCTTAAATGTTTTTAGGAGTAGAGGAATAGTTTGGGTGGTAAAAATCAACTTGGAGATTCTCTGGTCCAGGTGGATTATTTTCAGAAGATCAAACTGAGGCTAATAAAATGCAGGTAAAGTCTGTGCAGTTGGGAAGGAGCGAGCCTTTTTCTCCCCAAACCCAGGCACAAGCTTCAGAAATGAACCTCTCATAGCTAGGCCACTGCTGTAGGAATTGCGTGGACTGCTTTGGGTTGAGGGGGAGCAGTAAGGAAGAATGGTTGGGAGTGGCTCTTCCCACTGTTACCCACTAGAGTCGAATCTGAAGTTTAGTGGTGCCAGGAGCTTGCCCTCTTTCTCCTTCCTGGGTGGGGTGTCTGGCAGAGGCTTTCCTGGTGTCTGAGGATTCATTCAGCGATTGTGGAGCAGACAGCGCTCCAGGGTTGGCCTCCTCCTGTTGCTTGTGTTGGAAGCAGCGGGCTACAGGGAATTCCACAAGCGCTCATCGCGTTGTTCCACATTCTTGGAGTGGACCAGAGCTTCGCAAGCCCGCGGATGGCTTTGTTAGGTCTTATCTCCTGATCTGCAGTTGGAGGTTTTCCTTCCTTTTGCAGGTGCTCCCATTTCCTTCATTATTGTTTATTAGAAAATCTTGTGGCCTTCCAAAGTCATTCTTATGCTAAGGAAGGTCGAGTGTGATAACATATTTGTGTTGGCCAAGAGTGAGGACATAGCAAATACCGAAAGTCACATAATCATGACTCTAACTGAAAGTGGTGCTTCATGCATAAACAAAAGTTCCCTGTCCCCAATGGAGTGGGCAGTATGGGGGGGTCACAAAAGTTCCAGACACACATGGAGGGAAGGCACAAGGTTGCTGCTGCGGCTGCCGGTGCGACAAATCCAGTCATTTCAGTTAATGAAAGCTGAGGCTGGGACTAGGCTGGATCAAGATGTCAGCATGGGAAATGAATTCTCCCTTCCTTGGCATCTCTGGATAGGGGAAGGAAAGCCGTAGTGCACGTGGTGGGCCAGTAGTAGACATAAGTGGAGCCTCCCAGAAGTAAAGGCCTGACCAAGCAGACTCTTAGAGAAGTGAGGCCCTCTTTCTAGAAAAGTTCTGTGGGGCGACTCTTTTTACTCACAGGCTCTAAATAGGAAGGAAATGTCGGTCTGTATTTCAGTGTCATCATAGGCATTTACAATCCTCAGGATACAAAAGCCTCCATTTGACATCAGTTCTTAGCACAACTTCACCCTAAAATTAAAACAAAACAAGAAACACATATACACACGCAAAGACAACACAGAAAAGCCACTGAAATACATTGTGGTAGTTTGAATGAGAATGGCCCCATAGACCATGTTTGATCACTTACTCCTTAGTTGGTGGACCTGTTTTGGGAAGGATTAGGTTGTGTAGCCTTGTCTGAGGAGTTGTGCTACTTTGAGGCTTCAAATGTCCATGCCAGGCCCAGCCCCCAACCCCTGCCACTAACTTTTGGATAAGATATAAGCTCCTAGTTCCTGCTCCAGGGTCATACTTTCCTGCCTGCTGCTGTGTTCCCCGCCTTGACAGTCATGGAGCCACCCTCTTAAATGATAAGCAAGCCTTAATAAATGTTCTCATTTATAAGTTGCCTTGATCATGGTATCTCTTCTTGCCAATAGAAAGTAAATAAGATATGCATTAAGGGCAGTTACTCTGAGAATTTTTTTTAAATCTGCCCTGCTGCCAAAGGTGCTAAGGCAATAGCAAAGATCCCATAAATCTTGAAGCATGTAAGTTTACAAGGATGTAAAGAAAAACAAGGAAGCGTAGAAACCTCAAGCGGCAACATAGACCATATACAAAGTACGTATCAGGAAGCCCTCCGCATCTTCTAGAACTTGTTCCAAGGCTTTCTAGCAGCCAAACAGGTCAAGAAAATAATAATCAGATGCACAAGAAAAAAAAACAGTTATTTAGTGGGGATTACTGCTTTGGTAACACTCAGACCACAGAGACACCTCTACCAGACACCTCAAAAAAAGTGGACTCTAGTACAACAAGGGCTGGACTCAGCCATTCAATAAATCCCCACTAAGCCCCCGAGTCAAGCACAATGTGGACAGTGGAACAGAAGCGTGCAAACATTGGGGCTTGAGGGACAGCTCAAGCATGAGGACCCGAGTCCGATCCCTCACACCTAAGTAAAAGAGCCAGGTGCCACAGGGTACACCTATAATCCTAACAGGGAGGTGTGGGCAAATGACGTGACAGCTGGTCTACCTGAATCAGGGAGGTCCAGGTTCAGTGAGAGGCCCCATCCCCAAAAGTAAGGCGGAGAGCAATTGGGAATACATTCAACACTGGCCTCTATCCTATACCTACACACATACATGTTCACATACACACGTGAGTATATACACATATATATACACAAAAGGTAACCAAACAGACTAGTTCCTCCCTTTATGAAGTGTCAATGGGAGATAAAATATATCTATGAAATAAACACAGAAATAAGCATGCAAGCACAATAGTGGTAAGGACACGAAGAAAGGAGGTATGGGCTGTGTGGGAAGCTGACAAGGCAGTGTAGTTTAAGGCAGCCTTAGCCCTTGGTTCCGTCGGGGCTTTTTGAATCACCCGTATCTTACCACCTATGCTATGAGGGAAGGAAAAATACAGAAGGCTTCTGTTACGCAAACATCAAATGAAGCAATGTCTGTAAATGGCTTTGGAAATTACAAAGTCTTAAGAACTTTAAGGTACTTGAACAAAGAAGTACCCAACTTAATGAATTAAAATAAAGAAACAAAAACTGTTCTAGCTTCCTAAGGAAGTGATCTGAATGAGTAGAATTTGTTATATAATTCTGAGTAATTATAATCACTTATAGCAGTTTAATCATAATTTTGTAATTCTAAATAAGTAGACTAATTAAATAAATGTTAAATAGTGTAAAGCAGCCATAATTTGAGTTTTTAATCACTTTTGTCACCAATTTTAAAAGTATGCCATTAATATTTGGTGCAGTATAGTTACAGGATATATTTGATTAATTATAAAGAGATATATCAAGACAATATGAGGTATTTTTCCATATTGATGAACCTTACATAATCACAAATGGTTCATACAATTGAAAGTACTCTAATATATATAGTTTTACTATAAACATTATTTGAACAATATAAAAATACATCTTCTAGATTCCATTTTCATACCAACATTAATTTGCCTCTTCTAAAATTATAAAGAAATTTAAAAAGCTAAGCAGACCTTTAGACACCTAATGTTTAACTAATTTTCAAGCTGTTTTGCTTAGTTTATGCTTGAAGACACTCTGTGAAGGGATGGAAACAAAAAACTAAGGCTCTGAAAAGCTACATGGCAAGGTCAGTTGGCTGGGAAATAACCAAGTCAGGAGAACCGACCAGTCCCTCACTCCTTAGGGTAAGGGTCTCCCCATGTCCCATTCTAAGTTATCTAGAAAAGATGCTGTATTCGTTGCTTTTCTACTGTTGTGATGAGATACCTGACTGAGCAAATTAAAGTGGAAAAGGTCTATTTGGGCTCACAGTTTGAGGTCACAATCCCTCATGTTAGGGAAGGCATGGCAGCTGGATTGATCTTAGAAAACCCAGCATTCTAAGCAGTAGCTTCCCATCAATACCAATCCCGTGGCATGATTCTCTCCTCCTCAAGTTCTCTTTTTCTAGATGACCCTTAGGAATTCTGGGGGTTACTCTGGACTGTTTGCAAGTGTGTGGAACCTTTCTATGCATTCCTTCAAGGCTTCACCTCTGTAAAACGCAGGTGAGAATAGGGATGGAATCTATAGTTGGCCCTTTCAGGTGTGCCGTGCAGATGGCGCCTGGGTTGGGGGAAGGGCACTAAAATATAATAATGACTTCCTGGAGAGAAGTTGAGGACTAACAACTGAGGGAGAAGTAAGGACCTCACTCTGTGTGGCCAGAGTGTGATCAGTTGTTATTGAGAATGCTAACGTCTGGTTAGGGGGAGAACAGCAACTCCCCCACTGAAACCTCGATCCAGAACTTACCCTGCCTACAAGACCTGCAGGGACAAAGATAGAACAGAGATTGAGGGAATGTCCAACCAATGCAGGGCCCAACCCTAAGACCCACTCCATGGAAGAAAGCCAGCCCCTATTACTACTAAAGATACTCTGCTATGCTTGCAGACAGGAGCCTGTCAGAGTTGTCCTCTGAGAGGTTCCACCCAGCAACGGTTCTCTAAAGATACTGACACTCACAGCCAAACTTTGGCAAAGCATAGGGAGTTAGTGGAAAAGAGGGGGAGGGATAAAATGGACCTAGAGTTGACAGGAGCTCCACAAGAAGACCAACAGAGCCAACTAACCAGGGCCCAGAGGGGCCTATGGAGTGTGAAGCATCAACCAAGGACCATGTGTGGACTGGACCTAGGTTCTCTCCTTATATGTAGCTGATGGGCACCTCAGGCTCCGTGTGGGACCACTTAGTGAGGGGAGAGGGGAATATCCCTGACATGGATGATGTTGCTTGTTTTGGGGTCGCTTCCCCCTGACTTGACTGCCCTACCAGGCCACAGGAGAGGACGGTGAACTCAGTCCTCATGTGACTGGAATTGCTGGGGGAGTGGAGGAGGAATGAGGAAGGGAGGGTGGGAATAGGAGGAGAGGGGGAGGGCCCCATGGTGGAGATGTAAATTGAATAAACCAATTTATTTTTTAAAATGAATGCTAACGTCCCCTTCCCATCCTCTTGCTGCAGTTCCTGTGCTTGCTTCCACTGCTAAGACTGAGAGACCAAAAGATTAAAAATCGGTGGCTATTATTAATGTTTAAGGCCTGAAGCAGCTGGGTGGAGAGGTCCAGCAATGCCCTGAGGGGAAGAACTCGCCTTACTGCATTCTTTCCCCACCCACTAGAGATGTAGTTGCTAGGAAACTGGTCCATCCTCCTAGGGAGGGACATCAGATCATCAATGGTTTGGGGACCTTCCTCTAGCCAATCAATTCAAAATGCAGTGTTTTGACCATAGATGCTTGCCAGGCAGGAAGAGCCCTTGCCTTGGGCATGCTGGGATTTGGGTGGTGGTGGAATTTTTAAATCACCCAACTAACCTGAGCATGGGGCTCTTGGCGCTCACCACTTCGGTGGGGGGGGGGAGGGTGAGCTCAAGCTGCAGCTTGTAATGATTTATAATAAAAAGATCCTCATGTGTTTTGCAACGAACTCGGCTCCTGGTGGTGGTCTTTTGGGGTATTGTGATTTGGGCACAACAAGACACCACAACGAGGTTAGTTCCACTATGGTACATGCTTCACCTGAGGCATTTATGACTTAGCATACGACTAAGATCATCTTTTCCAATCCTGCCCTAATCATGACATCTAAGGTCTGAGAAGGGCATGATTTCCTTCAAAGACAGCGGACACTGCAAATTCTCTCCTCTTTCTACTAGCATGTTCTAGCTGCAACGGTGCTTTCTGGAAGCTGAAGAACACATTTTGTTTTTTCAGTGCACTCCTGGTCTGCCCACAGACCATAAAGAGCCTCCATGCCTGCTTTCCTATGTAGTTCTTCCGAAGGTCTTCTGATGCAGGGAAGTCACAGAGGGAGCTCATGACTGGCCCAAAGTCACATCACTGAGCCCAGGAGATGCCAGGCAGAGTCACTTTGTAACAGCCTGTGGGGAAGAGGCTGCAGAACGTTCAACCTAACCCTTAGACAGCTAGTAAACAAGTTAAACTCTAGGTGCTGCTGGCTCTGCTTTGTAAAGCAAACCCACTTCTCTCCAGGAAGGCATCTTAGCACAATGGAGCTCACTCCCAGCTCGGGCCTCATCTACACAGTATGCCTGGAAGAGCCAAATAAACAGATTTAACTGACTTAACGTGCTTCCCTTGCCAAACATTATAAAATGAAGTAATAGGCAACCTGCACTAATTCTACTGGAGTCTCAGACTTTCCTTTCTCCCCCCAGGAACGGAAAATGCTTTGAGTGAGATGGGAAAGCAGCCTTTCCTCTCTCCTCTCTCTCTCTCTCTTTCAGAACTTCTTGAAGCACATTACTATGCTACTGGAAGCCATTCAATTGGACTAAGTCATTAAGCTAAATCATCTGCACACATCTTCTCCGTACGAGGAGTCCGAGTGGTAGACAGGGATTTTGCACGGAACCTTCTCCAGGGAAAACCAGACAGCAGTGACACACCAGTGCCTCGTTAGCCCCACAAAGAACATGGCTGGTCCTGGATATCACCTCTCCAGGAATCACCTAACCTAGGGCAGAACTTCACTACAGAGCCCAGCTGCTGGGTACTCTGTGCCCTCCCCCAGACATGCCCTTTGCTCACGGCTCTATAGCACTTAGGAAAAGGAAGGCAGGCTGGGCCACCCACTGTAGTAGCCTGTAACTCAAGGCTTAAAATTCAACAGAGACCACAAGGCCCCAAAGGGGATAGGAAAATAAAACCCCTGGACCAATGCATCACTCAAGAGGGGTGGGCCTGGGGTATGGAAGGCCCACTGGGAACAAAGACCTATGAATTGCCAGTGCCCCCCAGGCACAAGCCTGGGGAGCCTTCAAATCAAAATGAAGATGAGCAAGGAGGACCATCTGGCTAAACTGAGCCTGAAAGAAAGAAAGAAAGAAAGAAAGAAAGAAAGAGAGAGAGAGAGAGAGAGAGAGAGAGAGAGAAAGAAAGAAAGAAAGAAAGAAAGAAAGAAAGAAAGAAAGAAAGAAAGAAAGAAAGAAAGAAAGAAAGAAAGAAAGAAAGAAAGAAAGGAAAGAAGAAAAGGAAGGAAGGAAAGAAAGAAAATGTATATAATAATGCAGTTATTTAATTAGTTATTATGTTTTTCTTGCCATGGTAAAGGCTTTATATATTTTCGCTATGTTGTATAGATCACAATAAATATAAAACACAAAGGAGAGGCAAACTGCAAGGGATTAGTTTAATTAGTGAAAAAAACATTAAACAGCTGACCTTGTAAATACTCCCTTTAAAACCTCAAACTTAAAAAACATGTTGCAAATGTCTTCCAGGGTCTGCCAGGCTAGAACAATAGGCCACCAATCTAGCATCCCTTCACCGCTGTTGGCAGCTGAGTGGGGCAGCTCAGCCTCTTCAGTGCTTGCTCGCTCGGGGTCTGGAAATAATAAGCAGTGTGTTCAGGTTCAAAGGTACATTAAGAACTCATATGCCCTGGGGACCCAAATGGGGTCCTGGGGAATTTGAGTCATATCAAAACCTTTTCAGCAGGGGAGATTTCAGCCCCATTTAAAAAAAAAAAGGGGGGGCAACACCGTTTGTAAAGGTTTAGAATTAACCATTATGAATCAGTGTTGTTTCTGACTTCTCTACGCTGGTAAATAATAATTTTTTAAAAAGTGTAGCAACCTGGATATTTGAAGCTCTGACCTTTTTTTCCCTGCATTCTTTTCATTTCCAGAAGAAACAGCAATAAATGCCACACACACACACACAAATCTGTACTGACTACATCAGTGAGCTTTTCTTTATTCAGAAAACAAATACCTTTTTAAAAATTTTTTTGAGATCAAAATATAGTTACATCGTTTTTCTTCCCTCCCTCCAATGCTTTCTAGGTACACCCACCATTGTTCTCTCAAAGTCATGTCCTCAGCTTCTCCTTCAATCTCTCTGTGTGTGTGTTCCTACATATAGAACTACAGCCTGGTCAACTCATATGATGTTAACTATGTATACGGTTTCAGGGCTGACCACTGGTTTGTGTAACCAGTTTGGGAATTGTTCCTGGGGAAGGCTATTCCTTCCACTCTCTGTATCCCTTAGTTGCTTGTATTGAGGCCCTGGAAGCTTCCCTTCTGTGTTGGCATGCCGATTGGTGCTGTCCTTGTTCAGGTCCTGTTTAGGAAGCCCTGTTGATGAGACTTCATTGAGGTAACCTCTCTGATATTTCGGGAAACAAAATCTCACAGCAAACGTTCTGTTCCTCTGGCTCTTACAATCTTTCTGCCCCCCTTCCTCAGTGATCTCTGAGCCTTAGGTATGGTAGATGTATCAGCTAAGCTGGGTTCCACATGAGGCTGGACTCCTTATTCTCTAGATCTTGATCAGCTGTCATTGTTTTTTTTTTTTTTTTCTGTTGGTCTCTGTTGAAAGAGACGTTTCATTGACGGGTGTCAGGAGCTGCAGTCACCGGTGGGTGTAAGGACACCTGCTTACGATGCAATCAGGAATGGTGCTGGTATAGTAACGATGCTGTGGTAGTCATGCTGGCGATTTGTCCTCCTCCAAGAGCCATGACCTCACTAGCCACCGGTAGCTGGCTAGGTTTTCAGCACCAGGCATGGTTTCCCCTAGAGGAGCTGGCCTTGAGTCGGACTAGAGAGCTGCTGGCTACTGCGCAGGAAGGGCCCGCCACTGTTGAACCCGAAAGACTATCATGCTGCATTGGCCATCGGTATTTAGTCAGCTGCTCGTTACTGTAACAAATACCTGTGAGAAACTAACTTATAAAAAGAAAAAGGATTATGTTAGCTCATGGTTTTTGGAATATTGGTTTGGGAACAGAACATTGCATCAAGTCAGGAGTGCATGGCAGAGCCAAGATGTTTACTTCACCGCCAAAAGACAGGCCGGGGCCTCCCTGTCCCTACACAGGTGTGCCTGCAAGGCACTGGAGGACCTTTCACTAGCCTTGACTTCTTCAACCTACCGCCACACCCCCAAAGGCACCATCCCGAAGACCAAGCCTTCAGCACATGGCTTTTGGGAGCTATTTTAGATATGCACTGTGTCACAGAGTAAATAAGTTAAACATATAAGTGACAAAACAAGTAAAACTAAAGAATCCCGACTGAGGAAGAATAGAGAAGGATCAAATCAGTCCACCCTGCCCTCCTCAGGAAACACTTGCAGGTTTCTGCATCCACAACTCGATGCTGGGGCAGCCGTGCTGGCCGCACATTGCACGGCTGTAGAATTGACGCACGAGAAACTGAGCATCAAACGAACTGGGTTGCACAAAGGAAAGCATTCATGTGTGGAAAGCTTAGAGGAAACCGAATGGGGTTATTTTACATCAAGGTCGATGCCTGTGACAACAAAAAATAATGTGAGTATGAGCTGCTTGCCTTGTGTGCAAAGTCCAGAGCTTGCAACGAGATTCCAAGGAAAAAGCGAAGTGGAAAGATGTGACTTCGCAGCGTTTCCTCTCCATCAAGCCTTTTTTCAATACCTTCACTGACAGCAGAAGCAAGTGATGCCAAGCTCACCCTGTTGTTTTTCTCTTGTAGAGGAAGGCACTGGGACAGAAAATGGAGCCTGTAGTCAGATTAGAACCAGTTTCCTTCCCTGGAAGCGTCTCATTTCCCTGCTCCATTTACCAGGCTGGCTTCTCTGGTTCTGAAAAGGGCCTCCTTCCTCTTATGACTCACACTGTCTGCAGTATCTGCGCATGCATCGGTGATGCTAGCATCTCTGTTAGAGCCGGTCTGTTTTCTTCTATACCGCACGGTTTTGACTGACTCGCCTGGTCACCCTTCTGGTCCTGCTTCCTCTGCTGTGCTATCCCTTGATCCTAGTCTGGCCTTCCTCCCAAGGGCAGCCTTGAGTCCTCTGGAAGCAGAGTTGCCAGGACATCAAAGCCTGCTCCACCAGGGCCATGAGAAGTGAAGAGCACCACAGAATACCAACAATATTCACAACACCTATCTCCAGCTCATCATACGGAGCCAGCAAAGGGCATCTGAAGAAGTTTTGCTTTGTTGTGTTGAGAAAGGATTTCGTTTTCTATCCTAGTTGGCCTCAGGCTTGTCACGTAGCCCTGGCTAGCTTCAAATTCATGACAGTCTTCCAACATCAGCATCTCAGGTGCTGGGATGAGAAGACATCATGTCCTACTAGGCAGTCTGCTTGTTGTTTTTGTTTAAAAGAAAAGAAGATAAAAGAAAGCAAGAGAAGAAAGAAAAAGAAGGAAGAAAGACAAGGAAAATGAAAGGAAGGAAGGAAGGTGGGAGGAGAAACGGATTTTTCAGATTCTGCCTCTGGACATCAACTACCAAGTCTCACATGAGACCTGAGAAGCTGCTTCACTGTGGGGTTGTGAGGAAGACCCTGGGGTTCCAGAGGTCTCACAACTGTGATCAAAGCTGGAGGAAATCGTGGGGACAAAGTCCTGGGGGCATCACAGGCCTGTGATCTTCTGGTCCTGCTTTCTTAGTCCACTGTTTTGAAAGCTTTGGGCCCCTGGTCTGGACAGTCCTTGATTCATGGTCTCTTCCGCTTCTGCACTTGTCAGCTTGGGTGGCACTCCCAGTTCCCAGAGGAGCTAAAGGGCCACCTATTGTGAGAGCAAGGATGTCACAACAGTTTTCCGAGCCTGAGGCCAACACTCCTCTCCAGGCACCAGATGTTGCGACTGGACTTGTGACTGCAAGAGTCCAGCATGGCTGTTCCCAGGTTCTCAGGCTCCCATTCATCTTGTGAGGGCAGAGGAGGTGGGATCCTGGGTCCTGTCGAGGGAGGGAAGATACCTGAGTGTGACTCGGACCTCACCACTCGGGTTTTGGCTAGTTCACAGTGGGAAGAAAGCCAGCTGATAGTAAAAGTCTCCCGTCTCTCTTAGGATCGTCTTAAGACAGGTTTTTATGATACCTCCTCCGGGTTCATGTTCTTCTCACACAGGGTCAGTCGTAACACCACGCTTGAGAGTGACAGAGCCAGTTCTAATCCCCACTGTGTGAGCAAGAGATGACAGCCTGTGTGAATCTGTGACTTCCACCCTGGAAAGCTCTCTTTGTCTGGATCCCCAAGGACTTGTTAGTCTTCTGAGAAATGAATGTGTCGTCTGACTCTGAAAACCTGAGAGCTAAGTAGAGAAAATTACATTATTGAGATCAGGCAGGAAGGACACACCTGGAAAGTCGCTTCTGTGTATGCCCAACTGTCCAGGAAGTATACCCCACTCTCAGCTATATAAAGTAATTTTAATTTTTTGCTTGTTATTTTTTTCAACACAGAGTCTCACTATAGAGCTTTGGATGTCCTGGAATTCAGGGTAAGACTAGGCTGGCCTTGATCTCACTGAGATCTGCCTGCCTCTGCCCCCTGAGTGCTAGGATTAAAGGCGTGTGCCAGTATATCCGGCCATCATTTTACATTTTACTGATGTTACTCATACAAACAAATTAACTATGCACTCTTGTTGTCTTAGTCAGTGTTCTGTTGCTGTGAAGACACACCCAACCAAGGCAACTCTTACAAAGAAAATGTTTAATTGGGGTTTGGCTTAAAGTTTCAGAGGTTTAGTCCGTTAACATCATGGTAGCATGCAGGCAAGAACTGGAACTATAATTTAGAGCTACATCATGATCTGAAGACACAGAGTGAGATACTGGGCCTGGCATAGGCTTTTGAAACCTCAAAGCACAGCCTCCCCGGGTGACACACTTTCTCCATCGAGGCCACACCTACTCCAACAAGGCCACACCTTCTAACCCTCTAATCTTTTCAAAAAGTTCCACTTCCTGGTAACTAAGCATTCAAATGTATGAGCTGATGGTGGCCATTCTTATTGAAGCCACGGCACTTGGTAACTTAGGCTGCATACGGTTCAAATAACAGCCTACCTTCTAAAATTCTCTGAAGCCTGACCCCTGGACATCGAGTTTACCGATAGTCTCGAGAGTCTCGAGATATCCACGGGGCGTTCCCTCCCAGTGTGTCTCCTGTAATCCCGTGTTCTCAGTCCACCAGTGTTTCAGCTTTTAATACGAAAAGTGAAATGTTTGGAATTCATAAGCCTTTATTTCGTCTTTAAAGACTTATTTCTGCGCTGGAATCTGGATAATATGGATATAAAACATGAGGCTGTTAATTTCTTTTCTGCAAACAGATATCAGGTATATGCTCTATTTAATTTTTGGTATTTAGATACACAGAGTAAATTTACTGGGGAGAAATGTGTCTTGGGCCCCACTGCTGACCCCAAGCATGCATGTTGTTTTTATAATTTATTGCTTCTTTACGTGCATTGGTGTCTTGCTGGCATGTATGTCTGTGTGAGGGTGCCAGTCTCCTGGAACTGGAGTGACAGGGAGTTGTGAGCTGCTGCATGGGTGCTGGGAATTGAACCTGTGTCCTCTGAAGGAGTAGCCAGTGCTCTTAACCAGTGAGCCATCTCTCCATCACCCAAACATGCATGGTAATAAGGTACCCAACACATTCAGAAATCCAGTAAGGAACGCTGGCCTTGCCCTATTCAAAAAAACATAACATGTCCCTATAGCCACAGTGGAGAAAGGCCCCGAGGTAGATAACCATCCTACCCATAAAGGACAGGTGCTGGTGGGAAGCCCTGCTCTCCTAGTACTCTTCACCCCGCCCTGCTCTGATTTAGAGGAACCCTTCCTCTCTGAGGCCAAAGCAAACCCAGCCCCGCCCCGCCCCCACTCTTGGTCTGTCTTTCTGAGTATAAGGCAGCAGAAAGCTCCGGGAGGCCTGGCTGGAACCCACTGAGACCCAACACCACGGCTCTGAAGGAAGTGCTTTCCAAATCCTATTTTAAATGTGTTTGTTTATTTCCAATCCATAAACATTTCAGAGTGCCCGCCACACGCAGCGTCCTGGACTAGATGAACCAGGAAAATGTGAAGTGGAGTGAACGCAGCGACCTCACACCACAGCCCAGGCTTGTAGTCTGGCTGAAGCTGCAGACACTATCAACATGTAATTTGGGGTGGTCTTAATGGAGTTACATGGAGTTTTATTTACTTTAATATGGAGTAGGCACCAACATTTATCTCTGATAGTATTATTACATCAGTCAGTCGCTTTAGACCACTGCTACAAACAGAGAGAACTGAAACCAGGCAGAATCAAAATCTGCTAGAAAAAAACTTTTTTTTTTTTTTTTTGCAGTGTATGGAACCAAACAGAGGGTCTCTGTGCATGCTAGACAAAGGGCTCCTCCATGTGTATGGCTTTCAGGGAAACAAACAAACAACCAAACAAACAACAAAAAACTCAACTAACCAATTAAATGTTAAATAAAAGAAATATATGTTAATAATCTTAGCTGAGTTTTTTCTGTTATTGTTTCTGGTGTTTGGGGCTGGAATGGGTACTCTAGGGAATCTGGACAGTCTCCAAGTGAGACTTACTATGTAGAAGGTATGCCAAGTTAACAAGGCTGATTCCCAAAAAGACATTAGGAAATCTGGATCCATATCTCATATACCATATTGGAAAACAACCATTGTTACTCTCAAGCCGGTATTGAATATTATTGCCTCGGACCTCCTACAGTATTTTGACATATTAATACTATTTCAGGACCATTTGGTAAATATTCATCTCAACAGAATCCTGTGTTTTTTTAGTAGTCTGCAGTCCATGAGCTGAAAGGTTGCTAGAGATTATGCAATTTCATAATGACAAATATCTGTCAATCAGCAATATGCAGCAGGCAGAGACAGAGGCTCTCCAAGGAGCAAGCAAAGTTGACTGTCTTCAAGTAACAAAGAAGTAAACTTTCTAGAAACAGAATCGGTGGTCATTTTCTAAATTAAAATGAATCAAGAAAATTAGGAAAATGGTTTTCAAGACCTTAGTTATAGAAATGACAAAGAAGACCCGGAATTAGAAATCTATATGGAAAGGGAAAACCCTCTATTCCCAAATGATTGCTGATATCGCTTTTTTAAAAAATGATGTAGTTGGGGCTGGAGAGATGGCTTAGCAATTTAGAGCACTGGCAGCTCTTCCAGAGGACCTGAGTTCAGTTTCCAGCACCCACATGGTGGCTCACAACCATCTGCGCTCACAACATCTGACACCCTACATAGACTTACGTGCAGGCAAAACACCAATGCAAATAAAATAAAAATGAATAAAGAAATAAAGAAATAAAGTAGAGATTACTGAATACAGATCATCAGCAATAACCCATGTGTAGCCTCAAGAAGAGGAAATTAAAACTGTTTAATTATAACCAGGACAATTAATTTCAAAGAAAAAGAGATAGTAATAAAAGCACCAACTAAAAATTTTTGCCTTTATTTTTATTTTATGCATATGGGTGCTTTGCCCACATGTGAATATACACCATATGTGTACAGTACCCTCATAGGCCGAAAGAAGGCATCGGACTCCCTGGACCTGGAGTTAGAATTGGGTGTGAGCAGTCACATGGGTGCTGTGAATTAAACCTAGGTCCCTTGGAAGAGCAGCCAGTGCTCTTAGGTGCTGAGCTATTTCCCCAGCCTCTAAAAATATTTGTATTATATGTGTGTATGTGTGTGTGTTGTATTACATGTAACATGTACATTCCTTATTTCTTTCAAGTTAGAAGAAAAATATGTTAGGTTTTTAAAGAGAGAAAAGTCTTAAGACCAAAGTTAGAATACTTCATATTAAGATAAAGGTTGTGACAAGCTCAAAAACACTGCCCTTAATTTTAGTAAATGGGTGTATTGTCTTCTCTCTCTCTTTCTCTGTCTTTCTCTCTCTCTGAGACAGGGTCTCTCTATACATCTGTGGCTATCCTCAAACCTGCCATGTAGACCAGGTTGGCCTCAAACTCACAGAGAGCTACCTGACTATGCCTCCCAAGCGCTAGAATTGAAGATGTGCACCACCATGCCTACCTAAGTGTATTGCCGTTCAAATCACCTTTCTAAAATTAAAAATAAGAACTTTAGCTGCACCAAAGGAAACCCAATTCCTACATATTAGTTTAACTTCCTACTATAATTGCCTTCAACAAAATATTTCATTTCTAATGGACAATGTGATGGTTGTCCTAATAACAGAGATGTGTCACTTGTTGTACATAACATGGGAGAAGCATTTTTCTGATTGGTCTGCTCAAAGAAGAAGGCTTTATTCTGTTTGGTTCACCCAAAAGGGACAGATAAACATTCCCAAAAGAACTAATAAGTTCTAATAGCAACATCCTTGCTATTGTGATTCATCTGAACTCAACTATGGACTGGAACAAATTGTAACACTATTCAAAGAAATACAACAAATTCCAGCAAGAGTCAATCAAAAATTCCAGTACCATGAATTATGACTACAGCCTCCGCACTCCCTAAAATGCTTCTTCTCCACAAAGTACTTGATTTTCTCATTGTCAAATAAGACTTGTAAACTATGTGATGAAGTGATCTGGGTATTTGTGAGCAAATCTTATCTGCAAGCTAAGCAAATTCTGAGTCGCAAAGGAAACAACAACAAAAAAAGGTCACTGGAAAGATTTCCTGGAACCCATAGGAAAACTGAAGAGTAGGACTCATAAAAAGACAACACCAATCTAGTGATTAATCTCCAAGATCGAGCCACAGAAATACAAGGATAATTAACCGTCACCGTGGATGTTAAACAGAGTGCCTCCATTAGGCACCACTGGGCTCAAGGCATTACTGATGCCAGCAAAATGATTTCTAAATAATCTCTTGCTCATTTTTTTTTCTATTCAGGTTCAAATCCCTGGTAGGAAAGTCTCTTTCCAGCTGCTGAGATGTAGTCCACTGTTGCTGGCAAGCTTTGTTCTCCATGGTAGGAGACAGAGCTAAAGCCTCACACAGTAGCAGAGTGCTCAGATGCATGGAGTCTGTTCAAACGACAATAACCAACACCCAGGGCTTTGCTCGTTTATACACACAGGTAACAATTTCTTTTTGGGGTTGTCGGGGGGTGGGGGACAGGGGACAGGGGAGAATTTCTCTGTGTAGCCTTGGCTGTCCTGGAACTTACTCTGTAGACCAGGCTGGCCTCAAACTCAGAGATCTGCATGGCCTTTGCCTTCCAAGTTCTGGGATTAAAGGCCCAGCACATATAGTCATTCCCGCTGTCATTCTGAAAATCTATTGTGGGATATGTAGGTTAGTTAGGCCAGAAGATGTTGCATAGAAAGCCACAATAGAGGCTGAATTGTCCATGCCATCATGAAGAGGAGTAAAGGGAGATACTGAAGTAAAGAGTAAACTCTGAACTAGATGAGTAAATTCCGTCTCTGTTTAATGATGGACAGACCTGGCAGGCCTTTCTCAGTGGCCCAGATCCCCTCAATGAACAATAGCCAGGCACGAGCAACTGCTGTACTGTAAATATATTTGGTTGATGTTATAAAAATGAGAATGGTATGAAGGGAGTTAAATAATCAAAAGCCAATGTGAGTAGAAAAATATAAATCAGTAATTATATTTATGGATAAAAAACGTGAACACGAGAAAACAGTGGTTTCTAGAATCTTAGCATTCAGTGATTTACACAGGAAAGAGTAAGACAACATTTATATACATTTATCAAAACTCCATAGACGAGCCACAGCAGGGCGAGGTGTGCAATAGGAGGCCAAGGCAAAAATACTGCAAGTTTGAGGCCTATTTGGCCTACCAGAGAGAGAGTCTAAAAAAACAAGAAAAAAAAGTAAGAGAAAACCTACCATCAGAAATAAGGCAGGTAAGCCTAGTGTGGGACCCCATTGGTTCTGAGTTGTGAATACACACCTCTCTTTTAACAAGTACTTGGAGGAGTAGTTCCATCACCTGTATATACTAAGTACATACACCTGTCTCTGAACAGAGCACCCAGCAACCTCAGGCCCTCCTCAGCCCCCTATCTGCATCAAGCGACACTTATATCTTTGAAGAATGACACAAGTTTCCCCACTCCTGGGGAAGTTTCTATGCACGTGTGTCCCCATTGTATCTAGGTATACAGAATCAACAGTCTGTCTGATCTGAAATGGCATTGGGTACATGCAGAGTAAAGCAAAACTCTGACCTCTGGTAACCTTTTAGGGAGCGCTCCCCATTTAACATCCTATGGATAGCTGGGCATGTACATGATTAAAATCAGATCTGCTGTGGAAAGGGACTTATGCAGTAAACAAAATGATTACATAACCTAACCTATCAATCAAAATGAAGACCAACCCAAACTACTCCGGTTAGTAACCAAAGTCCTCCTGTTGAATCCCTGTTGTTGATTATTAATATTTATTATTGATTTATCTGGAGTTAAACTGCAGTTACTCCTAAACCAGCTGTATACCCAAATCATCAACCAGAGACTAGATTTACTTAACTGACCTAGAGCACAATGCTGGGCAATAGTTACTCCATCCGAAACCTCTAAGCCCACATAGTTTCCTTCCATTCAGATTTCACCCATTATACTTGCTTTTAGTCATATCTCAGGTCTTTAGTCATATCTCAGGTCTTTACTTGTGGTTCCAAGTCCTCTCTTCCTGATCTCTGCTCTCCGACTCCTTCCCCCTGGACCAGGATGTACCATCCTAGTCTCTCCATTGCTCAGCATTGGCTGGTTGTTTATATGACAACACAGAGAACAAATGGTGGCATGTTTACACAAACCTGAGACAGGTAATGCTTAGAATAAACATCTCAATGCAATGTCCGCATTGAAACCAGATAGTGGGGGCATTTGAATGAACAAGGGTAAATTGTATATATTCCACAAGAACATTATACCAGCAAACCCCCATCAAAGGAATCCCTGAACAATAGTCAGAGCCAGTGGGCACTCTCACTCATGTGGCCCTCTGTCCATCACCACAGAATATCCCTCTTTCATTTATACTGTCACTTCACTCTACATACATCTATATTGCTTCTTTCGAAATCGTAGTTTCAGTTCTTTGGATCAGAGGCCAAGCATCTATAGACACCCAGGCCAGGCTCTAACCACTGGTAACAATACTTTGGCAACACACTGGTCACTTCGTATATTGATATTACATTACAAAGTCAAAATACATAGAAATATGTAACTTAGTCACGTAAGTGCTAGGTCTTGAAAAGTTTTAAGGAAAGGAGAAAATCTACATGTATATTTAAATCTGACATTTAGTATTTGTTTCCTCTTATCTCTCAACATTTTAGAGACTATGATCTTGCCAGTAAATCTCAGTTGTCTGTCTGCTGAGATGTAGACTCACTCGGAAGACAAGCCTCTGGAGGGCATTATCTTGATTAGGCGGATGAAAGTAGAAGCTGTGCCCATTGTGGGGGGCGCCATTTCCCAGGATGTGTATAGTGTGCTGAGTGAGCACAAGCATTTAATGCCCTCTTCTTCCTATGGTCAGCTCCTTCAAGTTCTTGCTGCTTTGAATTTCCTAACCTTTATCAGGACCCAAAATAACCCCCATCTTCTTCCTGAGTTGCTTTTGTGGGGTGTTATCACAGCGACAGGAATTAGAAACAAACGAACAAACAGAAAACCCTGTTAATGGTATTCAAAGCAAGAAAACAGAAAAGACCTTCCCAAATAGCTTAAGACACTGTGAGGGAATTCCTCCTCGTGGTCAAACAACATAGGCAGCCAGAGAACTTCTGAGTGAATGTGTGTGGTCGACATGGGCAAAGCCTTCCTCAGGTCTGAGTGAATGCTGACAGTGTGTGTGCAGAAAATGGAAAATGTCGCTCTTCGTCCCTGACTACCACCACGTTTACAGCCTGAACACTGCTCTGCTACAGGGACTGCCTCTTCCAAGATAAACCTGCCTCCTTGTTCATGTTTGTGATAACCCCACCTCCTTATTCAGCTGCATGCAATAACCCAGCTAGCTGTCCTGTATCTGATAAACACACTGAGCTTCCAGGGTCCTGAGGCTTCTCCACCTGAGAGCCCAGACCAGCCAGTCCCAGCTTTTCTGTGTGTATCTGTCTGCTCTTTCTTCAGTCCCTCCATGCTTCAGGTAGGCCAGTCCCTAGAGGCAGGCAAGGGTTTGGAAGGGCAGAGAGGATCACACGCCTGTTCAGAACAGCTACAGGAAAAATGCATGTGGAAAGAGGCTTTGCTCAATATAACCATTAGAAAACTTGATCAACAAGAGATTAAAATATATTACAGAAATGTAAGTGAAAATGCATGATGAAGCAAGACTCCAGCAGCTAAAGCCTGGTGGTAGGAGCGAGCCCCTCCAAAGCAGGAAGTAAACACTGCCAGATTCACAGAGAAGGCTGTGCTTGCCTAGTCCCCAGGTTCACCTCTCTATGAGGGTGCAATCATGGGTTTGGGTTGATGTTTTGTGATTTGAATAAGGCTCTAAGTTCATCCTAATTCTGTAACTGGACAAGACACTTACTCTTAACCAGACATCAAGGTGTGGCCTTTGTCCTTTAGAAATCCACAAATATTAAGACTGTTTCTTGCTTCAAATTTCATAGGCCTGTGGCTTGTCACATTCCCAACTTTTGTGTTATGGATCTGGGTCAGTGACCCTTCTCATGTCTATGTGAGGTTGACCCTGCATTTCTAGTCTGGGGTTTACAAACAGCTAGAGACATGGCAAGTGGGAAGGGTGCTTGGGAAGAAGGGGTTTGTGGGAGAAGGAAGAAATAAAGGAGAATATGGAGGAAAGAATGTAATTAGGGCACATTGTGTGTGTGTGTGAATTTGTGAAAAAATAAACTGTTTAAAACTAGGTATTAATGCATCTGGTTAGCATGCTTATCTTCTTACTAAGATTATCAACTCCTTCACAAAAGCAGGGATTCAATTATAGTTATACTCCATAATATATCATAAAGTATAATATTATTTAATGATAGAAATATCTGTTATTCATATAATTATATATAATAATATAACTATTTAAATAGTATCTTGAATCAGAGAATATCTTTAAATGAACACTTCCCCTGATTCTATTTTGGGTGTGCACACCTGTGCACATGTGTACATATATGTGAAGGTACATGTGCTATTTATGCATGTGTGGAGATCAAGGGTCAGTGTTGAGTGTCTTCATAACATACTCTCCACCTTAACTTTTGAGATAGCACCCCTCACTGAGCCTGGAACTCACCATTTCAGCTAGACTGCTAGCCAGCAAACCCCAGCGTCCACCACCTCTGCCCATCCAGAGCTGTAGTTACACACACCCTGTGAATGCCTGCTCCTGTGTGGAACCTGAGGATGGTAACTCAGGCCCTCAGGCTTGCAGAGCAAGTGGCTTCCCCACTGAGCCACCTTTCCATACTCATGATTCTTTTTTACTTAGCTATTATAATTTAAGCTGGAGATGTAGACAGGAGCAAAAACCTTACCTAGCACCCACAAGCCCCTAAGTTAAATGCCTAGCATCAAAAAAGAAAAATATCAGAGAATTAATTATTAACATGAATTTTAATATTCTGGTAGCTAAATGGAGAGGTAAAGCAAAAAAAAAATCAGAGTTGGGTTTCATGGAGCCTAGTTAATACTATGTCTCCGCAGCACCAGGGCCCTGCAGAGCTGGGGTTGTTTCAGCTAGGAAGACAGGACTTCAGGAAGTACCTCCCCAAGCCTGTCAACATGGGTCACCACTTCATAACCAGTACCCAGAAGCCCACACGCTGGAGATGGCCTTTAAAGACAGATAGCTGCTGATTACCCGACACGGAACCGTGACCTCTGGCATGTGAAAAACTTCTGAGTTCATAAAGCACAATTGGTTTTAAATCTTCCAACTGTCACTGAAACTCCCTGGATAGGCCGAGTAGCTGAAGCCTACTCTCATGACCCTTGACCCCTTCAAATTTGCTTTCTTTTTTCATTTTACCTTGCCCTCACCCATGTAAAGATTTGCCCTAGAGAGACACGTGTGGTCTTCCTAGCACTATAAATCTCTCAAGTTAAGGTTTTGTCATTTTCCACCCCAAATCATCAACAGGTCAGCCTCCCAGGGGCCTTTCCAGTGATCCTGTCCTCCCAGCTCTGGTCCAGCATCTTTCCCATCGCTCCATCTGGAGCTCGATCTCTAGAGGACTGTTTGTGAAATACAGAGGGCATTCTCGAAATTGACGGGCAATTGGGAGCAGAGGACCAAGATGGAAACAATCTGAGAGAAGGGGGCAAGTTGGGAACAAGGCCCCACCATTCCCACCAGAGAGAGGTCAAAATGTGGGCTACAAATCAAATTTGTGCTTGGTTCAGTCCACAGTGATGAGATACTTGAGCCCAAGGCTCCACGCATCTGCCTGCCATTCGAGCCCAGAAGCTGTCTGGAGAGGGGGACTGGTCTTTCCATTTGCTGCAACTGAGCTCAGGATGAGAGCGGTGCTATCTTTTCCCCATCTCCTCAATTTTGTTATTCTAGGAGCTGTCGTCACCATTCACATCCACTCACAGATTGTCCAAAGTAAAGGAGCACCGTCCGGCGTTTGTGTCCAGATGAACTTTGCAGGCCAGCTAATGTGAAGTCAGGGAAGCCCACGGTAAGTGGAAACACTAGCTACAACCGCGCTCACCGTGTCCTACGAGAACACGCTTACATGCTGAAGCTGAACACAAGCTGGCTTAATTCCAACACTCTATAACATTTTTCCAAGCATCCCCAGTTTTCTAAACCCTATGGTTAGTGTGTATAAAAGAGAAGCCCAAAGAGGAGGAAATGTTAGGTGGCCCTTATAAACATAAGCCACCTTTCAGGACTTACAACCATATCTTGTTAGTAAATTCAGAGACTTGTGTATACTCAGACTAGAATTTTGCCTGGGTACATAGAAACTAACAGAAGCATGAAGGGAAATGACCCAATGTTTGGCGATTTCTTCCCATTCTGAATTTTTACGTTAGAAAAAGGCTAACCAACAACCAAATAAGTTAGTTATACCAGCAGTAACTTCCAGAATCAATGCTAGGGATAGACACAGAAAAAAAAAACAAGGCCTGGGAATGTGGCTTATTCAGCATGGTGCCTGGGAGCATACAGGAAGCCCTGTGGCACAAGAGTGAAAGAGAGAGAGCAAGTGAATGCATGAAGCAAGCAAACACACCCTGAGTATAGTCAAAGTTCTTCCTCCAAGAACACAAACTATTAAATCAAACAACTTAAGTCACCAACATTTACATTATAAAAAAAATATTTTTCTCTTCCAATCTGGTCTGGCTCTTCAAAGGCCTGTACTTCTAAATATCAATTTTATAGTCAACATGTCAATTTTAGGAAAAGAGACTGAATCAGACTTTCAGAGTCTTAAGCTTGCATTTAAAAGCCAACATACATTTTTTTCTTTTTCTTTTGCCCAGTGGATCACCTTTCTCCCAGTTCTGAAAAGGAGCTAACCCAGAACCAGAGCAGAGGCTCCTGACAGCAGAAGCCCCTGGTAACTATTTCATCCATGAACTGCCACAACCTCTACCTAGTCTTTCTCCGTTCTCACACCTTACCTATGCCTGTGCACCCCCACAGACTCAAGTACTCTGGCACTCACAACCACTGAAAGCTCTGAGCAGGATGGTTCACACCTTTAACCCCAGCAGCTGGGGGAGGGGGAGAGAAGCAGGCAGATCTCTGTGGGTTCAAGGTCAGCCTGGTCTATATAATGAGTTATAGGAGCCTGTCTCAAAATATAATAATAATAATAAATCGAAGGTGGGACAGTAGAAGGTCGAGGTGGAAAATGAGGCAGTCATGGTAGGGCATGCCTGTAGCTCAACACTCAGGAGATACTGTCTCAAAACCAGAGTAGTAGAAGAACTCTGTTGGCTTCTTTTGAATCATAACGGGAAGCCCAAGGCAAAACTCCGTCACAGAACAGAGTGTCTCTGGCTCCCTGTTCCCGTACTTTATGCTGTGAAATACGCAGTGACTCTCCTCAGGAGAGATCCCTGCTTCTCTGCCCAATCACCCATCACATAGCACGTAGCTGCCAGCTCTTAGCAGCTCGTTGCTTCCACCACTGAGCAGGCACACACTAATTTATAGTCACTGTGCTCACAGCTCCACATTCTCACACTCATGCTCACCCACTGCTGTCCTCCTGTACACCCATGCACAGGTGGAACAAGGAGAAATAGATGCTTTCCATTTTCCTGGTCCGCATGCTTCTCACCAAGGTCAAAGCCATCCACCACATTGCTCAGTCTGCTGTAACCGCTTGAACCTTGAATCTTCTGTGAGTGTGCTGTTCACTCTTTTGTGCTCTGAGCCCTCTGCCCTCACAACTGGATATCACCCAGAAGCGCAGAGAACACTGGGAACTTATTCAACCCCTAAGTGGCATTCCACATTTGAAGCTAATGCGTATAGCTGCCTGTATATTTCTGGCCTACGAGGTAAAATTATCACGTACTTAGAAGACCTAGTCTTGTGAAAAGGCCACTTAACACTAAGCCAGACACCCTTCCACATACTTCACATAAAAGTTAATTTTCACAGTGACATCATGAAATACTGTCACAATTCTTGCTTCCTAAGTCTGAAAATCAAAGCGCAGAGAATTTGAGTGGCTTTTCTAGGATGCCACAGCTAAAACATGGCATAAGGAGGATCCAGAGCATGGAATGTAGCTGAGCTTCCATTCCTGACTGCTCTGTGATAGAGCATGGAATGTGGCTGAGTTTCCATTCCTGACTACTCTGTGATAGTGCTGTTTCCGAGGCGTGAAAATGATGCCACAAAGTTGACCCGAGCTTTCCCTTTCGTGATCTTCACACCCAGCCATTTACATCCACAAGCAATATTGTTGACACTTGGTAACTTACTACAGATATTTCAGCCATGAGTGTGTGTGTGAACATTCATATGTGAGTATAAGTACATGTGTGTGTGCATGTGAATGTGTGTGTACAAACTCATAAGCGACCCTTATTTGTAAGTATTCTGAATGCTGAAAGAGGTAAATACATGAACCTACATCTATGATCATATTGCACAGAATCAGATATATAATGTGCACATAAACATGCACTAAGATAAGTACAGGTGACAATAGGGAAGCCTGAGTATAAGTCACTAGATAAATGTCATCAAATCAATAATATTGTACTATGGTTTTCCGAGATGTTGTTACTGAAGGAAACTGAGTAAGTGGGATCTTATGTAACTTCTCAAAGTTGTATGTAAATCTATGATTTTTCTTCACAAGACATGTTTTTAAAGAATCTACCACCCATGTATGTGTGAAATATGTTGGAATCTGACCTCTCTCTCTGCTCATTTTCAGGTGTGCCTTTCTGCAACACTACACACTATTGGTTTCAAGATCTAAACTAACTCCTTTTTATTTTGTTTTTCAGTTTTTGATTTTTCAAAACAAAATTTCACTAGGTAGCCCTGGCTGTCCTGGAACTCTCTCTCTGTTAACCAGGCTGGCCTCAAACTCAGAGAGTTCTGGAACTAAAGTTTGAAGCACCATGGCTTACCCTCACGCCGGAGTCAGGCAGTATGAGTTCTCTAACTCTGTTTTCCTTTCTCAGAATAATGAGTTTTTAGGGGCTTCAGGGGGTTGTTTATTTAGTTTTTCTTCTTCCTTCAGCACTCTCATGATCTGACTTTTTATATAAAGTGTTAATCAGCAGTTAAGTTTCTCAAAAGTTTTTCATTTTTACAGAGTAAAAACCCTACCAAGCGATTGACTGGTGTTTTGATGTATCTGTGAAACAGTTCTACTCAAATTTTGCAATATTGAATTCTTCAGTCCAATTATTTGTTCTAGTAAATAGAGTTCAACTAATTTGTATATGTTGATCTTCAGTCTTGCTAAACTCACAGATTCAAAGGACTCTACTATAGATTCCTTTGCATTCTGAGTATGGATTGTATCATCTAGAAAACACTAATCAGTATTGTTGTGTATGTGAAGGTGACCTTGTACTAGACTTTCTTCATACATGAGCAAAGATACCAATGAAAGGAGTCAAGCAAAATGAGAAATATACTTCCTATGTCCCCTTGGCAGTGACAATTTGGTTTTCCCAAGAGACATAAACTCACCCCTACATGTGTTTCTGTTCATTCTCACTGAGGCAGAGTGAGATTTTCCATGTTTGAAAAGGTAACTAGTGTCAAAAAAGACACTAGCATGAAAAAGAACACCTTACATTTTTAATTGCAATTAATTTTTGTAGCCTTCTGTACATCAAAAGGAGGTTTTTATATTTGAGTATTCTTTCTCTCATTCTTTCCCTCCTCACTTCTCCCTCTTTCTTCCCCTCTGTTCTTAGCCTCCCTCTATATGATAAGACTTACAAAAAAAAGCAAGTCTTTTTTTTTTTTTAATTTACTTAAAGAGATACAAATTTTGATTGATGGAGGGATGGCAGGAATATTACAATGAAAGCCTACCTCTACCATAGATAGAGTTGATTCCTTTTGTAACAGTAATACATTTAAGAGTTGATTTCCTAAAAGAAAGACAGGCCAAACTTCTGTGGGTTATACTAACCATAAATTTAAGAGACTAAGCCCATAGCTACAGTAACTATAACAATTAAAATGTTAACTAAATTCTCCAGATGAGAGTCTAGGATCAGGAAAATATTTTTTTTTTTTTTTAGATAGCGAGATTTCCCTGTCTAAAATCTTGGTCTTGTGTTTGTAAGATTATGTGCTGTTTTCTTAAAAGCTTTCCTATTGATCTTAGCTCCTGGGAACCAAATGCTTATCTAACCATCAGAGTCTGAAAGTCAGAGCTGACATGAGACCCCCCCTGCACTGCTTTCTGCCTGTCTTCTCAGAATGTTGGGGCTGGGTAGGTCCCGTTGTCCTTCTGCAGGGCCTGTGACTGTCACAACAAAGAACACAAGGAGATTCTCAGCTTCAGGGTTTGATGGACCTGTGGACTGGATTGTTGTTCCTATCCCCTCAGCTGGAAACAAAACAGTTTGATTTAATGTACATGAGGAAAATCCTGCTCTTAGGCTCATCCACAGTTAAAGAAGCACAAACAAAAAAAAGTCAAGATGAGGAGAATGGGATAGGTCAATTAATGCTCAGTAGATGAACTGTTGTAGGCTGGGGAGCATGGCTCAGTGGGTAAAGAGGTTGCTTCACAAGAGTAAGGACCTGAGTTCAAATCCCCATAAATCATGTAAAGTTGGAAGAGGTCTGTCACCCCCACACTCCTGTGGCAAGACAGGGCACAAGGACATGTGGCTCCCAGAAGCTCTCAGGCCAACCAGCCTGGCATACACAGTGATGAAGACAGAAGATTCTGCCTCTGGCAAGTTGGAAGACAAGGACCAACTGAACTTATGCTCAGAAACATGTGTATAAACACATGTACAACACTTATATCACAGAGAGAGAGAGAAATAAAAAGCAGCATTGCTAGGACATGTGCACTCACTGTCCACTGGAATATAATGAAGGTATAGCCTCAGGAGCTGCATGTTGAGGTACCTAGACACCCCTTCCCAGAAGGGGCATAAGCACATGTAGTTCCCTAAGACTTTTCCTTTAAGATAAAAATCGGAAAAACACAATCTGGCCATCAACAGAAGAATGAAGAAAAGATTACCATAAACCTTTGCACTGGGAACCACGGGAAGAAGAAATGACTGGGTGGTTTGTCTTAGCTAACTTACACCTGAAATTGCTTCATTTCATGCCTCGAAACTGCCCGTTTGATTAAACTAAAACATATGAAAAGTGAATTATTTTGTTTTATTGTTGTCGAGCCAACCAAAGGGCACTCGTCAAAGGGCATACAGTAATCCTGCAGCTCAGAAACCCCTTCTGCTCCCACAGTGTCCTTTCAGGGCGACTATCTCCCACTGGGCTTGTGGCACACTCCCAAGAAGAGTGCATCTCACACATCTCTTATGTGAAAACTCAGATCTGCGCAGGAGATTAACTCAGAATTCTCTGCATCACAGTCTTTCCATTCGGTGTCAACCGGATTCAAAATAGGGGTAGTTTAAAGGTTCCTGAACAATATGGGACCACTTAGATAAACTTTGAAGGAATGTATCTGTTATGTAAATCAAGGAATGTGAGCATCAGAGACCTGGCATCCCTTTCCCAAGGAGTGTGGTGAACAACCTGCACAGACTGTCACCCTCAATCTGCAAGAACAAAGGCATACCGCCTCAACCCTGCTCTCTACAAATTCCCAAGTCACAGCCTCATACCATAGGGCGGGTGCCCTCCCAGGTACCAGTTAGAACCAAATGCTTAGATTTCGTCACCAGAAGCCATGCCATCAGTTACCACTCAGCCACATGTCAAATCACAAGAATTCCTAGTGATGGATCGCGTTTTTACTGATTCCTTTAGTCCTCTAAGTCTCCAGAAAAAAAAAAAAATAAGGTTTTATTTCCATCCCATCCCCTCTCCACCCCACCCCAAGACAGGGTTTCTCTGTGTAGCCCTGGGTGTCCTGGAACACACTTTTGTAGACCAACCTGGCCTCGAACTCAGAGATCCACCTGCCTCTGCCTCCTGAGTGCTGGGATTAAAGAGTTGTGTGCACCACACCTGGCAAGAGTAAGGTTTTGTTCCTTATAACCAAGTAGACAGGGTAGCATGAAGTTCTATCTGAATCATAGAGCATGTTAGAATCAGCTTCTTAGCCAGAGAAAAATGAATTCAAAGGTCTGTTCACTCAACAATCACACTATTTCAGCTGCTGAGAGGAACCGAGAAAAGTCTATTCAAATAGCCTATGACAGATGTGTCCAAGGCCAGGTTAGGCACATACCAGACCCTCCTCTACAGCCTGGGCAAGCTGATTAATAACTGCTGCTTGCTTTTCTCGTCACTATCACAAATATCTGACAGAATCAACTTGAGGGGACAGAAGTCATTTTGGACAAGATGCAGTCCATTCTGGTAAGCAGGCGTGGAGAAGTTTGTCACAATCTTGGAACAAAAAGCTGAAACATCTGGCCAGAAGAGGGATCAAAAATACAGTGATATATAAAGCCCACCGCCACAGTGATCCTCTTCCTTCAGCTAGGCCTTGCCTCTTCAAGCTTCCACAGCCTCTCCAAACAGCAGCAGCATCTGGGAACCATGCATTCAAAGATACAAGCCCATGGGGAGGGGCAAGTCATGTTCAAACCATAAGATTGATCAACTTCAGTGTCCTGCGATTACAAAACAGATCACCTTGCCTTCCCCTGAAGACATTTATAGATTAACCAACTGAGGTTTGGGGAGGGTCACAAAAGCAGAGTGTTATCTGGAAATACTAAATAGTTTTTGAGCGTCTTCTTAATGCCATGGTTTTCTTTTGGCATCTTATATCATATTACACACATTGAGCAGAGGCTATCACCAATATGTCTCTAATTATTCTTTCTTAAATTGCATAAAAGCTAACGTCAGAGATTAAAAACAGTTGCAAAGGGCTCATAAATCATGATAGTTTATTCAAGAAAAGAGGTCATTATTGCCAAGGCATATTAATTTCCTAATAAAAATGCTCTTATTTCTACTACTTATGTCTCACAAGTACTCACCGAGGTGATATATCTGTTTTGTCACCATATTACTCCTTAGGAAATAGGAAAAAACTAAACAAATGTTTTGCATAGACAACTTCTCAGAATTAGAAGAAGTTGTGCCTTCTAAATTCCCCATCAGTCTCTCCTAAGAATCATCACAGCATACATATAAAAGAAACTGTGCAAACATGGATCCGTAGGCATCTAAAGAGTGGGAGGAAGCACCACTTTCAGAAGCTTCAATTTTCAGAAACTACTTTAGCCTGCAAAGACAAACTTCTACAAGCTTCAAAGTCCCTTCTAGTTAGGCTAATTATATGCCTAAAGATGCTTTTTTAAAAAATTAATACTCAACCAGGCGTGGTGGCTCACGCCTTTAATCCCAGCATTCAGAAAAGCAGAGGCAGACTTATCTCTGTGAGTTCAGCCTGGTCCACAAAGCTAGTCCAGGGCAGCCAAAGTTACATAGAGAAGCTCTGCCTTAACAAATAAAAAAATTAATGCTCGAAGAACAGTGAGATGGCTCAGTGCAGGAAAGCACCCTGCAAGCCAAGTGACCTCAGTTCAACTCCTAGAACCCCTGGTAGGAGGAAAGAACCAACTCCCAAAAGTTGTCCAACTTTCACACTCGTGACATGGCATTTGAGTACACACATAGGAAAACCCACACAACAGCAATTAATTCAGTAATTGGCTAATTAATTAATATTAAAGATCCATGAACCTGTATCATTGCTGACCTTGTCAAACACCGGCTTTCCATTTTCCAAGCTAAGCAAAGGCTGTCAATGTTGTGCAAGGGAGTTTGAATCTTGTCTCATAACCACCATGAACCCAGGATGGAAGGGAAAGGAATTTGTACAAACGTTCCAGTTTACAATCTGGCCACTCCACTCATGGCCATGCTTTGTGCAAGGCAATGAGAAAGGAAAAGGAGATACTGGAAACAGGTATATTGTCTAGAATTAAGATAGAGTAATGAAAACAGATTTTTTTTTTCAAACTCTACGCAATGTTAGTAGAAAAGAAATCCTGGGGCTGAAAGGAGTCTAGGAACACGGGACCCAGAGCCTAGAAGTCAAGCTCAGACTTAGATAGAAAGAAGAACATCTTTTCAATCATGATAGGGAACAAAAGAAACAGACAGTGAAGAAGGTACATGCCAAAACCGATGATTGTGAAGAGCAAGAAAAGCAGTCAGAATGGCTAGTAGAAGTCAGCGCTGAGAGAGTGACTTCAGCCCTTTTGGTAAGTTTACAAGGAGAAGTAGAGTAGACAGGAGCCGAGACGGGCCTCCTGCACTGGGAACCTCCCAGCAGGAGGAGTCCTGGGGAGCAGCCAGCTCTGACTTAAAATGGTAGGTGAAGAGATGGCGCGGTGACCCTGAGAATGTATTTGCTCTGGGATAGTTTTGCCCCTGCTGATTCCTCAGCTTCTACTTCTGACCTCAAATGTACACTTTCAGCTTTTTCTTGCAAGATAGTATCTGTAAGTTGAAGGAGTAGTGTTTGTTACCCTACTCATCCAAGAAAGTATTCCCTGCTCAGGCCACTTCGAACCCAAGGTAGACAATGTCACCTCCAGCCTGGGACACATGGCTCCTGTACAGATCACAAGGTGTGCTGAATAGTCTCAAGTCTCAAAAATCCTCCAACATCACTCAAAATTTAAAAAAGTGTCATAGGGGAGTGTGTGGGTAGGTGGGTGGGTGAGGGTGTAAATTTTGATAAGTAATATATCAACTTCCTAGGGAAAAATTGTTGCCAAAAATGAAAAAGCTTACAAAGCTGAACATTAAAAACTCTTAAGTTGGTGCCAAGCCTCATGCATGTCCAGAAATCTCCAAGTTCATGGATAGAGAGAATGGGAAATACAACAGAATATCAAGTCTAAAGAGACATCTAGTCTACCACTTCGGGGGGGGGGGGAATTACACTGTGTGATTTTCCCATGTTACAAAGGCCATGAAATATCATCAACCCAACCCATATATTCAAATTGAGTTCTGCCAGTCCTCTGTAGCCAGCATGCCCAGCTGGGCTGGTGTGTTCTGCATACAGCTTCCACCCTTGTAGCGTTGATCTTTTTCACTTCATCTCCATAATCCCAGTGTCTCAGTGCCAAACACAAGCAGAAGGTGCTATTCATATGAGCTCTTTGAAGCTGCATCTCTGCCCAAGCTGAAACACTGATGATTCAAACGCTCTTTTGTAACTGAAAACTAATGATCTCTGTTTCCTACTCTCTTGTCTGTCCTGTGTGCTTCTGGGAAGCTGTCTATCCCAGAACACGACGTTTGTGGACACAGGGCCAGTACAGAAGCTCTCCATTATGTAAGAGACGTTGTCTAGGGCCATGTCGCCTTGTTTGTTTTTTCTGGCAGGCATCCCTGGAGGACCCATCTGGAGTGGAACACATGCATAGTTCTTACATACAGAGCAAAAAAACCACTGTGTTCAATTTTACTTTCTCCTCCGGCTACTTCTTAACCTTGAAGAGTAGATTCAAGGGGGAAAAAACGACAGCAATGTTGTTCCTTGTCTTTCTAGGACCGTAGGGAAGACTTGAGAAGCTCCCCATCGGGAGAGGGAAACCAAGTCGGCGCAGCTGCGCGATTAGCAGGGAGTCTGGCCGTGTCCTTCACGTGGATTTACGAGGCTCAATGCTGACATGAAGTATGTTCTTTACTGAATTCCTCAAGTGAAGCAAAACCGCACGTATCTAGTTCTAAAGCAACATACTGAGTCACTAGTTTACATAGCAAAATGTGAAATAGTCATTTGCAATCCTGGGGCATACCTGTGAAGTGGACTGAACCGTAACCACCATCTGGGAAAAGAAGAGAAGAATTTAATTTTTTTTTGTCTAGAAATTGGCTTAGCAACAAGATTATCTTAACAGTACCCCCGCTAGAAGGACTGCACTCCGGTAGCTTTTGCAGGCAGGATGCAGTGCAGTGTGCTCTCCCGCAGAACTCCGGCCATTCTGAAACTGCTCGCAACGGCCCTGCAGTCCTGACTTTCTTGTGGTACCTGGTCGCCCGGGCCTGGTCTCTCTGTAGCCATTGCACGGAATGAGTCATCAAACTCCCCGCCATTGCTGCTTTGGTCATCTAAGCCTCAGGTGTAGTCTCTCTTCTCTCACTGCTATTGGCCTGTTTTCCCCCACAGCCTAAGATACCATTCCCCATCTATGAAAACTTTACTTTTTTTGTGGCTGCAACCAAAAATACCTAAGAAAACAACTTAAAGGGAGAGAAGACTGACCTTGGCTCATGGTCTAGGAGGTCTCAACCCATGGCCACTCAGATCCCTGACTCTGCCTGCTGCAGCGGAACAGTACGTGGTACGTAGTAGAGCAAAGTCTGGGATGAGATAGTGTCTTCCAAGGCCTGGGTGCCACAGACCATAGGGCCTGTTTTCATCAGCTAAACCCCACTTCCTACCTTTCCCAGTGATGCCTCCTGAGTTATGAGTCCAGCGATGCAGTCAGGCACTGATGAGGTTAGTGCGCTCACAAACAAGTCACTTGTCAACAGCACTGAGCCACGCCTTCAGGATACGAGCCTTGTTGGGGGAGAGGCTTCAGTACATGAGGCTTGTTGTCAAAGGGGGGTAGGAGGGGCTCAGTACACAAGCCTTAGGGGTGGGAGCACCTCATATCTGAAAATTATAACAGCTGTCTCTGTGTGAAATTTCCCCTAGAAAAGGAATCCATAATACTCTCTTTCTCTTCAAACACCCCCTGGGCATTGCTCCTCTTCTAGGTTGATGCCTCCATCAAAAGTATACTCTAGCATTTCATGTTACACTCATGTCGTGTGACTGGGCGTGCAGCATGGGTGTGCATGCAGAACTCGAAGGTCATTCTTCAAGAGAGCTCTCCTTGGTTTTGTGATTTTTGTCTTGTTAACTCAGAGTCTTTCATTGAGACTTGATTTCTGGTTCTCAAAAATTGAGCTAAACTGGCTGGCCAGCAAACTGAGAGGTTCACTTCTCTCTGCCTCCCCAACACTGGGATTACAGCACACCCCACTGTGCCTGGCTTTTTATGTGGGTACTGGGGGGCCCCTGAACTGAAGTCCTCATCCTTGCTTGGCAAGCACTCTTTAACTGAGCTCTCTCAGCCTTGTGTCTGAAATCCCATCTTACTCATGTGTTCAATGCCTTATACATGGAACACTTACCAAAGTTAAGGCACTATATTAAAATTTGATGATATTGGGGAAATAAAATGACCATGGAGCTTTTGTCTCATGGGGGGAGCAGAGGATTATTTATTGGGAAAGTAGATGCAGAAAATTTTATATGATGAATATCAGTGGTGATTAGTACTGTAGCTTCCCAGAGGCATCACCAGGGCCCTCAGCCTAGTGGGGAACACCAGCCACCCGTAGAGGAAATAATATTCAGGGTGAGATAGGATTTGTAGGTACTGCCCCCCCCCAAAAGGGCTGGAGGCATTGGACAATCTAAGATATACAAAGCCCAGAGTTCAATCCCCAGAACTTGCAAGAAGAAGAAAGGACTAAAAGAAGAAGAAAGATAAAAACAAAGTTTTAAAAGGTAGAAAATACTGGGCCAAGAAAATTAAGTGTAAAAAGCTGAGTCTAAAGGAAAATTAAGAGAGGCCCAGCGAGATTTGACCATAGAGGACAATAGAAGGTGTAAAATGAATTAAGTATTCTGTATATATTAATTAAATGCAGGAAATTTTATGGCAGCAGTTGTTTCTAAACCAGCTAGTTTCCAAATAAAAAACAGGAACTTGTTAGATTTATAATAAGCCTTAAGACTCTAGAGCTGGGCAGATATCAACCCTCTAAGTTATCTTTTCTGCTTCCCATCCAAAATCCCAAATACTTGTATGTGTTCCATTTGGGCTTCTTCTGTTCCATCAGGCTAATCCTCAGAGCAAGCTGCTCTTGGCCATGTGATCCTGGTTACTGCATAGCGGCCTCCTGTCTCCACTCCATCTCTGTCCTCTATCCTGCTGTATCTTCTGCTTCCTCTCCTCCTCCCACCTCATGGTCTTCCAACCCCAAGCCTGGAAACCTAAGCTCCCATCTACCTCTCTTCTGCCCAGCCCAGGCAGTCAGCACCTTTATTAGGCAACTGGGGATAATTGGGCAATATTTCTTACATCACATGGATACAGGAGATGGTTCAACATGCATTGTTAACAATGCCCGTGATAGGGCAGTAACCAGACTCTCAGGGCACTGAGATCAGCATCTTGAAAACACAGCATGCAAGACCCTCCTCCAAGAAGGGAGAAGTCACTTAGAATAAAACTACATGGAAAAAGGGACCAGGCATTACAGGGGCTTGGAACATTTATTCCAAGTGCACTGAGAGCCTATCAAAGGTTTCATGTGAAGGTATGGTGCTTGCATATGTTCCTTTAAAGCTCACCCTGAAAACAGTGAAAGAGTGGACAGAGAAGATGTAGAAAGGCGAGGAGGAAAGAGCCAATACTTGGACCAATATATTGCCGTGGGGGTGGGGGCGGAAGTGAGTTGATAACTGTTGTTTTAAATCATTTAACGTGGATTTTTATAGTAAATATATAATGAAAACATTTTTTAAAATATAATAAAACTGACTCATCAGGAATAGTAATTGAGACTAGGTGCTCCTCCTGATCACGGATGAAGGATAAGCAGGTAAGGAGATGGCCCTTTGTCTGCATGTACGAATTATCACACCACTTACTAGACTGAAAAGATAGAAGAAAAACAAATTCGGGGAATGAGTCATGACTTCTGTTTAAGACAGGCCAGCTTCTACTTGGAAGTATATTGCTTTCTTATAGAAGTCTTATTAGATAAAGGAGGAGGTGGGAGAAAGGTGAAAAACTTCACAAGTATTGTCATTAAGAATCACCTCCTTGAACTGGAGAGATGGCTCTGTGGTTTAGAGCACTTGCTGTTCGTGCAGAGGACCAGCTTTGGTCCCAGCACCCACCTGGCAGCCCATAACTCCAGTTTCGGAAGATCAGGCACCCTCTTTGTCTTCCTGGGATACCAGGCACATATGTAGTGTGCATTCATACGTGCAGGAGAAACATTCACTCACATAAAATAAAAATAAATAAATCTTTAAAAAATAAAGATTCCTCTCCGTGGATAAGGGATTGCCTCTAAGCTTGATGGCCTGAGTTCAATTCCAAGAACATGTATAGCAATAGGAGGAAACTGACTTCTCTGAGTTGTGCTCTGACCTCCATACATGCATGGCACAGCACACACACCATCACAGTCACAGAGAGAGAGCAAGAGAGAGTAAATAAATAAATAAATTTTCTTTTAAAAAATCACCTATAGAATTTTTCTTTTTCAAAATGGAAACCAGCAGCCCAATAAATTTCTAGAGTTTGCATTTTTGTGCCTTAAAAAAGTGCATCCTACCAGGTACTTCAGTGTATACCGATGATTAAAATAACCAGAGAGAAGGCATGAACAAAGAGCCCAAGTTAGGTCACAGAGGAAGTATCCACACAGATTTGAAAGCACTGGAAAAAGTAAGGGAGAAGGAGTCATTAGGATACGGTTGTTCATGCCTATTGTTATTCAGGGGGCCATTAAGGTGCCCTGAACTGAAAACTGAGTTCACTCCCTGATGATCTCAGCAATAACAGGTTCCATGGAGTTATGGTCCACATGCAGAGAACAGACGGGTTGAGGAAAGTAGAGAACTGAAGCACGGGTTGAAGGGGACAGGGCTAGCAGGGCTTGTGGTCTCCGGGGACCATGGTTTCTTCCTTGAACACAGGCGTTCATTATACCTAGGACTCCTCTGCATCACCACATTGCCACCCACACACCTCACTCACAGCAAAAACATCTTAAACACTTACCAAAGGGGGCATCTTTCACAACTCCAGAATAATCTTCAAAACACAGAGACATCACCTTGATTCAATTACTTTCATTATTCCCCAAAACTCAAAGTATGCCCTTACAGTGTGCCAGATGCCTGCTCATACCAGAGGGGACATGGTATTTTTGCCACATGCTTATTAAATGGCTGTGACTAGTGGGGGCTCTAGGGACATAGTGGGTTCTTGATAGAAGTCGCCCAAGTCATTTGTTTTCAACAGAAAGTTACTCAAGATGTGTGGGTGTAATTGTGCCAAGGATGTTTTGAGCTTCCTCGCGGTTCCTGTCTAGAGATGTGGGTGTGTCCTCTCCTGAAGCCACACAGACAGGATAAGACTGGGGAGCTACCTCAGGACTTGGCTCCCAGCCTGGCCACAGTCTGCAGGTCAGTTCCCAACACCGCTCTGTAGAACCAGTCAGTCGCTTCAGAGACCCAAGTTGTTCTCAGCTTGGGGGGCGGGGGGAGCGCTGGCCTTTCCTTCTCCTGAAATCGTGGGAAGCAGACAGACAGTGTTCTCGGGGGCTTCCTGAAACCAGGGAATGAGATTACCTTGGAAACGTAAGAGATTTTCTGCCTTAACCCAGAAAAGTCTGAAGAGAGGACTTTAGAGGTAGGCTCCTCCTCCAAAGGAGGGGGCACTCCGCACCTGACCAGGGTCACCTGGCCACTAGGGGGCTTTAGCGACACATTGAATGAGCTGGAGCTAGCTGGCATGCTCACCTGCTCTTAAGAGCATAATTATTTTCGCCACCTAAGGAACCCGCCCAGTTTCTGAAGGTCTCATCACGCGCACTAAAGATGGCAGCCCAGCCTCGGCTTTGAGATTGTCATAGAGTAGCGTTGCCACAAAGAATTACAATGAGCAAGGGACTAGTCTCCAAGGGACTACAGGAGGAAAATCACAGGCTCTAAGGAGCAAATCAGGAGGATGAGAGGGGTAGCTAGGAGCTGCGCCCACTCCTGCTTTTCAAAAAGACAAACACAGGCAAAATACGGAAATTTAGAAAGAACCACGGTGGAAGTTGAGCAGGTCATCTCTGGGGAATTGACTACTCCCGGGCATAGCCTGATTTCAGAGGCATTTAGAGTTAAGACCCTTGCTTTATAAATGAAATCCAGGCAAATCTAAGTGCTTACTTTAAAAACATCCCTTCCTAGCTGTTCAAAGGAGAACAAACTTGGGCTCTGTCATAAAATGTGCCTGGAAACTATTAATGTATCAATGGTCTTAAATGGAAACATTTCCTATAAATACATAAGATCCAACCCAGTTAACTAAAAGTAACTTTCCCCTCCTCAAAGGATTTCATACTTTGTAACTATCAAGTAGCTAACCATATCTTTAGTCAACTCTTCAACCCCCAATAAGCCTTTATAATCCAAAATCTAAAAATCCTTGTCTGAAACTTTCTGGTATTGTTAAATAAAAAGTACTGTGTGAACTTCATTATTCACTCCAAGTCTTCAAGGGAAGTCCAACTTAAGGGCAGTTCCCTTTCTTCTCAGCTTTTAAGTTCTCTGCATTTGGGAGTTTTTCCTTCTCTTGTGAGTCACGTACATTTACAAAACTACGTGGAATGAAACAGCAGTTCCTCAGTTTTGTGAGACCGACTGTGATGAGGCTGTGTTTCTATGCCAAATATTTCCCTCTAATTAGTGCAACCGAGCAGCTCGGCTGCTGCGGACCTTGCCTTGCTCAATCCAGCTCACTCTACGGGTGGCCTTAGGTCATTTCTTCAGGGTTAATTTTAGGTTTCTACCTTTGATTATCATTTACAGGTGTGACATTATGAAGTTGTACTTGCTACACACACACAGACACATAAACATATGCACACATACATACACATATATATGCACCTACCCACACACCATATTGCTCATTTGAGTAGCTTAAAAACATTTCAAGAGTGTTCATATAAATATACTGTAAGTATTTTAAAAATAATAAGTAATTTAAAAATATTAAATCAAGACAAGAATTCTAATGGAGATTGTAGATGAAACTGGTTGATATTTTTGTTGGGGGCGTTGTTTATTTTTTGGTTTGGTTTGGTTTGAGACTTATCTCATTATGTAAACCTGCTGACCTAAGGCTGGCTATGTAGACCAGGCTGGCCTTGAACTCAGAGACATTCACCTGCCTCTGCCTTTCAGGAGCTGGGATCAAAAGCATGAACCATCACATTGGGCTGTTTTTGTTTTTTGTTTCTAGATAGTTTGCTAGGACTTTGATAACAAAGTACCACAAAGTAGCTCAACAACAGAACCCTACTTTCCCACAATCCTAGAAGCCAAGAGCCTGTGATCAACATGCCATTAGGGCTGGTTTTTTGTTTTATTTCTGAGGCTTCTCTCTTCACCTGTGTATGGGCTTCTCATCCATCCTTATCTAACCTCCTCTCTGTATGGGTCTGTGTTCACATTTCCTATCTTATAAAAATGTCAGTCGTTTCTATTTGCCAATCACAGGACATTTTTTTATCTTAATTAAAGATTTGGGAGAGACATGAAGATTGAACCCAAGTCCCCATATTTACTAGGCTAGCACTATATCAATGACCTGTAGACACAGCCCAAAACATTATTTTAATTAATTTCTTTAAAGATAACATTGTCTAAATACCATCATATTTGAGGTATTGGAGGTTAGCAGCCATGTGCATGAATTTGGGGAGCTATAATTCAGGCTATAACAGATGTCTTTGATGAATTTGTGACATATTCCTAATTTATTGAAATATTGACAACTATTAGAATGTTTAATACTTACTGAGGGGAAATTTACAATATACTAATATCTTAAATGAAAGAATCATCCTATATACAAAATCAAAATGTTTAATTGAAGTCAGAAGTTCTCATGAAATCGGGTATTAAGTGAGATTTTTGGAAAATATCTCAGAAGCACATTTTACCCAAGCTTTTTAAGATAACTTTTCTAATCATAAAGACATCATATTGAAAATACTTAGATATTAAAACATAAAAAATTCTCTAAATCAGTAAAAATTACCCCAAGTCTTTTCTTCCAGCCATTATTATTGTGAATATGCTGGACATTCAGCCATATCATCTCTCTGCACATATATATCACACCACACACAATCCATGCACACACACACACCATACACAGCAAACACATGTCATACACACACGTACATATACACTCCACACACAATCCATGTACAGACACACACACTCACACACACCATACACTCCAAATACATACCATACACACACATACACATATACACCACACACAATCCATGTACAGATACACACGTACACAAACAACATAGACACCAAGCACATACCATACACACACATACATGCACACAGCTACACACTTTAATATGAATGGGATTATTTTACATAGCAATTTTCAGCACTGGCCTATCCAGTAGACAATACATTTCTGAAATATCTTTTCATGCCAATATGTAGTCCATGGCTCAACCCATTTTTATAATGGCAACATACAGTTCTGTTGTATGAATGCACAATGCTGACTTTGAACCAGTCTTTAACTCTCTACTTATTTTTTCTTCAATTTTTGATAATGCTGTGATAATTCATAGTAAATATATGTGTGAGTGTATTGTGCATTTGAGATAAATTGCTAGTAGAATTTTAAATTGTGATGACTCACACCAGACTATCCCCCAAGCACTGTGTCAGTTTATACCACACCAATAATGTGAAAATGTCTGTCTAACCACACTCCTACAAAGCAGATCATCAGTCTTTAATCTCTGCTAAACCAAGTCCTACAATTCACAGTCTCATTACTTGTGTTTCTTTGTTTACTACTAACACTCCCCCGTTTTTTATACTTTATATAAAATATTTTTTATTTTCATTGCAAGATGTTATTTCTAAAACATCACAAAAGAATGGGCAATAATATGATCATAGAGTTCTTCAGACATCTGAATAGAAGCTGTTCATTTGTTCTTCCTTTACAGTAAAGCTCTATTACCTCATCTGTATTAAAATGATGAAAGCCTACCACCTGCCCACAAAGTAAATGGACCAACCAAAATCTAGCTTCCCGCTATTTTAGGTTAGATATCCCCAGAGAAGATGCCAGTTGGCCATGGAGCTGAATGTTAAAGGATCACCAGAGGTTTGTTTTGTTATCAATAGTCACAGTGAAGAACAATGTAAAATTGGAAAAGAAGTGGTCAGGGAAAAGGCCTGAGCTTAACATATCTGAGGCCCTGGGTTTGATCTCCAGCACCATCATCATCATCATAAATGTTAAAAGATACAAGAAGACACAGATATAAGTTTACAATAGCAAGGGAAAGCTTTACTTAAGACAAACAGGGGTAAGGGAGGAGTGATGGAGAGATGGCTCAGTGGTTAAGAGCACTCGTTACTCTTGCAGAGGATTCTAGTTCAATTTTCAGCACCTAAATGATGGTTCACAACCATATATGATTCTAGTTCCAGGGGATATGATGTCTGCATCTGACCTCTACAGGAACTAAGCATGCATGTAGCATACACGAATGCATGTAGCCAAAACACTTTCCAATAAAAATAAAATACATAAATCCAATTTTAAAAAGAAAAAGAAAATTGGGCAGCAGTGGTGGACGCCTTTAAAGGAGGCAGAAGCAGAAGGATCTTTGTAAGTTCAAGGACAGTCTCACCTACAGAGCAAGTCCCAGGACAGCCAAGGCTACACAGAGACACCGTGTCTCAAAAAATAAAAAAGAAAAGAGAGAGAAGAAGAAGAAAAGAAAGGAAAGAGAGAGAGAGAAAGAGAGAAAGAGAAAGAGAGAAAGAAAGAGAGAGAGAACAGGAAGACATGAAGTGCAGGTTTCAAAGCTGGCTGAGTCTTAAAGGAGCTGAAGGAACAGCTTGAGGCAAACGTGAGTCCACTTACTCTTGGTTGAGTGGGAGAACAACTAAATGAAAACAGCTAAGGAGGAAAATATGAACAAATGACATTTGGACCATAATACTTAGGTATAGCATGCATGATGTGGTTTACTGACTCCATGGGCTGGGAGGCTTGGAAAAGTATGGGATGGTTTAGAAAGTATTTCTTTTCCTGATGATGGATTTAGCTAGGAATTGCAAACATGAATTCCTTTAAGGGTCAAACAGGTATCGTAAATCTGGAACAGAGGCCAATGACTGCCCCACCTTAAAACACTTCAGAGTTAGCATTTTCTTCAAATAGGTCATGTCTTTAAGGCTCAGTTCTATCTCTGGCTTGCCAAAGTCACACCTGCTTTACGACTCTGGTAATACTGAGAACTGATCTTTGTCCTGGTCCCAAGATAATGTCTGAATGCACATAAAACTGTCCATACCTCTGTTAACACTTATCTCCTCCACTGAGTCATTCCTGTGACCCTCCCAAAATTCATATATTGAAGCCCTAAGCCCCAGCACCTCAGAATAGGTCTCTGTTTGGACGTGGAAGCAATTAAGATAAAGTGACATCTTTTGAGGTTGGGAATGAAGTTCAGGAATGGAGCACTTGCTTAGCATTTGCAAGGCCCAGGGTTTGGTACAGGGCTGTATGGGGGGAGAGGGAGAGAGGAGGGGAGAAGGAAGATGATCAGGAGGAGGGGTAGGAGGAGCAGGGAGGAGTAGAAAGGGAAACAGAGGAAGGAACAAGAAAAGCAGGGGGAGGCAAAGACAAAGCCTTTAGGGTAGGTACTTACCTAATGTGTATTCTTTGGAGGGGCAGTTGAGACAGGGTTTCTCTGTATAGCCCTATCCATTCTGGAACTTGCTCTGTAGACCAGGCTGGCCTCAAACTTATAGGTATCAGCCTGCCTCTGTCTCCCAAGTGCTAGGATTAAAGCACTTATTATGCTTGGACCACCATACCCAGCCTAATGTGTATTCTTTTAAGAAAGGAGATGCATGAGACTCTTATCCACAGAGACTGCACAGGCCGCAATAGAACATAGTAATGAGGCTGAGGCTATCTGTGAGTCAAAGACGGAGATCTGAAGAACCATTCCTGAGAACATCTTGCTCTTAGACTGCAGCCTCCAGAAGTGTGAGAAAATTAATTTCTGTTGTGTAAACCACCGTTCTGTGCTTTGTGGTAGAAGCCCTCGGAATGAGTATCACCATTATGGTTGCGTGCAGTGCCCTCAGGTAGACCATGCACCCTGGGGTAAGGCTGAACTTCAGCCAGCATGCTCTTGGCCTCAGGCCGTGCCAGCACATAGAGGTAGCCACCCAGCAACTTGCTGAGTGAGTGACTTAAAAAGGTTTTTTTACAGTTGTTTAGATGTTCTGACTTGGCAGCTAATACATTTTAGGGTATTCCCCTTTACAGCTAAGAGTTTGACTAAGAGACTCATCAGTTGGACAGGTGGAGACAAAAGAAGATTTGCATTGAGCTGTCTGCAACCATGAGCCACATGAATGATGCAAAGGGGATAAGCGTGTTCAATATTTCATTCAGAGACAGCAGCTTCCAGGAGAATGCTGCACTGGCCTTCAAGTCTCCTCAAGTCACACTGCTATGTCTCCCTCATCACCATGGAGGAGAAAGAGCCAGAATACTCTTTGGAGCTGAAGTCCCTTCCCCCTCATTAACTACAGGTGAAGACCGTTCCAGCATACCAAGGCATGAAACCCTCGCCGCAGGCCTCAGCATTGATCTGCCGTGCTGCAATTACCTAGACTCTATGCCATATTTTCCCAATTTGTTGAGAACTATATCATGTGGGAAAGAATTAAAAGGTTTACTGAGGTCAATACAAACATAATTTATTGCTTCCTCTCCGTCAACCAAGCTCATCTGCTTAGGTCTGTGACCGGTTAGTTAAGTTGGTTTTAGCATTGTCTGCTCAGGGGCAAGGTCAAGGTGTCAATTTACCAAATCTGTTCCTCGCCCTCTGTGGCACAGTCACAGACAACTGCCCTAAATAATTCAGTATTATTTGGATCTCAGAAGGAACCCGGACAACAAATCCACCTGGAAAAAAAAAATCAATGTAAGCTAAGGATGCTGGAAGAGATGGTCATCTTGAGTCCATGTCAGGTCTAACAGGCAGAAAGCTTCTGAGAGGGTCCGTCCTAGTGAGCTTGGGCTGCCATGACAAACTGCCATATGAGGGTGCCAGAGTGGCCGGGAGGGTTACAGTTCTGGAAGCTAGAAAGCTAGAGACTCAAGACATTAACCAATCTGGTAGCTAGAGGAACCATCTTCTAGGTTTTCTGACAAACATTTTTATTAGGTCCTCATGTGGCCAAGAGGAAGGAAGGAGAGAGGGGGACAGAGAAGTGGAAAGGAAGGAGGAGAAAGGAAAAAGAAGGAGAGGAGGGGATGGAGGGGAGGAGGAAAAGAGCCTCTAATCTTGTCCTCCTTTTAAAAAGTTTCTGATCTCATTCTCATTGAGGGGCCCACACTAACTCCAACTACACTTCCTTAACCCCGGCCATCTTAGCTTAGGCTCAACACTTACAAACAAAGCACAGCACAAACACAGAGCCCATGCAGGACTTAATGGGAAACCTTTAAGAATAAGCTCACGTTTCACTTGTTCTACAGACACTTAGATTGAAGACAATTTATGGTAAACTTGAGGATTCTGCATGCTAAAGAGCTGTCAGACTGGTTAATTTTCTACTTAAATATGCACTTATTACTTCATCTAAATATCTCATCAGTCAACTCTGAGTTTCCCAGAATGCTCGATTCACACCTTCAATGTCATCACCTGGTGCTTTGACCTAGACTGCTCATCATCAACACATGCAAACTTGAGTGTGCCACATTGATTATTCACAAATTCTTACTTATGTCCATTTACTTTTCTGCCATCCTCCATTATATTTATTGTCTTTTCTGGACTCTAAATCACACTGACCAAGTATTTAAAAAATCAAATAGTTATTTGTGATTTAATCTATCCCATTAAAAGGACCAACTGGATTTTCTCTTGGTTTGTTTAATCTTCTTTCTCCTAGGAATATTCCAACTTTACACCTAGAAGAATCATGGTTTTCATGAATCTTTGGTCTTGTCTCCCATTAGGAAGCATTCTGTAGATTAATGTTCTAATTAATGTAAATAGGGCTGGGAGCAGAACTCAATGATAAAGGACTATCTAAAATACATAAATCCCTAGGTATAATCCACAGCAACACACACACATACTTAACTAAAGAGTGGGGCAATCAAACCCATGTTCAAGTACACTGTGACTCGGATAGTCAATTACTTTGTATTGACACACACAACTCTCTGTAATGATTTTATATTTCTCTAGCTTAACAGGCAAGCCAAAGTTTTTATATTGAAAGTGCAATTTTAAGAGGGAAATAATTGGCACAGTTTACAAAAGATGTGTAAAGAGCTGTCAAGAAACTCAAACAAAATGTCAGCAGAATTGAAGATTGGCACGAACGTGTTCAATGCCACGGATCTTCAGTCCTAGAGTAAGGCCTTTGGTCTTGCAGGCCCACGATTACAGGTGTTGAACCTAATGAAACACTTGTGAATAATAAACTGCCAAGTTAAGCATCTTTTACAAGAAAATGGCAACGTAATATTAAGGATACTCTACGCCTCTTTTTTAATTACAAAGAAAGGTCATTCTCAAATAAAGTTTTTGAGAAGTGTTTAAATTAAATAGGATAGCACTTCCATGTCTACATAATAATACTTGTTCCGACACCAGCAACAGAGAGCAGAGAGTTCTGCTCAAATAGCATGTAGAATATGTGGGGAGGAACTGTCATGACATGCTTCAGCCAAGTTAGCTTGAAAACTTCAAGTAAAAAGTTGTCTGTATGTAACTCCATGTTGGGAAGTAGATGGCATCACAAACGTTTTAACTTTGCAACTTTAATCGTATGGGTTTCTGCCTTCAGAGTCCAAGGACTCTTATAAGACAGGACACAGGAATCGTTTGCCTATCAAAATTATGTGTAAGTACAGTGATCATATTTAAAATATAAAATGTTCTAATTTTTTAGATGTTTCCTTTCTGACTACTGTTTTGATGTTTACGCGGGAGGTGAGGGAGGCCCTTATGCCACAACAAAAGTATGAAGGTCACAGGGCACTTTTGGGGGGTTGATCTCTCCTTCCACATTTTTGTGGGTCCCAATAATTAAACCCAAGTCCTTTACCTGCTGAGCCATCTCAATAGCCCACAATGTGAAACAAGATAAAACATTATGCTTGACTAATACAAATTAGTGAAGTTATAAGTTATTCCTGCACTATGAAGTATTATATTTTGTAGGTATATTTGTTTACTATTCAAACTATAAAGACATGGTTTGATTGCACATATGCTGGGCAAACAACCATATGTGTCATTGATGAGAATGACAGTGCCTGACGTACATGAAGCCCTGTCAAACATCAATTCTTCAGGTTTTATGGGGATAAAACACTCCAGATGATTCTGACTCATAAGGTAGGTAATTTGCTCAAAGTTTTAAAAAATAAAAATTAAAAATTAAAACGAATGTTGACTTTGAAATGACAAGACTTCTACCCAACCAGCTCCATCCTGCGATTAAGGAAAAAGAAGACGTCTTTTCCCAAACACTGTACCACTTTGCCTATAAAGTACTTTCCTCCCATGAATCTGGACAAGTCTTCATAAACATTAATTAATTCTCACTATCCTTATGACGCCCACTTCACAGTACAAACTATTTAGGCTAGGCTGGGAGGCGCGTCGGACGCTTCGGATGCTGTAATTACATAACAGTTCTCCTTTTACCACGGCTCCTCTGAGAGCTCACGTACATACCAATGGATGCTCACGCAGATCAAACAGCCCTGGCTATGGGTAGAAAGCCTGGCAGCCTACTATCGGAACCTGCCGGCAACCGGACCACAGAGCATCCGTAAACACGACCCCAATCTCTTCTTGACCTTCAGTTAGTCTTTTTTTTTTTAAGCATGTGTTTGTTAACTTTTTATGACAGAACAAAGATAATAAATTCAATGTCTAGAAACGAATGTGTTCCATGTAATTTATCCCAATGCATCTTAATTAGCACAGAGACTTTGTCCCGTGCAGGCACTCTGCCTTGAGAAGGACCTTCAGTACAACCAAGCAGAATCAGCTGAGGAGTAGGAATGTCTTTGGGACCCCAAGCACAAACTTATCTTGAGGGCAAATGAGGCAAGCTTTATCATCTTTAATTCAGGATAGTTATGTCTCCTCTCTTGACCTCAGACAAATTAAAGCATGTCCAAAACCGGTTTTCTCTCCTCGGTCCCAACAAGCTCCGATCTTGTCTTTTTGTCAATTTTTTATTTATTTTTTTAACGTTGCTCAGGCAAGGCTGAGGCAGATGAGGCTCAATTTGTACTAGTGCAATTTCTTCTTTAGCTGTTCAGTAGATGAGTGTGTTTTTTTTATAATCAGGGGGCACATGCTTGGCTGTTCTGCTCTTTTCACTTAACACGGCTTGATAAACACAAGTCCGGGTGTCGATGTCATTTCCGGCTACTTCTAATAGCACAGAGAAAGTGTTTTCAGTCTTTTGCTATAATATCAATTTCTCCAGAAAAAAAAGTTGTTTTACTCTCCAGATGTCAAAAAAACGTAAGCAATTTTATGGTTCTTATTTCACGTTGCCTATGCTCCAGAAAACAAATAAGTGGAACCATTTCCTGAAACACCCACCACCGATGGGTGTAATCACCTCAAGCATCACCTCTGCTTGTGTTGTGGTGTAGACTTGAGGCGCTAAAATTCACACGACCACTGCAAACCACCGGCGACACAATGTGTGGCTTTGGGGTTTTGGTTTTTTTCCAGGAGACAATTAGATAATTTAACATTTGCACTTTTCTTTGGCGTAACACAGTTATTTCCCAAGGTATGAAGTATGGTCTATAATAGGCTTTCTGTCCTCTCTTCTCCTCTCTCTTCTCCTCACACCTCCCTTTCTTCTCTCTCTCTCTCTCTCTCTCTCTGAATAAAGTTATATTTATTTTTTTGTGGCAGGTACTTTGAAAGACAGGCTGCTGCAGCGAAGATTAGGGCAATGTCAAATTCATTGCAAAAAAAAGAGAAGATTCCTATTCATATACATTCAGAAATAGAAAGTACTGTAACGTTCGTAAGAGTGCGTGTATGCATGTGCATGCGTCTGTGTGCGTGCGTGCGCGGGGCGGGGTGTGGGAGCGTGGGTCAGGACAGAGGCTGAGGTCGAGTACTGCGCTACACTTTACTTTTTGAGACAGGAGCTTTCACTAAGCCTAGCTATCACCAGTTTTCCAACTGACTGACCAGCAAGACCCAGGTACCCTTGTGTCTCTGCCTCCTTAGAACTGGGATTACAAGCATATGCCTTTTCCCGTGTGGTACCCAGGATCAAACACAGACTCTCATGCTTGTGCACCAAGCAGTTTACCGACTGGGCCATCTCCCCATCCTAACATCCAGTGGACGAGACTATAAATCACATGGCTGAGCCTGTTGGTAGGCAGGGGGAGCTGTGTTAGAACAAAGCATTGAAGAATAGCTTTAGGGATATACAGTTGAGTTGAAAATTGATTAACACGGTGGGGTGGATCCTTGTGGAACTCTTGTAAAGGAACCTTTTAGCCAAAGGGCTCAGCAGCCATGAATTGCTAAAAGAGAAAAAAACAAAACAAAACAAACAAACAACAACAAAAAAACCCACCTACGTGATGGGTAGAGAGCAAACCAAATGCCTGTGTGGCTGGTGTGCAGATGGAAAAGAGAAAACTGACGTCAAGTCTCCTCAGAGAGAGAGCTATTAGCCAGGCTTCGTTGGCCTTGAAGAATTGAGAATCTGAGGAATGAAAGGAGTCCCGGGGGTAGAGGAGTTAAGGTGTCCCTGGGCTGAGCAGTTCCAACTGGGTTCTCACTATAGGACTCCCCCCCAGCCTTGAAAATGTGGATGTTATCTGTAAAGTTTTAAAGTGGGTAACACACTTCTCAGGGTTTCCAAGCATATACTACGCTTTAAATACAGAGGGGAACAGTTATCTTGTAGCCAAGCTCTTCAGGCCACAAAGCTGAAGACAGTCATCACTTGGGCTTTGCCAACCTCTTCTCCAAAGCTCCTCTTCAGTTAGTTTACCATAAACCTTCCTAACTATAGCCATAGTTTGCTTATTTTACAGTCAGTACTTATCCATGTTATCATATTTTATGCCTTTGTGTATTATATTCTTACTATATTTTACTATACATTTTAAATGTTTACATATGCTGTCCAGCTTTTACCTCTCTAATGATATTAAATGCATGGATAATAGGCAATTCAACTTTCCTGTGCCCCCAGATATGATCTTCTATACATAAAAATACGTCCGGCTCCTTAATCTGTTTAGAGACTTCTTTGGTTTTCTGTTTGTTTGTTTTTTGCTTGGTTGGGTGGGGTTGTTTGTTTTTCCAAGTCAGGGTTTCTGTGTAGTCCTGGCTGCCCTGGAATTCACTCTGTAGACCAGCCTGGCCTCAAACTCAGAGACCTGCCTGCCTCTGCGCCACCCTGCCCCGCCTGTTTAACCACGTGCAGATCTGTGTACACTCTGACCGAGAAGTGGGGCTCAGTGATCACTGGACTGTGCATTTCTCCTAGTTTGTCTAGGGAAGTTCTAAAATGTTTTTTACCTCTCGGCTGTCTGCTCCTTTACTTAGCAACCCCATCTCTCAAAGTTATTAAAGATACACCTTTAAATGGCTATATCCTGTCATCTCAGCCCGGTCTATTCTTCCCCACTCTGTTGGCCTGTCTGAGCAGCTTTCATGCTCCATGACAGACTTTTAGATTACAATTAGTGTCTCATTAAATTAATCTAGGGAGCATTTTCATTTATGAAAATCATAATCTTTCCTATCAATAACCACACTTCTGTTTATCTCAAATCTACATGGAAGGAAGAGAAGAAAAAAGGAAGGAAGGAAGGAAGGAAGGAAAAAGGGTAGGGAGGAAGGGAGGAAAGCAGAGAGAGAAGGAGAGAGGGAGGTTCCAACATTACACTGAGATTGTTTTGTTTTTTGATTGTTGTTGCTTTTCAAGACAGGGTTTCTCTGTGTAGCCCTGGCTGTCCTGGACTCCCTTTATAGACCAGGCTGTCTTGGAACTCACAGAGCTCTGCCTGCCTCTGCCTTCTGAGCGCTGGGATTAAAGGCATACACTACAATGCCTGGCCACTTTTATTTTTTTATGAGTATGTTATAAATTAAGTATATCTGTTAAGGTTTCTGCTTGGTTCAAACACCAACTGGAACACATTTCCTTTGTGATGTCTCCTCAGGAAAGCAGCAGATCTGCAGACTCTGCCAGCTCCATCCTGTCAAGTCCTGTCTCCTGGAGCAAACACTACAAGGCAGGCCACTGGCCATTTTATCTGGCTTGGCATTCTCTTCTTCCAGGATTTTCTTCAATTTCCTTTTCTTCGTGTCATTAAGCGGGTCACAAAGCACTAAGAGAGTTTAGGATGACATTGCTAGAAGCAGATGCTCTGACGGTTAAGCGTTCTACTTTCACAGTTGCTCCTTGCCTAGAAGAGCCTATCAAAGGTTTGTTTTCTTCCTTCAGATTCCTGTGACTAATCTCCCAGCTTGCAAAGAACAGATGTTCAAAGAGCTACCAGCGAGACCCCATACTAATTAGACTCCCAGAGTGTTCAGTCTCCTAGAATGTTGAAAAGTACCCTTTATTTATGTTTTGGGGTCTCTAAGGTGCGGTGTATTTAGTGAAAATAAGTTATGAGCTATTTCTGGAGACAAGTGACAAGCAAATAAACAACAGCCTACACATGAGTTCAGGCTCCCAGGGACCAGAACTGAAGTGTAGATGAGTTCTAGCAGAATAAGCAGGGGAGCCGAGTAGCAAGCAGACATCGAATTAACCCTGACTCCATGCAAAGAGGCTCCAAGTAGTAAAAAGCTCCTTCCTGATATATTTGTGTCATGTAGTGTGTGTGTGTGTGTGTGTGTGTGTGTGTGTGTGTGTGTGTTTAAGTCTTTGAAAAGGAGGAGGGACGCTGGTGGGGTTCGCTGTTTGTTTTCCCAGCTCTCACCTGCAAGTCTACATGTTAGCAAAACTGGCCTCTTGGTGGCTAGATGCTCAGTCCTACACCTCTTGCATCCTGAAAAGCATGTTGGCCTCAAAATAGTGAGCAAAAGAGCCTGAGGTTTGGGGGTCGGGGGAGTAGAAAGTTTGATAAAGCTCACTCAGTACACTGCTGTTTTTTGAAGGGGGAAGAGCGCCTCACTGCCAGCCCCCACTCCCCGCTTTCCAGATAAGTGGAATGCTTTGGTTCACAAACAAGTCTGGTCTTAGGGGATGTGAAGGACTTTAATGAAAGGAGCTTACCTCCTGAAGTTAAATGAACTCTTCTAAGGTACCATTGAACAAATGAGTTCTACCTGTTAGGAGACTCCCCTTAGTGGACTAAAACCTCAAAAATCACCTGAGATTAGTTTGCTTCTTTGAGGGTCAGGCTTCATAAAGAGGTAGTCCCATTGGAAAAACATCTTTTGTCTGCCCTTATGATGGCACACAAAAGAAGCTCGTGGAAACTATGCAGCACCTGGACATGGGTGCCTGACCCCAGACAACTGGGTCTGACAGTGTTCAAGGTCAATCTGATGGAAGCCTAATAGCCTACCCCTATTTGAATAAGTTGCAATTTGGTAATTATTGCAGTTCTGGCTCCTTTGTCACGGCCTTTAATGTCCAAGAAAAAAACGAGACAAGAACACAAAGGATGAGGGTGAAGCCAGTGACTGCTGAGGGCTGGAGAGCCGTGCGCCTAGAGCGCTTCTCCCTCTCAGGCCAGTCCCAGGGAAGGTGCATTACAGAGATCAAATCATGTGAGTTCAAAGTTGCCAACAAAATTTGCCAAGAAAAACACCTGAACTAAGTTTCAGGTACTTAAAACACACAGGCAAACACACACACACACACACACACACGAGCATTCTGTTTATTAATGGCTCCACAGTGCTCAGGCTAATCCTGGAGAAGTCATTAGGAATTCTACTAAGATTTGGCGACGATGTATCAAAGATTAGAAATGTAAATTCTACTACACTCACAAGAGGAGCAGAGAGTATCCAAATTAAGACAGGCATCGATCCCACTGCTGGGGTTTAAATGTATATAGAGGTTCAAGCCCTGATCAGAAATTAAGAAGAAACAGTAGAAAATAAACAGTACCCCTGAAACGTGTGAATATGCTAACAAAAAGGAGAGCATAAAGCCTAAGGGATTGCTTTAAGATGGTGTGGCCTAGGTAAATTTGCTTTCTCGTAAGGCTTGTTTACAGATCATTTTAAGTAAAGACTAGAAAAATAAAAGACAGGAAGAGATAGTTGCAACTGACCAACCGGATTGAAAGTTTGTATGCTGACCTATCAAAGTCTTCACTTAGCCTGTGCTTGCTGGGGCTGGACACTTTGGGCTTCACAGCTCTCACTGACAAAGTAAAGGGCATCCACTATAAGGCAGCTTTCAGGAGGAGCTGCATTCTTCCATCTCTGGATTCTAGCTGAATTCGAAGGGACCAGGTATTAACACTGTTAGTCCTTAAAAGGGGCAGGTAAGGATTTTCACGTAACAACTAATATAATACTCACGTAAGTAGGCTTGGAGAGTCTCCTCTCCCCTTTCTGCCCTGTTCCACCATCTTCTTCCTCTTTCTCTTCTTCCTCTCTGTCGCTCTCTTTCTCTGTCTCTGTCTCTCCCTCTGTCTTTGGGTCCTTCCCTCAGGGGAAAAAACTGCTTTGAAAACCGAATGACATGGATTAGAATATTAAGTTAGCGTGAAGCTTGAACTGTTAGCGCCATCAGGGGAGAGAAATGATTCCAGGAGGAAGCGGTGGAGTCCAGCAGCTTAGTAAGGATGGCTTAAACCCTTAGAAAACTTTGGTGTTGGCCAAGGCATCCGTTAATAGGTCTGGGAATGAGAGGCACACTAAAGTCACAATAAAATTATGCCCCAAAGTGTTGCTAAGGCCTCTTGGCTTAGGAGTTCAAGAGTTTGGGACAGAGAGGCTCCATTGTTTTAAATATTTTAGGTGGAAATCAAGTTATGTGAACTTAAAAAGAAATCATGATTTCTTGAGAAAATGTGGCAAGACTCTGGGAAAGCTAGACTGGAGATTCTCATTAGTAACATCTCAGCAAATAACTGCCCCATCCTGTCACCCCTTCCTCACTGAACTTTTTTTTTTTTACATTTTAAAAGTAAACATTTCTGGATTTTATAACCTTATATTTTCTGAGTACTTTCATCTGGGCAGCATAACATAACATTTATGGATTTGCAGTCAGCACTTTCAGGGGCCATTTTGAAGGAAGAGAAAGCAAAGGCAACTGGAAACTTCCATAAATGCTTTAAGGAACACATTGGCATTGTCCTACCAATGGCTGATGGGAGGTTAATTTCCTTTTCAAGAATTTATTAAACAATACACACAAACATTCACACTTCGCCATGTTTCTATCCATGTTTGCTGAGCTGCTGCGTTGTCACTTTGGAGCCATTCAAACACCTTTCCTAAAACCAGGCACCTTTCCCCACTGCGTAGAGTCACATTATGAGCTGGTTCTTACCCACTGGCCACTAGGTGTCAAGTGGATAGGTGAATGGGATCCTCTCTTGACCCTGAGTACTTCCTAACCTAGACTTTATTTCTAGTTGTAGTTTTCTGAACTGTGCTAGTCTGGGTGGGTCACATGGCAACCCTCACAGGAACATCAGTGCTGATCAGGATCCGAGGCAGGCATCCTGAATTCCTGGGGGAAGAACCAGTGGTCTTCTGATGCCTGGGAATGCTGATTCCTTCACGTTGCTCCCGCTCTCTTTCATTCTGAAAGAGAACGTGTGAGGAGTATAAGGTTCGTGCTGGGTAGAGGCAGAAGCATCATTTTAAAAAACAAAAAAACACTGATAGTTTGCACACCGGAGCCTCTGGGTGAGAATTATTCTCCGTTCCAGGGCCTTTGGAGGGGAAAGCGGGGTGGTACTCCGGCTTCCAGAGGGAGTCAGTTGAGTTGCTGGTATCATGCATTATGAAGCTGGCACCTCCTCTCTGAAAGAAATCAGCTCACAGGCGCTTATCTGTTCCCTTTCTACCTGCTGTCTTTGGGAAGAGTTAAGGTCAGGCTCTCTGGGAAGTTTAGCAGGGACCTTAAGTTCTGTATGCCCCCAAGAAGCCGAGGCCGGCTGGGGCTTCAGTAGCCAGTTGCATAGCATCCTCAGTCATTATGTTTGTTCCCAAGATAATGCAGGTCCCCATGAAGTCGCTGTAGCGTGCTGACCCCCAAAGAGCTCAACGTCAAGAGCGCATTCGGTAATCCACCCGGCTCTGCTCCCACTGAGATCCCTTAAAGATCTCGAACCCTTCTCAGCCCTCCACACACTGAGCCTTCTCCCCTCCCCCAGATCCCCATTCTCTGCTCCTCTAAGCGGCCGAGTGACCCCATTTCACGTTAAATATGCCGAGTAACAGCCCTAGGGACCAGGGTTCGCTAATCAGAACCGCCTGTCTTCTCAAGCTGCACCTAGGCTGCGCCTCCTCGTGTGGATAAGCCAGGCGCGCAGTGGGCTGGGGTGAGGGGACCTGAAACATTAGTCTGGGGCAGGGGTGAGCCACCAGGTGCTCGCTCCCGCGGGGCGGGACAGGCGGGGCGGGACAGGCGGGGCGGGACAGGCGGGGCGGGAGGGACGCCCCCTGGTGTCCCCGCCGCCGGCCTGCAGCGCGAGCGGGGGAGGCAAGCGCCGGGGCGGGCTCTTGACGTCCGCCCAGAGCCTGGGGTGACGAGTGGGGTCTGCCAGCTCCGCTGCCGCGCGGGGCCCTCCCAGCGCGGCGCTGCCCCGCGGCAAGGACGACGGTGGAATGAAGCTCCGTCACGACAGAAAACAAAGCCAGCAGGTCACCCGGCAGGTTCTGAGCGAACTACGCCACGAGAGCCCCCACACAAACGCTTTTTTATTTTCTGTCCTAAGTTCCAAGGAAGCCGGTTCCAGTTTAAGGGTGGGCAGGAATCGAGTCAGCAGCTCTTCTAATGTGGTTAAGACTTTGCTGAACTCCTCAAGGGCGATTTTCCCCTCCCCTTCTCTAAGTAATGGAATCATCTCTCTAGGGGGTAGGGACTATAAAAGGGGGAAAATGCCAAGCTCATCCAAACTCTCAGAGTCTAAGGCAAAACCTAATTTAGGCACTCTCCACACATTCAGGTCCATCTCCCCCTAGGCCTCCGCACTGTGCTTCAAACAAGAGTCTAAAGGGTTAAAGCCGATCATGGCGCCTTGTTTTCCACGCTGACATTTGTGGCACTTGGACTATTTTGTTAACTAGGTATATGCAATTCACAGAATTTCACGGTAAATTCCCCAGACCAAATATTTGGCTGTACAAATAAACAACATTATCCATTCCTGAAAATAAGCCAGTAGAAGGAGGTGGGGGAGGGGTAGCGCTTGCTAGAAAATGACCTGAGCGCCACAAGCCACCAGGCTAGGACCATTGGTTCAAGCGCTGGAGTTCTGGGCCTCTCAGTGACACACGTGTTTCTCAAGAGAGTTGCTGAATGGGCAAAGCGAAATGAGGCCTCCCGAAAGAGAATCCACGATGGGCTGCCTCCAGGTGCTTGATTCAGGCTCCATACCTTTAATCAAAGGGGCAGAGACCTGTGGGCTGGAGTGGTGGGAAAGATCCCACTTTGCAAGGAGTTTGGGGGAGCTGCTGAGTCTCGCTGCCTTTGCCCCGGGCTCTGATCTCCTCTCTCCACCTGCGCTCTCCGGGGAGCTGGGGCTTTGGCAACCACCCCACTTCTATTTTTATTGGTTTCCACTAAGCTGCTCCTTTTTGCAGGACTGTAGGACTTTGGGAATTAAAAAACAAAACAAAAAAAAATGAGTCGGGCTTCATCCACCCAACTCCCGAAAGCATATGCAATATTGTGTGTAAAAGGAAGCAGAGATGGGCACAGCCTGACACCCGAGAAGGGCTCCGCTAACCCTGTACTATTTGCTTGACACACCTCCCAGATAGCAACACCACCTTCACCTCCAGAGAAAGGCAGAAACGGAGAGATGCGCTCCTCCTGGCCTTTCCCAGAGGATCAGGATCCATGCGGTTTGGTCTCTACTCCAAACCCATTCAAGCCTACCAGAGCAAATGGACACAAAAGTGCCTGAGCTGACCAGGACTGATTTGTTGGTAATGAGAAAAGGCAAAGGAGTCTCCTTTGTTTCCCTAAGCTCCTATGAACACATCCTTTTAGAAAGCATTTCCTGTCCTTAACTGAAGGAGTCTCCCACTTTTAAGCATGCTGGTGTCTTCTTTTCCCCTACCTTCCTTCCTTTGTTCCTTCCTTCCTTCCTAGACAAGGTCTCATTTGTCCCAGGCTGGTCAGAAACTTGCTATGTAACTGAGCATGACCTTCAACTTCTGTTCCTTTAGCCTCTACTAGAGCTAGGATTACAGGTGTGCACATGACCTCTCCCACCACACCCTGCCTCAAGCAGGGAATCACGCCCAAGCTGTCCTGCATGCTAGGCAAGCCCTTGCCAGCTGGGCTACATCTCCAGCTTTGAGCATTCTTTCCACTCTGCCACCGAATTTGTCTTTCTCCGTGAGGAACCCCTTCTGCATATTTCAGCTCCACAGGATGGATCCTATGCCAGCTGGTTCTGGGGGATGGTGCAGGATATCGGAGAAGCAAAAGGTGAGAAATTCATGATTCAACAGATTCCGTGAAATAGCAGAACACTTTTAGGGACCCACTTAAAAGTGTTGACCCTGCAGTATCTCATCCCTCTGCCAACTCCCCTTCTGGTAGCACAATGTTGGACTTCTGAACTTGACAAAAGGGTTTATATGGGGAAGGGACAAAAGTAAACAGTCACATAACAATAGAGAATCCTATCCCACATTAAAAAGAATGGTACTCAACTTTTTCAAGGTAGGGACTACTACTTGTTTTATTGGATGAAATCCAGTTTAAAAGAATTAAAGTTTTCAAAAAGGACACCTTTAATCCTAGCACTTGAGAGGCAGAACCAGGCAGATCTCTGTGAATGAGTTCCAGGACAGCAAGGGCTACATAGTGAGATCCTGTCTTGAAGAGAGTGGTCGGGAAAGGCACAAACTGTTTGAGAGGAGACAGTGTACATAAGTATTGGATTTGCTTCAAAAACACAAAGACAGCTGGCAGGCCTGAACACACTCTGGGGTATAAAGGCAAGGGTGGCAATGAGTTTCCGAGAGGTGAGACCCCTTTTTTCACACTGGGCTTAGGCTCTGACACATTCCACAACAGGTGAGCAAAACCAAGATGGGGCCAGAAGTCCCAAGCCAAATTCTTTCATCTGACCTATTCCTTTCATCCCACTGTTTCTGCAAGGCATGTGTCATCCAGATGGGAGAGGGTGCTGCGTCCTTGTTAACATTAAATAAAAATGGAAAACAATTCATCCTGGCAATTAGCATCTCTCTCTGCCATCACTTGGCTCCTGCCCCTAAAATTTATACACATCCAGTTACCACCTGTGACTTCCACTCTACCCCCCAATCTCAACAGAAAATGATGGAACAGGAATAAGATGAAAAAGGCCGTAGTTTATCTTTAAAATAATGACTCATTTTATTTTCTTTTAATATGTAGTTATAAATATATTTTGTCAAAATATATGATCAATATGGTCAAAACATTTGCACGTAAAGTCATAAATAAGGTCAAGGTGAATGTTTAGGTTTTTTTTTTCTTTCTTTCTTTCTTTTTTTTTTTTTTTTAAGATAAAAGTCCAGCTATAAGGAAGCAGTCTGTGTGGTATGTGTGGATGGTTGGATGAGAGCGTATGTGAGCGTGTGTGTGTGTGTGTGTGTGTGTGTGTGTCCCCTCAGGACTGCCTGATCTCAGCGGCATCCACATCCCTCCACCACCATCTCCTGATAATTTTTCAATACCACCTTGTCATACTCATCCAGATACAGCATGGAAATGGCACTCAGTTCAGTGGGGACACAACAGGCCTTAGGGATGCTAGAATTGACAGAGTTGACCAGGGTCTGCACGATGGCATGATTGGTTGAGTTGAGGTGGTCTGCCAGTGGGAAAGGACAGTCCCCATGGCAGTAGAAGGCCTGGTAGCCTGGTGGGGCCACAATCCAGTCATTCCAGCCCACATCACTGAAGTCCACATAGAGTGAATGGCGACGGCAGTTCTTACTCTTCTTCCTGGACCGCTGAGGGTGGTGCTTAGGGCTACGCTTGGCCCTCCGGCGGCGGGTCAAGGTATGGCCCCGGCCATCATGGCCAAAAGTGACCAGGAGGGGCCGAAGCTGGGCCCAATCTCCACTCTGCTGAGGTAACGATCGGCTAATCCTGACATGCTGGCCCTGGTGGGTCCGTGTCTGGTGGAGGTGAATCACCTCAATGGCCAGCCCGTAGTTGGGCTGCTTTTCCTGGGTCCAGCGGAGGACCGCAGGACTCACATCGAAAGTTTCCCACCGTGTCACATTGTGATGGACTAGTCTGGTGTCCAGTAGTCGTGTGATGAGGTGTCCAGGCACCATCGCTGCTGGGGGCTTCATAACTTCATAAATGTTTATTCGGTGGAAGCCCCGTTCCCAGTCAGGGCCCTGGTCCACCTGCTCCCGAAACAGCCGGAGCTCTGCAGAGGAGATCACTTCATTCTCTGGGATGCTGCTGAGGTTGAAGAGGAAACGAAAAGCAGAGTTCTCACTGGTCCCTGGGATGTTCTCCAGATGTTCTAGGCACAGTTGAAAGGAAAAAGAAAAGGCCCATGAACTTTTCTGAGACAGAAAGGCTAAAATAAAATTTAAAAAAAATAAAGCAGAATTGGGTGAATTCTGCTTACACAGTGGAAGCCTAAGGGGAGGAGATAACTGTGCCTTTACCTTGAAGGAGCAGGGAAGTGGAGCAAGCTAACCAGTACAAACTTAGTTTGCATTTGTCAAACACCAAAGACAGAAAGTATCTCCCAACCTCCTTTATATGCCTAATAATTTCCATGTGTCAATTCTTTCACTCCACCACCCTCGGACTCCCCTCTTAAAGCCCCGTCTTGGCTTTGTGTACAGTTTTCTTTACAAGTGGTTGTAAAGAAAGAGGGGCGGCCCTCTCTCCCTCTCCACTTTCGAGTGTGTTACCAAACATTTCCCCAGCGATCCTCGAAACACAGAGCATGCCTTGTTGATCATGTTACAGAAGGGAAAATAAATTCCAACACAGTAACGATGCTGGAGGATTAATAACTCAGATTTACTTTGGAAAAGAAACATCCGCTAGGAAACATTCAGATCGTATTACAAGGCCCCTATTGAATAAACCTGACAAACACACAGCTGTAATATTAAATTCAGTAGGTGCTTTGAACAAAACGGGCAGAAAACCCGGCTTTGATACAGCTAAAGCACACCACAACCGGGCTAGCCCAAGTCTGAGTGGTGTCATTCCGTTTCTCTCTAAAGCCCCCCGCCCCCAACTTGGTCTCCAGAAAGTACCTTCAGAGGCAGCTCTGGAAATATGGGGCTAAGCGGCCTTGTTCCTCAGCCTCCAGGACTCGGAGCTTTGATGTAACCTGAACTGTTCTCAGGGGCTCCCACAGCCCCTCCGGCTTGCCCTGCCAGCTCCACCACCCCAGCTACCCCAGCCTACGCCGCCAGGACTAGGAGCCGAGACTGACCTTCGTGATGGAAACTCCTCACAGTGTTGGCCCGGCTGGCTGGACGTTCGGGGTACTCCAGCCGCGCTCCCTGGCCCTGCTCTTCCTCCTCCTCCTCCCCAGACTGGAGCCGGTAGAGATCCCTCATGTAATCCGGGATGACGGCGCTCTTGCTGGGCTGCGGGCGGCGGCGCAGCCCGAACATCTGCAGAAGCGTCGCCTCGAAGTCCCGCAGGAGCTCATGGCTCTGCCCTGAGCGGCGTCCTCCGGCGTGGCCCTGAATCTCGGCGACTTTTTTCTTCCCGGTCTCAGGTATCAAACTAGCATGGCTCGCGCCTCCTAGCAGGACTTGGCATAATAAAACGACCATCAGCATTCGGTTACCAGGAATCATGGTGTCTCTGGGGAGGGGGAGGGGTGGAAGGTTAAAGAATAAATAAACACCGATCAATAGCGAGAAATAGAGATGTCTCTGCATATGCACACAGGGGTAGCAACGCACGGTCAGGATGTAAAACAGGTCCGAAAGATCAAGTTTGTGTTCTCTCCCTCACACCCCCCCCACACACACACCAGCTGCAGCCGTGCAGGGCCCGAAAGTAAGAATCGCCCTGTAATTACTTGGTCTAACTTGTTTACACTCAAATAACCCCAAATCAGATAGCCTCCATCCTGTCCCAACGGCTATCTGAGCCATGATCTCAGCGTGCCTTCTGCAAGGATAAACAGTTAACATTGAGGGGTGGACGGGGGCGGTGGGGGAAGGAGAATTAAAATGCCATCGCTCCGCACTTCAGACCTCCAGCCCTCCCCTCTTCTTCCTCCACCCCCTCCCCCGCCCTTCCTCCGCCCTCCAGCCCAACTTCCACAACTTCCAGCTGGTAAAGAGCAGGAGCGAGAAGAGAGCAGCGCCGACCGGCCTGCTCCCGGGCAGCACGGTCCAGAGGCTGAGAAACGAGTCAGGGGTGACTCTGTGATTAATTTCATTGTGGCCGATGCGTTGAAAATGCTCAGTAAAAAGTCTTGTTCCCAGGGAAGGGTGGGGGTGATTCCGAAGCGAACACGGATTTTTTTTTTTTTTTGACATGAGGTAAGGAACTGGCCTTCCCAGGCGAGTGCGACCGGACGGGGAAGGGAGTGGTTAGCCCCCGAGGGACTGCCCCGACCTGCCGACCTTTCATCTCTTTGGTCCCCCTCGCGCTCCCCCTTTCTGGCAATGCAGCGGACCAGAGAAGACAGTGGGGCGCTTTTAAAGGAACCCGAACGCTTCGGGCTTCTGGCCTGGGGGGCCAGAGAGAGCGACAGCGCTGCCTGAGGGCTGAGCGTGGACACTGGAAGGGAGGTCCGACGGGAGGGACAGACAGCGGTCAGGGATGGAAGGACAGAGTGAAATCCCAAGAAGAGGAAGGAAGAGGTCTCTACTCACTGACAGAAAACAAGGCATATAATAACAGTCCATGATTCTTGGGAGCCAATCTTGAACAGACTTGCTGGAAAGGCTCAGAGAAGCTGCGGCAGTGCGTTGCTCGGAATGGCACTACGGAATGGCTCCTAAAATGAATATTTGAATATAATGAGACTCTGGAGCAGACAGGCTCTGTTTTTCTTCCAGCCCCCAGGAGTCACGTGGACCCGGACGCCCCGCCCCCTCGCCGAGGCGGCCGCCCGCCCCTCCTCCACCCTCCCACCCCGGCCGGGTCCAGCCCCTGCGAGCGAGGCCAGCCTTCCGCGCCCGCAGCTGGAGCCCCCGCCGTCTGGAGTTGTCCCCGCCTGCTCTGCGGAGCCCTCGGCGGGACAGCCGCCGGCGCGGGTCTCCGTCCCGGGCGCTGCGCGCAGAGGACCCGAGGCACGTCCCTACCTGCGGCGCGCAGGGCGGCCGGCCAGACCCGCGCACCGGTCAGCGGCGGCCGGAGGATTAGGGTGCAGGGAAGGCGCTGCGGAACACAGCTTAGGTGCGGCCGGGCGGGGGGCCGCAGAAACAGCCCCCCAAAGCCTCCCGACAGAGTCACTTGAAAAGGAAAGCGCGTAGGGACCCTCCAGGAGCGCGCGCACACACGCATACCCATTGGCACACTCCGCAGGGTCTCCGAGAAGCCAAATAATGTCTCTAGCGACGGGCAGCCGACCCCTGGCGGGTCCAGCTCCCGGCCAGAAGTGGCTGACCCGGCCGCCAACGCAGCCCGCCGCGGGGTGTCAGGGTGTGCTCGGCACGGGGAAGTTGGAAGGAGCGGCTTCTGCGGTGCTGTCTGGTGGCCGCGCCCGGGTCCCCGCACGGGGTTGGCCACCGCGGCGCCCGCTCCACCGGGCAGACCCCTCAGAAGCCGGCCGGCGGGGCTGTTCAGGGCGCAGGGGCGGACATCTGGGCTCCTAGCTCCCGATAGACTCCAAAGCGGGCGTCCCCGAGGAAAGAGCGCATCGCATTCTTCGGATCTCGGAGCTGCACAGGCTTTAGGACTCCGACCCAGAGCGGGAAGGAAACCCCGGCGCGGTCCCGAGAGTCTGCACACGCGGGAACAGCGTTCGGGCCGCGCTCGACCTCTACGAGCGAGTCCCTCTCCCTCCGGCGTGGCTTACTTTTTAAACCACCCCCGCCCCCCCGCGCGCCACTTCCTTCCCCCACCCCTTTCCTCCTCTGCACCAGCTACAGAACCGCAGCAAAGATTCCTTCAAGGAGTTCACCAGCACACAGCTCAGGCAACCGCTGGTGGGCGAGCTGGCCAGCCTAAGACGTCCCACGTGTGGGCCTGTTCGAGCCTCAGGAGGCGCAAGACTTGTGCTCGGGCGGGTCGCTGCGGAGTCCATCCGAGGACCGAGTTCCCGGCCTCCCGCCCCAGCCCGCTCCGCCCGGACTAATAGCCGAGGCCGTTCACTGGGTCTCGCTGGGGACTCGACGTGTCGGCTTGGTTGGTTGTTTCTGTTTTTTTGGGGGGGGGCGCGTGGGGGAACGCATTTGCGGAAAACCTTTGTGAAAGAAGCCTAAAGGATGGAGTCGCGTCGTCCGCGGTGGCGGCGGCTGCCCAGAGCCACCCCACCCCGCTGGTCCGGGCGGAGGCCGCGGGCGCCCCTGAGCGACGGTCCGCTCCCAGCATCGGGCGCGGAGCTTTCCCCGACCAGCGCTGCGGCTGGGACTCACAGAGCTGGAGAGCAAAGGGCTTAGTGGCGATTTGAGGGCAGAGAAGCCGGAGACGTGCCGGGGACCGGCGCGCGCCGAGCGAGGAGCGGAGGGGGCGGACAACCAGCCCTCTGCCCGCGCGAGTCTCTGGCGCGGTCGGGAGCTCTCGGCATTGCAGCCAAGGGACCAGGCAAAGGAGTTCCTTCAATTCAAGTTCACGAGGACTCCTCTTTAGTCAAACTTTCCCTCCCTGATTCTTTTAACTAAAAATAAAAAAATATATACTGGGCTTTTTCTTGAGGGGGAGAGTGCAGCTCTGGCGGCAGTTACCCTTCACTTTCCTCCCAGGATCTTCTCCCAAAGCCACAGTTTAGGACTAGCCTCAGTTTACCGAATGAGTCTCTATTAGTGTGAATCAACGTCTCACGAAGCCTTCAGCTCATAAACCGAAATACTCGAAAACTATCAGGCAAAGGCGTGGAGCGTAACTTTCCGAGTCCTGGGGGCTCTGGCTTCGCTGGGTTTGTAAGGGTCCCGCAGTCCCGGACTCTCTGGGGGTTGGTTCGGGGCCTCGTGAGCCAGGAAACTCTTTAGCCCTGCTGGCTCTCCCCACAGACACACACAGCAGCAGACCCGCTCAGGTCGCCTTTCGGCACCCTGGCCTCGCACAGACACACGCACACACGGGGCGGGGGGCGGAGGCAGAAGGCAGGATGCTCGGGTGCCCACGTCTAAGAAAACAGCTCGCGGGGTGAGCGCGCTCTGCGGCTGCACTTCGCTAGCCCTCGAAGCCGCCCAGCTGGGGACTAAGGCCCTCCATCCCGGGACTACAGTCTCTTCGGCAGAGCTAGCTCTGGCTAGGTTTTCTCTCCCGCCGCCGTCGCTGTCCCTCAGTGCCCTACTCGTGGTGAAACTTAAGAGATGACTCCCTCCTCTCCTACCCTTTTGGTCCAGGGGGATTGAAACCACCAGGCTAGCATCAAACCTTCAGCCCAAACCCCAGTGATCTCCTACCAAGGCCTTCTCTCCCTCCCGCCTCTCCTGGCCCGCACCTCACCAAAGTGGGCTGGCTAGATGGAGGTACCTTTCAGCCCCACCATTCACCCCCAACACCACTGTTGGAGAAGGTGGGAGGAATAGGCCACCTTTTGCCGCGGCTACGGCCTGAGCCCCACCCCCAGCTTCGCCCACTACAAATGCACCTCGAACTCCTCAGACTAGCGCCCCTCGTCAGGTTGTCCCGCTCACCATAGGTTCCTGCAGAAGCGGGCTCGCCAGCAGCTGCTCCTGGGGACCTCTAGACAGCCGCAGTGAGCCTGGGCGAGGGCCGGAGACTGGGTCGCTGCAGGCTCCAGACGGTTTGGAAGCGAATCCCATCAGGGACGGAGAGCAGATACTCAGGCTGGGTAGCAGCGGAGTCTTAGCCTAAGTCCACCTCAGCTCGGATGCCGCACTCACCTAGCTTCCGGGCCAGGCCTCGCGCTCCTACCTTCCCACCCCCCAGCACCACCCTCTCACTTCTACTTCTTCCTCCTCTTTCCCTCCCTCTCTTTCTTCCCTACCTCCTCAGTCTTTCCCCAGCGGCCCCTCCCTTCTTCCCTCCTCCCTTAATCGCCTCCCCTTCTGGGGATGGGAGCCCCGCCCACATCCTCCCATCCAGCCACGGGGCCTCGCCTCTCCTGGCAGGCCTGGGTCCGGAAGCCTGCACAGCGCCCCAGCCCTCAGTTGCCACCTTGGCTTGGGAGACCAATGCCTCCAGCTCGGGAAGCAGCCGGGGCTCACCTGGGGACCACGTGCAAGAGGTACTAGAAAGCATGCACCAACTAGTTTCTGTACCTTCCAAAAATACCCATGGAGTCTGGGCTTCCCTGAGTTTAGAGTAACTGCTGCCCAAACTGATGATTAAAACACTGAGTAATCACCATTTACCCCGAGTAATTAGAGATAATGAAACACCTCTAAAATCAGGTTCTGGAGAAGGGAGCTATTGGATTGGTTTAAAGGGCGGCCTTCCGTAAACTGTTAAAGGATTCCCAAACGTTGAGAAACAGGCTGTGAACAGGGCTGTGTGCCTGAAGCAGATCCCTCTTCAACTATTAGGAGGTGACTTCCCCCCCCAAAAAAGTACTTTAAACTGTTTCGTGCAGAAACCCTCGGTGCTGACACTCAGAAACGCAGCCCCTTTAAACTAGGTGCCTACCTAGTCAGTTCCCAGGCCTAACCTTCCAGAGCAGAGGTGGCTTGGAGGCACTTGACAGGCAAACAGGCCGAGGCCATGTTGGACGATTAGAAAAGCTTATTTATAACTCTGAAGCCCTCTTAACTGCCACACAGATATTTTTATTTATTTGTTTGTTCAGAGACGTCTAGGAAGGTAACACACCACAGAACAAGTGCCTTTCAGACCTTGTAGAGACAAGAAGTGCCCTTTGGTCTGTTTTTAGAAAGAAGGGAGTTGAGGAATTGATTCTTTCATAATAGTGACAGTAAGAACAAGTGTTGGTGATCACACTAGCTGGGAGGTAGAATGTGGCGGCTTTTAAACCTTCCCAAACAGGAACTCATTTCACACACTGCCTCTGATGAGCTGTGAGGGACTATCAGCTTCATCTTTGCTTTTACAAACAAGGATGAGGAAGGGCAGCCAGGTTAAGAGCCCTTGCCCAAAGCGCTGAAGGAAATCACAGCCTCTGCCTCGAGTTTTTAACTAAAGCTGCAGGGTAGGGGTGAGGCCAGAAGCCCTGAGCTCCAGGTAGTTCTCAAAGTGCTGGAAGATGGCAATTTCCGGTTCTCGGTTTCTGCTCTCCCAAGGTGGGTGTTATAGTCCCTTGTCACCACCAAGCAGATCTTGACCTGGTGCAGCTCATCGGACCTTTGCATTTACACACCTTCAGAATTAAAAACAAAAAAACAAAACAAAACAAAAACAAAAACAGGAACCAGTTCCTGTGTTCTACTAGCCAGAGACAAAGGCTGGGAAGGAATGTCAGGTTCAAAGGACTGTTAGTGCTGAGGACAGCATCCTGGCCTTCCCTGGCCTGGAGCAAAGTGTATGCCCCTGGCCAAGTCCTTTCACGCCAGGGGTACCAACTCTCTCAACCACAGAACAAAAAAGATCAGGCCAGATGATCTCCATGAGCCCTTTCAATTAGAAGCCGGTTTCACTATTTTATTGTACCTTTAGTGAACGGCTACCTTCTCTCATTTGAAATCATTTCTAAGTATACCTTCTCTTACAACCTGTGATTAATCAAGGTAAGGCAGTAACAGCAGCCAGAAAAGATGACTGAAAACGTACCCACAGCTTCTAACAGAGCCAAAATTACAATTAATTATTTAAAACAACAACACAAAATTAAAACTCCATTACATAGTTGCTAATGTCTCTCCTGGGGCACCAGGCTCTGTGCTCCCATAGCAGGTTGAAGGGCAGACTCGGAGCTCACTGAGGCCACTACACCGAGTACCCGTTGCTTCAATCATTAACATACTGTGCTCCTTAATGTTTAAACTCACAAAGAGCATAGATCCGTTGTCCTCAGAGGCAGGGCTTTGGTTTTGATGAATTTTGTGGGTGGTTCCCCCCAACACTTCCCAAATGCTGTTTGAATGACAGCCTTGATCTCATGTTGCTGAAACCGAGACAATAAAGTGGCCGCTGGCCCACCCAGTCTGTGAAACCCACTTTGGGAGTTTCTAACTAAGTTGCCTGACAAACCTCGTTTAGAACTTAATATGGATGTCTAGATGTTTGATGGGGGAACTCAGCTTTAATCTCTGGGGAAATGCTATACTTCTTTTCCCCCACTTTAGATGGGTGCAAAGTACCCATTAGCTGCCAGGTATGGTGATGCATGCCATTAGCCCCAGCACTCAGGAGACAGAGGCAGGCAGTGATCTCTAGGTGTTCAAGGCCAGCCTGGTCTACTTAGTAAGTTCAGGACAGCCAGGGCTATGTAGAGAGACCCCGCCTCAAACAAACAAACAAACACAAAGGAAACCCTACCCATCAGCATCTTTGCTGACCCAATCATCCTTATTTCCCTTCCACCCCCTTCCCCCAGCTATGCCAAGCAACAGGATTACTTTTGGTTTTGGTTGGTTGGTTGGTTTAGTTTTGCTAGTTTTGAAGCAAGATCTCACTGGATTGCCCAGGCTACACTGAACTAATGATCCTCTCTGGCCTCAGCTAGGATTGCAAGTATATAGCACCAAGCCTGGCCAATGAATACTCCTGCTCTAAAAGTTATTTTACTTATAGTTTCTGAGCTGATACATACCATTTTAAAAACCAGATACAAAGGCATTCTTAAATGGTAAGGATGTTTTGGGATGAAGCTTTATATAAAAATTATAGTATGTCCAGAACACACCAAATAGGTTGATATCAGTAAGGAGATTTCTTTTTTGTTATGTTATTGTTTGTTTGTTTTGAGAGACAGGGTTTCTCTGTGTAGCCCTGGCTGTTCTGGAACTCCATCTGCAGACCAGGCTAGCCTCAAATTCACAGAGCTGTGCCTGCCTCTGCCTCCTGAGTACTAGGATGAAAGGTGTGTACTGCCCTACTCAGTAAAAACATCTCTAGTTCTGCAGACACAGTATCTTGACTCTAGGGCCCCAAGACTCTAGCATGGGGTCTTCAAGCCTTGTCTTTTAATATCTATTGAAACTAAAATGCAATACTTTGAAGAAATCTCCAGTACTATCGCTAATTCAAAATAAAACTAGAAGACATCTTTGAAATAACTTAGATCAATAATTCTCTGTCTCATGGCTATTACTGTATTTTCTCATCTGTTCTCAAGCCCTCACAGCAAACCCATCTTCTACAGATAAAAGTCTGAAACTTACCTAGACTGTATAGATTCTCCAAGGTCTCAGAGCTAATAAGTGATGGACCTCAGATTCAAACCAGGTCAACCTATCTCTTCCTCCACAAGCCTTGAACAAAACCTGCAGGAATGCAGATGTCTGTGGTCACAGCTTCTAGCTAAAGACTTGTGCTAGCAGCTGCATCCAACCTGCAACCTGTGGGCTGTTGGGTACCCAGGGTAGCAGAAGATCATAAAGCTGTTCAACACATTATGGCTTTTTTTTTCTATGTCCTACTGTGACTGTATGATTCTCAAACAAGAAATCTGCAGATGACAACATCATGACACAGTATAAAAAATGGACACATCTACAGGGTTTTTCCAGGCCAAGGAACTAGGTACTACTCTGGTCTTACAGCTGCTGGTGATCAATGGCAGTCCTGCATGTTCCTCTGACTCAGCTTCCCTACTGCTGCGATTGTAGGAATAAGCCACCCTGCCTAGCTCCCAAATTATTAGATTACTATTAAACAGAACAAAATGAAGACTGGAGTAAAACTGGATTATCCTTCCCATATAACTAGCCCATCTCAGGGCAAGACTTCTCTGTGGTCTTCCCTGAAAACTGGCTCTGATCTTAAGAAAAGACCAGTGTTCTTGTGGGTCAAGGTTTTCTCATTAAAAATATAGGGACTAGCAAATTCC
>CM053753.1:26271192-26282500 GCA_028658305.1 Pachyuromys duprasi | reverse complement strand
TCTCTCTCTCTCTCTCTCTCTCTCTCTCTCTCTCTCTCTCTCTCTCTCTCTCTCTCTCTCCCTTCTCCAAAACAGGATATCCCTGTGTAGCCTTGGCTGGCCTAGACTCGATTTGTAGACTAGGTTGGCCTTGAACTGTCAGAGATCTGCCTGCCTCTGCCTGCTGGGACCCCAGGTGTGCGCCACCATGCCCAGTTTCATAATATTCTTAAAAGCACTAAGTGAATGAATAATATAAAAAGAATGGCATAACATAGGTCAGCAAATATTAGCTAGCATTATTCCTTACAATGGTATTGATTAACTGAGCAAAGGAGAGCAGAAGGAGACACTTTGGTATAGACATTTATGTAAAGTTTTTAAAATGTATTGAAGAAATTTGCTTAAGGATATATTCATGTATTCAAATACCACAACGGAAACCCATTAGTTTGTACAATTAATATAACAACAATTGGGATTTTGGAAAAGCTGTTGAGAAGGTTTTAAAAGAGGAGATTGGGGGCTAGAGAGATGGCTCGGAGGTTAAGAGCACTGACTGATCTTTCAAAGGTCTGAGTTCAATTCCCAGCAACCACATGGTGGCTCACAGCCATCTATGATGAGATCTGGTGCCCTGTTCTGGCCTGCAGGCACATATGCAGGCAAAATATTTATAATAAACTAATAAATAAATAAATGTTTTTAAAAAAGAAGAAGAGAGTATATCTCACATATACTTTGTTCTTTCCATTGCTGCAGATATCTTGGGTATTTACTGAACAAAAGTTGTTTGCATGAATGACATTGGCAAAGTTGCTATTCAATATGGTCTGTCTATATACATTTGATCCATGAACATTCTCTGCTAAAATAACTTAAAACTGTCAGTCAAGCCTACAAAGAAGGAAGTAATAGACTCACTGATGTCCAAAATACCTGCTTCTGATTTTCCTGATTTTGAAGACTTCTCACTTAAGACATGTCTCTGTCCCTTTTAAAACATGTGGTTGTTTTGTTTGTTTTCTTATTTCTTGGTCTGAGAGTATTTGTGTATGCACTGGGAATTAGGTCCAGGGTCCTGCATATGCTAGGTGAACACTCCACCACTGAGCTACATCCCTGGCCCTGAGAAAAACATAAACCCAGTTGTCATGTCCTCTCTCTCTCTCTCTCTCTCTCTCTCTCTCTCTCTCTCTCTGAATATTTAAGATTGTTCTCAATCCTTAATTCATCACAGTCAAGTTAAATAATATGGGCTGGGCACATAACTCAGGGGACTTGTCTGGTGTCTTCTGAGTTCGTGGTTCAATCCCCGCCACCATAAGAAAGAAAAGGCAAGGCAGTAGTAATGCACCCGTGTCCTTTAAAGTATATTGTCTTTCTATGTTCTACAATATGATTCATTTAAACAAACAAAAATTTACCTAGGTCATGGTGGCACATAACTTTAATCCCAGCACTTGTGAGACAGAGACAGGCAGATCTCTGAGTTTAAGGGCAGCCTGGTCTACAGAGGAATTCCAGAACAGCCAGGGCTACACAGAGAAACCCTATCTCAAAAAAAAAAAAAAAAAAAAAAGCTATAACATCAAAATTGGATAAAAAGTCTAATTGGGGCCCCAGTGATTTCAGACATCAGACGAGACAATATGTTAACGTGTCATGCATCATGCCAGGCAGAGCACCAATCTGGTTGTTCCTCATTTTCCAAAGTAGGTTCTCACACAGTGAAGGGGTCTAATGCTGCTTCTCCTCAGACATGCTCAGCTATCCCTACCTAACTCTACAGCAGGCACACTGTGGAGAAATAAGTTCTTGCCATGGAGTGTATGAAGAGGTTTAAAACCCTGGAATGTCTTTGTTCTCAGCCCACACATCCCTCTGCTTCTCTGCCCGGTGTGCATCAACAGTGTGACCTGGACAAGAACGTAGCATCTTTGGAGGATAAGATTGAAGCAGGACGCACCCAGTCTTATGCTGAGGCCTGACTACCAAGTGAGCTGTTGTGGTTTCTCAATTACATATCAGCTGGGTCAAACTAACTAGCGTTCTCCCTTCAGTGTATTCCAAAAGCTTTCTGGTCATTCACAAGGAAAGTTCTATCGAAGCGGATGCAATGCAAGAATGTTTTTGTCATGTAAATTAAAGCTGAATGTTTCACCCCTAGGGCAAGCATGCTACTGTGGAGGAAGGTGGCTTTCATTGGTGTCCTGTTCAAAAACCATTGCGTATTGTTTATGACCCTTTCCAAGATTGTGCACAGCAAAAATAACTCAAAAATCTTTGTTAAAAATAATTTTTGATGTTTGCTTTGTGACAGTTTGTCAAACTGAATGTCTGAGATCTGTAAAATTCTCTTCTTTCTCTTTTTTTACTTAATTTTTTAATTTATTTAATTAAAATATAATTCTGTCATGTTCTTATAGTTTTTTTGGTTTTTGGTTTAGTTGGTTAGGTTGGGTTTATCTGTTTTAAGGTCTTCTGTAGCCCAGACTGTCATAAGAAGGTGACCTCAAACTCCTGACCCTACTCTCTTCCTTTCCAAGTGATGGGATAACAGGCATGTATCAGCACGCCATGTTTCTGAGGCGCTGGAAACAGATCCCAGAATTTGGTTCAAGTGAGGCAAGCACACTGCTGACTGAGTACAGCCCCAGCTCTTGCAATGACTTATTTTCAAATAAGTCGTTTGAAAATGACTTTGAAAACCTCCAGCAAGGGACAGTATGTACCACCAAATCAGTCATTGGTTGTACTGGTCCAAGCTAGCTGGAGCCTGATTTTTGATCTCCCGGTGGCAGAACCTCTGAGAGACCCACATAAGCCCTCTTTCCAAGGCTTCTGGGAGTCTAGTGTGAAGTCTCTCTATGGAAGAATGAATAGTCACACCAGCCAACACCTGGCTTCCAGTCACTGAAACATTTCATGGTAGATGGTAGATGACCCATGGCCAGCTGCATCCCTTATTATTATTATTTTTCTCTCAGAGTCTGGAGCTGGGCCATGAGCTAGGCATCAGATCATGCTTGGCTCTTTCCCTCCACGGCTTCTCTTGGCTCATATTCTAACAGGACATTGCACCTCATCCGGGTTTGTATTTCTTTTTTGTTTGTTTGTTTGAGACAAGGTTTCTCTGTGTAGCCATGGGTGTCCTGGATACGTAGAACAGACTGGCATTGAACTCACAGAGATGTGCTTGTCATTGCCTCCCGAGTGATGGGATGAAAGGCGTGTGCCACCACACTGGGCCGCGTTTGTGTATTTTAAGACAGGAATGTACAAAGCCAAGAAGAGGGCAGGTAGCAGTTTAGAGATGGAAATGAGAGCCATCTCTAGATTCTGGAAGCCCTGGGCTTGGGGAAATGGTGTGAGGGGAGGACAGTAACAAAGAAAATGGGCCTGTGAAGAAGTCATTCTATTGATCCTTTTCCGAAGCAAGAATTTCTGTGACTTCCACGGGGGGGGGGGGGGGAGTGATCATAAGGAATCACTAACTACCTCTGCCGGGACAAAGTTTCTTGGGCCCTTGAGACTATGTAGACAATATGTTTATAAGTTAAACCACAGTCACATCGCTCACCTTCCAGTGCGTCGGTTTCCTTTAGTGTGTATGGCCCTAGAGTGACTTTTACTTCTTGGCGTTCTGAAAATAATCGAAGGAAGCCAGGACTGCCAGTAATGAAAAGCGAGGAGAGGATGGAAGCAGGCAAATAGCCCTGTTCCTGAGGAGCAGCCCACCTTCCAGACAGGTGGCCAAAATTGTCGACATTCATTCTCAGATGGTGGGTGGACTACCATGTTCGGGCATCACTGGGCACACCAGATCCAGAGCTTCCGCAGCCCTGTCTAGGCTAAACGACCAGGTCATTCTCCTCCTTCCTCATCGGGGCCTCCTGATCAGACTCCCAGCCGAAGCTCGCTAGCGTAAAGAAACCAAGCCCTCTGCGCCAGACGCCAGGGGAGCCACTCAGGACCGCTGCCCCCACCCCTCTTTGGAAACTGCTTCTGGGCCTCTACCGAGACACCCCAGTGAGCTGCATTTCCGCACCGGCCAATGGGTGCGGGGTCACCCGGAGGACTCCGCGCCACCCGCCGGGGCGCTTCCCAAGTCCGCGACACCTCCAGCGAGCGGCCCCAGCGACCGCGGCACGCCCGCCTCTCTGCCCTTGCTATTTTTAGCTCTGCGGCTGCAGTCTCCTACCTGCAAGAGCTCGCCCTGCTCTCAGACTTGTTTTGCAGGATTTGTGCCCCGGGAGGCTAACCTGACCCACACTTGAATGAACGGCAAGCTGCGGGGCGACACCGCTGAGCCACGGGCACCGAACTGCATCCTCGGCAGGAGAGACGAGCACCCTGGGCGTTCCCACCTCCTTGAAGTCTGCCGCCACTTGGAGACCCAGACCAGCCTCCCAGAGTCATAAATAAATGAGGTGGAAAGAAAGACCTAAGGTGTGATTCCTCCGGCCTAGGCGGAGCTGCTTCTAGAATGATTTTGCCTCCTGCAGGTGACAATCTCCTTGGAGGATAGACTCCTGGGTTCGGAGGCCCAGGATTACCCGCCCTTCCCTGCTGATCCCATCTTGTGTCACACAGACCGAAAGAATGGTTTTCCCCACAAGACAAGAATAAAGGCCTCTCCTTCTGCTCCAAGCCCAGCAGCGGCCCCTACCGTGTTGCCTTCCTACAAAGTGGCCTGCAGCACGTTGGTGGTGGAGGGGCCAGACTTAAGAAGAGAGGAGAAGCAGACAGCTTGAGAGACCTCTTCAGAAGCCTTCCTTATGTGCCTGGGCCCTGGAGCTAGTTAATGAAACCCAACAAGGAAGATCCCTCCTTCTGCACAGGACCGTAGGCTAGTCTATGGAGCTTGTGCCTCAAAACTCTGACATCTGTATGAAAAGCCGAGTTTTGTATTTTCCCCCTTTCTGTATTATGAGGGTGTGGACCAGAACAGCAATGAACAGCGCATCTGACAGTCAGTCGGTCGGTCGGTGCCTTGCCGCTCTCGGCTCTCGCTAGTTTTATAAGGATTAGTGGGGTTGTCTCCAGCTTTAGCGTTAGGAGGTTGTGACAAACCGCATGGCTGAAGAAATGGCATTTTTATTTTGTTTTATTTTGCTTAGGTTTTGTTTTGTTCATTTGTTTGTTTGTTTGTTTTTGTTTTGTTTTTAAGACAAGTTCTCTCTAATAAGATCTGGCTGTCCTGGAACGCATTATGTAGACCAGGGTGGCCTTGAACTCACAAAGATCCACTTGCTTCTGGTAGGATAAAAGGTATGTGTCAACACACACACACACACACACACACACACACACACCGGCCTGAAGGATTAATCTGAAGGAGAGATAATGGATGTTGGTTTCCTTTGTTACATTTAAATTAAATGTCCATCTCTTTCATTAGACATTCTTAAGCCTGATTGGGGATGTGTTCCATTGATAGACTGACCCAGTGTCTTACAAAGCCAGGCATGGTAAAACAGCCACCCTGTCTCCCCCAAAATAATTATTAATGGATAAAATTATTATTGTTCTGATATGTTGTCTCATTAATGATAATTCAGATGGATTTTAGAGAGAATCTGTAACAACATTCACAATGATGCATATAATTTTTGTGGCAGGTATAAAAGTTCATAAAATCCTTTCACACATAAACTGGGAACTAGGAAATGCAAAAACAACAAAGCAAGCATCGCCACCCGGGTCTGCTCTGGAATACAGCCCTTGGGCTGTTTCCTGCAGGCCTATGCCTCCAAGTTGAGCACAGGCTTTGATTCAGCTGTGCACAGCTTTCACACTCAGCAACACAAAGTCCTTGACCTATGGGGAAAACAACAGAGTCAACACCAGCAGGAGAAAGGACCCAGGATCACTCAGCCCAAGTCCTGTGTTAACTGGATCAGCCACTGGGGATCAAATGCTAGAGTGTTACCTGTAACCAATTTACGGATCACAAAATACATGGCTAGTGGCACCTATGGAAAAAAAATGCTGATGGGTTTCCACAAGCTAGTTATAATTAAATGAACAATTATGGAAATAATTATAATTACATGAGTATTTGCATGTTTTCTCCAACCATATACTTACAAGAGAAAAAAAATCAACATACTTTGGATCCCTGACAATTATCAGGCATTTTTGTGTTTCATTATCTCACTTAATCCCTGAAATAAGGTAAGGCTTTATATTTAATGCCATAGTTACTACCACCACCCCTGACCACCAGTCCCAACACACACCTTTTTTCATTTTTGTGGAAAGAAACAGAGAGAGATTCAAATGTCTAAGGCCACCCAGCTAAATTAAAACACCAGGTTTTAATTTCAGATAAAGTCCCTTCTTTGAAGAGAGGATATTAGGAAAGGAGGAAATTTTGTTCAGATTTGGCTCGATCTGATTCCCTATGTTTTTCCGGAAAGCACGGGAGCTTGGAATAGAGTGTCTGCCGTGGGACGGCCAATCTTCTCATAATTCTTTGCCAGAAAGTTATCTTTAACACACTCACTTTCTTTTTATTTCCTCTGTGGTTCAGGTTACTAGCACCTCAACTGAAATTTATACACATAGTTCCTTATTGGTTCAGTTAGCTTCTTTAACTAACATCTAACTACACCGAGAAGACGTTTCCTTTTGGTCTACAGCAGTCATTCTCAACCTTCCTAATGCTGCCGCCCTCATGTTGTGGTGACTCCACCCCAACCATAAAATTATTTTGTTGCTACTTCATAGCTATAATTTTGCTGCTGTTGTGAATAATAGTGTAAATATCTGATATGCAGGGTATCTGATATGCAACCCCTGTAAAAGGGTCAAATGACGCCCCCCCCCAAAGTTGAGGGCTGCTGTCTTTAGCATCAAGTTGCTGAATGAAAACAAAATTAAACAAAATAAAGCAGGTTCCTTTTTGCTGTTTTCTGAATCTAGGCCATACTGAAGGAACCAATGGGGCTCTGTCTACTTTCTCCTGTGACTGCAGTGTTGAAATGTGGGCTCATCTGAAGGAAGGTTCTCCAGCTCTATCTCTTTAGTATAAAGTACACAGTAGCAAACCTAGTTTCTGGAAGCTTCAGGAGAAAAGCAGACCTTAGTTCTTGACCTTTCATTATGTTGTAATTATGTCCAGAGGAAAATGAGCTACTGGAAGGCAAAGGTAAGAAGCAAAACCAACAGCAACAAAAACAAACATTTCTTGAAACGAGGAATGATGTATATTATTTTGGAACTTACACATGGACAAACTGATGGAAGGATTTTTATAGGACTCTCATCAGTGTGTTTGCCTTTTAGGAAAACAGACTTGAAGTCAGATAGCTGAGGTTTGGGGTGAGCTGAAGCCATGTCTACCACAAACGGGGTAAGTGAAGAACCGAAAGAGTTCATTAGACCCTCGGTTCTGAAAAGTGCTGATCCAAGACAGAAGGACCATGTCTGCTGAGGTCCTGTCACAGCGCTGCAGCATGGAAGAAGGCCCCATGCAGAGGACACTGGAGAGAGGGCGGGAGGCTAACCTTCACCTTTATGAGGATGCCACTCCTACGGTACCATCCCACCTTCCATAGTGTCCTTCCTTCACTCATGAACACACGGGCCTTGAGCATCCCAGTACTTCCACACCTCCCAACATCACCCCGTTGGGAGTCAGGCTCCCCACACAGGACCTTCAGAGACATAGTGGAGCAGCAGTCCTGTTAGATATTTGGGCACATGACTATAGTTTTCAAGACTCCTTTATTCCTGGGTCTCATGGGCTATATGAGCGCTGAACTTTGAGATTTGGCAAGCTTTCACTAGACAGGGCTAGGCTCTGAATGTTTAGGCTAGTGGTCCTCCCCTTCCTAATACACTTCCTCATGTGGTGACCCTCAACCATTAAATTATTTTCATTGCTACTTCATAACTGTAATTTTACTAGTGCTACGAATCCTAAGGCAAATATCTGTGTTTTCTGATGCTCTTAGGAGACTCCTATAAAAGAGTAGTTTGGAACCCCCTACCCACCCATAGGTCATGACCCAGGGGTTGAGAACCACTAGTTTAGGCTCTGAGTGCCACATCCTACCCTTTTCATGATTTAATCTCTTTATTTCCTTCTCCAACAGCTCTCAGACATATAGACAGACACCTTGTATCAGTTTTCTAAGGTTACCATGAAAAAGTAAGCCAACGGATGGCTTAAGCAACAAAAATCTATTGTGTCTGTTTAAAAGCTATAAGCCTGACAACTAGGCAGGTGTCCACAGTAGAGACTTGCTCCTGGTCACTACTGGCTTACCAGCCATCTTTAGTACAACATTTTAAATATATCATCCAAGTTCATATGTTAAGACAAGAGAGTCTCATTGAAAACCCCGGACTGGCCTCACACTCAATGAAGCTTTCCTGCCTCTGCTTCCCAAATGCCAGGGTTGCAGGTGTGAACCTCAGGATCCTGGCTTCCCACACATTTTTCAGCATTTGGCACTTTTCCACCCCAGAGACAGAGGTCCATGCCCTCCTGCCTGGTTCTGTGCACATCAGCCTTCTCCAGCCACTGTGACAAATGACCAACATGTCTTGAAATGACACAGAGCTATTCTCTTAGAGTTTTGAAGGTCGAAGCTCTGAAACAGGTCTTAGCATGGCAAACTCTGGGTGTTGGCTGAAATGTTCCTTGCAGAAGTTCCAAAGAGTGTCTGTCTCCTTGCTTTTTCTAGCTTGGAGAGGCTGCCGGCATTGCTGGGCTCGCGGTCGGCATCGACCCGACCTCTGTTTCACTGTCTCCTTTTCAGGTTATGACCCCTTTGGGTGCCTGTTGTAAGAACTGCTGGGCTTAAAGTGTGTCTGCCAAGATGATCCAGCTTAATCTCCTCATGGTTTGGGCCCGAACTTAATCACATATATGAAAGCCCTCCTCCTAGGTGAGGTACTACATTCACAACCATGGGCATTACAACGTGGACTTGGTAGGAAAACATTTGTTCTGCCTAGCATTCAGTGAACACATCTGACTGCAAAAGAACTGATGGTATGTAACATCCAAGTCTAGATCATGATGTGACTGCTTCTAATGTGGCTTAGGTCACTTGCTTTTAGAGCCCAGTGGCCTGTCCCTGCTCAGGAGTCCCAAGACAGCCCAAGAAAAAAGTCTCCCTTGAGAGGCCCTGTGTCCACACAACCTGGCTAGCAGCCAAGTAGGCTCAGCAGATAACACCATCCATTTGATGGATAGCTGTCACATCACCCCAGCTTTCGAGTCTGTCTACCTGAGCCCCTAGGCATTGCAAAAGACATAAGTACCTTTACTGTGCTGTGTTCAAAGCATGGGCAACAAATAAGACATAGCTGAAGAACCCATAAATGTCCCTATGTTAAATGTTAAAGGCTTGTCTCCCCACCTGTAGCAGAATTTGAGAAGGTGGGTTCACTGTGGGTGTCCTCTTCAGTAGGCTGGCAGGATGCCCCTTTCTTTTCTTTTCTTTTCTTTTCTTTTCTTTTCTTTTCTTTTCTTTTCTTTTCTTTTCTCTCTTTTTGCTTCTTGGTACCATGAAGCAAGCTGCTTTGTTCTGCCATATGGTCCCTTTCATAATGCTCTGTAAAACAACAAACCCAACTAACCCTGGTCTGAAACCACTGAACCTATGCGGCAAAAATAAACTTTTAAAGTTGATCTCATGGGTTGTCTTGTCGAAGTGACAGAACAGGAACACACTCCAAGATGCTGGAGCTCTGACCACTCTCATGAGCATCTCTGTCCTGCAGTCTCACTTACAAGGGTCAGCACAGTTTCACGTCAGTTGGCAGCCTTTGTTCACCACAATGCATCAAGAAGGATATGGTTGTTAACCTTAGCTGTCAATTTGACTGATCAAGAATCAACTAAGAGATATGTACACCACTGAATATATTTATAAAGGATTTTTTTTGGATTGGTTACGTGAAGTGAAAGACTTTTCCTAAGTGTGGGTTTAAGAACAGCAGAGGAAGAAACTCTTTGCTTGCTTGCCTTCACATTATCTTCTCATCTTTCAGGCCAAGTTCGCTTACCTTGTTTGTATTTTGCTGCCTAGTTTATCTACCCTGTTGCTGCTGCTACTGTTTCCCTTCTTGGCTGACATCAGCCACATCCAGTCTCGTGGACACAGCAGAGACTGAGTTCCCAGCCTCTCCAGCCATTTTTGTTTTGTTTCTGTTTTTCAAGGCAGCATTTCTTCATGTGGCCCTGACTGTCCTGGAACTCACTCTGTAGACCAGGCTGGCCTCCAACTCAGAGATTTGCCTGCCTCTGCCTCCCAAGTGCTGGGTGTCAAAAGCATGCATCACTACCCTCAGCCAGACAAGCCATTTTTTTTCATTGGCCACTACATCAGGTGACACAATCTAATGAATCCTCCTTTTGTTATGTATTCATTCTATTGGTTCTGTTCTTCTAGAGAGACTTGACTAGTACAGAGGGGAAGGCAGAATAAGCAATGTCCTTCTGTTGAGATCCATAAGCAGGCTTCTCTAAGGCCAGCCCCAAGGTAACCTGATGAACTGATTATCTAGTATCTATGAGGCCACCTAGAAGACCACCTGCTGGTCACTGGAAACTACCTGTGCGTGCTCTGGGTCACATTATAAGAGAATTTGCGGAGCTCCTCCTCTCTCTCTTTCTCTCCTGCCCTGTCCATCAAGAGTCTGTCTCTGCGACTCCTTCCCTTCCCCTAATAAACTTCCCATGTGGAACTGGTCACATGGCGTGATTTGTGAACCTGCCATGTAACTCTCACCCCGCACGATTTCTAACACCTTCTGTGCTAAGAAAGCATTCAGAGTGGGGATGCTATTCCCCGACGCATGAGTGTCAGGTAAAAAAGCTTCCTTTATGGAAGAGGTAAATTATTTTTCTGTCATCTGGTGAGTTTCAGAGCGTTGGCATTCTCATGTCAACTTAAGCATACATAAGGATTTGCTACCACAAACACACTTGGTTTTATTTCCAGGATTGCTGGCTGTGGCCATGAACTAGAAAGTTTCTTTCTACATAATTGTAAATACGAGCTTTCCTGCTGTATTTGGAAAACTAAGATCAAAGCCAGGGGAGCTTTCCATTTCACTAGTGTCCATGTAGATTTGATTTCCAGGAATGGCTGTCATAACTTACATAGACATGAGTGAATAATTTCTACGTTCTCTTTCAGTCTATAGCCAGAAGTACAATGTACTAGTTTTATTTTTTTTTAGATTTTATTTATTTTTTTATTTTTTTAAAATTTATTTATTTTTATCTCAATCACAGGTTGGGTACTTTGAATCCCAGGTGTAGCCCCCTCCCTCATTCCCTCCTACCCTCCCACTCCCTCCC
>CM053753.1:26236538-26270692 GCA_028658305.1 Pachyuromys duprasi | reverse complement strand
ATCTGATCCTAGTCTATCAGGTCTCATCAGGGGTGACTGCATGGTCTTCCTCTGTGGGCTGGTAAGGCTGCTCCCCACCACACACCCTGAGGGGGAGGTGATCAAAGAGCAGGCCACTGAGTTCAAGTCAGAGACAGTCCCTGTTCCCATTACTAGGGAACCCACTTGGACACTGAGCTGCCATTGGCTACATCTATGCAGGGGTTCTAGGTTATCTCCATGCATGGTCCTTGGTTGGAGTATCAGTGTCAGAAAACACTCCTGTGTCCAGATTTTTTTTGTTCTGTTGCTCTCCTTGTGGGGCTCCTGTCCCCTCCAGGTCTATGTGTCTCCCCCTTCTTTCCTAAGATTCCATGCACTCTGCCCAAAGTTTGGCTATGAGTCTCAGCATCTGCTTTGATACCCTGCAAGATGGAGTCTTTCAGAGGCCCTCTGTGGTAGGCTCCTGCCCTGTTACTTGTTTTCTCCCTCTTCCGATGTCTATCCCCTTTGCCTTTCTGAATGAGGACTGAGCATCTTATGCAGAGTCCTCCATCTTGATTCGCCTCTTTAGAACACATCAGTTTTTAAATGGGGCTGGAGAGATGCTCCGTGGTTAAGAGCACTTGTTGCTATTGCAGAAGACCCAGGTTTGGTTCACAGCGCCCATATGCAGCTCACATTTGTCAATAACTCCAGTTCTAGAATATCTGATACCCTTTTCTGACCCCAAGGGTACAAGACTCACACATGAAGTACAGACATATAGATACACACACACACACTCATACATATAAAATAAATAAATCTAAAATACTTTTAACTAGAACAATCTTTTTTTTTTAATAAACAGGATTTCTCTGTGTAGCCTTGGCTGTTCTGAAACTCACTCTAGGCTGGCCTTGAACTCAGAGCTCCATCTACCTCTGCCTACCAAGTGCTGGGATTAAAGGCTTTGTTTGCTGCTACCACCAAACTACAGTATGGTATTTTGTGTTTTTTTTTTAAACTGGCTTTTTAAAATGAATACATCATGAGCATCATCATGACAGATTATTTTTACTCCATTCCTGTTATAATCTTCCTCTTTACTAAGTCAACAAGAATTTAATCACAGACCTACAGTAAGCACTGCTCTAAGCACTGGGGATAAAGAAGAGGAAAAATCAGAGCCACGCTCAGGAGGCAGAAGCATTGGAACTCTGAATTCAAGGATCTTGATCTACAGAGCAGTTCCTGGATAGGCAGGGCTGCACAGAAAAAACCCTGTCTTGAAAAAGCAAGGGGGAGAAAAGCAAAGCCACGGCATCTTTTAATATATGCACAGAAAGGGGGAACGTAAGAGGTGACAGAGCATCGATATGCTATCAGGCTCTGGCAGAATCATATTTTTTCTTCGATTATTTAAGGAAAGTGGGCAGAATAGTAATTTTTTTCTAAAGTGGACAGAATTGTAAAAATTTTCTAAAACATCTCTGTTTGGTTTGCACACTGACCTCCACATGTCCGGGAGTGAGACGGCTTCCCATCCTCTCCTAGGCTAGATTCACGGTGTTGTAACTGCCCCAACAGCTTCCGAGAGCCGACAGTGCTTCCGTCAACTACTGCTTACTGAAGGTGATTCTCAAATAGAGTGAAGTCACATAACAGCGTGTTGCCCCGTTCCACACTTCTGCAACCTGACTGGGCACAGTTGGGCGGCTGTCATCAGACAGTGACTGAAGTGACAGACATCTGAATGTTCACCTGAATTGAATATCCTTCCTTTTTATGTGTTTAGAACCCTTGGATAGCTGGATTTGCCACAAGTGGCCAAGTGTCTCTTTTCTCAACTTTGGGAGCTTGGAATTTCCCACGGCCTGGTAGCTGCAAAGAAGCAAACTGTTGGTACAGGAGTTGGCCAACACAGAGAAAACATCAGTTTCTTTGTTTGTGTTTTATTTTGTTTGAGTCAGAGTTTCTCTGTATAGCCCTGGCCGTCCTGGAACTCAATTTGCAGACCAGGCTGGCTTCAGACTCAGAGGTCCACCACTGGTGTCTGCCTAGGATTAAAAGTATGTACCACCATGCCAGACCTCAAAAAGAGAACTTTCTAAAGATGCAGGGTACCTCTGACCTTGCCTCAGCAACCACGGGATGTCGCCTCTGTTGTGTTTCATGAATTGTGCGGAGGCCATTGAGACACGGCATAGAAGGACTCTTTATAAGGGGGTGAGCACCAAGTAGCCTGCATTAGGTTATCCCTCTGAAGATGGTACCACAAAGGGGAATGTGTCCAGACAAAATGATTTTAAATATCAATGACTATCGATAGAGCTCAGAAGGAAAGGTTCGTTTCAAAATGGTTCCAAAGTTATAGTCCTGTTAAGGTTGGAAATGGGCAAGAAACACTGACAGGCTCATTGTATTCCCAAAGTATTCTCCTCTATGGCTAGGGCTGGACAACTGAGGAGCGAGAGAACAGCCTTTTCTCCCTTGTCTCCAGAATGACTAAAATATGCCTGTTTGCGCACTAGCTTCTGTTCAGCACCAAGTGTGTGCTGGCCCATGCTATGGCTGCCCTTCAGAGGGCCGAGTAGCAGCCCTGGTTCAGAGCTGTTGAATATTTGCTCTGGGCCTGTAGCTAGGCAGGACTCTGTCACTGCATTTAAACCTGTTGTTTTTATGAACTCTAAAGCAACTGTTGTCTCTATTTTACCAATGAAGGAATGAACGCAGAAACCAAACAACGTCTACCAACACATAGACAAAGGACAGCCCTGGGACTCAGCCGCTCACAGTCCAACCGAGAGCCCATTCTCTTAATGGCCAAATGTTCTACTTTGAGCAAAGCACTTGACTTCTCCTGGGTACAGTGATTTCTTATCTGGAAATAAAAGCTCATTCCCTTCCCTCCTAGGTCACTTGTAAGCTATAAGTTTACAGGTTCCATAAAAAAAAAAAAAAAAAAAGCAAGTCTCAGAGAGTTTAGCATAAACTCTCTGAGACTTGCTTTTTTTTTTTCTTTTTTTTTTTTGTGTCACAGATGAATGCAGTATATTTTTTTCACGAGAAGTTGGCAGACAGCAACGCATAGAAAGTGCAGTGTCTGGCACGCGGAGCTGTTGATACATGCTGTTAGCTGGCACTGATATTATTGTGTTTTATGCTGCAGCACAATTTTGAGGTTCTTAAGCCTGGAATCCCTCGCTGAACTCACTGTTGTTTTGTCTGATTTCCAGTGTTCTTTCTTTCCCACCCAAGGAACAGCTGCATATTTGAGCAGAGAGACATAAAAAGCATGGCAGATAGTCATACAACCATCACAGATGTCCCTGCCTTGGCTGAGGACAGAAGTCAGCAGCCAATATTCATAGTGGATTGCAGATGTTTCCCTTTACCATGGATCAGAGGGGCCATTATGGACAGTGCAGGCTCTGCAGACTTTTTGTATTCCAAACTGAATATTGCAGAATATGCGAGGCTCCCTCCAACATTTATTGAATACCTACTCTGTGCTGAGTGGCTTCCTAAACACAAAGATGAATAGGTCAGATTCCTTGTTCCCCTCAGACACTGAAGTACACACAAGGAGACAACACACATCATTAACCACAGCAGACTGAAGAGTTCTGTGTGTGGCAGAACAGTGGTTGATCTCAGGAGACGATTCTGTCAGAGAGCCTTGGGGGAAGGTGTGCGAGTCTTCTTAGGACTGTTTATAAGGAAAGGACTTTACTGAACAGAGATAGAGCAAAGGTCATTCGAGGTGGTGGAGACGGGGTGAGGGCAGGTGTGAGTAAGGTGAGCTGGCCGTGGGGATCACCCACCCACCCCTTGCTCCCCACAGCTTCACCTCGCCCACCACCTGTGACACTTTCTTTTGGTGATTGTGTCCGAAACAGTAGATTGCTGGGTGAGGACACAGGAAAGCCTTCACCCACACAAACAGAACTGGCGAGATCAGAATGCACTTTCCTCCAGTGTTTTTAAGTGTTGACATCTTTTTCTTTTCTTCTGAGAATGTGGACTGGATTCTTAGAAGTGAATCTCAAGGTGAGAATGAGAATAAACCCATAGAAAACGTGGGCTTCAGACTTCGTAATTGCTTATGGTAAGAAACAGCTCCGTGCTTAAACCACTAGGGCTTAGATTTGGTGCTACAGACAGCCAAAAGCATTTCTAAGTAGTAGTAGAATTAGGAGCTCCTGGGATATGGATTGAGAGGAAGAGACTCCACCGAATGAAGGACCTGTAATGGCCGGGGTGGGGGTGCTGAGGTGGAAGGATTGAATGAGCATGAGGACATGCTAACTCCTAAGTCAAGTTTGAGATGGGTTTCATTGTAGATAACAGAGATAGAGGCATCTGGAAGGATCTAGCATGAACTGGACCAGCAGAACATACCTGGCCATTGAATGAAAAAAAAAAAAAAAAAAGGAAGACACGAATACTCTTAAGTATGGAGAGGGTTTTTTGTTTGTTTGTTTGTTTTGATGTAAGGGAGAAAGCAGACAGAGGGAACTGAGACCAGGCTGAACATGGCCAGCGGACTAATCCAGACCTTAAGAGGAGATTTGGGGTTGGAGAACAACATGGGTAGCAGCCGGGGCCAAGACGCCAAGATGGCTGAATTCTGTAAGAATCAGCCGAGGGGGCGGGGCGGGGAACCCAGCCCCTGGGAGGGAGAATTTAGGGTAGGGGACGGGGTGAGCAGGGCTGGGAGGAGTCACAGGTATTGAAGGGCGCTGGGAGGGCTGGCCAGCATCTGCTTTGATATGTAAATAGGCATCTCAGCTTTTTGTCCACGGTTTCTGAGACAAAGGGTCAAGTAAGGAGAGGGAGACCAGAGTACGGTAGAAGAAAAGACAGGGAGACGGGACCAAGAGGACCAGGAAAAAATATGGGAACTAAGGGCGGTGTCAAGAGAGCGTGTGGTCAAAATGACTGGTTTATGTAGGAAAGAGAAACTGGCGGGAGAGAAGCAAAGCGCAGCCTCGGGGCCTGGAGAGGTTTAGGGTAGCGGGTGGGCTGGAGGAGCCACAGGAATCGAGTGAGTCCTGGGTGTCTTTGTGACCTGACAAGGATCACCCTGAGCCCCAGGCCAGCAGAGGTTAAAGTGAGACCTTACCTCAAAAAATAAAACCCAAATGCCGGCGCCTTTACTCCCAGCACTTGGGAGTCAGAGGCAGGCAGATCGCTGTCAGTCAGACAGACAGACAAAATAAACAAGAATGACTTTCTCTTTTATAGTGCCCTGCTAAGTGTCTAGCTCAGGGGTAGAGTGCCTGTTTAGAATACATTAGGCCTTGGGCTCTGTCGCCAACATCACCAAAAATGAAGCCCAAAACCTACTCCTTATTTAGTAGGCAATGGGAAATGGTGAAGGTCTGTGATTACTGTTGATATGGAAACTATCACGTATTGGGGATTCAGCAACGAAAAAGTGCTCGGAGTTAAAAAAAACAAAAACAAAAACAAAAACTGAGGGACAATTTTGATGATTGTTCTGTGAGGTCTGGCCTCTTGTAGTGTTCTCCTTTAATGTCTACATGTATAACTTGATATATATAAAACACTCTGAATTCTTTAAAGAGTACTCATCATTTTTTCCCCATTGCTAACATGTAACGTAAAAATCTAATCAAGTGATACTTTTCTCTGCTTCAAAATCAGTACCTTAAAACCCTTTGCATCCAGACTGTGTTTTCTTCTCTCTAGTTTTTCTTTTAAAACTGGAAGCCAGTCTCGGTGGCTCACTCCCTTAATGCCAGAGCTCTGGAGGCAGAGGCAGGCCAGGTCTACAAATGGAGTTAGGACAGCCAAGGCTACACAGAGAAACCCTGTCTTGAAAAAAAAGAAAATAAGAAAAACAAAACAAAAAACCTGGAGAGCTGCCACCAAGGAAAACAGCACAGTGAAGGAAGGAGCCAGGTGAGGGCATTCAGGTCTTGGTGGGAAGTTAATCATTGGGGAACAAGAAGCAGTATGGGTGAGAGACAACTCTAAGACAAGTGGAAGTTTCAAGGAGGATGCCTGCAGAAGGAGTAGGTTTGGGTGCCCAGTGGGGCAAAACAATGGGTTCCCTGCAGCACCGACCTTCAGAGCTGAAGCATTAGGGTTTGGCAGTATTAAGACCTTGGGAGGTAATCCAATTTTAAAAATGGGGTATGAAGCTAAACAGAGAACTCTCTGTAGAGAACTGTAGAATGGCAGAAAAAAACTTAAAGAAATGCTTAACGTCCTTAGCCATCAGGGAGATGCAAATCAAAATGACCCTGAGATTTCACATTACACCTGTCAGAATGGCTAAGATCAAAAACTCAAGTGACAACACATGTTGGAGAGGATGTGGAGAAAGAGGAACCCTCCTCCATTGCTGGTGGGAATGTAAACTTGTACAACCACTCTGGAAATTAATTTGGCGCATTCCTAGACAATTAGGAATAGTGATTCCTCAAGATCTAGCTATACCACTCCTAGGAATATATCCAAAAGATGTTCAAGTACACAACAAGGACATTTGCTCAACTATGTTTGTAGCAGCTTTATTCGTAATAGCCAGAACCTGGAAACAACCCAGATGTCCCTCAGTTGAGGAATGGATACAGAAGTTGTGGTACTTTTACACAATGGAATACTACTCAGAAATTAAAAAGGAGGAAATCATGAAATTTGCAGGCAAATGGTGGGACCTGGAAACGATCATCATGAGTGAGGTATCCCAAAAGCAAAAAGACACACATGGTATATACTCACTTATATAGACCTATAAGATAGGATAAACATACTGAAATCCATACACCTAAAGAAGATAAACAAGAAAGAGGACCTGGGGTAAAAGGATTAATCCTCACTAGAAAGACAAATGGGATGGACATTGGATGTAGGAGAAAACAAGTAGCAGGACAAGAGCCTACCACAGAGGACCTCGGAAAGACTCTACCTAGCAGTGTATCAAAGCAGATATTAAGACACATAACCTAACCTTCGGCAGAGTGAAGGGAATCATATGAAAGAAGGGGGAGTTAGTAAGACCTGGAGAGGACAGGAGCTCCACAAGGACCAAATATATCAGGGCACAGGGGTCTTTCATGAGACTGTTTCTCCAACCAAGGACCATGTATGGATATAACCTAGAACCCTTGCTTAAATGTAGCAAAGGGTAGCTCAACATCCAAGTGGGTACCCTAGTAAGGGGAACAGGGACTATTTTGGACATGAACTCAATGGTGGGCTCTTCGACCACCCCACCCCCTTGAGGAAGGAGCAGCCTTGCTAGGCCTGAAGATACCTGATAAGCTAGAGTTAGATGGAAGGGGAGGAGGTCCTCCCCTATCAGTGAACTTGGAAAGGGGCAGGGAGGAGATGAGAGAGGGATGGGGGGGGGGGGATAGGGAGGGAATGCGAGAGGGGGCTATGGCTGGGATACAAAGTATATAACTTGTGATTAATATAAAATAAAATAAAATAAATGTTTTTTAAAAAAAGATCTTGGGAGGTAGCCCAGCGGTGGCTGCTGCATTAGCATGAGGAACTGAGCTCAGCTCACGTTCCCAGCACCCATAGAAGAGTCAGACAAAGGTGCAAAGACCTGTAAACCAAGGGCTGGGTGTGGTGGTGAAGACACACAGAGCCTGGATTCTCTGTGTTCACTAGGCAGCTACCCTAGCTTAGTCTGTGGGCACCAGATTAAGGAGAGCTTCTGTCACTAAATAAATACATCAGGTGAAAAGCAATAGCGGAAGACACTGGATATAGACCTCTGGCATCCCCACCCAGATGCACACATGTGCGTGAACACACATGTACAAAGCTACACACATGTACACCACACCCACACACAGTCCACTTTAGGACATCATGGAGATGCTCCTGATATTGCTGCTTGGATCTCAGGAGAGATTAGGGAGATACATTGGGGACTTCCCAGTTCATTCATTTGTAAGTACTTGTTGAGCATCTCCTGCTTACCTGGCTTTGTGTTCAGTCAAATATAATAGGGTTGACTCTGGCCTCAAGGCATTTGATAAAGAGAGAGATAAAGCAACAAAGGTGAAGCGGACACTATAGAGATGAGGGAGAAAGGTTGGAGGGGTGTCCAGGAAGGATGTCCAGGAAGGGCGCACAAGAAGAGATCTTCCAAGCTTTGAGAAGGGCCTCAGGATAACACTCTCCCATTTCCGTGGGCTCCGTGGGGGGGAGGAACGTGTATAAATAGGTGGATGAATGGAGTCCAAAATGCAATCCACCACTAATGTGGCACAATTGAACCAGCCTCTCTGAGCCTCCCTTCCCCTCTCTGTGAGGTGGGAACAGTATCATAGGATTTACAAGTGTCGGGTGAAGGCATGGGGATTCAGCACCAGGACAAGCATAGTAGGTGCTCAGTAAACACTAGAGCTTGTTAACCAGTCAGTTTCAAGCCAGGATCAGAAAGCGGTGTGAGTGGACAGACAACATGAGGCAGCAGGTCTGGACTGAGCACAGCAACAGGCCAGGCCAGAAACAAAAGCCCAGACTGGACAGTGATGCATGAGCACTGACCGAAGAATGCTTCTTAAAGAAAGAAGAAAAATGAAAATACGACCAGCATAGGAAATAAAAATGCAAATACTACAAAGCAGTAAATGTAAGCAACTCTTAGCAGACTGTGGAGGATTTGTAGAACAAACCCAGTCTGGTAACACCTGAAACAGAACCAAACACAAAGCTGAATTCTTCTCATGCTCAGCTCTACATCACTGGGAGAGTCAAGATGAAGTCTTCGGCTGCCAGGTGATCACAGTATGGTTGCTTCTCATGGCACGTGTGATATGGAATGTTCATCACAGTTTTCCACAGTTCACTCAGAGCCTAGGAGATATATTAAACAAAATTGCCTACAGATACTGCAGCTTCCTTTTATTCAAAACCTACTGTGATATCAGGAAGCTGGATGACAACCCTGATATATTTATATATAAATATATATACGTATATATGTATGTGTATGTACATTTGTATATATACACATATACACATGTATATAATCTCATCACATCCATTTTTTCATAAAAAATGAATTGTGTTCATAAGGCCAAAGTTGACAAAGTTGACATTTGACTCTGGTGCTGACCCAGAGCTCAGGCTCTTCCTAGCTCTTTGAGTGGCTTTTGTTTTGTTTTGTTTTTTCCAGAAAGGGTTTCCCTTTGTAGCCCTGGCTGTCCTGGACTTCTAGCATTGTAGACCAGGCTGGCCTCAAACTCATAGTGATCCAACTGCCTCTGCCTTCTGAGGTCTGGGATTAAAGACATATAACACCACATCCAGCTTTGGCTGGCTTCTTAAATAACCCAGCGGATGCTCTGAGCACTACAGAGGCATACTTGATTTCCCTCTGGGTTATAAAGATGGTTGCCACTCTCTGAAGAAAGTTCAGGGACAGTAGAAACATAAAGAAGCATCATGCTGGTCACTTTGACCATTAGGTCCAGATTAGGTTGCTAAAGTGAAATTCCATATCCTCCTCTTAAAGGCAATACCCTGTCCTATAAGTTAAACTGAGAAAAGGAATGTCAGGCTCAGGAGATGGCTTAGTGGTAAAAGTGCCTGTCATGTAAGCATTAGGTACTGAGTTCAAATCCCAAGCAGTCACATCACACACACTTGTAACCATAGTATGGAAAGGTAAAAACAGGAAGTGCCTATGGGCTCAGTGGTCCATCAGCCTTGTCATTCAATCAGTGAGTTCCATATTCCACGAAAGGCATTGCCCCAAAACAAAACAAAATAAAATGGTGGAAAACAATAGAGTATGACATTTGTATTGTGTGCACACATATACATATTTTATATACACACAAAAAAATAATACATGTGTTTTGCATATACACAAAAATTAATCAATAGCAGGAAATAAAAAGGTAAAAAGGGATTGTTCCCCACCCCCAAATCTTAGGTGCAATAAATGAACAAATAAGACCTTCTGTAAGGTCAACATTTTTATTTTTCTTAAATGAAAATGAAGGATGGTAACATATCTGAGAAGACTCTTGCACGTGACAACACAGGTCACATGTTCTAGGGACCCATATATGTTACATGCACAGTGCAAGATTAGATTCCAGTAGACTGCCCAGTTTTCTTGTTTGTAGAAGGCTGGCATATTGGTCATAAATTAAGGATGCCACCATTGCAATTATGTTCTGGTTTTTGGAAAAGAGGAGACAGAAAACCTGGCAGAACATGAAAATAACATAAGACTAGATATCCAACATGCTCAGCATCCCTGGCTGCTGACAAATGCTTGGTTCTGACAGCGATGTCAAACATGGAGACAGCATCTCTTTCCTCATCCACCAAGGTCCTTTCTTGTAAGATTCTTAGGCTACTTGGCTGGCTTTGTATCCTTCCTTAAAGGTAACAACTTCCTGGATCCAGGGGGCTTATTCATTTATTAGCTTGATTAGTACAATGGCAAATTTGTACCAACATTTTTAAGTTGGATATTTCACATTCTAAATCTTAATTTCTTGCTTGTCTTGTGAGGTCATAAGGTCTGGCAATGCTGCAATGCTCTGGATGGCAATAGTGAGTAGTGTTGTTACTGTCCCCTGACACATGGCTCCTCCTCCTAGGTGGTCCCACTTCCCCAGGGCAATTCAGACTCTCAAGCAGAGGGACCAAAAAGTGCACTTCAGAGTTTGGATTTAACCTGCCCAGGAGTGGAACAAACACCATCAGCACATGTGTATATTTTAAATAAAATTGCATTAAGTATTAAAACTAGAATTGTGCCTTCCTTCCCCTTCCCTCTTTTCCTCCCTCCCTCCCTTTTCTCCTTCCTTCTTTTCATTTCCAAAGAAAAGACTTTCTTTCAGGAGCAGCTGACAGACCATTTGAGAGACCATGCATTTTTTAAATGTATTCTTTCAATACCAGCAGGAGCAGTCGCAGGTTGGGAAGAAAGTCCCCTCAAAGTTGATGCTTCTAAAGTTTTCTTGACAACAGCCTAGAGTCAGTTAACACTGTATGTACACACACACACACACACACACACACAGGAAAAACGTGATTTAAAAATATCTGTAAATGTGGGAGGATAACCACATTCTTCACTGAAGCATGGACAGAGCCAGTCTGGAGCCCTTTGGCTGATGAGCATCCTGGGAGAGAGGTGGCCAGACCTTCAGGCAGTGGCAAGAAACTTGTTTGCAGTTCGGTTTACCTAACTTTCAGATCTCCAATCTCATCAGAACTGAACTACCTGCCTGGGTCTTTCTCTGCTTTGTTGATATGCAAACTGGCTTTTTTGTTGTTTTGTTTTTCCCTCCTCCTGAGGATGCTGATGCCCGGGGCATTCTTCTGGGTGTTCCTAAGACTTAAATGACATTGCTTAAAGAGTTAAAGATCTCTGAGGCCCCAGTGAAAGGCTGAAAAGGTAAAACTGCTCACAGTCTGGAGATGAACCCCATGTCCTTTTCCAAAACAAGGTCCCAGAAGCATGGAATGCATTCACCAGATTGGGGAATTTTAGCACGAAGAGGCAAAGATTAACACGAATTTTACAGTAGGAAAAAAAGTTCTCATTGTAATCATTTATCTTTGAGAGTGGAGTTTAATTTCATTTATCAAGAGCTTACCGTTTCCTTCTTAGGAAAAATGCTTTGAACGGTATATTATACTGCCAGAGACTAGAACAACCGACTTTTTTTTTTTTTTTTTATCAACTCAAACTGAAAACTCCTCGTAGGGATGGAAACATTTCCAGCGCTGGGGACATCACTTTGCCTGTGTCCACACAGGTGGCAGACTAGGTCTTGTTTACAGCTCCAGGAACTGCTTTAGCTCTGGGCAAGGGACAAGCTACCCTAAAGAGAAAGACCTCCAGGAGGAAGCGAGTGCTGAGGCCACAAAGATGGCCTCGTGTCCACTCTGCTCTAGGAGTAGCTGAGTCCCACAGCTCAATGGAAACTGAGTGCTCAGAAATTCAGAGAGAATGTAATCCCACCTAGCTGTACCAAGAACAATTTTAAATCTCTCCTTATGTATTAGAAAAGAGAAAATGGGGAAGGAGAGAGGTGGAGAAAAATAGAAGTACACTGTGGTCAGACAGCAAGATTCACCTACATTGTTTGCACCCCGATGAAACAAAAATTTGCCTATCTAGCACCTTAAATTTGATTTTCTTATTGAAGGCTCAAATTATAAGCAGGTTGACTCAAGGCTCAGGGAGTGGTTTTTTGGAAGGACTTGATGCCTAAATAAAATGCGCGGAGGGGCCTCTTTCTATTCAGGAGTCTCTTTTCGGGGAGACTGGCATGCAACACTCATTTGACTTTATGGTACTTGCTCAATTCTTAAACGACGCCCCCCACCCCACCCCACCCCGCGAGGAGTCTTGAGCTGCTGTTGGTGGTAGGTAACAGCAAAGCCCTCTGCAAAAACATTTGAAAATGAAACACTCCAGGTGCGTAATCCCTTCCTCTGCGGCACATGAGAGAAGTGCGCGTAGGCTCCTGCCTAGCAGAAGGCCCTGTGCACTGGATCTCTGGGCTTGTAGCGTTGACATTTGACACCGCTCTGAACCCTGAGGCAGCTGGTTGCTGGCCTCTGCGTTCTCTCCCACCCTGTTCAGACTGGCTCTCTCTTCCGCCTCTGGCCCAGTGCCCCAGCCTCTCCTACTGCAGAAATGGCAAGCTGGGGAAAGCCTACGCCAAATCCTTGCCAGTCCCATCAGTTTTCGGCCTTCATTGTCAGAGGCCTTTCGTTCATCTTTAGCAGCCAAAGGGACCGCTCGGTGAGAGAGTGAGTGGGGATTTTTCTGTTAAGGCCCCACCAGCACCCGCGAGTTTGTAAATAGTCGTAATTATCGAAATCCCAGCCACAGCGCTTCCAAGAACTCCATGGGCCAAGGAGCAGGACTAGAGATGTCCGGCCTTCCGCGGAGCCCGTCGTCATGGAAGCAAGAGGGTGTGGTGGGAGGTTAGGCTGCGGCAGAGCCATTGGACCTTGCCAGATGGAATTCTGCTTTGATGTACACTGGAGTCTAAATTGTTTTCCTTCCTTTGGTACATTTAAAATTAAGATTCCGTGTTAATCCCTAATTAATTCCAAGATCAAGCTTCTATTTTGGCTACTTGAATGAGTGGTGCTGGAATGCTTTTAGGGAAGTGAAGCCATAACAAAATATTTTCCAATTACATTAAATACCTTGGGGGCATGGTTATTAAGCATGGCTGAATTAAGTGTGGGATTTTAAATCAGTATGACATGATTTGAAATCAGAAATCATTTTAAGTACTCTGGGCTGGAGTACTTGGGACAACAGCTATACAAAGAAAGAAAAGGAAGGGGCCTGGACACCGCCATTCACAACACAGAACAAGCCAAGCTCACTCTAGTGCAACACGCAGAATCAGAGGTTGTACAACTTTAAAGGATGAAATGTTAAACACTGACTGTGAAGTGGGGGAAAGTGGATCAGGGAGAAAGGCAGAGATGGGGATGGGCTCTGTCTGCGAAGCGAAGAGCGTGGGACTCACGTGGGACCTTTGCACGTTCCTGACACGGGTCAAGGGCAGTTGACCTGGGCTGAGTCCAGGCAAAACTAGGAGCTTAGTTCAAACCTAATGAGTTACCCAGGTAGGCATTCCCAGCATTCCCATCTCATCTCGTCAGGTGTTTGTGTCCTCGCTCAGAGAGAAGAAGCACATAGTAGTTTAAAAAAAAATTTTTTTTTTTAGTACAGAGTAGTCAGTGCTAGCTGGATTCTTTGGGGGATAGTCATGAATTAAGACATTTAGACTTTTTATCTCTCTAGACTGTGAATCTGAAACATTCAGGAGGGACTGTCGCCATTCTTCTTTTCAGAGCCGCCGCCCTGTGTGTGTGCACGTGCGTGCACGCTCATGCCTGTCTATCTGTCATGGATTTGGGGAATCAAATCCATGTCTTGTTGCTCGATAGACTGCTGACTAAAACCCCATGTGGAGAACCAGTTTTGTAATTCAGCCCTCTCTCTGGACTCACACAGAGACCTATAGGATAGTCACATGTATTTGTCACACAGAGTTATATTTATTTGTTACACAGAGTTGTATTAAATATATTTATTCTGTTTGTTATCATTTCCAGGAAGTTGGGTGGAAGTGGTTTACTTTTTCTTTCCTACCCCTAATTAGAAAGCTGAACCCCCTCGATAATTATCCTGAGGGGTGTTCTGCTGTCATCAGTGGGCGTGGCTCTGAGGCCTGCCCCAGCTTCTTCTGCTACGCCCTAGCTCTCAAATCTGTGTCAGCAGAGCCTGGGCCTGCTCTCCTGGCTGCTAAGGATTTAATATCACCTGCCACAAAGACTTCATTTTACGACACTCCTGGTCAGCCAGTAAAGACACCCATGGCGCATTGAGACATACTAGGTTTGTCATCATCAAAATATTTGGGTTCAGCTGGGTGTGGTGGCACCTACCTCTAAACCTAGCACTCTGGAGGCTGAAGCAGGAGGATTGCCATGAGTTCGAGATCAACTGGGCTTACATGATGAAATCTTGTCTTTAAAAAAGGGGGGGGGGAGGGAGAGCTTGGTGGCACAAGCCTGTAATCCTAGCACTTGGAGGCAGAGGCAGGCAGATCTCTGAGTTCGAGGTCAGCCTGGCCTACAAAGAGAGTCCAGGACAGCCAAGGCTGCACACAGAAACCCTGTCTCAGAAAACAAACAAACAAAATAAAAAAAAATGTAAAAGTTGGTGTTCAAATGCTCACTCTTGCCAATATGCAGATTAAGCACTCTCACTGGAAACTTCAAAGCCTAAAATGTTCTTGAGGTCTGACATGATGTCAGTAGGAGGAAAATTCCACTGTGGCCTCATGTGATGTTCACCGGTGAGAGCCCAGGTTCAGGGTCAGGAGATGGCTGCACTGGTAAAGCGCTGTTCAAGCATGAGGACCTTCATTTGAGTCCCAGCAGCCCTTGAAAAGCAAGGTGCAGCTGTGGGGGTATGCGGCAATCCCGCTCCGAGAAGGGCGCCAGAGGGAGGCCTCAGGGGTCACTGACCAACCAGCCTAGATAATTCTGTGAGTTCCATGGTCGGTGAGGAGCCCTAGCTCAGAAAGTATGGTGGAGAATAATGGAAGAAGACACTCAGTGACTTCACTTGGTCTGCACATGGCTGTGTGTGTGCACATACACAAGCATACACATGTACATCTGAGTGCACACACCATATAAATGCATGCATACATGTGCACACCCACACCCACATATACACATGCACACACAAATACATACATTCAACACATACACACATACAGACACATATCCGTGTACGCAAACACATACGTCTATAGATAGAGCCAGGTCCACTGAAAACTTTATGTAAAATTACCTTTAGGCTATGTATGCAAGGCAAATAAAAAAATATCTAATACATTTTATGTTTAGGTTTGGATCTCAGTAACAGGATATCTATTGTAGAAATGTAAATATCTCCAAATTACAAAAAAAAAAAATCTAAAAGGCAATTGTTTCTTGTCCCAAGCATTTCAGAAGAAGGGCACTCGACCTGTGAACACCTATGGCGGGCAGATGGTGCACCTGCTCATCTCAGGTACAAATGCACAAGGGAATTCCTCAGTTTAGCCCCTGAGACAGGAACGTGGGAACCATGCCAGAGCTCCAGTGAAGACGACCGGAATACAGCGAACTCTGTGCTCTAAGCTGAAAATCCACTAAGGCCTCATTGGTTCAGTGCTAAAATGTAGGTAGATCTATTTGACCTTGAAAAGCAACCGTGTCTTTTAGGTCTCTTCTTATTGACCTGGCTGTCAAATGAAGAGTTAAGAACTCAAGGCTCTGCCCAGACCTGCAGAGTCATAGTCTCGAAATTTCCATGCAGGGCCAAGAGTTTGCATTTTACAAACTAACCTTAAGATGAGAAGTTTAGGAGTCAAATGCTGAAAGCCACTCAGTGCTAGTGATGAGGCCCCCGACTATCAGCACAGTTGATAGAGGGGAGGGAACACTGGAAAAGTGTGTGTGTGTGTGTGTGTGTGTGTGAATATTTGAGGTGCTGCCTGGCAAAGTATGTGTGTAACAATGGGGAGAACTGCGTGTATATTTGGGAATGTGGGTGCTTAGAGAGAGTGTATGTGTGTGCTAATGTGCCTGTTTGCACAGGAGATAAACTTCCTGGGTCAGACCTTCAAGATTTATGGCTACCCTACAGATTGCATCTGATTTCTTGGCTTTGCTTGGTCTTGCACATAACAGACCTGAACACACGTCAGTCTTAACCTCAGTGGATTGAATGAACAAGTGAAGCATAGACTGTTCTGGTCAAAAAGTCATCTTGAGCTCACACAAACCTGTACATGTCAAGCTGCGCATGGGGCAGCTTCACAGAAGTTTCTCAGAGTTCTTTGCCCTTGACACAGATTACAGCTGGGGGCTAGGCTCTGAAGGCTGGCCAGGTCACATTCCCTAGAGAACCCCCCCTCCCCCCGGTAGACTCAGTACACTTTGGTTAGCTCTGCGGTGCTGACTTTCATTCAGATGCAGGGCAGTCCATCCGGGCAGCCTCCTCCTTTCTCCTGGGTGGGCCAAGTCTTCACATTTCCATTCAGTTTGGCCCAACTCAACAAACGTTGCTTTAGTGCCAGCCAAGATCCCAGTACTATCCCAACTGCCGCTGAACTCCTTTGCAAGTCAGGGAAGAGTGGGAAGGGCCAAAGAGAAAGATGAGCCAGACCCTATCTCTGAGCTCCTGAGATGTTTCCACACAAACAACTGTCAGGGCTCTACTTAAAATGCAATGGATGCCAAGCATTCACTCAGCATTTATCGAGAGCAAAGGTTTGTTCCGTTGATTGAGGAGGAAAGTACGCTTAATGAGGGTCTTGAAAAAGAATCAACATTTTGTCCTGAATTTTCTTGGGCCTTGAACTATTTCATACACAGATTTGTTGGTTTGTTTTTGTATGTGGTGTGTGTGGTGTTGGCTTCCATATTTGTGGGAGTATGGATGTATCTGAAAGTGTGTTCATACATGGGTGTGCTTGTATGGCCTGGAGTTGATATCAAATGTCCTTTTCCACTGCTCTCCACTTTATCAAACAAAATAGGAGTCAAGAACTGACTTTACCATTTATAGGCTGCTTGCCTATTTAATCTTCTTGCATATTAATCTATCCCTCCATGACCAGGGTAAAAATGCTTCCCTGACAGGAGGGATGTATGTCAAGCTCCTGGATAGTGTCATTTAGTCTATCAACAACAGCCTGATTCATTTTCTACCTGCATATTTAATCAGCTACTGAGGCAGATGTGTGGAGTCTTCCATTATAGTTGTCTAAGAAACCATCTCTTTCTTTAGCTGTGTGTGTATGGAGCTGACATCCAGCGTCTTCCTCAACTACTCTCCATCTTGTCTTTTGAGAGAGGCTCTCTCTAGGCTCCAGATGACCAACTCATGCCAGGCATACTCCTCTCCCCACTCTCCATGTGCTGGGCATGTGACCTTGGCCCTCGCTTTTTCTCTCCCCCCGCCCCAGCAGCTTTCTACCCTCCCGCCGCCCAAATTACATTCACGTATTTGTCTTGTTTGGGGAGGGAGTGTGCATGCCCCTGTGAACCTGTGGCATCCAGATGGCAGCTTGCAGGATTCAGTTCTTTTCTTCCACTGCACGGATTGAACTTGGAGTGTCCATCTTGTCAGCAGGTGCCTTTACCCCCTGACCCATTTCCAGGGCCTGCACTTCAGTGTTTATGGGGTGCAAGTGCTTACTATGTAATCCAGACTGCCTTTGAAGTTTTGCCCCTCTTACCATGGCCTCTTGAGTGCTGGGACTGCAGTTGTGTTTCATCACTATCCTAGTGATCTTTAGTACCCCGGGTTCTGCTCTTCTGAAAGTAGTATAACCAACCACTCGAGCTTTTTATTCAGTTCTCGAATTAGACCTCGGTCCGTTCTTCTGTTTTTCATCTAAGTCTTCAGATTTAAAATAGGTTTACTCTACATGGCATATTGCCTGGCCTTGTTTTAATTCAATTAAGTGATCTCTGTGTTTTAAATGATGTATTTGGGGGGGGGCGGAGATTGGAGTGAGGCCTGTAGAGATGACTCAGTGGTGAAGAGCGCTTGTGCTCTTCCGGAAAGCCCTTTCTCACGCTCATTTCGGTGGCTCACAGTCATCTGCAACTCCAATTCCAGGGCATAGGATGCTCTCTTCTGGCCTCTGCAGTCCCCCACACCCGTGTGGTGTACTCGCACACAGACACACAGACATCATTTAAGAAAATAAATCTCTTTATTTGGTTTATTTGGGTTACTTGCATTTAGTCTGTGCTATCACTAGGTTAAATTCTACTGTCCCGCCAGCAGTTCCTGCTCACTGGACTTGTTATTGGTTTCCCTCCCCACCTTCCTGCTCCTGCTAGGTTTAAGTGAACATTTTAATGTACATTTTATCTCTTCCATTGACTGTTTATCTTATTTTAAAAGCAGATTTAAGTGACTGACTGAAATTAAAAAATATATATATATATATTTATTTTTATGTGCATTAGTGTTTTGCCTGCATGTATGCCTGTGTGAGGGTGCCAGATCCCTGCACTGGATTATAGACGGTGTGAGCCACTGTGTGGGCACCGGGAAGGAAGAGCAGCCAGCGCTCCTAGCGGCCAATCCACCACTCCAATCCCAGGTGGCTGGCTAGAATTCCTACCCACTTCTCATTGAGCTAAAGCTTGGCCCATAGTATTGCCGGAGCATCATCGGGAAGAGGCAGAGACGTTGTGTCTTTCAAAGAAATCTTTGAGATGTTTTGTTCAAAATATCCTGAATCCTTATTTAATGAAATAGAAGATGACATTTTTATTCATGCAGGTATTTTCGTTTATAACCAGTAAACTAGTTCTCAGAAAATATGGAATATCAAATCTGGATGAGCTAAAATACTGTCATATAAGTTTTATTATATATACATCCTCTGTGTGTGTGTGTGTTTCTAGATTAGAAGGCAGCTATGGGAAGTCAGTTCCCTCCTTCTACTACGTGGGATCTAAAGAGTTAACTCAGTGGTTACACTTAGTAAAGCATGCTTTTACCCACTGACCCATCAACCTGTATTCTGCTTTTGTTTTATTTTTTTAATTTCATGAGTATGAACATGGCAAAATGTAAGTCTGTTTAATGTGTACACGCTATGTCCAAAGGGACCAGAAGAGGGCAGTAGATCCCTGGCAGGGGAGTTACGGACAGTTGTAAGCAGGTGTGCGGGTGCTGGAAATTGAACCTGAGTCCTCTGGAAGAGCAGCCAGTGCTTTTAACCATTGAGCCATCTCTCCAGTCCTTCCGTGGTCTGTATTTTTAGGGAATAAAATTTCTGCAGACAGGAAGATCTAATGAAGTAGTACATTGTTCAACTTAACTCTCCTGAAAAGGAGGACAATCAAAACTCTTGTCCTCCACTTCCTGTTTAAGCAGCCCCAGATCTATGTTACAGCCAGGACCAGTTCTGAGTCCTGTCACCTGTTCTAGTCCCTGTGCCTTAGTGTGACAAAGTTGTAGATTCTTCACTGGCCTGAGGGGGTTGAGGTGCGGGGAGCCAGCTAGCTCTTGTAATGACCAGAACGCCTGGAATGCGTTTCTCTCCCTGAGTTTTCCACACATAACACAAACAATGCTCAAACTGAGATCACAAATGCCAGACAAATTTGTTGGTGGTGGGGGGTAAGGAGGGGCTAGGGCAAGGGAAGTTTGACACTAATATGAAACAATCCTGGGGACAGAAAGGAGCTCAAGCAATTTGTGACTTTAAGATATGTGTCTCACCTGTGCTTTATAAAAAAGAGATGACACACTTAACAGCAACAAACCCCAGAGGATTTCTCACCCACTTCTTCCTCTACAGTGATGCCCTCCTAGGTCAGTAAAATGTACCTCTACATGCAAACTTTTTGAGCTTTTTCTGCTGGACGAACAAATTTTCATATTCATTCCCTTTAACGGCAGTTGGTTGCGTATCTCTGAGAGAGACATCTCATTTCCTAAGTCCAGATCCTCTCGACAGTAGGAATCAGTTCTGCTAGGTCAGACTCTGGGTAGCAGCGAGCATCTCCCCAGCAGACTCTCCTTCTCGCCCCTCTGGCTCCCACACTGTCGATGGCTGACTCTAACAGCTGATGTCATGAATCCAGGTTTCTTCCCAGTTGGCAGACACCATGCTGTGGTATCTTAAAATAGGGATTTTAAAGTTCCCATCTTTAACGGTTACTATTGTGTTAATTTACCAAAAGAAAACAGTAGGGGGGTGTCCACAGCAGGCCAGCTGAAGGGCCCCTGTGGAACCATCAGGTAGGATATGGCTAGCCTGTGGCCCCCGTGGCTTTGGTGGTTGAGAGGCAAGCCTTGGGTTCAGCAAGGTAAGGCCTTCTCTGAAGCTCTCCATATGACTGGCCTGTTTCATGCTTCTCTCCTTCTTCGGCAACTTCGAATAGTACTAGTTTTAAAGCCTCTACACCCTTGAACAAAGAACATGTAACTACTACATGTCATCTTGCATACAGGTACATAAGAATAAGAGTTTTTTTTTTATGTACAAGACTTCTATTTTTCAGAAAGTAGCTAGTTCCAAAGAAAAACCTACCCATCATGCACCACTCTCTGAGTTCTCAGTGTTCTTTGGGACAAGCAGACTGCCAAGGCCTTGGCCATTCTCAGGTGCTCTGGGGGATGGCTTTCATTTCTCTGTAATAGTTTATACTCTAGAAAAGATAAGCTCTCTATCAGCCATTCTTTCCTCTTGATAAGCAACCATGCTTCCTGATGTACTCCCAAAGAAACGAAAATCAACTTAGATCCATTTCAGTCCTCCCTATTTATACACAAAGTTCCCTACCTCAAGGATACTGTCCAACAGAGCTCTTGTATTCCCCCAGCCCCAGCCCAGCATCTTCTCCAGAGACAATAGTCCTTTTCAGTTGCTTGGCAACATGAGGAAGACTTGCATTTTCTCTTGGCGATAAGAATGGGGGGTAGGAAAAAAAATTAACAGCTGTCGTTTGATTTTGTTGCTCTAAAATACGTAGGACACACACACACATCATATATACATACACGCATAGTAAAAGTAACCTCCGGTTCCCTCCTTCCACGTCCTATGACATTCTCATGCTCCAGTGTTTCCAGGATTTACTGGCATCCGCAACATTCTGGTGGAATCCTTTCTCAGTACCACACCTGACATGCTGACTGCAGGGGAGAAAGGCACCCTTCGGTCAGTGCTCAGCCACCCAGGCTGTGTCCATATTTCCCATGAACAACTCTTGTAGATTGGACCAGGAATGTCTCCCAAGACTCATGTGCTAAAGCCTTGACCCCTGACTTGGTGCTGGGAGTTAGTAGAAGCTTAACTCAGCTGTGGCTGAGGTTCTCAGGGACATGCCTTCGGGAAGTACTTTGAGAACCTTGCCTGCAAGGTTCTGCTCAGTCTTTGCATCCCACCCAGGAGGTGACTGATTCCATCTTGTGCTCTCACTAATATACTGTCTTTTCACAGGCATGAGAACAACTTGACTATGAACTGAAACCTTCACAACAGAGCCTAAGCTTTACCCCTCTCACATGGATTACCTCACATACTTTATCAGTGCACAGAAAGAGCTTAACACAGCAACCATGCACTATTCTGCACTCTGACACACAGGCCATTTGATGCTGCAGCACCCACCTACAGCCACTTACTTACAGCAAGCTCAAAGGAAGCCATTCTTTTCTCCCATCACTACCACAAAGTTAGTTTCTTTCTGCATATCTCATACTAGCAGTGTAAGGGACCACAGCGAGAAGCCAGAACAGGAGGAAGATGGCAATAGTTGACAGAATTCAAAGGGGAGCAAGGCGGTGAGCCTTGGTTGAGCCCCATAGGAAAACTTCAGTAATATTTAACCACCTTGGGATTTGGGTCAAGGGCAGGGTGGCTCATAAAAGGTCTTTCCCATGGAGACATTTGAGATTTTACTCACCTTTACCCATTTACTCAGCCCCTCACCCCCATCATCTGCCCATGGCCTCTGTGCTAGAGGAACGGGACTCACTTCACTAGCTTCTGGCTGTTTGACCATCTGCCCATGTTTCATGGCGGGAGACATTTTATCTTTAAGTATTTTAGTACCTGCTTCCTTTCAAATTTAGTTTGTGGCTGTCTAAGATATAGAAAATTTACTTCATTATGTAGTTTTGTTCCAACACAGATTCCATGCAATTCACACTTCCATCAATTAATTGTTCTGCAGCCATTTGTTAACAGCCACACCAGCAATACAAGACGTGATGGTTGACTTATGAGAACAGACACTGTGGTGGGACAAAGAACTCTCCCCGGGGGAGTCTAGAACCAGACACCACATAATTACGGACTAGATTGTGTCACGCTCAGGAGAGGTTCTCCCGGATAGGAGAGGTCAGAGCCATCTTTATGGACAAGGTGGGGCTTGGCTTGTATATGCATTTTTCCCTAAATGGTTAAAACAGAAAGCTACAGTGGTGTGTGTGTGTGTGTGAGAGAGAGAGAGAGAAAGAGAGAGAGAGAGAGAAAGCGGGGGAGAGACAAGGTTTGAATTCAAGGTGTCCCCTTAGGCTCCTGTCTGAACACTTGTTTCTCAGCTGATGGTGCTGTTATGGGAGGCATGGGAAGCTTTGGGCATTTGAGCCTGACCAGCAGGTAGAGCCCTGGAGGCGAGGCTCCAGTCCTACCTGTCTGCTTTCTGGTCTGCTGATCTATGACCATAAGAAGAGTGTCAAGCTCCTGCCCTCACAGATGGAATCACTCCACAGTCCTTTCCCAGCTACAATGAGCTGAAACCATAAGTCAGGATAAACCCTTTCTCCTTTAAGGGGTTTTCCTTCAGGAATGCTGTCACTGAGGCACAAAGTAACTAATAGGGTGTGTGTGTGTGTGTGTGTTTCAGGTGGCACCTAGTTTAAAGAAAACCACTTATCCAATGGCAAACATGCCCAGCACAGACTGCATTAGACAACTGGGAAAACTGCTAAGTTGAGCCAGGGCTTTAGCTCCGGATGTGAGCTGCAGTGGGATGAGGATGGACTAGAGAGAAAGATGTCCAGGGAAGCCGGAGAGCCCAGGCGCTTCCTCACTATCCAGGTCCCTGCTGGATCCTCTTGCCAGCTGCATGGAGCACCTTTACCGTCCCCCTCCACTGTGCTGCAGGAGAATTCTGCCAAGCAGAGTGCTGTTAAATGTCTTTCCTCAAGCACACAGGACACCTCCCCTCTCCCATTACTTGAAAAAGCTGCTGTGTCTTCACCAACCCACACACTCCAACTAAAGAAGGAGCGGGAACCTGAGGCCATCACTTCTGTTACTACTGGAAGAAACAGCAATGGAGGCTCACATTTTGCCAAGGTTGAGGAATAACTGTGAGTGGTTATTTACTAACATTGTTTTAGAAGCCTCACGTTTTTATACGCTCTTTGATCTAGGCATTTGATTTCCAGCAAATTTCTCTATACTTATTTAATAGAGACACGTTTTCTACATGGCAGGGACGGCTTTAGGTGGTTTTAAAATGTATTATTATGACTTTGTTATTGTCATTTTGAGTTGAGTCTCATTCTGTAGCCCAGGTTAGCCTGGAGCTCATTCTGTAGCCCAGGCTGACCTTGAACTCTCAGTCTCTCCCCAAGCCTCCAGTGCTGTGATTACGGGGTCATATCACCACACCTTTAAATATTTTTAAACCAACCTCAATTAATTTCTCTAACAATCCCATGGGGTGAGTACTGTTATTGTCCTCATTTGACAGAGAGGAAAATCAGGGCCAGAAAATTCGTCAAGACGCTTGTGGTCACCAGCTAGTGTGCGCAGCAGAGCTGACAGTTAGGCCCATGCTGTCTCATTCCAGAGTCCTCGGATGTGACACACCCATCTGCTGTCTATCCACAGTGCTGTTCCCTGGAATCCTGATTCTTAGGCCTGCTTTAAGCGGAGGGTAAAAAGCTCATTGTAGATTAGGGAGTAAATTCAGTGTGTGGTTCAGGATTTCTTTTCCAAGAAAAAGAATAGAGAGGAAAACACCAGAGAATTTTGTTTAGATCCCTCCCCTCCCCACATTACCCACCCCGCCTGCTGTGTGTGTGTGTCCTTCACATGCTGAGTACATAGATGAAGGTTGGGTGGAGGTCTCTCTACACTTCTTGCTATGACTGGTGTTCTGAATAGAAAGCTCTAAAAGTTATGTATGAAGGAGGAAGGCAGATATCAGATTAGTCACTATACTTGCTTTTTCAAAATATAAATTATATTTATTTATGTATTTTATATATTTATTTCTTTATTTAATATAGATGAATGTTCTATTTGCATGTACACCTGCATGCCAGAAGAGGTCCTTGATCCCCATATAGGTGGTTGTGAGCCACCATGTGGTTGCTGGGAATTGAACCTGCGTCCTCTGTAAGAGCAGCCAATGCTCTTAACCGCTGAGCCACCTCTCCAGCCCCCTAGTCACTACACTTGTATTAGGCAGTTTTGACAAAGAATTAACTAAGCAATCTAAAAGGACATTATCAAAAATGATGGTACAGCAACACCTATTCAAATACTGAAATTATATCACAGACAACCTAGAAAGATGTTTAAGACATAGACAAAGAGGAAAGTGTAATGCAGTGTTTTTATGTAAAAATATGTTTGTATGCTTGTATAGAAGAAGGATGGAAATGGCTAGCCATTACCGTTTCCACTCAAGCCTGTAACCATCAACCTTGCTGCCCATCAGTGGACGAATGATGAAGTAAGCATGGCGTAAACACAGAACAGAAACAACCAGACACAGGGACACAGGGACTGCATCTTCTCTCAGAAGTAGAGCTAAGAAAGTCACCTTACAGCAGAACAGTGATATTGGCTGGAAAGCGAGGGTCAGGGCAGAGGTTGGGCTTGCCTAGTGTTACTTCTGTGTGTGTAAATATGAGTCCCACACATGCAATTGGCACTAAAAATGCACTAATCAACTATTTATTTTAAAAATGGTAATTAAAAATTGTCCCCACTTGTGGGAAATATTGTGAAAAGTTTTTTTTTCCTTTGTCTGTCTGCATTATCTTCAAGGATCATAATTTTTATAAGATGAATTTTAATATTAAATAAGATACATTCTTATATGTGTGTTTATATAACAAAGATGAATATTAAACATATATAAACAAGTCTTACAAATAATACCAATAAAATAATATCAAGTAATTATTGATAATTGAATACTTAAGCAACTATATACATAAAAGACTATAAAAACAAAATAAGAATACTAATTAAAAACATTAACTAATCAGGATGACTAGATAACATTGAAAAGGATAGAATGATGGTAACAGAATGGGTAGAGGTAGGGAATAGACAGCGGCAAACCGGCAGGTTCCATAGTCAGACGCAAATTGAAACAAGAATGTAGCAATTACTAGTTTGGGCTTGCTGCTAGCCTGACCTGCAGAGACACTTTAAAGAAATCCATTCTAAAATGACGGGAGCTTCTTCATGGAAATAAGCAGGCTTCCTCCTTAAAAAACATTAGGTTTGATCTAGGTGGCAAATATCGAACACCAAGCTGGCCCCCTGAGTTAATATATGGCTTTATTTCTGTGTCAGTTTCAAAGGCCAAGATATTGAAACACTGGCATTGGTTAGCCTAATAACCTCACAAAACAAACCATCAGAACAAATCACCAAAAAGTACAAAAACATATTTTTAAGATGGGAAAATGGTATTTATAAATATATCCTGCCTGGTGATATGTGAGAGACGGGATCTGAACTCAGACTTAATGCCTCTGCAATTCACCCCTCAGCCACTTGGAAAGTGCGGATTGAAATCTGGCAATTAGTTCTGCATGGTGCTAATTACAATGTTGTTTTTGAGATCAGAGAGTTTTAAAGTCTTGCCAGGGAATTATTGGCAGGGGATATAGATTCTCTTGAGTTTTCACATAGTGATTTCTTAAGAGTGTTCATTTCTTTCTTTCTTTCCTTTTTTTCATGTTTGTTTTTTTTTAACAGAGTTTCTCTGTGTAGCTCTGGCTGTCCTGGAACTCATTTTCACTCTGTAGACCAGGCTGGTCTTTGAACTCACAGAGATCCACCTGCCTCTGCCTCCTGAGTGGTAAGATTAAAAGTATTTGCCGTTACCACCCAGCTTTTCTATTGATTTTATAAACCATCTCACATCACTTAGAAAAACAGAGCAAGATACATAAATGCACATTTAAAAAGGACCGCACTTCTTCATCTCCTTAGTCCCTGCGAGTTTTTCTCCTTGAAGATGCACAGTTCCAGGCCAAATAGCTTTAGCTAATGGCTTCTAAGTGGCCTGTGAGTGCAAGTTGAGGATTAAAGGTCCCAGGAGCTGATATGATCAAACTAGGTCACACCTTTGCCCTGGCAGAAAACAGAATAATTCTCTTTATTTCCTACTTCCTTCTTTCCTTGGTATTAAGTTGCAGTCCCTTTTAGTCAAGTTTTAGCTTCTGTTCATTGGGGAAGGCTGGAAGAGCGGGAAGAGCCGAGCTAGGTGGCAAACAAACTTAGTCTGTGCTTTGCAAAGGCAACGGTTCTGACAGCGTCTGGTCTCAGCCTTTTAATGTGGATTTCTGAGTAATTGTATCTGCTCAGGTGGCCTGTCAAGCTATCACACAGGATACAAGTGTGACTGCGCACACACGAAATCACAGGGGATGTGCTGTTACGTCCCAATTATTTAGACACTCCTGAGATATCAACTCATCCATGTGATTAAGTAGCTACCGTACATATTTTAAGGGAATCTACAGAGGCAAGTGAAATATTTTAAGTAAAAATAACATCATAGTAACGGTTGTTAAAATAAAATGAAATGAAATGCTGTAAAATGTTAAAACTATATTTTCTCCCAGGATTTCATCAAGCCCATTACTTACCAGGTCCTAAATGGCTTAGATAGACACATGATTTGTGGCAATTTTTGCTTTCTTAGGGACTGAAGTTAGGGTGTGTGTGGCTAGGAAACAGCACTCCAGCTAGTCTTGGTTGGGATTCCTGTGTGTGTGTTGCATTATTGTTGCTGTTGTTAAAGGTAAGGTTTCACTCTGCTTCCCAAATGGGCCTTGAACTCACAGCTCTCTGCTTGTTTTAGTTTTCCCAAGGCTAGGTCATCAACAGGCACTCCCCCAAGGCACAGAATGGAGTTCTTATTCACTCTTCTCTACAAGGGCTAAGAAGATAGTGAGCATGACTTGAGAAAGGAGCATCCTTCTGTTCTGGCTGGGTGGCTTCCCAAGGGAAGCTATGGGGCTCCCTTCAGCTTCGCCCCTGCTCTAACTGGTTTTGATCTTTTCGTCCTGCCCTCAGACTCCTCAGAGCTTGAACACAAATTCAGCTCTGAGTAATAGGGAGGGAAGGCAGGAGGTTAAACCAAACTGTTAACTGCGTCTCTTCAAAACTGACATTTAATACAGGGTGTAAATCATTAGGGGGCCTGTTATTCCTTCAGGAATGCAATTACATAGGGTCAAATAAAACATGAAAGAAACCAACAAGTTTTAAAATGTAGTATGTGCTCAAAAGCAGGCAGGAAGGAATTCGAAGCAGCCCAAAAATGCTAACACTCACTGCTGTCCTGCGAGAGGCTTGGGAGGAGAGGGCTCTTCACGGTAAGGATTGCGCGGGGAAGTCTGGGAGCAACTCTACTCAATTTGCAGTCCTGCCAGCCATACAGCCTTCCCAGGATGCCCCTTTCATCCCCAGAAGAGGTCGGCTGGCCACCGCCACTTGCTGAGTTCACAAGCTAAGCAGAGTGAGCCTGAAGGCTGGCTCTTTCTGCTTCTCTCGTTCCTACTAAGACTCAAAAGCATCGGCGGTGTAGGCCATCATCTGAGAATGGAAACAATCCTGCCGGCTGTCTGCTAAAGATTCTCCTGTGCTTATGTGGCCACCTGTTGATTGTGCAGCTAACTTGACTTGCATTTGACTTTCAGAAGTGTCTGTTTGATAGTTTGGTGTGTTTTGAACAACTTGAGGGTAAGCACGTCTCAAAATCAAATACGTCATGTTAAACACAGGAGAACCTTTAGCACACACCCAGCATTAATGTCCATAGTCTGGTGTTTTTTGAACAACTTTTCTTTAAAACTTGAGTAGACGTTCTCTCCTTGTTGCCAGACCTTGTTGTCATGGGCCACACGCATGCTCCCTGGGAAGGGCCTGTCCCAGTCGGCGCTACCCCAGTCCGTGCTGCCCTACGTAGTGGCTGAAGTTGACGTCTGACGACGTGAAGGAACACATTTACAAACTGGCCAAGAAAGCCCTGACTCCTCTCAGACAGGTGTGATCCGGACAGACTCTCATGGCAAGGCTCAGTTCGTTCTGTGACTGGTAATAGAATCTTGAGAATCCTTAGGTCCAAAGGCCTTCCTCCTGGCCTCCCTGAGGATCTCTACCATTTGATTAAGAAAGCTATTGCTGTCCAAAAACACCTTGAGAGGAACAGAAAGAAGGATAAGGATGCTAAATTCCGCTTGACTCGGATAGCACAAGTCATCCGCTGCCTTGTTACTCTACACCCAGTTGGAAATACGAGTCCATGCCTCTGCTCTAGCGACATAAAGCCTCTCGTCTACACAAGCAATAAGAGCACTTAGAAAAAAAAAAAAAAACGTGAGCAGGGTCTCTTTCAGTACTGAAGAGAGAAGGAATGGGAGAGAGGCAGGGAAAGAGTGGGCAGAGAGAGAGGGAGAAGGTTAGAGAGAGAGAACTAGAGATCGGAGGTTGCTTTTACCCACAGCACACACTGGGCACACCTGGTGGTGGCAAGTAATGATGCAAGCAGCTACTAGGTCCCTGGGAGCAGGCCATTGGGGTCACCAGTGTGCCAACACAGAGAATATTGTCCCTTCTCTGCTGAGCTCCCAGTCATCCATGCTCTCAAAGGATCCGCATGTGGTTTAAATCTATGTGTGTGTGATACGTGGTGTATGTGTGTATGTGAGTGTGTGTGATGTGTATGTGTGTGTGTATGTGGTGTGTGGTGTATGTGAGTGTGTGTGATGTGTATGTGTGTGTGTATGTGGTGTGTGGTGTATGTGTGCATGTGAGTGTGTGTGTGGTGTGAGTGTGTGTGATGTGTATGTGTGTGTGGTGTGTGGTTTATGTGTATATGTGAGTGTGTGTGTGGTGTAGTGATGTGTATGTGAGTGTGTATGTGGTGTGTGTGATGTGTACGTGAGTGTGATATGTATGTATGTGTGTGTGGTGTGAGTGTGTGTGATGTGTATGTGAGTGTGTGTGATGTGTATGTGAGTGTGTATGATGTGTATGTATGTGTGTGTGGTGTGTAGGTATGTGTGTGTGGTGTGAGTGTGTGTGATGTGTATGTGTGTGTGTGTGGTGTGAGTGTGTGTGATGTGTATGTGTGTGTGTGTGTGTGTGTGGTGTGAGTGTGTGTGTTTGGGATGGATTACTGTTGTCTTGAACGCCTAAGTTCAAGGGCCCCACCAGTCTCAGCCTCTAGCGCCTAGCACCCCCAGAACATGCCATCAAGCCTAACATGCTCACTTCTTTAAGCTGTTTTTAAGCATATCGCACAGCCCGTGTGCAGATGGTCTAGGGAGAGGAGACGGCTGAGAAAGCACTGGGATTCACTGAAGAACCCAGCAGAAGAGACAGGCCAGCTGGGTTTTCATCCCCATACAAGCACAAAGTTTTAGAACCTAGTTCTTCTGAAAAACAAAAGTCATTTCAAATAAATTGTGATTAAAACTTGAGTTTTAAAAATCTTGCTTACAAGATGAAACCAACACCAAAGTCCAGTTAAAAGGTTTGGAATCTGCATTACTTGGGTTTTCTTGGATGAATCTTGGCAGGCCCTTCTCACTCCTCCCTGTTTACACTCACCTGAAAACTGGTGCCCAGTGGCTGGTTTTTGTGAATCCAGCTTCCATGGGTTCATGCAGAGGTTGAGTGGGGCCATTTCCTGATTGTATGTAGGCTTGCCCCACGGTAGGTCTCAGATTCCACGCACTCCTGGTTCTCTCCAGCTCCTCTTCGACATGGAGTAAGCAGTCCAAGAGGTGCACCGTTTGACTTCCAACTGAATATGACTGTCTTAGGACTCAGTTCAGCTCTTGAAAGAAGTGACCTTGACTGATGAATCTCAAAACTTCATCTCCCCCTTTCAGCTCTTCCTGTGACTTTTGACAGCGAAACTGGAAATGTATCTATGCCGAAGGAATTTGCCTGGATGAGAGTTGTCCCTTGTGCCGTTGTGACAGCCTCAAGATCGTGTCCAGGCACTTGCTTCTGACTTTTCACATGCGATTCTAGACCTAGCAGCTCCCACTGTCCTTTTGTGAATGTCCTATTCAGATCAGACGTGCTGTCAGGATCAGTCTCTACATTTTGTCAAAGTCAAAGAAGTTGATGAGAGCTAGGAGGAATAATGGCTTAGAAACTAAAGAAAGGGTGTGGTACAGAGCCGGGAGCTAGAGAGATGGCTCAGTGCTTAAGGCACTGTTTCCTCTTTCAGAGGATCAGGGTTTGATTCCCAGTACCCAAATAGGGGTTCACAAATTCCCATACTCCACAGGGGATCTGATGCCTTCTTTTGACCTTCTGTGTCAACGCCTGACACATGTGTTGTACACACATACATGTAGGCCAGTCCTACACATAAAAGAAATATCATTAAATCTCTTTTAAAAAGAGGGAGAAACACTCAGGGTTGGAAAGACACCATCCCTGCAATTTTCCAAAAGCATGATTTCCCTGCTGGGCAGGGAAGGAAGCCCAGCTCCAGGAAGCAAACTGATCATCTGGGTTTGGCTTCCAGCCCAAGCCCTCCTGAGCTATGTGATCTTAGACCTGATACTTCATCTCCGTAAATCTCAGTTCCCCATCTGCACCAGGAGGACTTGCTCTGAGTGGAAGTTGAGCACACCCGGAGCACATCCTGCGCCTAGAAGGTATTTAATATGTGGATCAGTTATGCCAGGGTGACAGATTTAACAGGAGAAAGTGACCTTCCAGGAGCTGCGTGCCACAGCGCCCTCTGTGCCTAGCTCCTTCCAAAGGCTGCAGGAACCCTGAGCTGTGAATCTCGGGCCCCACCCACACTCTCTCAAGTGGCCGCAGGCAAGCCACTTACCTGACTCAATTGCTTCATCTGGAAAGGGGAGGAAAATAATGTTTACCTTCCTCAGAGGAATGTTGGAAGAAGTAATGAATGCTTGCAAAGTGCCCTGAGATCTACAGATGAAAGGCACTGTGGAATTGCAAAGTATGATTATAAATATTAGTGTTATTCTGACACATTTGCATGCCTGCGTGTGTGAGCAAATTTGCACCTGAGAGCGCTGGAAGAAAGTAGGGAACTTTCAAATAGGATCTCACGAGTGCCTCTGGCAGCCCTTAGACTTTTATATCTGGGCCTATTATAAATTAGTCCCGTAGCGAGAACTGTCCCAGAATGGAAAGCCAACACAGTCACCCTCGGCCTAGAGTTAAGTCCTTGTCAAATGCCTTTTGAACCAGTGTTCCCTATGCTTCTGGCTGAACCGTAGTTGTATGACACATCTACTCCCAAGCTGCTTGGGAACCTGAGGAGGAGTGTAAGTTCACAGCCTGCTGTGAGTTCAAGGTTGGGCTGGGTATCTTGTGGAAATCCTAGCTCAAACACTGAAAGTTTTTAGGGTGTGGGGATGCAGCTTGGCTGTCCAGAGCACCCCTCAGGTGAACCACATGCGCGAAGGCCCAGGTTTCCAGAGTGGAGGAGGAGGGCTTGGATACAGCATCCTTTGACGTCAGCACTCAGGAGGCAGAGGCAGGCCTCTGAGTTCAAGGCTGGCCTGGTCTACAGAAATAGTTCAAGGATAGCCACGGCTACACAGAGAGACTCTGTCTCAGAAAAACAGAACAAAACAAGGATATGTGCTAATAAGCAATGAATTGTGATCTTTCTCAGATTTCTCTATTTCCCAACTTAAAAAAAATCCTTACCTTGATCTTCAAAGGGTTTATTCCTAATTTAACTCATTTGTATTTTAAAAAGCTGTCATACAATTCAGATGACAAAGAAATCCCTTCTCTAAGGCTTCTCCGGCATCCTCAGCAGCCCCAAACACCAGGTCTAGTTATTCGCTCTCCGCCCGAGGCCCACGCAGCCTCCTCCCCACTAGGAAGTCTAAGGTAATAATATCAGGCTCTCCGTGGTCATAGACTGTCATTGCTCTCCAGAGACCACCCCCCCCCCTGTGCTTCTAGGAATAAACCAGCGACAGCAAATGGAAGTTACTCAAGGAAGTTGGGATCTCTCACACCTCAGGACTAACCCTCAGTGGCAGATGCTCTGAGTGAGGATGTGGCCTCCTCCTTCAGAGCAGCACACAGGCGTGAACATGGTCTCCACACAAACCTTCCCAGCCTGGAAAGGAACACGGAGGCTGATTCCAGATCCGGATTTCCTCTCGTGTTTCAGCCATCATAAACAGCTGCAGAGTCTAAAGGAGAACAAGGCTGTGACTCTCCAGAGAGCACAGTCTCGCATCCCAGAAACCAGGGAGAAGTGAGGGCCTCGGCTCTGGAGGAGTGTGTGAGCCTCTCTGCTTCTGAGCTGCACGGCATGGTGAAGAAGCAAGCAGCCACCAGTGGTCCGGGCTATGGCTTGAAGTTGCCACAGATGGGAGTTAAGACTTTGTCTCCAGAAGGTGGTGTCTAGAACGGAATTATGTTCCTCAGAACGGAAGCCCCTCATAGCAGCTCGGGAGAGTCACTTGCAGGCATTTATCTCCATTCCGTTTGGCTGGAAACCAGGCCTTGAACCACCAAACACGACAGCTCAGAAATATGATAAACATTTCCTGGAACCCTGACCGTTTTCCACTTGGTCTTATCATTATTAGATTGCTTTTGGGTGTGCGCTGCAGAGAGGGCCTGAGGCCTGGAGAGGGCTAAGCAGTCAATGGGAAGGTAGGGAGTGGGGGCTGGAGAGATTGCTCTGAGGTTGAGGGCACGGCTGCTTTTGCAGAGGACTGGGATTCAGTTGCCAAAACCTACATGGAGATTGACAACTGCCTGTCACTGAAGTTCCAGGGACCCAACACCCTCTTCTGCCTGCCCGCACACAAATGGTGCACAAACATATGCTTAGGCCCAAACAAACAGGTAAACAAGCAAGCAAAAAGGCTGGGAGACACAGGCTGTGCTCGAAGCAGCAGAAGCGTCGCTGAGGGGCTCGTCAGGTGGGCAAAGTCTGGACTCTGGGGAGGAGCAAGCAAAGCGTGCCCTCTGGGGTCTGGCAGAACACCTTTGCTTTACAGATTTTAGCAGCAGGAGAGGTGGGGTCGGCTCCGCCCACCCTAAGATTCTAGCAGAAAGGAAGCTGAGTTTGGGCCCCTTCTTGCCCTGGCACACTGTGCGGTCTACCGGAGCCTCGGTTTCCTTCATTACGAAAGGGACACAGCAGAGCTTTTGGAAAGGCTGAGGGAGACTGCTGCATGGTACTTGCCCTTGGCCATGTTTCTGAAGTGGATAAATCTGTGCACATGGCCCTGCTCTCCTTTACCATCTTGACCATTCTCACCGAGGCACGACAGACTGGCTCTGAACGCCCAGCATTGATGGGCGTTCACAAGCCTGTACTCTCTTGATTTCCTTTCCCCTCCTCTGCTCCTGTCTGCTCTCTCTGTGCTCTCCACCCCTCCTCAGGACTCCCTCTGTTGTCTCTTCCTCTCGCTTCTCTGCCCAGTCTCATTAAGTAATCTCATATAGTCCCATTATCTTTATGTTGATAACTCCTAGAATTAGTCCCTGTCTAGACCAGAGGTTCCTAGAGTGGGAACCCCAGGCAGGCTGCATTGGCATTACTTGGGAACCAGTTAGAAATGCCAATTCCCAGGCTCCACCTACACCTTCTTTTTTTTTTTTAATTTATTTATTTTTATCTCAGTCACAGGTTAGGTACTTTGAATCTGAGGCGTAGCCCCCTCCCCCATTCCCTCCTACCCTCCCACTCCCTCCCTCATCTACTTCTTCCCCGCCCCCTCCAAGTCCACCAACAGGGGAGGACCTCCTTCCCTTCCATCCAACCCCAGCTTATCCTGTCTCCTCAGGGCTGGCTGCAAAGTCCTCCCCTGGGATCTAGCCAGTCTGTCACTCCCCGGCTTATATGGG
>CM053753.1:26177165-26236438 GCA_028658305.1 Pachyuromys duprasi | reverse complement strand
TTCTTAATCAGAAACTGTGGAGGTAGATAGGATTCTATGTTAGCCCTCTGGAAGTTCTGTTGCTTTTTTCCTGGGGTTTGGATATGGTTTGAGGGTGTACCCCAAGGGGTTCAATGCTGGGAGCTTGAGTCCTTAGGTAGTGTTGAGATGTTCTGAGACCTTTGGGGAGGGGGTGGATAGTAGGATGAAATTAGGTCCTTGGGGCTCTCTGATCTTTGTCAGAAGGGTTGGATGCAGAGATGTCAGGACTCCAGCCAGCTCCTTCCTATGAGAGTGAGTTATTTGGAGGAATAAGCCTGGCACAAATTCCCTCGAGTTCCTTCTCCTTGTATACGCACCTGCCAGGATATGACATAGCCAATGGGAACGTCATCAGACACCGAACAGTCTAAGCCATGGAATCTTAGACTTTTAGCCTCAAAAGTACTAGACGAGCCTTTTTTTTTTTTTTACAAAGTTTCTAGCCTTGAGTAATTTGTTATAGCAGTGGGAAATGGGCTGATATAAAACTGAAGTTTAAGAACTGCCAGCTCACATAGATGTAATCATCATAACAAACTTACAAGGTAAAAAAAAAATAGGTTCTCCACTCCTCAGAGGTAAATGTTCTCCAGAGAAACAGGAAAACCTAGAGTATATTTATTTGTGTATAACATGCTAATAGTTCCCAGCTTGTGCCTGTTCTACTTGGTAAAAGGCAAAAGGCAAAAGACTTAGATGAGCTGAAGAAAAAAAGAGTATGATTGTTGTATTCGGAATGGACACACAAGCAGCAAGCATCCCACAGAAGCCAGGCTACAGCTGGTGTGCCTTCATCTTCTTCTAGGCCAGTAAGTTTCCCTTCCGTGTGCCTGGTGAGACTGTCTGCCCCATCAGATAGATCACATGCAGGTCCAGCTTAGGATATTTTCCCCTATGATGCATTCACCAGGACGGAACCCCACCCTGAGCTGATGAGACGCTAGCTACCTATGAAGCACACATGAAGACCTGCTATAAAGAGTGGAAGCAGGAAATGGTGGAGGTTGAGAAGGCTTAGGATATGCAAGGTGAGCATCAGACTAGTGGCCCCAGAGAGCCAATGGTGTATGCAGGAGGAGAGCTGGATCGTGAGAGACTCAGGAAAGGCCAGGGTTTTGGTTCACATATAAAGGCAGAAAATCAGGATTACCCAGGTCAAGGATGGTCAACTCAGAAGATGTCTCATTTATTTGGGGAGAGGTCAGCCATTTGTTCTATTCAGGCTTTCGACTGATTGGATTCAGCCCATTTTCACCTATAAAGCAGGGCCTCTGATTCTGATGCTAGTCTCATCAACAAACACTGTCCCATACAATCACATTCGGAATGATTTTGACTAGATGCACCTATACCATATGGCTCAATCAAACAGACACATACAGTTCACCAACTCCCCAGTTTACTGACAAGATTCAGAAAGATCAAGAAATGAATATGAAACGAGCATTCAAATTCAAATCCATGCCGATCTTCATGCAAAGCTTCACACTCCTGGAACTGCTGCTGAGCTTGTGTCTGACCCTGAGCCCCTGTCCTGGGTTCTGATCTTGTCACTGTTCCGATCAAGGCCAGTCCAAGTAGACACAGGGGCATCACAGTTCCTATTCCAGCAGGACAAACTGCAGGGAAGGGACAGGAGACGAAATGATTTTTCTCAGTCTGTCTTCCTAGTCACAGACTAGAACAAACTCTTCTGGGCTTTGCATAAGGCGTGAGTGTATCCAACAAGGGTTTCCACGCCAGGAGCTTGGATGCCATGTGGTGCTGGAAAGTGGGCATGCCTTTACCAGGAGGGGCCTAGCGAGATATAATTTTTAATTTTGTTCATGTCTTTGACCATAGGAATTAGAGCTCTCAAATGATTCATCTCAGTATTTGGTTAAAAGTCGTCCTAACTCAGAATGTACTCCCCCCAAATGAAGAGAGGGGCACTGCCACCAGAAGGAGGGTTCGCGTTGAACCATGGGAGAGTTGTAAAAGGCACCTTTGAGGAAGAGGCTAGCTCGGGGTCCACATTGACCTGTAATTCTCACTTCTCAACCCCTCAGCCAGCAGAGTGACGGGGAGGTATGGCCCTACCTCTAGCAAGCCCTACCTCTAGCAAGCCCTGTCCGAAGGAGAACCCGGAAGGTTGACAGGAAGTCTCCAGGTTGTGAGACAGTCAAGGCAGCCAGCGGGCCAACAAGTGAGAGACCCCAAAGCAGACGTGAAGCCCCTAGAACAGTGCTCACCCACAGTGACCAAAAGGGTCCTGCATTGAGTAAGTTGTCTGTGCTCTTCAGAAGGTGGGAGATAGGGCACTTGATGAGGAAGCCTGGGGAGGAGCCTGGGAACGGCTTACAGCGGAATCCACCAGGTCCGGAGGAGGTGGTGTCAGGTACGGCAGCCGTCATCCAGCAGGAGTTTTTCCGGACCCTTGTCCTTCTTTCTGCTTGGGACTCAGACTAGCCGGGTGAAGAGGAGAAGGGCCAGAGAGGTCTAAGGAGATGCTGGCCCGTTCCTCTTCCACCCTGGAGCTCCCACTCTGGGCAGAGCTCAGCCGGCTGGGCTCAGCAGCTCACCACGGAGGGCTGCACAACTAGTGACCCGACTGAAGCGACCACTACGTCACAAGTTGCACGTCAGATCTTTGTTTCTTGAGCTGCGAAGTAACAGACCTACCTGGGCAGGCAGCTCCAAGAAGGACCTTGATGCTCTGAGGAAACAGTGGTGAATGCGTGCAACTCAGCAGAAGCTCAGCAGCTGCCAAGCAAACCCGCCTAAGCGAGGGATGCAATTCAGAATCTCATTTTGCCCGTTCCACCCGACAAAGGAAAGGAGGAGAAGAGCAAAGTATGGGCTTTCGTTTCATTAATTATTTGGCCTAAAGCTAAAAAACGTCTGATACTTGAGGATTCAGGTAGGCCACCACTCTTCTCTAATAGTCCCACCCAACTCTTCTGCAAAATGCTACTCAGAGTCAACAGTTTGTCAGGTGTTGATATAAATATATGGACACAGAGCCACATTCACATCAGACTTGCTTAAAAGCTTTGAGATCTCGGTAAATACCAGATATGTACCGAGGATTGGATGATTTTTTTTGCTAACCATGTGGTTTTCTTTTGTGTGTGTTTTTCACATGTGTGCACATTGTTCCTCAGGAGCCATTGCCACTTATTTATTAATTTGGGGGGGAGGGTGACAGGGTCTCACAAACCTGGAACGGCGCCATTATTAGACTAGGCTGGCTGCCAGTGGGCCGCAGGGCCCCACGTGCCCCTGGTCCCCTCCCTGGCACTGACATTCCCACCGTCCTACACTGGCTTGGCGTTCGTGTTATTTCACAAGGGTTCTAGGAATCAGACTCACCCCATGTTCACAGGACAAGCACCATCCACCGAACTACCTCCGCAGCTCACGCTTTACTTTCTGTTGAAGGCACGTCACATTCCACAGCAGTCTACAATTTAGTCACATTTTTATTCCTGGACTTTACCGTCATGTTCAACAGAAGACTGTTCTCCTGAGGTGATGCAGGGGGTGTATTTTAATGTCTCTGCTGACATGTGAGACTATGTTTTCTACATAGCTTTCTGAAAAGGAAAACTTTGGGTCTAAAATCTCTCTTAATTCTTGACAATAATCGTGTCCAGCTGGGACCCTCTCTGATATGAGGACTTAGATGGATCTTATGAACATTGGAGAGACAACTTTTTATTTTAATTTTTAATTAAATTTTTATTTTTTAATATTAGTTACAGTTTATTAACTTCGAATCCCAGCTGTAGCCTGCTCCCCGATTCCCTCCCAACCCCACCCTCCCTCCCTCATCTCCTCCCTGCCCCTCTCTAAGTCCACTGATGGGGGAGGTCCTCCTCCCCTTCCATCTGACCCTAGCTTATCAGATATCTTCAGGACTGGCTGCAATGTCGTCCTCTGTGGCCTAGCAAGGCTGCTCCTCCCGTGGGGGGGGGGGGTGTCAAAGAGCCAGCCACTGAGTTCAGAGAGACAATTTTTAAATCTCATGGCCTTCTTGTTGCTTAGAAGATCTTTCCTCAGAAGGAAATGAAATGAAGCATTTCATGATTGACACTTTCCCCTGTAAAACTGTTTTCTGGAAATATGTGTTTTGGAGGCTTTTTTTTTTTGCTTTGTTTTTGTTTTCCATATATATATATATATTCCTACATTTCATACACATATATACATATATATATAGTCGAGTTGAAAAGTAAAAGAGAAATGACAAATTCCACATCACTCCTTTTGAAAACTAGAAATATAATTCTCCAGCAAACCTCATATTAATGGTGTTCAGGGAGTGGTACCAACATTTTTCAAAATCACTTTTATTTTATGTGTGTGAGCGTTTTGCCTGCATGTATGTATGTACACCACAGGCATGTATGGTGTTCTCAGAGGGCAAAACAGGGCATTGGGTCCCCTGAAACTGGACTCACGCACACTCATGGGCTGACATGTGGATACCAAGGTTGAACCCCTGCCCTCTAAAAGAGCAGCCAGTGCTCTTACCCACTGAGCCTCTCTTCAGCCCTGAAGCCAATATTTTGCTCTCATAGTAAGTGCTGCAGAGAACACCCCTCCACCCTTGTCACCACACTCTTGTACTATTCGTGACTGAACAATCAATTCTAAGAAAAGAAACGTAATTTTTGTATCACTTACACCCAGCATAATCCATAAACATAGAGTAACTGCTGTAATAAATTGATAGTCTTCAAAGAAAAAGCTCCTTTGATGGTTCAAGCTTTCTGAATTAACTAAATGTCCACATAAAACCATTAGCTTACCTTTAAATATGACCTAAATTTGCAGGCTCTAGAAGTTTCTAAGGACTCTTTTACTCCTTGGGCCTGGGACTCCCTCTTTGTGGTTGAGCATGTGTTCCTCAGCAGGGCTTGGGAGACCAGCAACTGTGCACACACAGGGTTATAGATATACAAGGCTGATGTTTTCTTTTCTCTCCGGGAGAATGGTATATATAAAATTAGTTAAGGGACATCTGTTTCCTCCATGTGACTGTGTAGACTAAAAAACCGCTATGATTTAGTTATGATATTAGTGTTTACAGTGACATTTCATGTACCAAAAGCTTGGTCTCCGGTTTTACGATGCTGAGGTGTTAGAACCTTTAGGAGATGAGGCCAGTACACCACAGCTATGGTTCTGGACATGCTGACCACGGCAGGGATTAATGTAGCCCTCCAGAAGAGCACGCTTCTATAGAACAAACAGGCCTCCCTTTGGCCAAGTGTCTTCTGCTTCTGTACTCCCAACCTGAAGGCATATACCATCCTGTGATGTTGCTCGAAGTCTCTCATCTTTTTTTTCTTTATAAAGTACTTACAATGTACAACTGAAAAAAAGCGCCATTTTTCATATTTCCTGATTCTTTTTCTCCATTAAAGAGCAGTGTTCCTCTTCAAGGTAAAACAGGGGCGGTCTTTTAGTGTTTCTTTCTGAGGGTGGAAACTCAGCACACTTGCCACATCTTGAGGGCCCCTTTTGCATGTGACATTTTAATTCCACTAAGGATATCACAAGTCACCTGGGATACACAGAGAGAGTGTTGAGACTAGCTAAGACTCTGCATGTGTCAATTTTGGGGACTGTCAGCATATATTTTTTATTATGTATTCATAGCATTTTAAAGCTTAATGCATATTTAACAAAATATTTGATAAGATCATATCTTAATGATATTCCTTAAACATTAGATTATAAACGACTAAACAAGAAAAAAAACTTTTCTGTAATTGTGGCTTTTTAGCAAATGATTGAAAAAGGAAGTAACAAGATAAGAAAATGTTTTAGTTTAAGCACTGAAATAAGTAGTAGTTTCATTTTATTTAGATATTTAAATTAATAATAGTATATGAAGAACATATTGGATTACTTCATTAGTCAACAAATTTTGAAATGAAAATCCAGAATTAAGTGAAGAAAATAATTTCATGTGACATTACAGAAAGATTCATAACAGCTCGTTACCCAAGTTTACATGCAGACAATTAATCTTCCTGGGTCTTGGGCTCATCAATAAATGTTGAAGTAAGCAGTTTCTAAATAGCCTTCTCACCCCAAATTCCATGATTCTGTGTATTTGGAATGAAATGATTTATTACTCTGTGAGCCATATATCTCACTGAGGAATGCAAGGAGTTAACAGAAACATCTCAAGATACAAATATGGACTTTTTGTAGGCTGCCAATAATCTACTACTTACTTGCAAACATCTCACTGATATCATTTTTGCCGTTCTTGCCTTGGAGAGCTTCAGTGTAGAAGGAAGCCATGTTTCTAGTGATGGTCTTCGGTGTGGCAGGGGCTGGAAGGGAACTATAACTTTTCTCCAACGTAAAAACTAAGAGAACAAATCTGAAATACTAGAGAAATCTGTACCCAATACACATGGATCAACCAGTTTGGTCAAGTATGAGGTTGTGCAGAGTGTGTTTTACCTAATTTCTTCTGCCCTTTTCATGTAACACAATATTTTAAATGCTATTTTAAAGGTTGAATTTTAATAAGGCTGCTCACTTGTTGATTTCCTGTCCTCATGATGCTAGCCCATTTAAACATTACATGTACCTCCTTTTTGAGGTACCTAACTGTTTTAGGTCCAGTTTGAACATGATGCACAATGGGACCAAAGATACTGGGATTATAGGCTTGACCTTCCAACCTTGGAGAATAGACTGAACTTCCGGGCCTCAGTTTCCTACTTTATTAAAGAAAAATGGTGACTTTATTCAGGTTTTTCCCTTTAAGATCTACGGTTTCGTGCATGATCCTGTCAGTAGTCTTTAATGTTGTCTGTTGTAATTCTAATTCTAAGAAAATTCGTTTGCAATGACATTTCTTGTTTTACTCTGAAATGACAACAGCAGGAAGGAAGCCATCTTTAAGCACCCTACCCCTTCTTTTTCTTTGTGGCTTATTTCTTTAATAATGTCCCTGGTTCACCAAGATGGTTCTGGAAATGAAAAACCCAAGGTCTATGTAAACCTGGTAACTCCAGGAAAGAAACATGGCTTGTTTTTCTTTGTCCCCAGATAACTCCAAGATGAAGTCCAATTCATCTCTCTGATAGGATCCAGTGACCCTGTCATCACTAAGCAACAGGGCCTGTTAGGTTGGTCTTCTAGTTTATCAGGTTAGTCTAGATGACACTTCTACTCTCTAAGTTGGGCAGAGAAGTATAATCAGCCACAGGAAGCCCATGAGCAATGAGTTCCTGTACTAGTGTAGTGGTTTGGATAAGAATGGCCCCCATAGGCTTATGGACTTGAATCGTCACCAGGAAGTGGCTACTGAAAGGATCAGGGGGGTGTGGTCTTGCTGGAGGAAGTGTGTCTCTAGGGATGGGCTTTGAGGTTTCAGAAGCTCAAGCCAGGCCAATACCTCTGTCTCTTCCTGCTGCCTGAAGTCCCAGATACAGAACTCTCAGCTTCTTCTCCAACTCCATGTTTTCCTGTATACCAGCATGCTTCCCACAATGATAATACTGAACTAAACCTCTGAACTGTAAGCCAGCCCCAATGAAATGTTTTCCTTTGTACGAGTTTCTGTGGTCATGGTGTCTCTTCACAGCAACAGAACACTAAGACTAGTTACTTTTTTACTGTGTGACAAAATAGTTGCTCAAAGCAGGTCATAAGGAAGGAAGGGTTTTTCTTGGGTCACAGTTTGAGGGGATAGAGTTCATCATGTCAAGGGAGCCTCAGAAAACTGATCCCATTGTATCACTGTCTGGAAGCAAGATCACATGGTTGCCAGTGCTCAGCTTGCTTTCTCTGCCTTTCATCTTAAATTTTGTCCAGGATGCCAGTACGTGGGATGGCGTTGCCAATACTGGGTGGATTTTCCCTTATTTTGTTTTCTCTGAAAACATCCTCATGGGCACACCCAGAGGGGTATCTCCTAGGTGATTTAAAACCCAGTCAGGTTGAGAATGAAGATCAGCCTCCATAGTTAATGATTTGACATGCCAGCTCAAGTACAGATGACAATGACCCGGAATGGTGACTTGTGATAAAGTGATTCTGAACCACAGGAGATCATTTTAAGAAAGAACACAAAAACAACTTCAGATGTCAGCAGTAGACCCCGGGATAGGAACTATAGGTATGCCAACATTGTATTTGCTATCACCATTTCAGACAAAGTTGAGATTGGAATGGGGTCTTTGTAAAATCTGTTTATTCATTTGATTATTTGCTTGTCCTTTGTCTGTTTTATGAGTGTCTATGTGCAGTGTCTGTGGAAGCTAGAAGAGGGTGCCAGATTCCTCTGGACTAGACTCACAGGTGGTTATGAATGAATGTGTAGATGCTGGGAACTGAACTCAGGTCCCACGAGAGTGTAACTGGTTCTCTTAACCCCCAAGCCACTTCTCCGGCCCATGTCTGTATTTTACAAAGGTAATCTAGAATGCTTGTTTCAGTGAGTCTACAGTGGCCATCCCTGCAAGGCTGTCTTCCCTGAAACTATTTTGGTTATGGGTTCCCAAAGCAGCACAATAGACTTTTTAAAGTTCTTTTGCATTAGTTTGCTGTTCCCAGTCTCCTAAGGTGATCCTCTTGACAGTTCACGTGTCCTCTCAGCTCTCAGAAGCCTTTTGTACAGACAAGCACAGATACAAGTAAAAAGGTGCAAACCCAGAGCATACATTTATCTCCTTTAATGCGCACATGTCTTCTCCTCTTCCTGTGCTAGGAAGAACCTGTAGATGTAATTCACAGCCTGTACATGTTAGAAAAGTACCCTATCAGTGAGCTCCACCCAAGCGCGGATTATACAAGCTCTGCTCTGCAATTTGTTTTAGTCACTTAATTATCTTGGCCTCTTTCCCATATCTGCGATGCGTCTACCCATCGTTGCATAGGGTTCACGAGCTGTTATCACCTCCAGAACATTCTAAGAGGGTTTGTTGTTGTTGTTTTTTCTTGCCAACACCGCTCTGGGAGGAAGAAGCCATACCTGGAATGAGCTGTCAGCTCTTGGGACCACATCCATCTGAATTGATAGATGTGGCATCCCATCACTGGATTTGGAAGATGGGTACCTTTGAGATTGCTGATAATTCTAAGACCTTGCTTGGATTACCTGGGCCCAAGTCTCTAGCCATAGGAAGCCATACAGAGTTGCATTTCAGAGACTTCTCTCTCTCTCTCCCTGGACTGCTCTTTGGCCAGGGAGCCATGCCATTCTGACAGCTTAGTGGCAACACGGGCAGGGCTGAGGCACATCCAAGAAGGCAAGGTATTTAAGATTTTTCTGAAAAAAGCCGGCACCAATGCAAAGCGCACTCAGGTATTTCCCACAGGCCCAGACCAGCGGCAGGCATTTTCTCTTAACACATAGTGTTATGCATTTTTAACTTTGATGAAGATTTAGCAAATTGACAAGGAAAGTGGTACTTTTCTCAGGCTTGGATCAGGGTAACTGAATTGAACTTTAGCATTGGATTTGGCCAACTTCTGATTCATGGGAGAAAGGAGATGCTGTGGCAGATGAAACCTCCAGATGATGCAAAGTACACACCAGCTAGTGACCACATGTAGGCATTGAAAGTTTTGGTTACAGGTAGCAAAAGGCAAATCCAACATAAGCTGGTTTAACCAACAAAACAAACCATGGATAAATCATTCTAAGGATATAAGTTTTCCACAGACACTGAGGGCACAAATTTCAGAAGTGACCAGAACCAAGCAGTTCAAAGCCACGGAGCCAGGCAGTGACGGCCGGGTTACCCGTCAATCGCTTCTTGCTTATCTTGCCTCCTCCGTGCCATCTCTTCAGGTTAGTACTCTGTATTTTTCTGGTTGATGTGGTATGATGAACATTTTGTTGATTTTTGTATCTCTATCAACGTGGTCACAGCAAGACATTGGGCCTGCTGAACCGTTTCTAGATCTAAATTTCAAATTCCTGAAAGAGTGAATCCAGCTGGTTCATCTTGGGTCCTATGCCCATCCTAGTTTATTCTACTTTGGCCAGAGAAAGTAGGTTCAGATAGTTTTAAATGTAATAGCTGCTAAAATGTATTGGGGGTGGTTATCTACGTACAATTAGTCAGTCAATTAATTAATACATGCACATGTATGTGTTGTGTGTACGTGTCTCGTGGGGCAGACAGCCCAACTCGGTCATGAATGTCTTAAGATTTACTTTACACAGTTTCCAGGCCAACTGTACAAAAGCCTCTCCTGCCACCTGACGCTGAGAGACAACACAAAGAGAAGGCGGGACAGCTTCTAGACTCCAGTCTGCGAAAACAGCCTTGTTTATCCCACACGTTTTCTTTAATGAGAGTCCCTCATCAAAACCAAGCGATTGCTGCTCTTCCTGATCAGTGGGTGACCCATTAAGTGTGGAGAGAGTTGGCTTACCTCATTTAGCTTACGACTTGCAAGATTTACTTGAAGAGCTCTTAGGAGCACCCGTGAATAAACAAGGGTGCAAAGTTAAATCAAGACAGGCCTTTCTGTTTGCACTTGTTTCAGATCAATCCAAACAGCAGGTTCAGAATCGGTCCCTGCCACCACTGTGAAAGCTTTGTCCTGAGGCACGCTGTGCCTGTTGGAAACAGTGCATTGCTGTAGCAACCAGTGAAGTTTATAAACACTGCACGGCGCTGTCCTTTTGCCAGATTTTTACCTTAAAGGAGTTCTAAAGAGCGCCACACTGATGAACGGCCGAATCCTTCTGAGCATCAGATGCCACAGTCACAGATGCCACGGTGGTCCGAACTCTTGTTCTCAAACACACTTCCTTTGACATGCCATTAAAGAAGCTAGAGAAGCCAAATGTTTGCTTTGCCAAAGTGTTGTGGCTAGGTAGGTCTCGAGACAATTTGACCCGGGGGTGGGCGGGCATAAGTGGAAGTCTCCAGCGCCTCCTTCAGACTTTAGCTTTCCTGATGGATGGCATGACAGCGCCCCTGATGCTGCCATTCTCTCTACCTCGCCCACAGCATTTGTTCTACAGTGATGGCTGCTGTCAGCTGAAAGATGTTCGAGAAACATCTGCTACGGGGATTTCTGAGCTCTGAGCAACTTCGGCAGATGTTTCCTCTGGAATAGTTGTTATTTGAGTTTCCAAAGCAACTCTGAGTCAAGTTTTCTATTGATACCAAAAGTATTTCTTATTATATAAGTCAGGTTATTGCCACAGACTAACCCGGTTAGAAGTTCCTCCGGTCTCTAAAGGCAGAATTACTGTGTGATCCAGCCGCACCACTCTAGGCATACACCTGAAGGGATCAAAGTCAGGATACAGGAGAGGTGGCTGCGCTGGGCGCTCCTCAGAGCTCTATTATAATAGCCAAGTGACAAGCTCCTCTGGGTGCCTGTTGGCAGACAGCTGGATAAAGAAGAGTGACGTGTACCCAGAACAGGTTTTAGTTGTCCATAAAGAATAAAATTATGCTGTTTGCATGAAAATACAACGAATTGGATACCATCATAGTAAGTGAAATAAGCAAGGCCCAGAAAGGCAAGTGTCACGTTTTCTTTCATATTAAATTTAGAAAAGGAGCACATATGAACATGCACAGAGACACACACACACATGCACATATACACACACACACACACACATGCATACCATAAAAGGGACTATCAGGGAAAAGGAAGGGTAACAAATGAGAGTGATAGGAGGTCAGTATGTTCAAACAACAGTGTGGATATGTAGGAAAACATCACACTGAAACTCATTGCTTTGTACTCCTGGCATCCATTAATAAATAAGCCTTTCTGTTGATACACCGTGGTGGCAGGTATATTAGCCCAGAGTTTTGTTATCTGTTAATTCTATGCCTGTGTGTCTATTCCTCCGAAACCTCCCAGAAGCATGATTTGAAAGAAGCATGATTTAATCTAATCTAACAAAATAATCAGAATAATATTCATCAAGTCAGAACTGTTTATATCTAACTCCAAATTACAACCTGAAGAGTCTAAGACATGAGCAACCGAGTTCAGCACTAACCAAGCCTTCTGTCAGTGCAGAAGGCATGGAGTCAAAATACACTGAACAATCCTCTGCCAGAGGCTTGAGTTTCATCTGCACTTTCTGAGTTGAGAAAAATGTGAAAATTATATATTTCACCCTATCCTTCTCAGCTTTTAAAAGCCCCTTCTCACCAGACCCTCTCTCCATTTCCCCATACTTATAGATGGGCAGAAGGGTTAATGAGATGAAAAGAACCCCTTGAATCATACCATGACGGGTACCATCTGTGCGCACTGTGTTTTCAGAGCTGTGCTTTAGGGCCTCCTCTCTACCCTGTGGTCCTGAACAGTCTTAGCCACTGTGAATTAATCAGGTAGAGAAGAAGTACAGTGAGCAAGCTAGATACAGCCAATGTTACCAAACAAGGTACCTTAGCTAAGCAAACAGTAATGTGCCGAAGAGACAGAGAATATGGTAGAAACCAGTATCTTGTATGGTGGTTAATTTGATGGGATCTGGGAGAGTCTCTGAGGACATTTCCAGGAAGGATTAAGGAGGGGAACCCTTCCCCAGAGTGGGTGGCACCTTCCAATGAGGCACCAGATGGACTGAGGTCGGAGGAAAGAGCAGTCCTGCAGGCTCAGCTGCGCTGCTTTTTTATTTTTTATTTTATTTTATTTTTTGAGTAAGTGAGTAAGTCTGTTTCACTGTTGTGGCTGCTGCTGCCTCCATTCTCTCTGGCTTCCAGTCGTTTGGGCCTTCAGCACCAGGTTGGAATGAATTAGACATATGGAGTCAGGGACTTCACAGCTAGCCAGGTTCTAGCCTCTCCAGGATGCCGACAAGCCACGTTGATAGCTTATTCCTTATCAGTAAGCCTAATTTTTTTTAATATATGCTCTGTGATATGCACTCATTTTCTCAATCCTGTTCCACACTAGAGAACCCTGACTAACACACAAAGCTATTGACAACTGTGGAGAAGTTGTGAGGAAACTATCACGGCTTCTTATTTCTGAGGCAGATTCTAGACAGAGAATGAATTTAAGGAAGAAAGACTTACTCTCAGTTCTCAGAGAAACAGCACGCCATGCTGTTTAAAACTACCTAATCTGCTCCCAAAAGTATCAAGCACAAATGTCAACAATGCAATTTGTTCTAGGATGCTGACTTTAAAATTCACTTGTTGAGTTGCACCTTAGCCAGGCGGCTGATAAGGAACATCGCATCTCACAGACACGGAGAAGACAACAAAGACCAGGTAAGGCATCTTAGATGATCTGGCAGAAACCAACCCTGTGTCTAAAGCTCTGAAAGAAGACCCCTACCCCAGCTTTTCACCCTTTATATCTGACTATCACTCGGAAGCTTGGAAGGTAAGAACATTTATCAAGGTCATGGTCACCACTCAAGGATAGTCTCAGTGGCTCCTGGTCCCAGTTTCATGTCCTAAATACTAGACGACAGAAATGGTTACATAGAAATTGTTCCACTGAGGTCTAAAATAAAACACTTACTTATTCTCCAAAAGAAAACAAGCAATGTATTTCAGGAAAATGGCACTGGATGGAATGAGACTGTTAATTTGGGAAGCTGTAGAAATATGGGCCTGCAACTCTGAAGACAGCTGTTCTGTCACGTGACAGTGAACCTCAGGCTCCGCCTCCCTGCTTCTCTCTTGGGTGCAGCTGAAGCAGGAGGTTTTGGGGCATAAGATGCTCCACTTAACAGCTGATCTGCTGGGACCTGCGCCTAAGAAGTTAATTTCTAGCTTTGAGATGGTTTCTGGTAATTGTAGGTAATTTAAAATATAATTGCAATTTAGTTGGGGGGGAACCTCTTTGCCGTGTTTATGTTCATCACTCTAATTTAAGGTCTAGAAGGTTGGCTGAGCTGTGCTTCTGTGCACGCCCACTTTGCGTCTTCCTGATTTCACCACCAGTGATTATACAGCCTCAGCAAACCTCAGTCTGCGCTACCAGACAGATGCTGCCAAGCTCTGATACAAAGTTTCGTTATGGTTGCCAGGCTGACTGCTGACACATTCAGGATTATCAAATAGACAAAGGAAAGCACAAAGCTCCAGACTGTGAAAGTCCCTCAAAAATATGTTTAAGGGCCTTTTATTTATGTTGACTTAAAAAAAGATGTATTCTTATTTTTAATTATGTATGTACATATGCATCTGTGTAGGGGTATGTGCAAATGTATGCAATTCCCACAGAGTCCAGAAGAGCCTACAAGATCCCGGAAGCTGAGTTATATAGGTGGTTGAGAGTGGTCCCATTTAGGTGTTGGACACTGAACTCCAGTCCCCCAAACAGCAGGTGCTCTTCATTTCAGATTCATCTCTCCACCCAGCTTCAAACCTTTTTAAAAACGTCCACTCCAGTGGCATTTAGTGTATTCATGCTGTTGTGCAAGTAGTACCACTATCCATATTCCCAGGACTTTGTCATCACTCCAAACAGAATTTCTGTAGGGTATGTTACTAAGCAACGCTCTTGCTACTCTGCTTGGCAATCATTAGCCAACTTTCTGTTTCTATGACTTTGATTATTTGGATTCCTAATGTGAGTAAAGCCATGATTTGTGCTTTTGTCCCTGGCTTAGCTCACTTAATGAATCCATTGCTAACAAAATACCACCCTTCCCTCTTAGATAGTCCCTTTAAAAATATAGTCTCTCTGGGGGAAGCACTATGCCTTTATCAATGTTGCAATAGTGGGGTACAGTTTTTCTTATTGGGAAATAAACTCAGGACATGGTTCTCCTAAGAGCTAGGCCAGTCTCAAGATTTAAACAAAAAGGCCTAGGACAAGCTGAGATGACCTCAAAGCTGACAGAAGTCTGGGCTTCCAAGAAAAGGTGATGTTTGGACCTGGCAGCCTTTGAAGCCACTTATGCTCAGTTCACCAGCTCCCTGACAAGCCACCCCATGTTTCTATTCGAGAGCCAGCTGCTTGCAGTTTGCCTGACCTAATTCCCAAAGTTTCCTAAAGCTAGAAAGCTATTTTAAAAATCTGGCTCCCTCAGTTTGGCTACAGGGAGGTTGAGTGGACGGTTTTGGTAAATTAACAAGGTGGGTCATGTGGCTCAAACTAGGTTTCCTTTTCAGTTTTAGAAATCTGCTTTCAAAACCCATCAATCATTTCTAAAGTGAGCACTTCTGTGTTATCCCACAAGCACTGAAGGACAGGAAGCGAGAGGCCATTGCCATTTCCTTTATAGTATTTTGGGACATATATAACCAACCTGCAATACTTTTCAAGAAACACAAGAACAGTCATTAACTGTTTATCTGACTTTAAACTTGTTATTCAACGTGTTGAGTCTCGGGGACCAGGGAGACAAAGCATTTGCTTTGTACGCACATAGAGACCTGTGGCGCACAGGCCACAGAGAGTGGTGGCAAGGACTTGCAATTCTTGTGCTGGAGAGGTAAAAACAAATGGATCTCCAGGGCTTCCATGGAGGCGGGGAAAATAGCCCAAACACCCAAAGTGGGCAGTACTTCCAGAATGATGCCTGAAGCTTTTCTCTGCCGCCAAAACACCCTGAGTCTTATTTGGTTTTCTTTTTGGAAGTATGAACAGTCCAACTTATATAAGAAGATTCTGGAAGGAATTCAAGACAGGTAGTGTCTACATCTGAGGTTTCCAATACTGTTGTCATTTTTCTGTGCTGAGTATCCGGCAATGATGACCCATGCTCTGTGATCAACATTTCGATAGAGTTTCAAATTTATTGGCAATGAAGTTTACAGGTGTTGCCAGATAATATTTCTCGTAGCATACTCTGCTTTGATTTGGACTAATGAGAAGTGTGAGATAGGAATTTGTTATTCAAGAAAAACGTATGTGGTAATTAGAGAAATGGATGGAGATGGGGGAAGGAGTCAAGAAAGGAAGTAGTTTTAGATGATGTCTAGTTTTACAGACTGATGCTAAGGATAGGAGTAGATGTCCAGAAAGAGGAAGCTTCTGAGTACAAATCCTACCCCTGATTATCTCATGGAACATTCTAGAACATAAATGAGACTTAGACTTCTGCAGGAGTTTGTGAAAGCACCAAAGGTGTCCCATGGCTATGGCATCTTGTGTCTTCTAACTTAAAAGTTTCTATATTGTAGATTCCATCTCTTAGTAATGATTCACTCCAAATTACCCCACAGCTTAAAGCAAAAACAATAGGGGCTGGCAATATAGCCCATGTTTGAGTGTTTGAGTCACCCCAGATGTGTGCTCCCTGGATAGCTTAGAAAACTCTGTAACTGAACGCCCAAAACAATGAGCCTTCGCCACTTACGTCTTTGTTCATGAATTTCACTTTAGTTCGTTCACGACAAAAAATTCTCTCTCTCGCTCTCTCTCTCTCTCCTTCCCCCTCTTATGTGTGTGTTCAGCTTGTCTTCTTGGTTTGGTTTGGATGCAGTGGCTTACTTGGTAGCCCAGGTTGACCCAAAATTATTAGATCTGTCTGACCTCGAACTATTGGAAATACTTTTGCCTCAGTCTTCCACGAGCTGAGATTACAGGCATGAGCTGTCATGCCTGGCTTATGATGTCTGACTTTGAGATACGTGAAGAATTACCAGCTGAAGGCAATATTCCAGCAGTCATTTCCTATGGCTTTTCTAAAACCATGGCTGTTAAAAACAACAGAAACAGCCTTGTGTTTAAGCTCTATTTTTGAAAAGAGAGAGCGCTAGGACTCGTTTAGGATGCCAGTCACAGAGCTTGTGGACATTTCAGAAGTGAAAGTCCTGCTTCCTTTTTAATCTGGTAGTGACTGGCCATGCAGATCAGGACAGATCTACCAGGGGTGGGGCTCTGGTAGTTGGCAGAATGAGCATTCACTCTGTGCTCTCCTTGAGATTAACATACAAATAAGTGGTCCTTAAGCAGGAGTGCAAAAACTGGTATCTATGAACAACAATGCAATTTAGGTAAGATAGTAATGGGTTCTTGCAGAGGCATGCACACAACTGATAGTTCTTATTCTTCCTCCTTTAAAAAAAAAGAGATTTATTTATTTATGTGTATGAGCGTTCTATTTGAATGCATGTCTGCATGACAGAAGAGGGCATCAAATAGAAGATGACATCAGATCCCATTATAAATGATTGAGAGCCACCATGTGGTCCCCGGGAATTGAACATAGGACCTCTGGAAGAGCAGCCATCTCTCCAGCTCCTTATTTTGATTTCTTAAGGTCCTGCCCTTAGGTGTCCTCAGAGAGATCAGCTAGAAATGAAATAGAAAAATCCAGCCGTTTTGGTTACCAGGCCTATATCTGGAGACAGTAGCTGACAGACTCCACATGGACAAGCCGGGAGACATGTTTGCCAGGACACTCCATTTATGAGAAGCAGAAACAAACAGAAACCATGACTGAGGAAGAATGTTGTCTCATTGGCTTAGCCAGAGAGAGCCTGGACACACCCATCCTTTCTTTGTTCAGTCTCCACCTGGTCTCCACCGGTATGCCAGGTGACCTGAACATACAGCTTGGCACACAGCCCTAGCACAGCACACAACAGAAAAAGCATCGCCTCTTTGGCACACAATCCAGGGCTATTAGACTTGGGTATTGCTTGCTGCAGCAGCTTCACTTAAGTGACAGACTTTTTTTCAAAAAAGAAATATTTTCTTCTCCCCTTGGTCATTCTCTTGCTTTTCCCCAGATGCCCAGGATCAATAGGCGACAAAACATTAAATCCTCCAACGTAAATGCCACGCTGGAGCCTGCAGAACCCCACTATGGGTGTCCCCTGCTCCAAGACTCCCACATTTGCCTGTTCTCACCTGGCCTCCTCAGGCTTTCCAGGTAGGGGAATGCCAAAATACCATCTGTGTTTTGACTCACTTCACTTTCACTCTGGTGAGTGAAATTAGACACTCATTTTCCCTTGTTATTTTGTTTTTCAGACATTACCAGACTTTCACCTACTACTCCTTAGATGTGCAATTCTCTCCAGGTTCCATTTGACCATGAGATGTTTTTCTTACATGCTAGGTTGACTTTTCATTTTTATCTATTTGATAAAAAGCCAGATGTAGAATTATCACCCATTTCTTAAAAGTTTCCCCCTCCCTTTCATTCTGTTTTGTATTCCTAACTAGACTGAAAACTGGCTCAAATAGAAAGCTGTTCAAATTTGAATGCAGAGGAGGGGAATAGCTGGACGCGTAAGCATGGCTCCAACAGTGATAGGAAAGAAAAATATATGTGTTCTTCGTGCTGCTCCTTTACAAAGTATGCTAGTACTCTGTTACCAATATTATTCAGATTTTTTTGAAATACAAACTCGTTTATTCCTTTTTGAGGATAACCACCTCTATTTGCCATGTGTTACCCTTTTCTCTAATGGAGCTAGTGGGCATTAAATAATGACTTTGTTGACATGCACCTGTAATCCCATCATACTGGGGAGCATCAGAAGCAGGAGGAAGGCTGTGAAATCTAGGCCAGCCTGAGCTGTATAGCAGGATCCTGTCTCAAAACGAAACAAGAACACAAAAACAATAGAGAGGACTTAGGGTGGAGGACGTTGAAGGTTTTGCTGAGATTTGCACAAGCTGGTTCTATACCACTGACACGATCTAAAATTCCTGCTCTGAAGCAAAACTGAAAATAGCCCCCACTAGTCTCAGAAAGAACCTGCCTCCTATCAAAGTGTCTCTTGGATCCCGAGGCAGAGGAACAGCCTCCCAGCAGACTCTCAGTTGCTCCTGAGGAACTGGACAATTCAGGGCTGGGCAGCAGCTAAAGCCGAAGCCAACCTGCAGCTGAGTTTTATAAAATGGACTGTTGGTATTCTGTCAGCTGACCTGAGTCTTTGGATTCTTTTTCTCATCTACAGCAACATCAAGTCTGGGTCTGACATTTGCATCTTCTAATTATTGTCAACCCTTTCCAGTCTCCTTTAGCCTGGAACATTCTGTAGACTGTCTTTGTTTATGACATTGTTGAAAAATGCATTCCTCATCAGCACCCATCCTTCCGTTTATATTTTTCAGGTTTATCTGCTAGTGCTTGAAGCTGGGCTGAGTTCTGCCTCTTGCGGCCCCAAACTGCACGGACACTGTTGTTGAATGCTTCTCTGGATATTGTGGCAGGACTGTTTATTGTGTTAGTCATCAAGACTTGGTGAGGGGCGATCCACTCAATTACGTGGCAGTTGTGTGCCTCTTCTACTTTGGGAACACAAAAGCAGTCCATGGGAAGATGAAGGTACCTGAAGATAACACACATACCCTCATTCTCATAAAAAAAATTCTCTGTAGAAGCAGCATTGGTGGGTGAGTTTAGTCTGGGCCAGTCCTCACGAGCATGATTGTAATGTTTCATTTGCACATCCGCCAACCAGTTCTTGCTTATTGCTGCACCTAGTTCATTTATTACTCACCATCTATTATTTGGTAGAGCCTCGGGAGTCCCTAGCAACTAGCTCAGGCATTATTTACCATCTACTTTGATATAAACTCAGAAGTTCCTATTTCTTTCTAGTGGTTCATAATTCTTTATTTTCCCTATTTCTTGTAGTTAGGCCTCAAATTACATGTCCTTATTTATGTAAAATGCCAGGTAAATGCAACTTTGTTTGGTTCAGCCGTATCTAATCAAACTGTGCCGACACAAGTTCTTTCTATGTTGGAAGATCTTAGTTACTGTGTGTTTGTGGCATACCTGGATATACTTACATACACACACACATACACACATGCACACATGTGTACGCACACACACACCACACACACATATATATTCATATATATATATATGTATATATATATATATATATTCACAGAAGGCAATAACCAGGGCTGTCTTGAGAGAAAGCAAATAGGGGAAGGAAAGATGCCAGAGAAAGATGAAGACAAATGTTCACTTCTACAACCTTTGCAAGTTTTGAGACAGTTACCTGTGATAAATCATTAACAAATAAAGAAAAGCATTTCTTGTAGAGCTGGACCAGTTACCCCAGATCAGTTTAGGACAGTCTGTTTTCCTACACGTTAGGCCTCTAAGCCCCATTGGAAAGCTTTCCAGGCAGCTGCTGTGCTCTAGATAAGTGCGAATTCTGGGTGACCATGACACTGGCTCTTTTCTGGCAGTCAGGCAGAAGACACAGAGAGAGACAAGCAGAGAGACATGCAAATAGTAGTAGAGCTAGCAGGAAGGGGATCAGTAGAATTGGGGGGCGGGACGACAAAAGAGAATAGCAGGAGGCTGAATATGACCAACATACATTGTGTACATGTATGAAAATGTCATAATGAAACCAAACGCTAAGAAAAATTAACATAAAACCCCTCAAAATTCTCTGTAAATACAAAACCTCTTAAAACTCCTACTTTTAGAAGAAATCCAAACTGGCTCTCATTGTATTCAGGAACTCGGTAGTACCTTGCTGTTCTGGTTAACACTGAGCATTTTAGAGCCCACAACCCATAGGGAAGCGTCCCGATTACTCACAAGCTGCCCACATAGTATTCCCCTACTGGCACACCACATGGGTCCCTAGAGGTTCGCCCCACACTTCATTCATGGTGACTGTTAAAGGATCCTGTGCTAGTTCTTCAACTGGTTGCTGGTGTCCTCGGTGTGGCAAGGGACTGTGTCATCTATCTCACTGGGTTATTGCACAGTAGGACAGTTGTAAACCCCTGTCTATTTTGCCCCGCTGATTCCGTCGGCTCGGCTCCCTAACTCCCCCTCTATCCCAGGTGTCTGCCTATGTATGTATCCAGCTACATAGCAGCTTCAGGATTTGACTGTAGCAGGGGTGTGGCTCAGTGGATCAGAGCTCCGCTACACAAGCACACTGGTCTGAGTTCAAATCCTCATGTGGCCTCATGCATACCTATGACCTCAGGGCAATACGGAGTGGAGACAACAGTTTCGCCAAGGCATGTTAGCTGCCAGCCCGGCCAGGTGGAGTAGGAGACTCTGTCTCAAGAGAATAAGGGAAACAGGAAAAAGGGCTGGACTCCAAGCATCCTCCTCTGACCTCTGAATGTATAGGCATGCCCCCCCCCACCGTGCACCACCCCTACAAGAAGTGGATTTGATTAATTCAGTAAGTCACCACGGACTATAGGTTATCACCAGTAACTATATTTACATGAAGCCATCTGTTTACCCTAGAGCAGAGTGAATTTATGAATTGGTTTCCTTTGATTGGAATTTGATTCATACTGGGTTACAACATAGTTTAGGCCATACGTGAATCAGCAGCTCCCAGAAAGAGATGAGAACACAGCGGGCAACCGGACACTCCTAAAAGGGGGCGCCTTGCTTCATCTATCTGGTACCGGCAGCAAATATTTCCTGGGTATCTCATACACACAAAGTCTTTATTGTAGCCCCATCTCTAGAGCCCAGCAACTTCTGTGTCTCCTGATAATATATCTGAAAGGTAAAGCATGCAAAGTACTTTCACCTACCTGTAGCCCATGCATATTTATCTTTTCTAACCATAGTAACATTGTTAGGGTTTGGTAACTCATAAAGGAAGGAGGTTTATTTAGCTTACGTCTTTGGAGGCTAAATGTTCAAAGTTCAAACATCATGGCACCGGTCCGTGTGGGGACACACATTGTGATGGATAGCATCAGGGTCAGAGCACGCAAAAAGGAAGAGATTTCATAACTGGATGAGAAGTCAGAGGACCATAGGCAGGAGGTTAGTGAGGGCCCCCCGCCACACATACAAACTCTGTGAATGCCTTCTGAGGGCATCACCTCTGTGATCTAAAGGCTAAATCCTACTACCTGTTAACAGTTGCACACTAAGAACCAAGTTTCCAGCATAGGAGCTCTTGGGAGAACATACTTACGCCACATTCTACCCCAGCACACGGTAAAAGAAAAATATTAAAGATCTCTGTTCTCTGATTACAGTTTTGGGGTTTTAATGAGCTTTGTGCTCCGAAATAATATTCCGAAAGAGATAAAGATAATCTCTCCAAAGCTCAGAACTCAGTAAGGATTGTTGCTGATACTACCTGAGGGCTTCCTGCAAGCCGGGCTTGGATAAGGGCTTCAGGTAGCTTACATCAGTGTCATTCTTGCAGGAACCCTTTAAGATCAGCATTACTAGCCTCATTTTGCTAAAGGGGAAACTGAGACTCCAAAAGATAAAGTTGTAAGCAAGTCCCAGTGGGTAACAGTGGAGCTGAGGCTCCGCCCCAGGGCCTGCAGTAGAGCTGGCTTTCTCTCTGCTGTGTTACACCCGTGGCCGTCTCTGGAGTCGGCCCAGGCTTGCGGAGACAAGGCCTCTGCATTAACACATACCAGCCTTGTTTGTGCAGAGATGTCTGGTGACGTTCTCAGGTCCCTATTGGAAATCTATACAGTCCCTGCCTTCAAGCAGGGACCTAACAGTGAAAAAGAAAAAGCTTGTAATCTCTTTAGTGTATGTCCAAAGAGGAAAAAAAAAAATTAGCTGCAGACTTCAGCATCACTTTTACTCTTGGTAGCCTATCCCGTGTTTAAAACTGCTTCTCTCTTGCATGTATGTGTTGTGATGCTTAACTCTGACTGTCAAGTGGATGGCATTTAGAATCACCATAAAGCCAAGTCTCTGGGCACAGCCGTGAGAGATTTAGATGAGGCTGAGGTAGGAAGACGCACCCAAGTGCTGGGCATCCCAGAATGGAATGAAGAGGAGGAAGCACACTGAACAAGCCTGCATCATTCCCTGCTTCCTGACGGGACAGAATGAGACCGAACTTCCCTGCTCCTGTCGCCACGCCTCTTCTACCATGACGGACGGCGGCCCCTAGAACGGCAAGCCCAACAAGACCTTACCCTCTTCCATTGCCTTTGCCAGGTGTTCTGTCGAAGCAACAAGAAACGCAACTGCTGATGCTGCGACATGGCTGCTGGTGTGTACTTGTTTGTGTGTCTGTTCTCATTGCTGAGGACCTGAAGCTGCTCACCCGCCTTTGAGAAAGGCTCTCTGTGTCACCCGCCCCCTCTCCCAAGGACAGATAGTTGTCTTCTCTCCTCTTGTCTAGATTAGACACGTGACCTCAACTTTAGCCAGGCAAACACTCCTGTCTGAAAAGAAGAAGCGAGGTAAATGGGGTTGGGGTGCCAGCCTAAGGAGAGTGCTGGGAGCAGTTGTGGTGTGCTCCTCAGACGTGACTAGGTGAAACTTTGATCAAGGACTATTGGCTACCACAGCAAAGTGCCACAAACCAAGCATTGCCAAAGAACAAGTGGATTTACTTCTAGAGGCTACACTGCCTAAAATTAAGTTGGCAGGCACGTGTCCTATCTGAGGCCTCTTTTGTTCTTCTTGGTTTCTAAGCAGTTGGTATGTACATGGTGCCAATGCCAGTCTCTGCCTCCATCTCCTCATCAATGCTTCCCTGCGTGAAAGTATCTTTTTTTTTCTTACAGACACCAGCCTCTGGATCGGGAAGCATGTGGCCACGTTTGAACTGGAGCACATAGTCAAATACCCACTTTACTTCGCAGCATCACCTTCATAAGCTCGGGGTGAAGACTCAGTGTCCACGAGGAGGGACTAGTTCAACCCATAACAAGTGTGCTCACTGCTTTCCTCTCAGCTGTGAAGACATACCTGGCAGAAGGGGGCGATTTATTTTGTTCCATGGATTCAGAGGATTTCAGCCCCCGGTGGCCAGAAAGATATGGATGCAGGAGAGTTCTGTCAGTCACCAGTGGTGGCTGGACCATCAGGCTGCTGCTGCTGCTCACGTGATAGTCAACACGAGCACAGACACAGAACCAGAAGTGGGTAATCACCTTCAAAACCCTGCTCCAAATGACTTACTTCTTCCAGGTATGCTCTACCCACTGAATATTCTGCAGCCTTCAAAGAAGCATCACAAACTGAAACATTCCGGCTTCAGACCGTAACAGGAATTCTGCCCCTGACAGTGTCCTGTCAGGGCCAGTAAGGTCACCGGCCTCACCAGTCCTGTAAGCCACCTGCTGCTTTGCCCACCGTCCGTTCAGTACTTAACTTAGTAGAATTAGCTTTTCCATTGGTGACTCTAACCCTAAATTGTCTCCACTTTCTTAAGTTCTTTTGAGTTTCCATCAAGAGCTCACTGGGAAGAGCAGAAAAGTGACTTTCTAGTGACAATGACCCATTTCCTCAAAGAATGAGGTCGAGATTCCTATTCTGCTCCCCAGATCAAACAGACCCAGGGAACGATGCCTCAGACCCACATACAGGGCTCGTGCCAAGGGCTCGTGCCAACTGGTCTCAAACCTCATTACTGAAATGCAGGGGGAGCCTTTTGATACCCTAAGTTATGAGTTTGTTCTCAAGCTGTGTCACACTCTGGAGTAGAATTCTACTAATTTTTGCCTTTGGCCAAAGGATGGTGTGAGGCCTGTTTGGAGGGCAGACCACACTGCTTGCATCAGATCCTGGTCTGCACAATTTTCAGCAACTCATGACAGAACCACCAAAGGGGCTAACCAGCATTTCAATTGTGTTTGGTCTAAAGTTTCCAAAGCCTCATCAATGCTATTAGGAACAATAACATTATGAAAGAGTTGCAGAGGAAATAAAACATTATAGGCTTCTAAGAAACGTGGTAATAGAAGCCAGCTGGGTTTACAAAGACGAGACTATGTCATTGGCTTCAAGGAAATAAAAACACATTTCAAATTTCTGAATAAGTCAACCTCCCAAATGGCCACCAGGAGAAGAGCAGTAATGTTAATTTTGCATTTCTTGGCCTGGCTCCCTTTGGTAACTTTTCCCTTAATTTACCTTAAGGGATATGACCCATATTATTTCAGAATCACCTGAGGCTGTCTTTGCCATTGTTGGCAGAGAGTATGTTTTAGAATGAAACCAACCCAGGAAAGACAAATATGAGTGACACATACAGAGTCATTTCATCTGAGTTTCTTCAGCCAGCTGTCCCTGTCCATTCACCTTCCAACTGCTTAGAACCCAAAAGTCTTTTTTTTCTTATTTACTTAGACTAGTTTGACCAAACTTCTACTCTTATAAATGACAGAGTGCTACCAAATGCCCAGATCTACATTGCCCTAATGTCCTTGGACTGCCATTGCTAAGAGAATATGACAATAGTGGGACATAGATTTCGGTTGGGGTGGTGGCTTCTGGATTTCTCCCATCTGATATTGGAGTGTGTGCATCTCAGAAGCCATCTTTAGACAAGTGTATGTTAGGTAAGTTAGGTGTAAGGGTGTGCAGGCTGTCTGACTGGAGTAGGAATCTTGTGTCTGACCTGACAGAAGCCCTGTGCACCACTGCCTCCCTACAGCAGCAACAGGAGAACTTCCTGCCCTGAGTTATGGCACTGTCTGGTCTCCCAGCAAGCTGAGTTGCCCCTGTGGTTTGGCTTCTTGACAGAACAGGGAACGTGGCTCCCAGTTAGACCAAACCCTTGGTCGTCTCTTCCCCTTTACCTAGCCCAAGCTTGGCCAGTCCTACAGGACTGGCCTAAACATCTTCATTTGTTCATATGTTTGTTTCACAAATACGTGTAGGTAGTCAACTATGCACTAAACCCAGGGGTAGGCACTGGGAACTTAGCAATGAAGGACGCAGAAACAGGCCTCTGTGGTGAAGTGTGATCCGCCCAGCTTTGGGATTGCCTTGGGGCAGCAGAAAATGAAGAAACTACAGACACCTGTGCAGAAAAGCTAGGATTGGGTAGGACATATGTGCTGACAGGGACGCAGCAGCAGCAACTGGAAACTCGGTGAATTTATTATCTACTGAGTGAAGGAGGAGGCAGCCTAACTGAATTCAGCAGGGGAGAGGTCTCAGGCTGCAGCCAGCCTGGAGGGGGAAGCTGTGGCTGACGCTTTCTTCATGTCCTGGTTTTAGCTAAAGGTCAACGGTTTGTCAATGTCTATTCTTGGACCAGGGGAAGGAAGCTCTTGTCATTCCCACGATCTGAGGCTTTGGTTTCCCTGACATGGCCATACTTATGCCAACAATATGTATTTACTCAGGGGGATCTGCTTCCCCACACCTCTGCCTCTGTGGGGTTTCTCCTCTAGGGGGAAGACAGATGGGGAGAAAATTAGAGTAGACATGTGTCAGGTGGGAGTAAATGCTGTAGAGAAATATTAAATGGGATGAAAACGACAGCAGTGCAAGGCAGGTGATTGTTTCATACATGTTGAAGTAGTGAGCAATGCAGGAAGGGGACCATGTACTCAAAGGTTCAAATGCCAGGGTATCGCCAAAGCCAGCCTAGCTGCTATGGAGGGAAGAGGAACAGTGTGGTAAATTGAGAGTATCAAAAGGGAAACTTTTCAAAACATGCTGAAGAATGTTTAGAGTATTTGTAGCTCATTGCGAACACTTGGAACTTTATTCTGAGCCAGCATTTAAAAGCTCTAGAGGGTATCTGAAATGGAGCCCCATAATGGGGCTTACATTTTTAAAGATCATGCTGTCTGCTGTGTTGACATATTGCTGGTGGTGAGATAAGAAGCAAAGGAAGACCATGACCACAGTAGCAGAGGTGGAAAGAAATGCTGAACTCTGGATATATTCCAAAGGTGAACACATCAGCAGAAGAGGATGCAAGTGAAAGTTCCCACAACTGTCTCCGAGAGTTTCGGCCTGAGTGACTGATGGATGGGATACCAGTGTCTTTGAGGTGAGGTGACAGGAAAGGAAGAGGTGTAGAAATGGGGAATTCGGTCACAGACACACAGTGTTTGCAATCATAAGATAATTGTGTGGATGGGTGGCTAGTGTAGAGAGTCTGGAGGTAAGGAGGACATCTGGGCCCCAGACAAGTATATTTGAATATCACCAGAATATAGATGAGATGAAGTTCATGAAGCTGGGTGCTGTCATCCAGGAAGTGGTTTCAGAGGGAGAGAAGAGGTCTAAGGACAGTGTCCTGGTGTCGTCTGGGGTTCAGAGTCTGGGGAGACCGGAGGAGCTAGTGAAGGAGAGGAAGGGACTGGTAATGCAGTCGGGTGAGAATGCAAACATGGAAAAAAACAAAAGCCATTAGCATTTCAGAGAGCAGTTAGTAGCATCAAATGGAAGCCAGAAGCCGCAGCCCCATTGAAATCAGAGTCTACAGCTCGTGAGTGTTGCTTCTGGAAATCGTTGCCATGGACTCAGAGAGCACAATGGAGCGGTGAGTTGGAAACCATGAGTAGAAGCAATTCTTATGAGGGGTTTCCTCCAGAGTGCAGCAGAGCTGGACACCTTCCTGAGGAGCAGGAGAAGAGCTTTGCTTTCAGCAGGATTATGGGCCATGAAACAAGGGCTTCCCATCCTTCAAACCTTGAAATCTTTAGAGAGGAGGTGGCAGAGAGGCACCTAAGGGGATGAGGGCTTTGCCGTTTTACAAGTAGAAGGAAGGGAGGCAAGGTTGAAGGTATGAATCAAAGTGGAAGAGAATAGTCACTGTGTGACCCTGGCCCACGGGAAAGGCACGGAAGAGTGATTAGCCACTGTCCAACTGTGGACTTTGAACCACACTGTGGGCATGGAGATGCTATTTATAGGTTGTTGAGGACCAGGGTGAGGGAGAGCTCAGAAGTGAGCAGTCACTCAGGGTCCTGAAGACTTAGAACCCAGAAGAAACACCTCACAGTTTCAGCCAGAAAATCACACACACACATACACACATACACACACAAAGCTGTAATTTCAACATAAATTTAAAATAAAACCAGGCAACTTTGGAACTTAAAGAAGGAACGATTTTCTTGATTCCGGCCTGATGAGCCCTTCCTCACTTACCAACACTGAAAAATCAGGGCTCCAGAGAAGCAAGTAAAATTGTCCAAGCTCACATGCCTACACAGTGGCAGGCATGTCTACACATCATCTTTCCTTGACCCTTACCCTGACCTTTCCTTTCTCACTTCCTGACTGGCATTTCTTCCTCCTTGTATGTACACACCTTTGAATTCTCCTCATTCAGAGCCAGATTAATTACTTGCTTTCTGTGACCAAGACCATTGTTGTCTCTGCCAGGGCCAGCATCTTCCCAGGGCCTCAGCCAGCATGGAGTTCAGGGATGTCTCAGTGTTGGTACAGTGAGATGGATCCAGGTCCAGGAAGGAAATGTGAGCTGGACTCACCATGCAGGGAGAAAGAGGGGCCCAGTAATGGAAGTACTGTGGCTGGTCTCCCAGGACTCAGTGGTCAGCAGTATGGGCCTAGGTGTGGGTGACAAGGGACCAATATTCTACAGTTCTGCTTTTCTCCTGGCTAGCCACTGTTTGTGAGTACTCATTGGGCAAACAAATATTTAGTCTTTGCCTTTAGATGAGAATGGGTCTGAACCACTAAGCTTGAGGAGAGCCTAAAGCCTGCGTCCCATCTGAATACCATTTGGACACAAGTGGTTAAAGTTCTTCCAGCAATGGCTTTTGTTATCTATAAAATTAAGACTAAGCCAGAGATCAAGGAATTTCAACTGGAAGCCATATCCTGTCTCCAGCCTCCCATCTTGGTGTAATTTAAGTGAGTTACAGGGCCCTTTAAATTCCCTTATTTAAAACAGATATTCATCCAAAGAGGCAGTCTATAAACATTTGGCACATCTTGATGAGCACTTCGGCTGCCCTTCAGGGGCAGCGGGAGCAACCTCAAAACCAATTACTTCTGCTCTCCTCTAAGATGTCTGTTAATTGGAATGAGGGCCCTGCCTCTGACTTGATGTGTCTTCTTTTTTTCTTTCATGTCTCACGGTTGTCCCTTCTAGGGAACAGTAGTGAGTTTCACGAAATGATTTTTAAATTTGAAAATTATTTAAATACAGAGGCAGAGGGAATAGCTAGACAGATAGATAGAGATATCGAGGAAAATGGTTTTAATCTCTTCTTGATTGGAATAGTATAAAAATGGGAAGAAATCTAAAAGCCGTAGTATGCCCACACCTTGGGTGAGATCTGGCAATAGAACCCCCTCAGTTTAAGAAATGCAAGTGGGGGCTGTGAGAGATTAGAGGAAATGAGTGTGCTGAAATCATCTTTGTCAACATGTTGGATCCCAGTACTACACATTGGAAAATCTAGATGAAGCAGGTTTTAAAGATACAATCATGCTCTCTACTTGGAGCATGGTTTTTTAATTACACACACACACAGAGATGCATACACCTACCTACTTATTTTTGTATCCCATATAATATAGCTATAAAAAGATAATAGGCCCACAGCTTTTGATCAACTTCTACATTTGTAAACAAAACAAACTCCACAAATGGGCAAGATTTAGCTGCATGGACAAATTGCTGCATTTTTGTTATTAAACGTTTATGAAAGTCCATATGTAAAAGTGCTGGTCACCAGCATGGCAGTTGTTGGCCTTTCAAAGGGACCAATGGCAAATCTTCAAGACAAGAGGGGTGCTGGCGTTCCAGCCTGGCTTTCTCGCCTTTTGCCCTTGGCTTGTGGCATAGGTGGTTTACTCTGTCATGCATGTTGCTGTTGCCAGAGGCCTACCGTCATTAGACTGGAGTCTCCGAGACCATAAGCCAAAATAGACCTTTCAAGTTGCATCAAATCTTACAAATTGTATCAAGTATTTTGTTATAGTCATGCAGATATGATATGACAATTGAAACATCGTCTACAGACTATTTGCAAACGGCAGTGGAGCATCTGGGAAAATGAGTGTCTATTCCTCAAGAGGGTGAAGGGAGATAGTGCACCTTATAGCACACACAGAATGCATTCTAACGCACTTTCTCGTGTAATATACCCTGCATGGGAATAGCTACTTTATTTTTCTGTGGAAACTTACAGAATGAAGGTTGACAATGCATGCATCTTCAGTCATGACTGTCTAACCCATGGCTGTTTGACTTATCTACCCCATTACTATCTCTGCAACTAACCACACCGGACATTAGAGACAACAGGTGATGCAGAGGACCCAAAGGACTTTTCTTTGCACCTAATCTACCTAATTCCTAGCGTCCGTTAGCCCTACAATTGGTGATTCTGCTGTTTGACTCATTGTGTCTTGGTAGTGAGAATTGATAGTGACTGGACAGCAATAATAACTTAAATATAATGACATATTTTTTCTGTGTCCCTTTGTAGAAGCATTCTTCTTGAGGTATCAGAACCCCTAGATTACGTCTAGAGCTGTGGAGCTTGAAGATATTGCTTCTCCAAGAGACACTGGATCACGGTGTTGGGGCTGTCCCCTTGTTCATGACTGAGCTCTGTGTATCAGTCCCATTGGGAGCAGAGTTCCACTAGGTAGGCCATTGCCCATACGTACATCCTGCATCCCAGAAGATAGTATCTCATCCTTGTAAGATTATCCCAGAGTTAACACCTGAATTATATTTTCAAAGAGTTGGGCTTTTTTTTTCCAGCTTCCTAACTAGAGGCTTGTGAATACTGCAGGATGTGATGAGGCCAGGACCTTCCCACTGTCTTACTTTCATTAGCGTAAATTTAGTCTAATGTGTTAGGAATGAGCCCACATTTGTAGGTCCAACAGTAAGCCATTAAAGCTTAGATGAAGCCTGTTGCATCAAGATAGACCCAGCTAGAAAGAGACTGATATAACTGATTTGTATCCAATGACAGGTCCTCTTGAGTCAGGCCTGAGGTACTTTATCTGTTAGCACCTGAAGCCAGCAGTCAATGCAGAGTTTCTGTAGCTCTGCTGCTCGAGAAGGCGCTGTGCTTTCCCTGGGAAGATGACTGGCAGAAACTGGGTGAACAGCACTGGTAAAGGATTCTACTTATCTGATTGTTTCAGTTGTTTCTACGGTTAAAGTTCGGGAATACTACAATGTAGTACAAACATGGTAACACCTGCTCACTGCAAAGGTCCATCCATGTTCCCCTTCCCTGTGTGTGCTAGCCACCTGATTCCAGTCATCCCTCCAGACCTCTGACTATTTAACCCACTTGCAACTGGCCATGAGTCAGCATGTATGTTTCCTTTGAACAAGTCCTTACTACCCAAAGGGAAAGCTACATGATACTACCCAAAACCATGTTCACTACAAAGATCCCTCCCCATAGACCTGTATTCTAACACATCTGCAACCAAGCTTGGCTTTTGCTTCCCGTGTCAACTGGTCATAACTGGTCATAATAGACTATGTTTGAGACCTCGGGTGTAAGGGGAGAAGAATAGGAAGCCAGGGTCATAGTAGATAACATGGGAGTTGTATACAGCCTAATTGTCCCCTCTGACCTTCCTCAGTTACAGCTGTGCTACCCAGACCTTTGGAGAGCTGTTCACATGTCCTGGTTTAAGACTTGGTAGCTCTGGTAGAACCCAGAGAAGGTGATAATTTTACCCATATATTCTTGCTTTGAAGGGATTGGGTCTATACATTGCATGGAGGTGAGGAGGAGGCCATGGTCCAGGGCTTTCTGGTGGCACCAATCTCTACCATTCCCCCTGACCACAAATTCTGTTTTCTCTCAGTGCCTTGGCCAGGACCTTTACAGGGTCATTCCCAGTTCAATTCTTCTTACAGCAGAGATCAAGGAACTTAGTATGGGCTCAGCCAAATGATGTAATTCTACTCCAGTTATCCATCCAAGGACTGGACGAGTGGCCACTATATAAATCTCTGAACCCAGTGAGTCCAGGGAGGCAGCATAGGCTGCAGTTCCAGTGACTGCCTGGTCTCCATATGCTGCCTCTAACAGCGAGTCATAACGCTCGTTCAGGTCTCGGCTGGCTCTCAACTTACCGCACCCTCTGTCTAACAGTCCTGGAGAGCTCATAGGCTGCCTTTCCTCCATTCTCAAGGAAATAGCTTTGTCTAGATGACATGTTTCTCCCTCTTGGGGACCTGGCTATGGCTTCTAACTGTGAATTCTAGTTCAATACTATACTGGCTTGAATCTGAAAACTGTGCAAGAGGGTATGACTTCAGAAATTTTAGATTTTTATGAAGTGCCTTTAATTGACATTGAGATGTAATTTCTTATATAATAATAACCTTTAATCATGTTTTAGTGTGCAATATGTTTTTGTGGGTCAAATCATGAAAACACACTAAGATTTAGACCTTTCTATCTTCTCCAAAATATCTTTTGTGCCCTTAGCAGCCTATTCCTTCCTATAGTCATCAGTTTTCTGTTGTTATGACAAAACACTCAAAAAAAATCAACTGGAAAAAGAAAAAAGTTATTCTGGATCACAGTTTTTGATGTTTCAGTCTGTGATCCTTTCCATCCATTGTTTCTGGGCCTATGATGAAGGAGCAGGTGTTTGCCATACGAATATCTCCTGCCCCCTCTTTCTAGAGTATTTGCCCTCCCGTGCTTCAGGTGCTCCAGGTACAGGTCCCTCACCATGGAGATGTTGTGCTTGGGTTCCCTCCCAGTCTGGCTTCCCCTTGTCTTCCTAGGCAATGTTGCTCTTTTTTGCTTTGAGTAAAAGAGCTTTAACTTTGATAACATCTAATTTACAAGAGTTTTTCTATTAAAACTGATACTTTTCATATTCTATCTAAAAATCAATCTTTGCCCAATTCAAGGTCACGGGGATTCTTTGTTTGGAGGGGAGGGGTGTATCTGCATGCACGTTAGCAGTTTTATAGTTGCATGTTAAATTTTTTTTAGATTTATTTTTTAATGTATATGTTTTTTGCATGCATGCATGCATGTCTGTGTACCATGTTTGAGTCTAGTGCCTGTGGAGGTCAGAAGAAGTCGTCAGAACTCCTAGATCTGGAGTTAAGGTAATGAGCTGCTAGGTGGGAACTGGGAACTGAGCCTCGGTCCTCTGCAGGGAAAACAGGCGTTTTTAACTGCTGAGCCCTCTCCAGTCCGTATAGCTATAGTTTTTATGTTTAGATCCATGATCCCATCTCAACTTGAGGAAAAGGTCAAGTTTCCTCGTGTGTGTGTGTGTGTGTGTGTGTGTGTGTATGTGTGTGTTTGCATCACTTTCTGGAGGCCCCATCAAGGTGTTAAACCATGAATTAAAGAGAAGTGCTTCCATGTGATAAGGTTTCATGCTCAGTTTCGTGTTCTCTTCTTTCCCTTGATCCAGGCAAATCTCCTGCATCCCGCCAATACCTGTGGATGAGTTACTGCAGCTGTTTCCTTCTTTAACAAATCCAGCACTTTCCTGGCTGGAGTCTATTACGCTTTAGACAAAGTGTGATTTAGCTACAGTTACCAGTAAGTGGCCAGCACCGAGGCAGATATAGCTCCTATGAGGGAAATGTATTTGAAGACAGAGCCCTCTGCCTCAACATCCAGCAATGAAAGGCACGGGGCTTTAGTAGAGAGGCTGCATGGGCTCAAAGGGATCTCAGTATCAACGTTCTCAACTCTATGAATCTAGAGTCTTACTCAGCTGACTTGCTGGGATGTAAACTCCAACCTTCTCTGGGGCTCTGTTGAAGTCATAGTTGGGTCCTGAGCCTGATACTCAGGTTTCCCACTCTCTGGCTGCATTATATACATTATATAGCCTTTACCCTCCCTCAACATTCTGTTGGCAAGGCGTCCAACCCCATTGCACCTTATCTATGCTCTCCCCTTTGCTCTGAACTTCTTACACGTCTGAGGCACCATACCACAGCACTATCCTCTTCACCAACACTTCACGTCACTTACAGTTAGTAAGAGAGTTCGTAATTATATTGCAATAGCACCTCAGGTCATCTGCCCTCTACTTTTTGCCGTAAGTGGCTTCTCATCACTAGGCAGCCCATGGTGAACATACGCTCAAATCTGGTTTTTAGAGAGTTCTTCCTAACTAATCCTGATGTTATCTGCTAGTGTCCAGGCTTCACAGAACACAGACCCTGAAAGTTTTCTGTAAAGGAAGTTTATTATTGAGCACTTTCAACACCTCAGGGGAGCAAGGTGTTGGGCAGAGAAAAAAGGTTGAACCTCAAGGCCTTTGACAATGTTGACAAGGACTTTCTAAAACTGGAATGGCCCTTTAGACATATCCTGATGTGAGGGTAGTGTGTAAGTCAAAGATTGAGATGCTGGTCAGACTGCTGTCTGTTAAAGCCCCTCTCTCTCCTTGCCTTGTAGACTGCTGTCTGCTAACACCTCTCTCTTTGGCTTGTAGATGGCCACCTGCTTGCAGCCTCTTTCCAGTGGGATTCTTTCTATAGGTATACGCCCATGTCTTTATGTATCCCAAACTACCCCTCTTAAAAGAGCACTGGCCATGTTGAGGCAAGGTCTACCAAATGGCCTCATTTAAACTTAGCCACATCTTTAAAGGATCTATAATTAAACACTATATTTGTATTTGAGGTACTGTGGGTTAGGGTTCTCAACAAATGAACTTGGAGAGAAAAACACGGGACACAGTTCAGCCTATCAAAAGCTCTGACCATCCAAGAGCCAGCACTGACCCATCATCACTCCTGAGAGCTGGGGGATGGTATATACTGTCTCAAAAGATAGTTGCTCATGTCTTTATTTTATTTATTTTATTTGGGTTCTGTATGCCTTTACTTCCTTTCAACCCTTATCTACCCTAAAACCTTTCAACACCCCCCCCTCCCAACACCAGGTAGGAGAGAAAGAAGGTTAGTGGGGAGAGGCGAGTTCTTTTTGGCTATTTCTGGCTGGTTAAGGTCATCAGGTTTTTGGGACAATAACAATCTCAAATGTCAGGATATCCAGCAGTCCAGCTAACCAGTAAACCAGCAAACACAGCAGCAGGATGAACCCGCAGCCCTCTTCTCTGTCAGTCTCCTTGAAGCCCTTTTCTCTCTCTGGGCTCTGGTATTTTTACCCTTTCTGAGTCCTCAGAATTCCACTAACTCACCTGGCAAAGACCACGCCTTTCTCTGAGCCACACAAGGCTGTTCCCAGCTGTGGATAAATTAAGGTAACTCCATATTCCACTTGGGATTAAAACAAAATCCTATTTATGTAACACAATTGAGTTTTTAAAGAAACCAAAATTTCCACTGTAGATAGTATCTTGGCAAACTGACTATTTTAGGTAGAAGGAATTGAAGAAACCATAAGTATATGAATCTGTCCTTCTGATATTGTAAGTAGCTTTTAATATTTACTGTTGGTTTATCGTTTAGTAATGCTGCTGTTAATCCTAAACCAGCTGTATACCCAAATCACCACATAAAGACTAGGATTTTAGTTAACCTAGAACACAATGCTGGGCGATAGTTATTCCCTCCTAAACCTCCAAGCCCTCATAGTTTCCTAACATTTAGATTTCCCACATTATACTTGCTTTTAGTGAGACATTAGGTCCAGTCCATCTCTCCACATCCCAATATCTTTCCTCCAACCTGCCTTCAAGCTCTCTCCCAAGTTCTCTCTCCCTTTTCTCCTCCCACTCTTTCCTGCCCTCTGGCTCCTCCCAGCTCAACATTGTGTCTAGTTGCTTTATTTTGGCCTGTTTACACAGAGCTGAGACGGGATGCTTAGAATAAGTATCACAATACAATATCTGTATTGAAACCAGAGAGTGTGGGGGGGGGGTCAGCATTTGAATGAACAAGGGTACATTATAGCAACATTCTGAGAAAGAACAGAAGACCTTCTGTGAGAAATATACTCCTTATACCCACGAGAAAGGAGCACCTTTATCTCCGAAGTTGGGGGTTTCTGAGATGAATCTGAGTGAACAGGTCTTGCGAAGACCTCCCCAGTTTGCCGCTCTCAGCTCAAGCCTCTACCCATCACCTTCCCATGACTTCCTACTCGGCATCCACCCTAGTGTAAAAGCCTCAGGCTTAACTGCTTGGGTCTTCATTTCCTTGTGGAAGGATCTTGTGTCTCATAAATTTTATATTAATATATTTTATGATTTTCTAATTTTACGCTTTCATTATATTGACTCCAGCTGAGAACACAGTGGTATCAGAGAAAAGGATCTTTTCTCTCCCCCTTTCTCAATAGAAATGTAGGTGGAATACTACACTATCCACAAAGTGGTGTTAATACCATTAGTAAGAAACACAAACCCAAATAGCCATGGTGTGTCAGGTTTGGCTCAGCATTGTGTGGCTGGCCCTGGGATAATTCTGTTGTATGCCTGACTAAATTGTAATCTAGACAATCTTTGTTTTGCTTTTCTTGAAATCTCTTCAGTACAAAACAATCTCAGAGACCTCAAAACACGTTACCGTTCCTATAACAAGTGTTTCCAATCCACTAGAGCACACTGCTTGCCCCTGCTTGAATAACAATGACTCGAGAAGTGGCTGTTGAGATGACCTCACTCTTTTATTACAGAGGAATCATTCCTCTAGAGCGGTGGTTCTCAACCTGTGGCTCACGACTCCCTTGGTGGGGGCATATCTTAGATATCCTGTGTATCAGATGTTTACATTGTGATTCATAACAGTAGCAAAATTACAGTTATGAAGTAGCAGCCAAAGTTGGGGTCACCACAACATGAGGAACTGTACTAAAGCGTTGCAGCATTGGGAAGCTTGATAACCACTGCTCTATAGCACATAAACCATGCCCGGAGACACCATGCCAGTAACTTTGATGACCATCGAGGAGCTACTCACTTGAGTGACTTCCTAGACAGATGACAAATAGTAGCGGGAAAAGTACATTGTACAGTTCTGAGGGTACCAGGTGTTGCTGGGAAAAATTTCTTTTCCCGTTGACTAACATAGCAGGGTCTTACCAGGCCTATCTGGGCTCTACCACATGCTTTTACTCGTGAGAGTCCTCGTATTCACCTTTGAGTCATTTCTGTGTTTACCATTTTCGGTTGTTGTTGTTTTTGAAGATTGTTCAAATGTGTTCCTGGTGCCCACAGCAGCCACAGGGGGTGTCGGAAACCCTGTAACTAGGGTTACAGATGGTTGTAAGGTACATGTAGTGCTTGGAACTGAACGCAGATCCTCTGGGAGAGCAGCAGGTTCTCTTAACCTCTGAGCCTTCTCTGCAGTGCCCCACCCCCCAGTTCTATAGACGTTAATGTACGCTTAGTATTTGAGACACAGTAGTGAATGAAACACATCCAAAATACTAACTAGAACCCACAGAAGTGCTCCTAGGTCTCAAAGTTCTATCTAGTGCCAAAGTTGAAACGATAAAAGCAAATCTAAAACACCACCTAAGTAGGCTGGTGAGATGGTTCAGCCATTTTCTCACTCATGGCAGAAGGAGAGATCTGACTCCTGCTAGTTGTCCCTTGACCATCACATACAGCATACCACACCTCTGGCCCCATAAATAAGTAAGTAAATGCACTTAAAGATTTATCACTAAACTGGAAATTCAACTCAATCCTCATGGTTTTATCTATCCTAATATACCTCCTTCTGAGAATTCTGGAACATCTTATTAGTCATTTGCTGGGTAAGGTGTGTCCATAAAGACTGTCCCTTTTCTTGATGAAGTAAAGATACAGGGTGGTGACAAGGTTGAGGTACCTTTTCCAGCTTGTTCAAACCCAACCAATATATTGGTAGATGTGATTAGGCCTGCTAACATCAAGCCAAACCAGAAGAAGGTGGTGGAAACCAGAGCCATTTGAGGTATTCTCAGAAAGCGTACACTAATTACAGAGCAACCATGGTGGCCAAGCGCCATACCAGATTCATTACCTGAGCCATGCACTGTCACTCCAAATCCTTTCATTATTCTGTCCGCAGAGTAACATTACAATGTCAGTATCATTTTTTCTTCTTTTTATAAATACGAAAAGCTAAACCATAGAAATATTAAATAATTTGTCCAAGCCACACAGAAAATGTAATATAGTAGGAATTCAAATACAAATTCATCTGCCTGCTTTTAAAAGTCAGCGTCATTTTCACGCGCCATTGCTCTTTAGATTATTAAGTAACTAATCAATATTGTTATTAATTCTTGTTTATGAACGTTCTAGTCCTTGGAAGACTAAGGTAAGTTATGTAAAATGATTGATGTTTCTTTACATTTTCAGGCACGTTCAATTTGTGGTAGTCAAAGGCCTCTTCCAGCCAAAGAGATTTTGTGGCCAGTTCCTTGCTTGGGAAGATGACACAGCGGTACCCTCTGAATGAATGGTAGAATTTCACTGTAAATTGGGTGGTATTGTGCATATTTGTGCCAGCTAGAATATGAGTCAGAATAAGCTAACTGCTATAACAGATGATTCCCAAGTCTCAGAGGCTCAACATAATAAAAGTGTAATTCTTGCTCCTGAGAAGTCTCATTAGGATATTCCTTCATGGCCATTTACTCTGAGTAGCTCTCTAAAAAGCAATGACTCAGGATCCAGTCTCCTTTCATCTGAAGGCAGAATTCTCTCATGGCTTCCCTAAGGCTGCCATGAAAGACAAGGAGCGCACGAGTGAAGAGGCATATTCTCTCACAGTACAAAGGACAACTAATAGAACATTTAACATGCGCCGTTTGCATGCACAGTCCACCCTCCAAACCTTATTAACGGCCACACCAAAAATTCAAAGGAGCCGGGGAGCGGAAGCTTCCAGTTAGGTAGCTACAACTTAGCACGACTTGACTCTACAGAAGGAGGACCCTTGTAGTCGAAGACCATGTGGGAGCTCTTTCTACCACAGCTTGTATGAGCTGACTTGAATGTAGGAGAAGCTTATAACAAGCAAGATTCCCCACATAGTGCCATGGATACAGTAACCACGAATCTTGTCCTGTTCATTTTATTGGATGAATTAATCAGACTGTCATAAGCTGAACTGTGCTTTCCTTGGAAACCTGTAAATGCAGCTTTTTATTTTTTTACTTTTTTTGGAGTGGGGAAGGTCTTTGTAGATACTAAGGACCTTGAAGCAAGGTCACTGAGACATAACTGAGCATTCCTTAAATCCAGAGACTCCTTCCTGACTTCAAAAGTCACAGATACATTGCAACAAACCAAGGAGTGCCTGGGGCTACTACAGGAAGAGATAAGAAAGCTTTCTTTCCTTTAGCCTTCTGAAGCCAAGGGGTTCTAATACCTGATGTTGAATTCTTGGCCTGCAGAACTACCAGAGAAGATATTTCTGCTGCTTCAAGTTACGCATTTGTTATGGTATACTCACACAGATACACACACACCAACACAAAAAGGAATGCTAGTAACTCTAACTTAGAATTGTGTTCCTCTGAAGTTCACATGTGAGCACTCTAATCTAGCAGAATGGATGTCTGTGATAGGTATTCTTGTCAACTTGAATACATCTGGAATTAACTAAATAAAACCTCAGAAAGGACTTTGTTCATGATGTCCTAGGACCTCAGATTTTCAGCCTCCACAAGTGTTAGAAATGAATTTGTACTGTAGAAAGCCTCCACCTGCCTATGGAATGGTTATGATGGCCTTGGGAGAGTAGCACCTAGCACAACAGAGAGGCTTTCCAGATGTAAAGTGGAGATGCCAAGTCCAGGGTGCCAGCCTTTGAGAGAGCACTTCTCCTTAGGGAGCGAATGAGCAAGAGCTTCAGCTTCCTACCTACACATGCTAAAGGAGAGTCTAGAACATCATAAGACACTACTTGCTCAAGAACAAGGTGGGTTTTTATTCCATTTCTAAAGTGGGAAATTCAACCAATAAGTGTGTTTCTCCTTAAAAATCTCATTTTGAAATGCTGGGTTTTTGTTTTTTGTTTTGTTTTTGTTTTTGGTAATTGATGCATCTCATATTCAAGAGGATCAAATACATCAGAGTTTATAGTACAAAGTACTTCACATACTCGAACAGCCTGACTGCAGGTGTTAACCTGGGTTGGTTCCTAAAAGCTAACTGTTGTTCATTTCATCCCAGTCCAGCTACACCTTGAAGTCGGCACAGCAGGGAAAGCATCAGTTACCAACCTGTAGCCAGAGTAAGCAGCACGGTCGTGCCTTCCACATAAAAAAGGCTAAAGAGACGCTCAAAAAGCTGGGCGGTGGCAAATGCCTTTAATCCCACCACTCAGGAGGCAGAGGCAGGTGGATCTCTTTGAGTTAGAGGCCAGCCTGGTCTACAGAGTGAGTCCCAGGACAATCAGAGCCACACACAGAGAAACCCTGAGTTGAAAAACCAGAGAGAGAGAGAGAGAGAGAGAGAGAGAGAGAGAGAGAGAGAGAGATTGGACTGATAACTCGCCTAGTTAATGCTAAGCATCTTAGACTTCAGGTTCTCAATGTCTGTTCAGGCTGCCATCTACTCTAATGACCACAGCTCGGACACAGTTCTGAACCTTCTCCACTACCAGAGCAGCACGGTTTCCCTTGCACAGTTAAGTTAGGCTGTATGTATTCAGCTGTTACTCTCCTGCCTAGAACACATGTCAAAAGATAAAGCCATTACCAGGTGAAACGTAAATGCACTTACAAGCTATATGGGCTGCTGTTTGTCACACGATCAGAGCATGTTATCGGGTTATCTATTAATAGGACCGAAGGTTTTCCTCTGTCAAAACTTGGTAGCTCCACAGTGTCAATCACTTAGCTCTCCACATAAGGAGCTGTTCCAGGCTAGAACACGCGCACAGCACGTGAGCTCTAGGACGTTGCTCTTTAAATGAGGTGCTCCTCATCATGCTTCCATGTGCTTAAATCGTGCTTCAGGATGCTGTCAGCTATGGGCTATCTGTCCTGTGACAAGGGAGACAGGATACAATCTACCTTTATTTCTGCTTCCAAAGTTCAGCAAGTTTGTAACTGATAGAAGAGAGGAATTGCCAGCACTTAAAAATGCCTGCAAGTGCTCATGTGACTAAAGGCTGAGGAGAAAGAGCTGCCTTAAGGGATTATAACTCCCCCAAAAGCCAGAAAATAAATACCGTTGACTTTTCTGACGGTTTACAAATCTTTATTATTTATGAATATTTGACAATTTTTTTCTCTTTTCATGAACTGAGAAGGAAACGATGGAGTCCTTAGAAGAGATGAGAACAGCCCTCTCCCCAAACTCTGAGCACCATGCTGGCTTCAGGGTTCCTGCTGGTGGGGCAGGAGTGAAGATGTACAAAAGCTGGTAAGTGGGAAAGGGTGGGAGTGAAGCCGGGTGTGACCAAGCCAGCGGTCGATGGTAGACCCTGGCAGAGAGAACCCAGAGCAAGTCACCCCTGCCCTGTTCTGGATTCTTCAAGTTCCCCAGAAATGAAAACAAACAACAAAAAATCCAACTAAAACTAACCTTATGACGAGTAAAGTGTAAACGAATGAGAAACAGATGGGTTTGGTAGTCCCGGGGACATGGGGAGGGGGGGTCTCTAAATGAAGGGCAAGGTGTTCCGAGGAACAAACGCACTTGGGGCTCAACTGGCAAATCCTCTACACCAAAAGGCAGGCAGAGTTCACGCACCCACATCTCCACATGTTGGCAAGACTGATTTGAAAGGATCTCGGTGCCAAAGGAGCAGTCTTTGGAGACCCCCAGGACATTGTTCAGCACCTCACAAATTGCATTTTATAGGTGCCAAGGGCACTTGCAAATCTCACATGTGCAGCCAGAAGTTTTCATTCAAGGACCCAACCATTTTGGCTTTGATCAGCAACCACAGCTCGGTGTAAACATTTCTCCTGCCACATTTTATGGTATTTACACATTGCACGAATCCCCTTGCTCTAACGATCACAAAGTGTTCCGTAGGCAAAGGCCACTGAGACATATTCCTCTAATCTCCGGGAGGAGGAGGTAGGCCGGGGCAGGAAGAGTGACGGATTGAAGGTCATTCCCTAAATAAGAGGGGGTAGGCTCTTCTCTGTACTCTGTACAGACAAGCCTGAGAACCCACTCCTTGCATGGCCTCTCTTCTCATCCTACTTGGGATCACTGTCTTCAAATCAGTGTATATCAAGTTTCAGCCCAGAAGGAACACACATGGGATTTGATATTTGGGGGAAATATAGGACCCCAGACCACGATTCTTTGAAAACCATCCAGGCTGACTTTAAGGTTTTAAACAATAATTTATTTGGCAGTCTTGTGGGCTAGGGTTTGCCCATGTAGCCAAAGTCACATTCCTTTCAGTGCAAATGTGGCAATTAATGGGCCCCATCATCCTCTGCTCTGAAGCGACAGAAGCAGCCAGCTGCCGGCCAGCAGGCCAGCGAAGGAGCACAGCTTCTCCAGTGTAAACGCTGCTGATATCATCGCCATCAGAAGGTCATAAAACTGATTGATTATAAACACAGCTCTCATTTGTTTACAGTTGACATTTTTTGGGTTTGGGGTAATTAGCTCATTAGCTATCTCTTTCTGGGGGTGAGGGCTCACAGGTGCTGGCCAGAGCCTTGCAAGGGAAATCAAACCAGGAGGGCCTCCCAAAGCCTTGCCAAGGAATCAAAGATGTTGAGCAGAAACATGTTGGGGAAAAATGCTGGTCCAATCGGGGACAGGTGTAGTTTTGATAACACCTACTCGGGGTCACCCGTGGGAGGCTTCGACTCTGAGGCGGTCTCTTCTAACACAAGGTAAAATCAGAAAAATCTGAGATATGTCAGCAATGCTCGGGAGAGAGGCCCTTTGTGAGGAGCCTACATCTGGTGTGGGCCTTTTAAGATTCCTCCCTTTCTCTAGGCCAGTGAAGCCAGATAACGATCACCGTTGCTTGTGGTAACCAGTACTTAGGACTGTTGTTTGTTTTGTTTTTTTCTCTTTAACTTGCAGTTAACATAAACTCTTTAGTCATTGGGAGAAATTGCTTCTTAGACACTCATGAGATGCTTCTGGCTGCACCCTCTTCCACAGACTAGATTCCACCTCGGCTTTGCACCATCAAGGTGGGCTGTCTCTGGACCGCTGAGTTAGTGAAGACTGACTAATAGTGATCCAAGCCTCTCACAAGAGTTTCCCTTTAGCGCCAATGAGAACTCCAGAAAAGCCTGAGCACCCTAAACCACCAACAGCCTGTCCCTTTAAATGCATGCCTTGAAGAAAAAACTGGGCTTTGGGCTTTGATTTTGAAAGTGGTTTTGAGCAATCTCTAAATCAATTTAACAGCATGAGATTCTTTTCGGTATTTGAATATCACTTTCAATATCAAAAGGAATTTATCACAACTGTTAAACAACCAACAGACTAAATATAGAACATTTCTTCATTGTAGATTATGTCCATAATCAGAAGTTTGAATTCCATTTTCTCTTCATAACATTTTAACAATTAGCCCCACCGTTTGTCTTTGCTTTTTAAAACTTACTTTCAGAGTTGCCTCATGTACATGATTTCTCCAAACCTTGACAGCAAGGGCAGACAGCAGGATATTTGCAATTCATAGGCTCAGAGCTGAGCCCCAGGAAGATGGACTGCTTTCTCCCATATCGCTGACCTCTGACCCACAGCACCCTCTTCATGGACGTTTCCAGATGAAGACCATTCCTGTAAATTCTTGTCTTCCCAACTTTGATTACTAACACGGGAGGTTTGGCAGCTAATTCCTTTGTGGTAGACAGAAGTAGCTGCATATGATAATGAAGTGGTTGCTGAGTTCTCAGTGACCAGGAAGGCCAGTAAAAAGCGCTAGAGCTACATCTTGGAAGGCTGGAGTCAGAGCAGCTACCTGTTGTGTTGTTGAAGCTCAGCTTCCACTATGCGGTAGTGGGGGCGTTATGTGTTGATTGTTTCAATTTGCTTAGTTCTTCAATATGCTGAGTCCTTCATGATGGTTCAGTGACTTCATCTGCTGAATGGATTCACATAGGGTTTACACAAAAACTTTGGTATTTATGAAAATTTTAGCACAAGTAAATGCCAAGTGGATTGATTACTGCTTTTCAGATAAATTGATTCTCTTCTCCTAAGGAACCTGTAAAAATCGAAGAAGAGAATTTGAGAACTCCTTTTGACACTATTCATGTCTTCCCCCCCCCCCGCGCTCCTTAACCCCCTCTCCCCCTCCCTGTCTTTCCCAGAATGATCTTGAACCCATGATTCCTCCACTTCAGTGTCCCTAGTGGCTGAAATTACAGGTGAGCATCACCACACCAGGCCCTGGATTGGATCTTCTTTTTGGTTTTAATAACATGGGTGTACAGCATTTTCTCCCATTACGCCAAAGAACATCTGTGACCCTAAGTCAATGGTCCATCTTGTCTACCATGGCTGTGTCTCTAGTCCTTGGCACCCTGACTGGCATGTAGTGGGTTTAATACATATTTAAAATTTATTGGATTAGAGACCCATGTCAAATAAGAAAAAACAAAAGAACTTTATCATATAACTTAGGGGGTGGCCCTTAGCAGAGAAGTCCCCTTGTCAAATCTGACTGACATTTGGTACCACAAGCACACACACATATACTTTGTAGTTGTAATTGGGGGCAAACTGGTCATTTTTACAACTCATTGACATCCCCTCTTTTTAAGTTTCAGGCAGCTGCCCTTTACCCCCTCTTCTTAGCTTCTTTTCACTTGTTTCAGTGTTAGTCTGAAACTACCTTTCACCCATTGCTAAATAGTAAATCCCTGGTCTTTATAGGTTTCTTCTCATCCTTCATTATCCTTTTAATGCGTCTTCACACTCCATTCTCTCTTTGAGGAAATTAATACTCCATGGTAAGTGCTACAGAAGTACCACTCTCCCTCTGCCTTGGAAGTAACTCACAGGGAGATCATAGATAATCCAATCAGATAATATTAAGGAGGAGTCGAACCAGCCCTAGGCTTTCCTGCTGAGTTCTTGGATGAAAACACATTCTAACTGCTTTTCTTAGCAAGCCCAATGACAGCAGGAGGCGTGGCTGGGTTGGGGGCTGTTGAGCAGGTTGACAGGCAAGGTGGACAGAACTCCCTCCAGGTCTTGATCTCCACTCTGATGACCAGATCAGCATTATCAGGATATCTAGAGATGATAAGACCCATAGGAAGTCAACCACTTCTAAACATACCCCAAGGGATCAAATGCCAATTGCTTCCTTTACAATGAGAATCACAACTTCTCAAAGGCTGGGTTCTCAATTCTGTTTTTACCCCTGGGCAGAAATACTTGAGAAGCTAAGTAACTGAAGTCTACTTACTCATCACAGAATTCGAGCAAGGAGAGTTGGTTGAATTCAAGAAGTCTTTATCTACTTGGCTCGCATAATCAAGAGCTAAAAACAAAACCATCTTTTACAAATGCTGTCACAGATGACCTCTGTCAGCACAATCCTTCCACATGAAGATCAAAATGTTAATTCTTTTTCCTTGGGAGGGACCCGCTTTCATAGCTGTAGATTTGCTACACAGATATCTAACGTGGACCTACTAAGGATTGGGCACCATGGCAGGAGCTGGGGCCTCAAAAAACAACTGAGATAAGACACAGAGCCTTGAATCCAGAAGAGGGAAATGGCTGTACAAACACTTTGTTAAGGGAACTAATGACCTATTATTTATAACAAAAATAATAGATACTAGAGATATGTACAAGAAAGTCCATGCCAGGTACAGAATTCACTTGTAACTGACTCGGGGTGGAGTGTGGATGCCAAAACAAGGTTTATTATTTACAAAGGCTTGGGTTGGATACACTAACAGTACTAAAATGAAAGGACAAAGAACATTCTGGTCAGAGGGAACACTGAAGGCAATGATTATCATTAAACAGCATTCAATACTTGGGGAATGTCTACTGATTTGTTCAGAAGTCCAGAAATTGATATAGGTTTGACCTGGGAAGAAACAACGAACTACCTTTTACAGATGTTAAACTTCAGGTGGAACCGGTTAGTGCTGAAAAAAAGGAGATTTGGAAGCCTCCTCATGCATGTTGAGTTACAGCCCTGGTGGTATATAGCCTGAAAGAGCAGGAACAGAGGAAATCAACGGAAGCAATGGGAAATGGCATAAAAACCGACAACAGAAAAACAGTTTACGGAGTAAACAGAAAAAAGAAATAGCTATGATGAATGCCTAGGGGAATTCATGACCAGAGACACAGGCAGCAAGGAGAGAGGTGTAAGGCCTTCGAGAAATGCATAGAATGGTCCAGAAAAACAGGAACTGAGAAAAGCTTCCTGTTGGATTTCTGCTATAAATAATAGGTTATTAGTACCCTTAACAAAATGGTTCTTATATAGTACTGAAGACAGAAGCCCATACCAGCAGGCTAACTAGTAGATGGAAGCACACAGTTAAGTAAACAATACAGAGCTAGTTTTTGAGGGACTCAGCTTTAAGGGAAGAGAAAGAATTAACCAGGGAGTTAGCATAGCTTCTCTCACTCATGAATTCTGCTCACCACTGAACTGCATGCACAAGTATTATGGAGTTGTATGAAGAAAGTCTAGCTAATAATGAATTGGCCATGTAGGCAATCATTGTTGGCCCTACTTTTAATACAAGCAAACAATGGCTGATAGAAATTACATTACAAATAACATTAAACAAGAGGCTTTAGAAAGGTCCAGATTTCGGAATGGCTTCAGCAGAAGCTGTGGGCCTAGGATGGGGACCAGATTTAACTCTAGATTGGGCCTACAGCCGTTTGGGAAGTTCTACATCTCCCAGGAGTTTCAGTGTTTGCTGCAGAGGCTGGAAGTGGCCCAATCATGAATTAGGGTGCTTGAGGAGTTCTACATTTTGCAAGCAGTTTCAGAGGAAGCAGGGGGCCCGGAATGAGGATCAGATTGAACTCTGAGTTAAATTTACATGTTCACAGGAAGTTCCATATCTCCAAGCAACTTCAGCAGTAGCTGAGAAATCAGGGTGGGGATGAGACCTGACTCTGAGTAAAGGCCCACAGGCCAGTGGAAAGTTTTATAACTCATCAAGAAAGCTAGTGGACCCAGGTAGGAGGCTTTGGCTGCATAGGACAATACCTGACCCAAAAAGAAGACTTGAGATAGAGCCTCTAGGCTAAAATACAAGCCCCAAAGAAGGATATCTGAGCCCCACTTGGACCAAATCTTCCACTGAGCAATGCAAATGCCACCGTGAAAGAAAAAAAAAAATATGGCTCTAATTTTGAAAATAAAGAATCCAAAAAGAAAGAAAGAAAAGCATAACAATGAAAGTAACTCCAGTGCAAAAACAGAAACAACATGGAAAACCGAGACATGCTTCGCCGCACACTACTAATCACACAACAGCAACTAGTGAGAATTACTCGGAAGAACCACCAGACAAAGAATTCAAAAGAATGATTATAAGCATGTCCAAATAATTCAAAGTCATAAATATACCCAGGAGAACAAAAACAAAGATGGATGAAATTAGGAAGTAGAATTAGAATTGCCAAAAAACACTCAAACTGAAGTAATTTTGAAAATGAAAATTCGATAAACTGACTAAAACCTTGGTGGAAAACCCCATTAATAGAGTGGATCATGTGGAAAACAGAAAATCAGGGATGGAAGATAAGGTAGAAGAATTGGATTATTCAGGTAAAGGTCAACAAGTTTAAGTGGGAGAACTCTGAAACACTATGAAAAGATAACTTTCAGATTATGGCCATGGAAGAAGGCAATGCCATAATGAATACATGGAAAATATTTTCAATAAAATTCTAGAAAAAAAAAAAAACAATAACCCTCAAACCTAGAGAAGAGATGGCTACTCAAGTGCTCGAAGCCTACAGAACTCCAAATAGACATGGCCATCACAGTAATTCCCCCAATCTAATATACTTAAAACATTTAAAAAAAAACTGAATTAAAAAAGAAGGTATTAGAAGCTGCAAAGGAGAAAGGTGAAGCCATTTCTAAACTCAGGTCCATCACAATAACAACCTGACTATTAAAGCCAGAAGACTCTGGAAAAAGAAATTCTATGTTTTGAAAGACAAAAACTAACAACTTAGAATACTATATGCAGCAAAATTACCTATTAAAACTGAAGGAGAAATAAATACTTTCCACAATTAAAACATACGAAAATGCGGACTGGAGAGATGGCTCAGAAGTCAAGTTAACTTGTGACTCTTGCAGAGGGTTCAGGCTCAATTTCTAGCACGCACGTAGTGGCTCACAGCCATCTATAACTCTAGTTCCAGGGGATCTGATAGCCTCTTATGACCTCCACAGGCACCAGGTAAGCATGTGGTGTACACATACCTGCAGGCAAAACACTCAAACAAACAAATAAATAAATTCTTTACAAAAAGAATTTATAATCACTAAGCTAGCTCTACAGAGGTTACTGGAAAGAATGGTTTGCTCTGAAGACACAAATAAACATGCTGGAGAGATCACAAAGAATAAGTAAAAAAAATTCAGAACAGTTAATCAAAAGAGATCTAAGAAACACTATAAAAACAAAAAGGAAGGCATTAATACACATCTGTTAATAATAATTCTGAATATTAAGGTCTCAATTTCCCAATAAAGAAACTTAGGCTAAAAGACTGGATTAGAAAACAGGATCCATCTTTTTGTTGACTCCAAGAAACATATCTAGCCATCAAAGATAGGATTTAAAAAGGCATCCCAAGTGAGTGAGACTAAGAAACAAACAAGTAAAATTATTCTAATACCTGATAAAATAGTCTTCAAATTAAAAGTAGTCAGAAAAGATTAGAGGTTCATTTCATAATCATTAGAGGAATAATCTGCCAAGAGGATATTTTAACCCTATATATGCATGCAACAAACAAAAATGTACCCAATTTCACACACACAAAAATACTATTATGTCTAAAAATCACAGATTAACTCAAAACAGTGATAGTGGATGACTTCAATGGCCCTTTCTCACCAAGAGTCAAATCACATGGGCAAAACCTAAACAAAGAAACTTTGGAGTTAAATAACATCATAAATCAAATGGACCTAATAGACAACTATGAAACATTCCAACCAAAGACTAACTACATTCTTTTCAGCAGACCATGGAACTTTTTCCAAAACTAACAACATATTAGGTCACAAAGCAAGCAAATATAGGAAAACTGAAATAACATCTGCAGTCTCTTTAATTGCAATGGAATAAGTCTCGATATTAGTAGTAATAAAAACTACAGAATGTACTACTCATAGATACTAAATTACACACTACTGAGTGTTATATTTAGATCAAGAAAAAATAAAACAGGAGATTTAAAATTTTCTAGTGTCAAATCAAAACAAAACACAATGTACCAAAAATTGGTGGAATACAATGAGGTAGTCCTAAGTGGAAGGTTTATGGCATTAAGAACTATAGCAAAAAAATTGAGAGACTACAAATCAATAACTTAATGATGCACCTGAAGAGCCTAGATAAACAAGAATGAGAAATCCCCAAAAAAACAGTGGTTGGAAAAACATGATGAAAACAGGGCTGAAATTAACAAAATGAAAAATTGAAAATTATAAGGAATCAATGAAGTGAAACGTTGGTTCTTTGAAAAAAATGAACAAAATTGACTATCCTCTAGCCAAACTAACCAAAAGAAAGAGAATACTCAAATTAATGACAAGGGAGACATTACAACAAACACTGAGGAAATCCAGAGAACTCTAATAACACACTTTAAAAAAATCAAGATTCCATTAAAATGGAAAATCTAAAAGAAACATGAATTCCTAGAAGTAATTGGTCTACAAAAATTAAGCAAACATGAAGTAAATAGTTTAATCAGGCTAATGAGATAGAAGCTGTAATTCAAAGTTTCCCAAAAGTAAAAAAGGTCAAAATTAAATGGATTCAGCATAGAATTCTACCAGACTTTCAAATGACCAACAGCAATAATCTTCGAATTATTCCACATAATAAAAAAGAAGGGCTCTCTTCCAATTTTTTTAACAAAGCCAGTATTTCTCTAATATCCAAACCAGACAGACTCAACAAGAAAGAGAATTATAGACTAATCTCTCTGATAAATATGGATGCAAAAATTATCAAAATTTTACAAACAGAATTTGAAAAAGACATCAAAAAGATCATACAGCATAATCAAGTGACTTTCATCCTAGAGAGACAGACAAATTTATTAGGGATCAAACTGCCCAGGCTGTCTCTTGGGGCATGGAGAGGGCAGAGAGCAAGCAGATTTTATTTAGTCAGCAGCATGTGGTTTGTTTGTTTTTGTTTTTGTTCTTTGCGCTGATACAGGCTGTTAGATTGGGAACTAGACTTCCCTTGTCCAAAACAGACTGACAGTCGATGAAGGGAGATTGTTTATAAACAGAAACCCACCTTTAGGTCCTGGTTCACCTAGTATCAATCCTGTTTCACCTGACCAAAATTCTTCTATTTAGGATATTGTCAACACACTGAAATTTTTAGAGAGCAGCTTTGGACCTAGCAATATGGAGGCACAAAGACATGGGATAGTTGAAACAATTCTAAACAATGAAAATACTTCGAGAAGCATCACCATGCCTGATTTCAAATTATACTACAGTTATAGTAATAAAAATAGCATGACACATACATTGATCAACGGAACAAAACTGAGGCTCCAGATATGAGTACACAAGGCTATGGCCACTTGATTTTTGGCAACGATGCCAAAATGATACAGATAGACAGAATCTTTCCACAAGTGGGAAACTGGGTAAGTGGAAGAGTGAGATGCGACCCCTTATCCTTAACAAGAAACAATTCTAAATGATGAGAGGTCTTCATGGCTGACCTGGAATCTGAAGTCTCAGGAAGAGGGTGCTCTTCAGGATATAGGCTCAGGGAAGGACTTTCTGAATGGGACTACAGCTACTCAGGAAATCCGAACAACTAACAAGTGTAATTTCATAAAATTAAAAAGCTTTTGTAGCACAAAAACAAAACAAAACAAAAACTATTAATTGACTGAAGAGTCTGCATTCAGAAAGGAGAAAAATATTTGTCAGCTATATATCTGATAAAGGATTAGTGTCTTGAATATATAAAGAACTGAAAACAAAACAAAACAACAAACAAAACCAAAAAAACTAAACACCAAGAAAAATAACCAATTAAGAACAGCAATGGAACTGAACAGAAACTTCTCAGAAGAAATAAAAATAGCTAAGAAATATTTTTTAATTAATTAATTTATTTATTCACTTTACATCCCGATCATTGCCCCCCCTCCCTCTCTTCCCGGTCCCACCTTCCCTCCCTCTTTTCCCTAATCCCCCTCCCCTACTCCTCAGAAAAAGGGAGTGCCCCTCCCCCAGCAACCCACCCCAGCACATCAAGTTGCATCAGGACTGAGTTCATCCTCTTCCCCTGTGGCCCTAAGGAGGCAGCTGGCCAGCAAGAAGAGGAGCCGGAGTCCACGTCACAGACAGCCCTTGCTCACCTTACTATTATTAAAAGTGCTCACCATTCTTAGTCATTGTGGAAGTGAAAATTAAAGCTATTGTGAGATTTCATCTTACTCTAGTCAGAATGTCTAAGATTAAGAAAAGGCAACAAATGCCAGGTGGGAATGTGGGGAACTGGGGACCCTCATGTGCTATTGGCCGGAGTGCAAATTGGTGTTGGCACTGTGGAGATCAGTGTGGCGGGTCCCCAGAAAGCTAGAAATAGCTATGCGGTGTGACTCAATTATCCCCCTCCTGATCGGATATTCAAAGGATTCTAATTACTAAGGAAACACATGCTTGTTCATGTTCAAAGCTGCTTCATTCATAAAAATTAGGAACAGCCTAGTTGTTAATGAACCTCAGAATGGATAATGAAAATGTGCTACCTAGATACAATGAAATTCTTATCAGCTGTTAAAAAAGCGAAATCATGAAATTTGCAGGTAAGTAGATGAAGCTGGAAAGCATACTGAGGGAGATACCTCAGAAGCGGAAAGACAAATGGTGTCTCACACACATGAGGCCCTTGGTGGTAACTCTGAAGGTTTATGCGTTCTTAGAACACCTGTAGACTCTAGGGAGCTAGGAAGGGACTGTGGGAAGACGGGATGAAAGGAGTTAAAGAAGGGGGGAAGTAGAGTAGAAGACTGTTGACACTAATGTAAAAGGGGAATCAAGGGAAGGAAGGGTTAAGAGAAGGAAGGGTGGGGAGGAAGAACTGAAGCCGGGATGGGGGCATGACTAAGACGTCTGAAAAGTCACACACAGCCATAGAGATGTGGCTCAGCAGTTACAAGCACTAGATGCTCTTCTAGAGGACCTCGGTCTGATTCCCGGCACCACAAGGTGACTAACTCCCGTTCCAGGGAACCAACTTCTTCTTAGTGGCCTCTGGGCACTGAGAACTCACATAGTACAGGGACATACATGCAAGCAATACACCTATACAAATGAAATAATTAAAAATTATATTTTTAAAGCATTATGGAGACCTACCCTTTCATGAGCTTCCTAAATCTATATCCACATTAAAAAGGTTAATTGGCCTACACAGGAAATTATGCTTTCCCCAGAGGCCATATGTCACCAAATAAAAAGCTCAGAACCAGGTATGGTACCCTCCCTTCAAGTTATTGGTCCAGAGAGTCGCAGAAACCTTACCCTCAACAGTCCAGTCTGCAGGCATTGCTTCTGGTTACCTAGCAGACCTTGATGGTAAGACTCTATTGCTGAAGACACCACACATTGGTCACAGGACATGAGAGTTCACATCAATACTTACCAGGAAGCTTCCTCTCTGCTGGCTAGCTTTCATAGTACTGGAAGGTATTTTACAGGCTGTTGGGGCCTGGGGGAGGGGGTTATTAAAAGTCCTACCTAGCTGTGAAACCTGTCATGATGGCTGGGATAAGGATGACCTCCAGCCTCCTCCATAGGCTCATGTGTTTGAATGCCTAGTCACCAGCGAGTAGCACTATTTGAGAAGAGTCAGGAGGTATGGCCTTGTTGGCATATGCCTGGTCTTGCTGGAGGGAGTATGTAATTTATTTTGGGCTTTGAGATTTCAAAAAGCCATGTTTCTCTCTTTCTCTCCTCTCTTCTCTCTGCCTTTCCATGTCCCTCTCTCTCTCTTTCCCTCTCCCCACTTTTCTGTTCTTGTTTCTCTCACTCTGTCTCTCTCTCTCCTTGTGTATCACAGCAATTCTCAGCTACTGCCATCATGCATGCTATCATTCTTCTTGCCAGGATAATAATGGACTAAAACTCTGAAACTGTAAGCATGCTCCCAATTAAATGCCATGTTTTAAAATAAGAGTTGCCTGGGTCTGTAGTCCTACCATTTGCGAAATGGAAGCGGAAGGACCAGAAGAAGTTTAGGCTAGATTCCCAAGCTCAAGACCAACCCAGGCTACGTAAGTCTGGTCTCAAAACAAAACAACAACAAAAATAGCAGAAGTGGCAATGAGAGGAAATTGTGGGAGGACACCTGAATTCCCTGGAGACTCAGGCTGAGTTCCAAGGTTGGCTGGCTGATTTGCTGGAGAGATCCGAGGAGACCTGGGAAGAACAGGGCACCTCTCCAACACAGCCCTTCACAGCCACAGCCTCCGTGGAAATGAGGTTTGATTGGATTCACTGTCAAGACTGTACAGAAAACAATGGATCAAACAGTGGGCAATTAGTGTCACTTAGTAGCTTGGTGGTCAGGAAAAGAGATGATTAAAAAAAAACCCTGTCAAACCACCTCGGTCCTTGGTGACAGTGACACTAGCTGGCTCTCTGGTCACAGTGACACCCAAGCTGGGTCCCCGTGGAGCGACATGAGGGGCTTCGTAGTGTAGCAGGAAACAGGCAAGTACTGAGGAAATCAGTAATAAGACTACCATGCAGAACTAGTACGCAGAACTGACCCATCACCTACTGATAATAATATCATACATCCAATTTAATTTAGAAATAGAAGACATGCAGAGACAGATAAAAAATATTATGGATAAACTGGAAAGAAAACTGTCTGTGAGATCAACCAGATTTTAGATTTAATAGGCATTAACTTCAAAGTAGTTATAAATATGTTCAAAGAACAAAACAATCACGACTAAAGGAGCTAAGGAGAGAGTGCAGAAAGTGTCTAGTACAGAACATTAACAGAGGAGAAAACATAAGAAAAACAGAACCCTGGAGCTAGAAATACAGTACCCTAAAAATCTATACATCCATTAAGCATTTGAACTAATACAAGAAAAATTAGTGAAGTTCAGATAGAGACAATATAAAAAGGACGACAAGAAAAAGAATGAGAGACGATGAACAGAGACTCAGAAGCCGTGAGCTTTGATCAACAGACCACGAATACCAGAGAGAAGTAGAAAAGGGGAAAAAAATATCAGAGACGATGGCTGCAAACTCCCCAAATTTATTTGAAGACATTAATCTTCACATCCAGGAAGCAAGTAAACGCCAAGCAGATTAACACAAAGGGGACCTCAAACAGACAGAGCACAGTTACTGTGCTGACAGCCAGAGACAAGGAGAAAGGAAAAAGTAGCTCATATATAAACAAGGTGCTTTAGGCGGGCGTGGGGGTGGAGGGACCCAGCTGAGGGCCTATGTCCTAGAAAATGGAAGGCAGAATAGATCCCCAAGAAAACAAACAAACAAACAAAACAAAACAAAAAAAAACCTGAGAGAATGTGTTGTCAGCAGACAGAAAAACTAAAAAAAAAAAAAAAAAAAAAAAATTTCTGTAGGCTGAAAGCTCTAGACAGTAATTACAGCGCACATACACTCACATACATTGTAATAACACCAGTAAAATATTTTGTAATTAACAATTATAAACCACAGTATAAATATGTGCTTTCGCCTGAAAATTGTCTAAAAAAAAACAATTGTGTATATTAGTTCCGTGTTTAATTTATCATTGGGCCAAGGCATATAGGAATGTAATAATGTGGAAACAATGCCCTGTTAGACCAAGGAAATGAGGACAGGTGGTAACAAATGAAGACAGGTGGAAATGGTCAATAAGGGTTAGGATTACAAAGCAGTAAACAGGCTCTTGGTCTACTTCCCTCAGGGTTTTTAAAAGCCATAAAATCATAAAAAGTAAGCTCTAATAATATTATCATGTGTGTAACACAGACTTAACATATGCAGCAGTATGTATATATTATACACAATATGTATAAATATATATATGAACAGGTATGATATGCACAACATATGTCCCAAATATAACACATCATAAAAAAAGACAAATAACATATTTAAGAGAAGGGATATGGGCTGGAGAGAGGGCTCTGTGGTTAAGAGCACTGGCTGCTCCACCACAGGACCTAAGGGCAGTTTCATAGTGTCCATGCGATGGCTCAGGAGTGTCTGTGACTCCAGCTCCAGGAAATCTGATGGCCTCTGCTGACCTCCATGGGCACTGCATGCACATGGGACACACACGTACCTGAAGGCAAACAAACAAAGAAGAATAAAATTTTAAAAGAGACAAAAAGGGAGCATAAACAAAATAAAACTATGTAGGATAAAAAGGTTTTTTATTTTTGTTTGTTTTATGGTTTTAGTTTTTGAGACAGGGTTTCTCTGTGTAGCTCTGGCTGTTCTGGGACTTTGGAACTCACTTTGTAGAGCAGGCTGCCCTTGAACTTAGAACTCTGCCCACCTCTGCCTCTGAAAAAAAAGAAGCTTTTATAGCTCACCGGAATTGTTGCCATAAACCTGAAGAAGATGCTGATAAATATGAGAATGATCCTGAAGGAAATATCTCAAAAAGTATGAAAATATTCAAGAATTAGCATGCTAAATAAGCATTCATTTAATGCATGAGCAAGTTACAATAGCAAAAGTAGAGGTAAGGATGGCAAATGTCTAAATGGAAAACAAACAAGGAAAGCATGTCAGGCTCTGAGGTACTTTCCCTTAATCCTGGAAAGCTGAGACAAAAGGATCCAAAAGCACAAGGCCAGCCTGGGCTGCACAATAAATCCTGGTCTCAAACAGAAAAATGGGAGTAGGAGGCAGGATCTCAAATTAGCAATCCAAAGTCATAATTTTTAGACATTTAAAAGTAAAGAAGAAACTAAACCCAAAATCAGTACAAAAGGCAAAGTGAAGATTAAAGCAAAAAAAAAAAAAAAAATCAGTGGAATAGAGACTAGAGAGAAGCCAAAGACACCAGCACTGCGTCAGTTTTTTTGGAAAAATGAACAAGACTGGCAAACCTCTAGCTAGAGCGACTAAGAAGGAACTAGAGAAAACTCATGTTCTTACAGTCAGAAATGAAAGGGGAAAATTACTACTGAATTAAAGACACTAGAAGGATTATAAAGGGGTGCCAAAATGGATACAAAACTCTGATACCAGCTCAAGAAGAGACGAAAGATCTGTATGTTCTTATAAGGAATAACAGTTCAAATAAGTCAACAAAAATTCATAAACAAACAAAAGCCCCTCCCCCTCATAGCTTCATTTGTGAAGAATCAACGCAATTATTCAAAACTATTCTAAATGTCACAAGAGGGAACACTAGCCAACTCTCTTTACAAGTACAGTACTGCCCTGAAATGTGAAGCAGACAAAAACATCACAGAATGTTACAAACCACTATCTTTTATGAACAGAACCATAAAAATTCTCAACAAAATACTAGTAAATGGAATCTAGCACCATATAAAAAGAATTATAAACCATGGCTCATTGGAGTTTATCCCAGGATGCAAGGTTGGTTTAACATCTGAAAATCAATTAATGTAATACACCATATCAACAAAGCAAGAAACAAGACCTCAAGATCACCTCCTTTTATGATTAAAAAAAAAACCAGTCACCACACTCTTCCCAATTTATTAAAATATATGTATGTAGCAATACATACACATACTCATACTGAACATCGTACTCAATAGTAAGAGACTATGTGCTTTCTTTTCTAATTTAAGGAACACATAAAGACCAGCATTTGTTTTAAAGGTTTATTTTATTTATTTATGTCATGTTATGTGCATGTGTGTGCCTGTGCATGTACCGCAGACAAGGAACTCAGAAGACAGTATCAGATCCTCTGCAACAAGAGTCACAAGAGGTTATGAGCTGCCATGGGTGATGGGATCTGAACTGTGGTCTTCTGGAAGGGATTTAAAAGCTTAGCCACCTCTCCAAACCCAACCCTCATTTTTCACTGCTTGCATTCAACATTGTACCAAAGGCTTGGACTAGTGCCATTAGGCAAGGGATTGAAAGGGATGATGTGGAGTGACCTCTGTTTTCAGAAGACAATCTTATACATGGAAACTCCTAAAGTGTACACAGACACACACACACACACACACACTTCATGCCCACCAGGAGGACTGTAACCCAATTGTCCAATAAAAAAACAAACAAATAAACAAAAAGATGTTGTCAAAGCTATGAAGGAATCAGTAGCTTCCTGCGCGCCTGGAAAGAATGTAAAATGTGGCAGCCAGCTCAGAAAGCAGCCGGCCACATCCTTAACTGCTAAACACAAAAGGATCCTGTGACCTCAAAGTTCCACTTCTAAGAACTGACAAAGCCAACATACCATATAACAGAATATGCTCCAGCCATTGAGAGGAATGAAGGGCGGATACATGCTGAAGCATGAATGAATCCTGACAACATTATGCTAAGCGAAGGAAGCTAGCTACAAAGACCACATGAGATTTCATTGACGTGAAATTTATAGAACAGACAAACCCATTAAGACAAAGTGTTTTTGCCATTGCTTAAGGCTCAGGACAACAGAGACAGAAGCTAAATAACTGAAGGACACAAATTTATTTCACAATAGTGAAAATGATATAAAACAGAATAATTTTGTAATAGTAATAGGTTGTGCATATCTGTGAATGTACTAAAAGCAATTTTATCAAATGACATGTAAATTATAGCTCCTTAAAGCTGCTTTGAAATTCTTTTTTTTTTTTTAATTTAGGTTCCTGAGTAAGAGATTTAAAATAGTTCTATCCTTAAAGCTTTTAAAGAAAGGTTCACATCCTAGGTCCTTATGAAAAACTGAAGTTGGAAAGGAAAACTAAGCAAGCCTTGGATAAATTAAAATGAGGTAGAAATTTCATGACTAACATGTTTCCCTGAACCTGCTTCCTTGTATATAGCAAGGGCCCTCCTCACAGAGGCCTCCCTGACAATGTGCTGGGGAGCAGAAGCCAGAGTAAATGACTGCTGACACCAGCAAGGCCGTGTCAAGAATGCCAAGGCCTCAGCCCCACCTGACTGGCAAAGCCTTCCCCAGGTGAGGCTCAGAAAGATGGCAAAGCCTTCCCTGGGGTTCTGAGTGTAGATACTGGCAATACATGCAGAAAATGTCCTCTGGAACTTTCTCCTCGCAGAGGGTTTCAGCCTGAAGACTGCTCCTCTACAGAACTGCTCCTCCACAGAGCAGCTAGCACTGCCTCAGCTGCAGCCTCTCCATCTCGGAGCCCGGACCACCCAGTCCCAGCCTCTCTGTGTTGCACGTGAGTCCATTCTCTTCTCCCTTCCTTGTAGCCCCAAGTCAGAGCTCCAGGGACCAGGCCCTGCAAAGATACGACAATGAGGAATTACATGCTACTGTTCACAGAGATTCACAGGGCCTACTAATACCTCAGATTGTCTTATTAGTTCTTTATTACCGTTGACTTCATGAAAACAAAAGGGTGCAAAAAGGATTCTGTGTTTACTACTGATCTAACTCGAGCCTGTACAGCTGTGTGGTGTAAACATTCTACCAATCTACAAGTGATGTTTTTCGTGCATAGGGAGCCAAGAGGAGCAAAAACCCAGTGGATGAATGGGTGAGCAGGCCATTAAAGCAGGGATGTGACAAGTGTCAGTCAACCAACTATTGCTCACCTGTTTGTGAGATCTTAAAGAGCATACAGCAGACTGGAAATCACCCCCCCCCCACCCCACACACACCAAAAGTGTAGTGAGGTCGGCAATGTAGTCAACGTTATTGTGAAGGCCAAATAGCTACAGAACAGCATGGGCTCAGGGACAGATGCACAGCTCAGTGTTGAAAGGGTGTAGCTCAGGGGTCCTCAAACTTTTTAAAGTGGGGGCCGGATCACGGTCCCTCAGAGAGCTGGAGGGCCAGACTATATGAACTACTAATTCCTACCCACACTGCACATATCTTTTATAAATAAAATGAAGAATATTTATAAATAAACAGATCACGTACCAGTATTTCAATGGGAACTGTGGGCCTGCTTTTAGCTATATATATTATATATACACACACAGTGTATAAACCCCCATTAGTCCCTGATGTGAACACTTACCCCTTGCAGGCTTTTCTAAGCAGACCAGCTCAGTCCCTGATAGTTCAGTTATATCTCCCTATATAACGCCCAAATTGATATGTTCGGAATCAGCATGTGAACACTGAAAAGGAAATGCAAAATGCATACAAAATTTTCAATGTAACCCCCTTTAAAATGCTTCAGCACCGAACCCCTAATCTCCCAACCGCTGCCCACCCCCCCAACTTTGATTTCAGCACTGAATGCCCCACTACCCCCAAAGGGGAATTTTCATATGAGTCACCCACCCCCCAATCGGGCAGAACCCCCCATCTGGCAAAAATTTATTTCTATGGCACTTTTGACTGACCTTTGGCAGTGGAGGGAGTGGAGGAAAACCTCACTGACAGGCAGGCACAGCACACAGACACCACGTTGCCTGGGGATGGAGCGGGCGCCTTTTTACATCATTATA
>CM053753.1:26163922-26177065 GCA_028658305.1 Pachyuromys duprasi | reverse complement strand
ACCCTCCCAGCACACAGCGTGCCGTGGGCAGAGGCGGTTGACGTCATCCCTGAGAAGCTGTGACATTGAGTGTATATGCTGGCAGGTATTTTGGCGGCCAAACTCCGCTCATTGCTGGTGGGCCATAGTTTGAAGACCCCTGGTGTAGCTGCATTGACAACCACGTGAACACTATGCGTGAGATCTGTCCAGCCCTTATCAGCTTCCACTTTGAGTTCATGTCTGATTTGCTTGTTATTTAATGAAATGCAATTGTTGATAAAACAATGTGTTTTAGACAGATTTGAGTTTATATGTGACTGTCTAGTGAAATCTGCATTAACAAGAGCATAAAGCAAATAATTAAATACAAGCCAGAAAGTAACCAATGGTTTATCCGAATAAGTGCACTGATACGTGCAGCACGCAACTGCGCCAGGGTTTTAGAAGCTGCAAACACACGTGATGTTTTTGTTGTTTGTGTTAGTTTTTCTCATCATGTAATTGTGACAAACAATCTGATATCAGCAACTTTTTTTTTTAAAGAAAGATTTGTTTTGGCATATAATTGCAGAGGGTCATGGTCCTTTGGTCCCGTGTACTTGGGGGAGAAGATTTTGGCAGATGAAGAAGAGAGCTGTTACCTCCTGGCAGACAGAGAGGAGAGGGGGAAGGAAAGAAGGAATGCAGGGAGAGAAGGAGAGAGAGAGGAAGGGAGGGAGGGAAGGATAGAGGAAGAGAATGGGACTATGAACAAACCAAGGACAGGATACCACCAACGAACTGCCCTGGCTACCTAGTTTTCCCAGCTACGGTCAACTTCCTAGAATTTCCAAGCCACTCATCAAAAGTGCCTCGACATCTACAGGCTTGACAAACGGTTCTACAGGGGTACGTCAGTACACTCCAAGCAGGATGTTGCTGCTACGGTTTTGCTTTCTGGCAGAGCCAGAGCAGCAGGGGAAGGTGGCCTCACCCATGCTAGACATGTCCTGCTATTGAGCTATCTCCCCAGCCCACAAAAACACCTTTTAAGTACATGTTTGCACATTTGTCTTCATTATAATCCCATGGGTTGAGAAAGCATTACTCTTATCTCTTCTTACAAATTAAAGAACCAAAGGTAGCAAAGCAGTGAGAGTAGGAGACAAGATGGGCAATCATTGATGGGCTTTGATATAAACACTGAGTGTTAAAGAAAAGGTCAGGGAATGAGCTGGACCAGTAGATTTGCCCTCAGCTGCCAAACTTGGAAGATATTTTTTTTCCAGCCTGTTCCAGCTCATATAGTCAAGGTACGATGCCAAACCAAGGCAATAAATCTCTTGATCTCTCTTATAGAGTATGGATGTGTACCTGTTCTCTTGAGAGTGCCATGGTTCATATTTGTCCAGAGCTTCTGCCTATGAGAATAATTCAAACAAACACAAATTATCTTTTATTCCCAAGTATTAATACTGGCCTTCTCATGAAGCAAACCAACTGACCGGGATTGGGAACACCTCGCCTCATTTCCATTCAGAGAAGCATTTATTTTATTACTTGTCTTTTACCTTTTAGCCTGTGAACCAGAAACTGCTCATGCCCTGTTGCCAGGTTGCCAGAGCAAACACATACCAACGGTCTGCTTGTGCAGACAGCTCCAGGGCCAGGGCTGCTCACAGCACATACTTGCCAGCTTTGAGCTTTATGTTTTCGGAGTTGTGAAGTCTTTGGTTGTTGTGCTAAAATATACATCATTTATGACAACAAGCCCATCCCTCTGACCCTTTCTATCATAGAAATTCCAGGGATGAGGGAGGATCCATTGAGTCAGATAAGTCTCTAACACAGAGATGGTCCTTAAAACTGACCTTCTCTCAGAGACCCTACCATCCTACCACAAATCCACATCTTTAGAACTGGTAGTTGCCCTCAGATTCGACGACCTCTGCTGTCCACACTGCAGTTTCTCACTCTGAAGATGTGAAGAGAAGAAAACAGCATCGCCTAGCTTCCCCAGGCTGGGACTATAGTCGCCACACCCCACTTCAGGTGCCCAGGGGCTTGGATTACAGCTGTGCACCACAACCCCACGCTCTTTAGTGCCTGCCTTCAGCCTTTCACCATCGAGCACATTGAAGGTGAAGAACACGAGGGTGGGGTACCCTCCAGGATATCCCAGTCAGAGCCCTTCCACAGGCTGGCACCATATGCCAGCAGGATGACTGCGGTGGCTGCTCAGAAAGAGCCTTGTGGACAGGGGAAGTTGTACTCCTACAGGTCTCTTCTAGGACAATTTGCTCATTTGTTGGGGGCAATCCTGTTGGTGCCTGTTGCCCCATTGAACCAGGGCACAACTTCTCCCAGTAATGGCCTTTGAAGCCTCTGGCACAACACAGTCCCTGGGATGGCATGAAGAACAGGCTTGCCAAGTGTCTAGTGACAGAGAGCCTGAGGGGGCCTCTGACCAAAGCATCAAAAAAGCGTTTATGAAAGGAAAGGGGGATTTGTGGGCTGGGATTTGGAAGACAAGTAAGGACTTCCCTCCAGTAGAGATGGAGAGTGACTGTCTAGGCAGAGAAAAGGGTCTAAGCCAAAGATGAGGTGGAGGGGAAGTGAGGGCTAAGAGAGGAGAGGTACAGCTGTGTTGTGTGACCTGAGCGTGGGGAGCGGCAGAGTTGGAGCCAAACTGCCAAGTCCTTGACCACCTGGATGGATTGCTGCCATCTTACTGAAGAGGCAGCTGGAGAGCCAATAAAGGTTTAGACAGAGAAGCACTTTGTGCCAAATGGTAAGCAAGCAAGCAAACAAACCAACCAAAAAGTTGCTTTGGTGAGAGGATATCTTGTGACCTTTAATCCTGAAAGGATGAGGTCCAGGCATGGGTAAGAAGTCTTTTGCCACAGACTAACAGGCAATCAGGTCTTACAGTAAAGCCAAGAGAGTGGGAGAGATGGAATAACAAACAGAATTTGGTATGAAAGGGGGAGGAAGGAAAGGATAACTCCCAGGTCTGGAGTCAGTGCCTAGAAAAATTTATATTGTGGATAAAAATGTTTAGACTCAAATTTATACAAAGATTTAGAGATGCTGAAGGTTTATTTCAGGACTGCCTATGACATTATCCTTTATCACTTCCCTCAAACAAAAAAAAAAAAGAAAGAAAGAAAGAAAAGAAAAAAGAATAAAAGAAAGACAAAAAGAAAAGAAAGAAAGACTATCACTTCCCAGGATGAGCCTGGACAGCTGGCTGCTTTCAGCACATTCCTCCATAAGGCCTCTTTTTCCATGGTATTAGCTGTTTTGGAGTATGGAGTGGGTGTTGGTAAGAGAAACAGAGAGTTCTCACTATGACCAGTCTAATGGCTGCCTGGCTACCAATCCTAGTTTGACAGCCTATAGAAAATGCATGGACCTTCTCAATGGCCACTGCGACCTAGGCAATCACAAACACCTTCTGATGGGGCACGACATAGAGTGTGACAGACACATGGGTCAGTTCTGATGGCACTCACTCTGGAGCACTGGGGTACCTCTTTAATCCCTCTCAACCACGGGAACCAAGGGGTCTTGGCGGATAGCAGGTCCCTCTGCTCAAGTGATATATGGGAAGTGCTCCGTCTCCTTGATGTCCCAGCACTGATGATGATATTCTGCATGAAGGAGCAGGCCTATGGGAAAGTCAGTGGGAATCCTCCTCACCTGTGGTGGGTGAGGCCAAGGAAAATAAACCAGGTATCATTTTCAGTGTTGGGAAACCTAACCTGTCCACACAAACAATTAACCTGAAAGGCCGTTCCGTGCTTTCCCAATGGGCCCAGATGTTGCACTTCACTTTAGGTAAACGTTATTTTTAGAGACATAAGAATCCAGCACCCGAAATTTATCACCCATCTGAGTGGGAGACATAGAGCCCAGAACAGATTTATATGTTTAGGGGGTAGGAGTGGAGTTTAAGCTCAATAAAATCTTAACTACGCTTTACTTTCTAATTTAACTTTCAAACATTGCTTTCCTGTTTTCTGACTGAGACTCTTGCACATGTCACCCTTTTAATGAAGTATCACAGGAAAGACATTTTTGTGGTGTTTAATGGAAATCATTTTTCTTGCGGTGTTGTTCTGATGCCCTGGGAACTGGCTGTAGGAGCCGTCTTGTGCTAATTTATTAAGCAGTCACTAGTTTAAAACAACTTACCCTGTTTCAGCTCGCTGGAGATCTGTTACTGCCTCTTGAGAAGACAAAAAAAAAAAAAAAATAGCTGAAGACTGATAAATTTTGAAGAACGTCTTGAGACAGACAAAAAGAAGTGCTGGTGTTGTGTATTTCAAGGCCAGGCAGGGGCAGAGTACACAGGCATGAGTCTGTGGATAAAGACTTGAATGTGGTTCCCACAGCAGTGGACTGGGCTGGAGAGCCAATAGTGGTGGCTGAACACTCTGAAGAAACTTTCAAATCCTTCCTCTGGAACACATTTTTATAACAAATGTCTTCTACACCATGCATATGGCCCTAAGCAGAGGAAATGGAGAGTTTCTGTCTGCAGAGGAAAGTAGTGATGATCCCTACAGATGTTACAATGCCTGTGCTTTCTCCAGATGCCCTAGGACAGGAGGGCTCAGCCTTGACTGCGCGTTGGAATCACCAGAGAGCTTTACAGAGCTCTGATGCCTGCATCCTATCTTACAGTCTTAATGACTTTGGTTTGTCGTTGTACCCTGGGATGAAGGAGTTTTAAATCCATGAGATTCTACCATGCGGTTAAGGCCAAGAACTGCTACAATGGAAAGTACCGTCAGAGACACAGATTTGCCCAACATCACAAAGCTTCCAGGAATCTCTTCTGCTCCTGTGTGTGCTCTTCCTAAAATGTATCTCATGGTGAGCAAGCTTCAGCCCTGAGGACCCACAGTAAACTGCTTAGGGCTAGGTCCTGGATTCCAGTGCTGCGCCATGTGAGGGAAGCTATGCAACCAAGCAAACCAAATTAGAAACATTGAGAAGACAGAAAATCACTCTCATTTGCTTCAAATTGAGCTTTTTGTTCCCCCTAAAGACAACTTGACTCTGACCCTTTCATCAGAGTAGAAGGACTCCTGAGAAAAGGCCCTTCTATTAGTTTGTTGTTTCATTTCATCTTATTTATTTTTATTCCATTGTATGTTATTACTTATCCTTCAACAGTTATATATATATTCCATCTCACATCTTCCTGTATATCCATCACATTTCCTCAGATCCCCTTTGTCCCCCAACAGGTCCCCTTCCTATTTTCATGTCTCTCTGTGTGTGCACATCCCATTGAATTTAGTTAGAATTCTTGCATGCACCTGAGTGAGAGTTATTTTCTTGATCGAAGACAATTTACTCCAGGTACATCAGCTAGGAATATGACTCCAGCCACTATTAACTAACTGCCTATGGGTCCTTAGGGGGCCTATGAGGCTCTCCCCTCAGCCATGATGGAAAGCTGATGGTTCCGGACTTAAGCAGGTCTTTTAATGCGGGTAACCATCCGTTCTGTGAGAATACGTGCCTGCATCTCACACACTCTTCCCCATCTCCTGGCTCTCACAGTCTTCCTACCCTCTCTCCCATGTGCCCATATGAAGACACTTAGGAATCACCTGCACAACTCATTAAACATACAGCTTCCTTGTTGTCATCCTGAGGCTCCTGACTAAAAGGGCTGGAACAGGGCCCAGGAATCTAAGTCCTCAGAACTCTCCAGGTGACTGTAATTAAGGTGCACAGAACTCCACCTTGAAGAAACACTGAGTCACTCTGTCTCCAGGCAACTGAATTGTCCTTTTTTGGTTAGATATATTGTCAGTCAAAAGAAACAGGGCAATGCCTCTTAGTGAAATTTGTTGCAATGTGTCTTTTTTCCAAAGGCATTTAACTAAAATTTTTATTGAAAAAGCCTCCAAAAATATCATTTTTGGAGAGCCATGTTTCCTCACATTTCCTCAGTTTATCTAACAAAAAGAATGAAGATGGATTACCATAAACAGAAAACAGATGCAGCCATTCCCATAGCTATGAGCCAACAGTTCTTGGGAATCATGGGGAACCTTTCAAAATCAAAAATCCTCTCATGTTTCAAAGGATCAAAACAGCATGGAAGGGACCCAGACAGCCACCATGACCATAGCACCCAAACCTCGTTCCCAGAATAAGGAAATGTGTGGAAGGGAATGGGTATGTTCCTCCACGTTCAGACGTTTTGAGGTTAATTGGAAAAGCTGTTCACATTTATTTTTACAGCTTGGCAAACTTTCATTATGGAACCCAGGAAAATGGAAAGAGAAAGTGTCATTTTGAGTTTGGGATTGAAACATTAACAAACCATTTGCCCAATGTCTTCTGGTTCAGTGTGTGTGTGTGTGTGTGTGTATACTTTTACAAGATGTCGTTATATTCACTTAGCACTAAATTTTGGAATCTATAGCTGATAAATCTGAAGAACAAGTCAGTCCTCACTTAAGGCTACAAAAGAGGGAGCTTGGGGGTACGGGGTTGTGTGCACTCTTCACTACTTGGTTTTTTATTCAGAATTCTCTGGTCGTCTTAATCTCTCCAGCCTTGGCCATTGTTCCGGTGCTGTACCCACATTCCATTGGCACAGCCATGGAATGGCATGCTTGGAATGTCTCCACCCTGCATAATATTTTTGGATCAAGCTTATCCCTTTTTCCTTGAAAAACCTCTGTGGTACAAGCTTTTGCTCTGCTTTTATATTTTTATGTATTGTTGAATGTGGACCAAATTGTGAGAACTCCAGGGTCTCGATCTTCTATTCTAGCCAACCCCTGGTACCCACAGACTTCCCTCGGAAGGAAAACAAGCCTGGGCTCCTCTGCCCGCACTCCAAGCCTCTCTTCTTTCTGTACTTACCTTGAAGCTCCTTTCTAGCTCCTCTCTAGAATTTAAAGGTCAGCTCTGACACGTCTAACCTCATTACCACCTGATGTACCTAAAAATAACAATGGCTTTATCTCAGAGGCGTCTCCAGACAGACTCCTTTTTCCCAGTGTTCTCTGAACACCAGCACCTCAGACAAAGTTCAGGGAGGATTGCTTTTCTTCTGTCATAAAGCATGAGGACATTTCATGATTTTTGTTTGTTTGTTTGTTTAAGGGAGGGTTGGATCAATCAAATCAGTCAGAAAGTAGCACTATCTGTAATGATAATAACACTATTTGACATGTCATCATTAGCTAGAATTGTCACATACGGTATTCTATTCAGTTCTCATAGCAGCCATAGGAGACAGGTATAAGAACCCCACTTCAGTCAAAACTCAGGTCACAGAGGCAGTAAATTTGTAACAATTTTGTCAGTAAATTTTTAAAAGAAAATTGACACTGAAAAGATTTCACATATCCTCAAGAAAACTATGATTATAAATGAAAATCAAACAGCTTTCCTAATGTGACTCTGACAGTATTCTGGGGTCAGTTAAATGGCTAAGGGGACTAGGTAGAGGGGAGGGATTTCCTTTTCAAATCTTGTTGGCATGTAAGTGACATTTTGGTGAAACACCATGGAAACATCTGGTCACATCCTCTCAAAACCCAATTTCTTCTCTAAATGTTGTTTTTAATACGCCACACCTGTTAAATTTGTAACAAGTAATGCCCTCGAGACTAAACAACAGCACATGGTGTGTGAAAAACGAACAATACATCTACAGCAGTAGAAACCTAAAAGAAAATTCTAAATAAACATTTAATTGAGTACAAATAGTTTGAGAGTGATTTTGGTGGAACTTGCCCAATCCAATCTGTGTGCTCACGTTAGTAGCTGGATGCTCCAGATAAACTTCCTTAAAGCAAATGTGCTCTTTTTCCTTTCTGTCATAGCTGATCAGATTCAGGTCTTCTGACAGATGATGGCTGGGAAAGAAACACTTGTTAGTTGGGAAGGAACCATCCACTCATAAATATTCCCGAACAAATTTGTTAGCATCACCCAAGGAAAATGGAGCTGGCTCTTTAGAAACTGAACAATGGCTTCAAAGTAGACAACCGACAGGCAGCCCTGTTTACATATCATGTAAGTTAGTTAGCCAAGTTTACAGGCCTCATTCACTTCCTCTCTAACTCTGAAAGGACTTTTCCTGCTAGATAAAGACTTGAATATAAGCCAGGCACCATGGCACATGCCTGCCTGCACTCAGGGAGGCAGAGGCAGGTGGGTTTCTGTGAGTTCGAGGCCAGCCTGGTCTACAAAGCAAGTCCTGGACAGCCAAGGCTACACAGAGAAACCCTATCTTGAAAACAACAACAACAAAAAGCCTTGAATACTTGAATCTAATCCGATGTATGGACTGGTCTCAGGCTGTATTTTGTTCTTGCTGTATTTCAGTTGTGTGCAATCGAAAGATTTACGGAGATTCTATTTGAGAAAAATCCAGAACATGGGTTACAGTCAGGGAACTAGTAAATGCAACTGAGAATGAAGTGCTGTGACGGTCATCACACAACGTTTGAAAACACTGTTTGTAAGTTTTGTATATTGCCTTTTCCCACATGGGGCCAGGCTGATGCTCACTGAAAATGATTTCCCACTGATACAGAATTCCCAAAGAAACCATGTTGGCTTTGATGTGATTTGGAGGTTGTGGCATTCACCAACATGGTTTTAAAAAATATTTGCAACCTTTGGGTGGGTCAATGTGAACATAAACACAGATGGTTCTTGGTAGAATAAACCATTTTCCATGTTGGATTTCCACATACAACACGGGGCATGTAACATTTGACACGCATAAAAGCAATTAGAACGTCTGCAAGTCGAACTGTCCCCCAGCTTTATGTAGATAAAACAGCCCTGTCACCGTTAGTTAAAATTCTTATTTTTAACTATTTTAAGCATATGAAAGAGTTGCATATGTGCCACAGGGAACTTTTAAGAATTTGGACCATTTAAAAGCACGCTTGCAGGCATGCCCACCACCCCTGAATGACTTATTGCTTATGTTCTGCAAACGGTTTTGTGAAAAGTGAGAAATTAACCCTGATAATAATTACTATTACCTGCTTCATAGTAACTGGTCCAACCGCATACTTCATAGCGCCATGTCTCAAGCTTTTGTGTGTGGTAATTAATACAAAGTTTCCAGAAACAGCCTATTAGGCTCTTAATCAATGTCTTTAATTCGGTTAGTTGGGTTCTGGGGTCCAGTATTTCTATTCCCCGACGCATCTCCAGAGAGAGTGGGACGTGTTAGTCCTGAGACTGTCTTTGATCATCTCTGCTATACTGCAAAAATGTCCACATTTGATATTACCCTGTTTTCCTTGTACCTCTGTCTTGGCTATGAGCCGAAAGAGTAAGTACTTTAATGCACTAGGAAGGTGTTTGAGGCACCCTTTGCGAAGTTTTGTGTGGTCCCAAAACAGCCTAAGAACTCTTGGCTCACAGATGTCCAGAGGAAATTTTCCATTTTGTTTGAGTCTGGAAGATCTTTGAAGCCGAGGGTATGGAGACCAAGTTAGTCCACAGGCATCTGCAGAGCAGCTGCTGTGGGCCGCACACTGAACAGAGCACTGGGGATTGCAGAGTAAACTGGGCAGATGAGGTCTCTTCCCTCGGAGCGCCCCTTCTACCGCGAGGTTCCCCTTAGCAGAGTCTTAGCCAGCATTTCAAGCAAACTCGTTTGTAGTCTGACTGCACGATCCTCCACCAGTGTGCTGGGAGAGCTGAGGCAGAGGGTGAATGAGAGCTGGGTCCTGACAGCTGGATGCACCTATACTCTAAGCCTGCAGGCCCGCTGGAGGGCCACATCACAGCCCTGGGCATCGGGCATTAAGAGAAGGGGTATTTTGGAGAAAGGAGTGAGCGCATAGGAGCAGGGTGAGTGCTGATGAAGAACTGTTTTGACTTTCATACTTTACCAATGTCTGCTTTGAAGCTATTTCCGTATGTGCCTTCAGAATGCCCTTGAATGTCCACTCACCTTGATTTCCAAGGGCACAAGGGGAGCTTCAAATGGCCCCTACTTGTCCTTGAGCATGAGTCTCCCAGAACTAAGATGGCACAGAAGAGACAAGCACATCCCTCCTGAGGATATTCACATAGGAAAGACTCCATGGGCCTGGTTCTCTTCCTCTTCGGGACTGGCTCTTACTTCCTCAGGTATGCTAAATCTCCAGGCTTGAATGTTAATTTAGTATCTAGAGCTGGGAGGGGAGCTATCGCATTTAGGGCTGGTTGTGTTTTCTTTGGACTTCATGCCGCTTCTGTTTGGTGAGGCCTTGACGACATCGTCCAGTTTTTCACCATCTCTCTAATCCATGAGGGTCCTGTGGCCATGGGGATTTTAGTTGTAAGAGTCAGAAATGCAATTCAAAGGGCATAAGAACCACGAAGATCACCAAAGAGCCTTCTCACACACGGACGGTAGAAAATACACGATGCAGCTCCACACGCTTCGCTTTGGATTGTCAGGCTGGCCCGTGAGCTCTGCAGCGCATAAGAGCTCTCATTTTGAAGCAGAGTACTTGACTTTGGGGGACTCCTCCTTATTCTGGAATCTCAGAGCATGGCTTGGTATCCTTTCACAGTTCTATAAACAAGACAAAAGGAAGTAATAGCCAGAAAGGCTGGAAATAGAGACCACATAGATTGAGAGTTGAGAACTCCATACTGGCATCAAACCAGACTTAGTTTAAGTTCACGTTGTGATAATTTGGACTCTTGAATGTTGTGTATGTAGCTTTGTGAGCTAAAGTCCGCTGTCTCGAGGGCATTTGTCAAGGTTCTAAGGGCTCTTTCAAGGTTCAAAGGACATGTCACCACAGCTTATCTAGAGGACTCCTTTGTCGCTGCTGCCCTCTACTTCCCAACATCATTTTGGTTAGGAAATGGGAAGAGTGCAGGCAGGAATAATAATGTTATTACAGAGCACTTCACTAGATTCTGCTGGAGGTAAATGCAACTTTCCTTTGCCCACAAAAAGCAAAGCAAAACAAACAAACAAAAAGTTAGGTAAATAAACAAGACATTGGGTACTGTAGAAACTCTCTCTCCTCCTCCCACTTCCCCGGAGGAGTGTGAAGGGGATGAGAAGGCAACTCTCTCTCCTCCTCCCACTTCCCCGGAGGAGTGTGAAGGGGATGAGAAGGCATCCGGATGGATGCGTGCCTCAAAACTTCTGTGCAGTTGCCTCTTTCACAGTAGTTCCCACATAACATATATCCGAGGATAAATCTAAATTCTTTCAAGATTGCCCAAACATAGTGCCTCCAACACTTTTTAAAAAAGATTTACTATATATACAACGTTCTATCTGCATGTACAACTGCACTCCAGAAGAAGGCACCAGATCTCATTATAGATGGTTGTGAACTACCATGTGGTTCCTTGGAATTGAACTCAGGACCTCTGGAAGAACAGCCAGTGCTCTTAACCCCTGAGCTATCTCTCCAGGCCTGCCTCCAACTCCTTGGATCTCAGAGCTAATAGTGTTTGGCTGGGAGAACTGTTTTGGAAGTGTGGCCTCCCGCAGGCGGCATCATGTCACCTGGGAGAGTGTCAGAGCTGCTAGATCTGCTGTTCCACCTTGCGCATAGACGTGACAGCCTGGGCGAGGGCAGCAATCGGCAGTTTATTGACCCTCCAGGAGGGATGATGGTGACACCTGTTATCAATGCTTTCATTTCCAAAGGGGAAGAGTGATTAGGATAGGCCTAACACTTTTCTCTTTGCCTTGCTTTTCCTCACAGAGGAAGGCTCTTGGTGGAGCGACAACACTGGGAAGACTCGGGGCTTTCTGTGTGACCTCAGGACCCTCGTCGGTGCTCTGCATTTAGCCCCTCAGTTCCAGTAGGCTACAGGGACTGGTGCTCTTATCTTGGAAAGGTAACTTGCTTTTGAAATTATGCTTATTCTATTCATTTGCAATGGACTTTCTAAAGTTTCCAACCTACTTCTTTACTGAGCATTGTTTGCTCATGTGTTAGTAAAGTTCCGACTTTGAAAAGGCCATCTTTGTTTGAAATCCAGACTATTTGTCTTCTCTCTGCCCATCTGGGGCTTCAAGGACTTTGCAAGAGTCCTGGCTCAGACCCAAATGCATGCAAAACCCAGAAGGGGTGCTGTTTCTTGAAGTGGGTGGGTGGGGCTGGTACTTGCATTTATTTGTAAGTATCATTACTGGTGCAGCAAGTTGCTTTGTGACTCCCAGCAAATACCACCAGTGGATGTTAATAAAGGAATGCTCCAGTGGCTGAGGACCCATTTAAAACCAGCAGTTCAAAACAAAAAGAAATAATCAATACTGCTTTGTTTCAAAGGGTTCTGGTGTTCAAAATTTAAACAAGTTGAAGTTCCTCAAGAATAGGAGTATTTCTCTAATTAAAGATGCAAAGCTGTCTAGAGGAAATGAGGCTGTGAGCCTTGGAGCACAAATAAATGCCAAAAAGAGACCATAAACCATGCTTTCGTGTACACTCGGCACTGGGTCTAAATATCTTGAACTATGCTTTGGACCTAAGGACCCTCAGTTCTCTGCAAGTTGTTGATTGCCTGTAACAGTGGGGTAGATGGGTCAGGGGTCAGAGAGTCACGACTAGGGTACTGGCAACAACAAAGAAACTGTGAAAACCAGAAACAATCTGAATATTATAAGCACCTGTTTCCCAAAGCTGTTCTTTGGGAAAGCCATTCTTCCCAGGCCTGTGAGCTCAGGGAAACTGGTTTGGAACTTGGGCTATCAACTCTCTGCCAAATGAAAGTGTTCTGAGACAGCTCATAGCAGTGGTTCTCAGCCTTCCTGATGCAGAGACCCTGTAATACAGTTCCTCATGCTCTGCTGACCCCAACCATAAAATTATTTTCATTATATAATAGTAATGTTGCTACTGTAATGAACTGTAATGTAAATATCTGTTATGAAGGGTTTCAGATATGCGACCTCGTAAAGGGGTCATGACCCGCAGTCTGAGAACCCCTGGCTTAGGCGGAAATGGTGTGGAATCAAGTGGTGCTTCACACAAATCAGTGGGAAAAAAGTATAGATGCTCCAGCTACTAAATAAATTTGCATTCCTTTGAGAATGTCTGTCACTCTAAAGTTTGGCTGCCATTTTATTTTTTTAATTTTTTTATTTTATATTAATCACAGGTTATGTACTTTGTATCCCAGCCATAGCCCCCTCCCGCATTCCCTCCCTAT
>CM053753.1:26077874-26163422 GCA_028658305.1 Pachyuromys duprasi | reverse complement strand
TTTGCCTGCACATTTCATGATTTCCTTGTTTTTTAATTGCTGAGTAGCATTCCATTGTGTAAAAGTACCACAACTTCTGTATCCATTCCTCAACTGAGGGACATGTGGGTTGTTTCCAGGTTCTGGCTATTACGAATAAAGCAGCTACGAACATAGTTGAGCAAATGTCCTTGTTGTGTACTTGAGCATCTTTTGGATATATGCCTAGGAGTGGTATAGCTGGGTCTTAAGGAATCCCTATTCCTAATTGTCTAAGAAAGCACCAAATTGATTTCCAGAGTGGTTGTACAAGTTTGCATTCCCACCAGCAGTGGAGGAGGGTTCCTCTTTCTCCACAACCTCTCCAGCATGTGTTGTCACTTGAGTTTTTGATCTTTTGGCTGCCATTTTAAAACAAACCGGCCCCTTCTCTTTGGGAGATGGGTTGTGTAGTGGGTAAAGGCCACAGCTCTGGTTTTAGAGAAGCAGAGACTCACAAGAAATCAGAGGCCCCTGTATGGCCCATCTCATAATTCAAGTCCAATTTGAAATCACAGTAGAAAAGAACGACTTAAAAATGGAAGGATCAAGACACTCCATATTACAAAGCCATCTCACGCCCAAAAGCCGGCACGAATAATTTTCTGATTTTTGTGCAAGAGAAACAGAGTAAACGGAGAATGTTTTAATATTCAGTTCTCAGTAAATGACAGCAATGGAAATGAGCGATTAAAACTTGACTCGGTAGCTCAACGACATGGTGTGCGGCCTCTTTTCCACGGTACCTGTGGCCACCCACATCTCTCCCAGGAGTGTCCCGACAGGGATCTCGGCTCCTGTCTTTTGTGTTCCGGCTAATGTTGTTGAATACCACTGTTGCCACCTGGACCTGGATCTGAAGAAAGGATGCTAAGCCGTCCTAGGGCAAACAGGTAGAGGACTGGCTTCCGTCGCTGTTCTGGGGGCTCCTGGGCACAGTTGGCCGCTGCAGGATTTTTCTATTTAAAATAATATCTTTATCCCATAGTTCTCCATTCAGAGGACTGGGAGGTGTCTTCTTTTCTGTTAGTGTGCTGCACCTCTGAAGTCTGCTTTTCACAAACCCTCGCCTCCAGCAAGCAGGCTGGCGCACTCACAATGACCTTAATTAAAAAAAAAAATCTATGAGTAAGAGTGAGCGAAAGTGCTGGCCAAGGCTTATGGATTTCATTTGAGGCTCACAGTTGTACTTTATTTTTCATTCAACTTTCCTTTTAGGAACTACTTTGCTAATTACATCCAGGTTTTTGCTGATTAATATTATCACTGTTTGGTACTCAGCGCTGCTGACGTTAAAAGACGTGGCCGGCCTCAGTGTTAGGAATCCCTGAGACTTGAAAGGGCTTTCCTCTGCACCGTGTTGTTTATATACTTGGTGTTTTAAAAAGCTCCTGGCTTCTAATAGAATCAAAGAGCAAACCCCTTTCGTTCATTGATTTATTACTTTGTCTTTATTCACTCAGTCACTTGGTAAATATATTTAAAAACATGTACCATCCAGAAATGTTTCCAAGGAACTGTTTGAAAAGGTCCACTCCTAAAACCATGCTAAAGTACGGTTTGTACTCGACTAATGGAGGTTTGGTCTATTAGAGACAAAAAGGCAGAATTAACGTCTGCAGTCCAGGTCAGCATAGAGTTACAAGTCCAAAGGCAAAGGGCAGTGATGTCTGCCACGTGCTTTTCTGATCACTATCATATCTACCTCTGTTCCTACAGCTATTTGTAAAGACAGATCTTCAATGGTTAGAAGAAAGTGCTCACTTCAAGAGAAATCACATTTGTCTTGCAATAAATGAAATCTTTGAAATGTCAGAACCAGTTGACGGTGAAGTTTTCCCTTTTTTGTTTGTTTGTTTGTTTGTTTGTTTTGTTCTGTTTTGAAAAGGATTTCCAATGTGGATATCACACACATTCTCTAGACAGGACAAAACTGATCAAAAAGCTATTAGCTAGCAATTCTGCTGTGGTGTCTTTACTCTGGAACTGCTTATGAGCTTATAAAATACTGATTCAGACATCCTTTGTAATATATGTTAATAGATATTTACCAAATAAATTAATGCTATGGGGCAGACAATGTACTACGCTCTGGGGACGTAACTCCAAGTAAAACAAATATCCACTGTGCCTTCCCAGGCCCTGAAATCCTGCAGGTTGTTAAACATAGCTTTCTTCTTACTTTTACTCCCCTAAACACACACACAATATTTCCTTTTTAAAGAACAGAAAGCCAAGCCATTGGGCAACTCGAAAAGTTACTTATAACTTACTTTGGCATTCTCAGTTTGGGTTCTTATACTGGCTTTCTCTGTGCTTTAGGTGTCTGTGAATTTCATAAAGGAATGGATTCATTGCAACATGTTTGCGTATGCATATAATATACTCTGATTGCATTCATCCTTTCACTATGACCTCTCACGTCTAACCCTCCCTCTGACCTTTCCCCTTTTCTCATCTGTCCTCCTTCTGCATCTATGATTTTTGTTTCTCACTAGATTCTACTTATGAGAGAAGGTTTATGATGCTTGTCTTCTGAATCTCACTTTTTTTTTCTTAACATGATGATCTCGAATGCTTTTCATTTTCTTACAGAGTAACATGATTTTGTTCTTTATGGCTGACTAGTGCTCCATTTAGTATAGGTGCCACATTTTTTTAATCCATTGATGGTGATTTCATGATGGCTACTGTGAATAACTCTTGAGTAAACAGGTATCTCTATTACATGTTCGCTGTGTTCGTTTTGGGGTAGATCTCCAAAAGTGGTATAGCTGGATTCTGTGGTCGTCCTATTTTCAGTGTGAGGGCCTCCACACTGATTTCCATGGTGACTAATTTATATTCCCACCAGCAGCTTTGTAGGTGTTTGTCCTCCTACCCCCAAGTGCTGCCTTCTTGCTAACATGTTTGTTTTCTTGACGTTAATTATTTTGACTAAGGTGAACTGGAATCTCAGTTTAATTTTGATTTGCTTTTCCTTGATGGCTAAGAATGTTGAATATTTGTCCACCTGGTTATTCCATGACAGTAGCAAGAAAATCCACAAAGCATCAACCTTGGCTGTTCAAACAAAACAAACAAAACTTTATCATCTGCACTCTCATGTAATACAAAGGACACCAGGTTTGAAATTCAGTCCCCTTCACTCCAACTCTGCTTCTCTTTACGTAGTCCTGATAGCTCATCTCTTTGAATGTTGTCTGTTTTAACATTCAGGAGCGTTCCTGCTGTGTGCCAGGAACTTCTTTGTAGTACTCGAAGAATCATGTGCCTTTGACCTAAGAAGCCAGACTAAACTCAGGATATACTTTAATTGTAAATAGCTAGATAGAAGAAACATAAAAATCAGTAAGACCAAAGTTTCTAATTAGAATTGGTTAAAATTAGATTTCTTTTTAAGGAATAGGAAATTAAACAGAAAATCCAAGATGTTGATGGTAGAAGATATAGTTCAGATAGAAAAAGAAAGTGTTTTCAGACAGTAAGAGGTTGGAGATGTCAGCAGGAGCTGAGCTGGGTCAGAGAATCTGAAGGCAAAGCTTTCAATTGTCTCATTCCCATCAACAGTCTTGAAGTGGCCATGATTGCTCAGATAGGAGTACCTTTAAGTGAAGGGAACACAAGAAGTTAATTTTATAAAGATTAGGCATTTCATTATTTCACAAGGCAAACTGAAATCATTCAACTGTATGTCCAGATTACTCAGCCAGGATTTAACTTACAGTGACTAAGTATAAACACCAATTGAGGTGGAAGAGGATTAGTTTCCTATCAACAAAATCATCTTATTTAGTCTAATTATCTGAATTTGTTAACCCGCCACAATGAAAACTCAAATGCAGCTTCTCCATCTTAATGCCACAGAAATGGAACTGGGCTGAGGTTGACCAGATGGCCTCTGGCATCCTACCACACACTGAACACACTGTCCAGCAATGCTCATCCTGTCCTACTCACAAGGCAGCTCTAGGAGTACCACATTCCAAGCTGGCATTCTGTCCACAGCTCTGGGGTCAAACCCCTTCACATTCCAAGGGAGGCTGTGGTTGATGCATTTTCCTCCTACTTTCCACAGATAAAGCATCTCTTAAGTGATGAGTTTCAAGGGAGCTCCCATTCCCTCTGAATAACTCTCTTGAAGAGATTTGGTGACAGGACTGAATTCTTACTCTCAGATGGGAGATTACTAAATCAGGCTGCCTACTTTCTGCACCACGACAATAATCCAAAAAGATTATTAGGGAAGATAAATAGGCAATCATTCTCTGTTTCAAATATTCAACATGACATGATACCAGGGTAGCAGAGACTCTGGCTTTTGGCTCGTGGTGGGGATGTGTTCTGGGGGTTTAGGAATGCTGGCTCCCTAGCCAAGGAGCACAACAATTCAGGAATGTGGTGGCTGTTTTTAGTGGCTCACACATTTAAGCATTGGGCCTGCTTGCCCCTATATCAACCCTGCATCTGCTTTAGTTGCCTAACTCAGGAAATGATGGGATTCTGTGTGCGTTTCCCTATTATCAGATTACATTTGGTCTCTTTTTACAACACACAGATAAAACACTTCTCCAAAACAAATGTTAGCTTCTTACATGACTAATGATTGAACTTCAATGATGGAAGCTGTTTCCCATTCATTGTTTTGGTTATTCAATAACTAGTTAATAAAATGCATGGTCTAAGTGCTAAAGATGAGCTCTTGGAAACTAGAAACGGCATTACAAGGTAGACAAAAGATGCTTCCTGTTTAAACTTCTACAAAAAACATTTTTTTTAAAAATTCCACAATATCTTGGAAGATTGCCCTGCAAATGAATTCCACAAAATTGAGAAATTTTTCAAGTGCCCCAGGCGGGGGCCAGTGAGATGGCTCAGCAGGTAAAACACTTGCTATCAAGCCTTGCTGGCTGGAGTTTAGCCTCCAGAATCCACATGGTGAAAAGAGAGCACTGACTGCCACAGTTATCCTCTGATCTCCATACATGCATCGCGGCACCCATGCACATGTGCACATACAAACAAATAAATGTAACAGAACAAGTACTATCAAATACCCCAAACTGTTCTTGTTTCAGGAGAGTAGAAAAGGAAACAGAGACAGACACACACACACACGACAGGAGCAAACCTGGGGGTAGAACACCTCATGAGGTCTCCTCAGAAACGTGATTAGGAAGTCTCCCTCCCACCCACATGACTCACCTTCCTTTTCTATTCTTAAGCCCTTTTCAGCATCCCCATGCATTTGGCTGTCTCCACAGCTCCCACAGAGGAGGCAGGATCAGCAAAATATAAATCCTACCACCGGGAAAGACAATCCAGTCAGCCGAGCTGGAAAGAGAACTCCACCACACCTCAGCAGTGGTGCAGGGTTAGGCATTGCCATAACAGTTAGGTGGGCTCCGTAGAGAACGTGTGGCCACAGACACCACATGGGAAGCATTCATGTGTGGATGTTCCTGAAAAGAAGGCCAAGGATGTGCCCTTTTAATTAAATGTTCCGTTTACCTTGGCAACGAGGTCTGGATGGCCAGAATTCCTTGTTTGAGATTCAATAAGAAACACAGCAAACAGCAGAGCCCAGGGTGTGAGGGATGCCGAACCACCAGGAAAATCGGAAGGAGATGACACTGCTCTGAAAGAGCAGGACACACTTCCAGAATATCTGTTCCCTCCATTCAGTTGCTTGCCCTGGTTAGACTCAGGGATAGAGCAGTGGAAAGGGCTGATGGCTTCGACAATCTCACAGTTGTAGAAACCAAATTCAAATGTCCACCGAGGGGGTGATTAGATAGCAAGTATTTAGACATGGGTTACCATTGGATAGTCCTCTGATTCTAGCATACTCCAATTTTTCGATGAATAATGGGCCTTCTGATATGCTAAATGCCTAAGGTGATTAACTTATAAGGAAGAGAGGTCTCAAGCCCCAGGAGCCTGGCCCCATTACTGTGGGCTTGTGAGAACGCACACTGTCATGCTGGGATCTACCTTGTGAAATAAAAATGCTCATCTTAGGATCTTCAGGGGGGCGGGGAAGCACTGTGGGTCCTAATTTCCTTTTCCAAGGCAAAAGCTTCAGTGATCCAAGTTATTTTCTCTAACTAAATCCCATTTCTTGGAGTTTCTACCACCTCCTCATGGCCCTAAAGGCTGGTAATGGAGTCTTTAGCACATGACCTCTAAAGAACGTTTAAGACCCAGAGCATAATACCAGACAGGTCTTACACAGAGCACAGACAAAAGATTCAACAGCTGGCTGTTAGCAGCCAGAGGCGAGAAACTTAACCAACACAATCTAATTCAACCGGGTTGAAACCTAATTCCATGAGCCAAATGTGCCTGTGGAACCTTCTTCAATAATTCTGAAGACACAGGCTACACTGTCAAATGAATGCTAGCAAAGTGGGTTTCTTTGTTGCATGGTATATGTAATAAGTTAATAAGCTTTTAAAAGTTAATGCTTATTTTAAGTTGCCAACAGAGACATTTTATACACAGTGTTTCCCAAACTAACCTATAAGGACTTAATGAAGCCATGGAGTACATTCAGTCCTGGGAAACAACAGTTTGGGAAACATTAGTGTACCGTCTTGGGATCTTATATCCTTTTGAACCACTCCCCCCGCACCCGAAAAAAAAAAATCAAACACTACTTTCACTACCAATGAAAACTGCCTGTACAAAACACCAAATTTTGCACATAAATTCTAGGGAGTATGTGTGGTGAGATGGATATCACAGACTCATGCATAGATCTGGAAGAATTCCTGAACTCCAGGCAATAACTTTCCACTGTAGATGGTATAAATTCCTTCCTAATTTTCTCTTCATTTCATGCCCACCAAATCAGCACTACAGAGAATATTGGAAGCAATACTTGGAACTACAGAGAAGAATGAGAATAGCCAAGAGGCTACAGAATAAAAATGAAAAAAAAAAGCTATAATTACTGAAACACAGAATAAGATTAAGCACACAAAGAGACAAAAATGAACAGTGTCCTAAATGGAGTCATAGGTCTTCCCAATTGCATCACTTGTGTGAGTGGTACCTAGTTCTCTCCATGTGCAGCAGCTGGAATATAAAATGAACGTTTCTGTTCCCCGCTGGTAGCACCTTTTTGCTGAATTCCTGAACCTTTAGGAGAGAATGGAGCAGGAAGTGTGTCATTGGGGGCTGGTCCTGAGGCTTTTAGTCCTTTCTTTGCTTCTGATACATCTAGTCGTGGGCAATCTTGTGCCAGCAGACTTTCTCTACCATGATGAGCTGTGTCTCCTCAAGCCATGTGCCAAAAATAAGTCCTCCTTTAAGCTGTCTGATGTGTTTCATCACAGCAGTAAGCAAGTGGCTGAACAGAAAAGCTTTTCCATAGGAACATCTTCTCCCACCTGCCTCCTCACCTTATTTAATTCACCTTATTTAACACACTTGAAACTTGTCATTTTACTCGCAAGAGAAATCCAAGTTTTGTTTCTTTTTTTATTTTTCCTAACATAAAAGAAATTCAAACAGGACCCAGGACCCTCACCCTGCCAGGACCATGTATGAAGCCTCCACAGGTCCAGATAGAAGCCACTTCTGCGAGCCATCTCAGTGAGTCAGATTCACTTCCCTCCTCCCAGGCCACTTCTTTCACAGCCCAGGCCCAGCTCAGATCCTCATCTACACAAACACTATCTTGCCTCACCCAGTACCAGGCTAGGAAGGAGTCACATCCCTGAGTGTTCTTGGTCTAGGCCCAACTGTGAGTGAACCATATCCACGTGTTCTCTTGCTGAATCTGACCCAGCTGCATCTGAACTGCTCTCCAGGCCCACACCCAGGCAGAAGCCACATCTGAGTTGGGTTTTTTTGTTTTGTTTTGTTTTCAGAAAGTTCCACTTGTACCTCACCCCATGCTGCTTTTCCATAACCCAGCTAGAAGCCATACCAGAGAACTTAGATATCACTTAAGAATTTCATGTAGCCCTTAAGATTCCTGCATTATATCAATTAGCAATGAGTTGGAATCATCCATTCTCTGCAATCAATAATCAACACTGAGCACCTGAAAGTTGGACCTGCTCACTCCTCCCACCTGACCTGAAATCAATCAAGCTTGCTTAAGAGCAATAGCAGAACCAAACTTCCACTCAACACAGGTTGAGTGCAGCTACAATCTTGCATCAGATATAGCCAGTGAATGAAATACACATGCCCAGGTCCCAGCACAAAAGCACAAGCAACATGGAAGACCCCACCCTCAAAGACTACTGGTCTTAGAAAAATGTTCTCCAATGGGAATTATCTTGATGAAATTCAGGACACAGAATTTAAAAGAACAATTATAAACATGATCAAAGGACTGGAGAAATTCAAAGAGAACAGAAGCAAATACCTGAATGAATTAAAATGAGTTTAAAAAATAGCAGAAATAAACTTCTAAGTAACAAAGACAATACAGGATTTGAAAATAGAAATCAGTAAAAAGATAGAAATACTGAAGGAAACAAGTTGAAATGAGGTTAGAAACCAAAAAATTCAAAGACCAGTTAGAAAACTCAAGGAAAGCCTTACCAGTGGAATGGATCAAGTAGAGCACAGAACATCAGGTCTCAAACACAAAGAAGAGCAATTGGGCCAGTCAATGAAAGAAAGTTATTAGTGTGTAAAAACACATAAAATGAACATGAAGGGACCTTGAGTTACCATGAAATGCCCAGTCTATGAGTTGCAGGCACAGAGTGAGAAGACTCCTGGGTCAGTGACTTAGACCAGATCTTCAAGAGGATCACAGAAGAAAGCCACCCCAAAGTAAAGAAAGACATCTCCATACAGACATGAGAACCACACAAAATGTCAAATAGGACCAGAAAAGAAATTCTTCATGGCATAGTGTAGTTAAGACACCGCATATACGTAACAATAACAACAACAAAAGGGTCACTGGAAGCTCCGAGAAAGGGGCCACACAAGTCAGAGCTGAAGGAAAACCCATCAGAATAGCAGCTGGTTTCTCAATGAAAACCTTAAAGGCCAGAAGAGCCCACAGCGATGTACTTCAAGTTCTGAAAGAGCACAGGTGTCAGCCTAGACACTGTTTCTACCCAGCAAAACTATCTGTCATAGTTGCAGGAAAGAAAGACTTCCCACGGTATAAACAATCCAAAAGTATCTGTGTCCACCAAATCCGCACTACAGAGAATATTGGCTGCAATGCTTGGAACCACAGGGAAGAACGAGGATAGCCAAGAGGCTACAGAATAAAAATGAAAAAAAAAAAAGCTATAATTACCGAAACACAGAATAAGATTAAGAGCACAAACAGAAAAAAAGCGACAGCAATCAAAAAACTCCTTTCGATAATAACTTTAAATATTAATGATCTCAACTCCCCAGTCAAAGATAAAAGGAAGTGTACTAGACTTCAAAGAAACTTCCTTTTTGCAACTGATGAAGGCTAAAATGCAGAGAGTAAGTGGCTGTGGGCAGCCCAGCACCATTTGATACAGCTATTGCCACCCTACACTTAAGGGCTCAGGGAACATTGCAGGAGAGAAGACAGAAAGACTGTTGCCTGCTGCTAGATAGACTCGTCTAAACGTGATACCATTTGATGTGCCAACTCAGATAGGGGAGACCTCACAGGGCCCCACCCCTAGATGAAAAGGCACAGGCAATCAAAAGATGCTGAGAAAGGGAGAAACAGTTTTCTTCAAGGACAAGTCCACCTGGTGGGTTATTCAATCCTAAGTGGTCAGCCCTAAACACATGTCCAAGAGAGCAACCGAGTAGATGGGTACACACACACACACACACACACACACAATGGTAGAAGAGGTCATGAATTTGAGAGAGAAGAGGGAGTGAGGTAGAAGTAATGTAAATATAGTTTTCATATATAAAAATTTCAAGAAAATTTAAATTAAAAAACTCCAAGGAACAGAATATATTCTTCCACTACACAGACATTCGGGAAATATCAGTAATGATTGAAAACATGATCTTAAAAGGCCAAAACCATTCCTGTTAGAAACAAATGATGCTTCATGATCCTAGTCTTATTGTCACCAAATAAAATAAAATACTCAGGAGCAAATAAAAAATGAGTGAATGAGAAAGAACAAGGCCGGAAAGTTCAGGTTAAGTGAACTGTTTAATTCAGAGACTGCTGGAGAAGAAAGTCAGATAAACAGAAAAGTTATCATTCCTAAATGACCCCAGTCTTAAAACAACAACAACAAAACAAAACAGTTTTTAACCAGGCATCAAGGGCCAAATCCTGTGCATCCATGTGCAAGCCAGAACACTTCTACATCTGTCATTAATTTCATAACTGAAATTTATGGATATCCTGGTTGAAAAACAAATAGTTTGTATCAATGGAAATGATTCTGTTTTCATTTTTATCAGAGTTGAGGCATGTTAATAATTCTTTCTCAGGGTAACGGTTGTTTGCACATTATGTGCACATGTCTGGGGCTTGCCTTTTAAGGACATCCGATTGGGGGTGGGATTCTCCTCGGCCTCCTCAGAGTCAGCTTACTTCCGTTCCTATGAGAAGAAAGTAGTCATTTGAAGTCTATGGAGAGATGTCTGTTTGACTAACAGATGTCCACGCTGGAGTAAGCAGGGAGTGTTTCAGTTCCTTCCAACACAAAGGCCTTCTCATGACAAAAGGAAGACCAAACAGCTTGGGGATAAATAAAGCAATTTTTATTCCACAAACATCTGGCTGAAGGCAGCCAGGAAGGTAGGACCCAGTGAAGCCCACAGTTCTTTATAATTATGTGCTTTTCTTCTTTACCTCTTTCCCTCCCTCTCTGCAGCCATTCTCAATGCTAATTCAGACTGTTAAACAGCCAACTCTGGCTCCAACGATGAGATTTGCTGAGAAAGGGCTGAACTCTGCGAGCTGCAGGTGAACATGAAGTCCAGTTTACACTGATACTAAGTACCACCGGATACCCTTTGTTGTGTCCACACTCTGGACACAGACAAGGCCTACGAGTGTCTCCAGCCAGTAATGACGGCCAATAAATGTGTTGTCCAAGTGATAAGCAAGTCAACTTGCAAAACTGAAGAAATAAAATAGAGTGGGCGGCAGGACAGCATAATGGCTAGTTAGACTCGGAAGTATGTGTAGGGAATGTGGAAATGAAGGCGGGGTGCTGAAGAGAAGCCTGCTTTCTGGAAACCCGGAACACACTGTTCCCAGCAAGGACACAGCAAGTCCCAAGGCCCTGAGCTGGGCACAAGTCTGGTCTGTTCAAGCCGTAGGATGCCTGCCCAAGTAATTAGTGCATACTCAACCAGAGAAAACAAAGAGGGTGGCTGACCACAGTCAAGTGTATATGACAGCAATCATAGGCAAGACAACGCAGAAAGAAACGTGGTCAGATAGGCCAGCCTGTTAGCTAGGTAGACAGGATAGTTAACTGGAAAGCAGTGGAATCTTTACTTCTGTCACCTAGAAACAATGTAAACCTATAGTAGCAGGGTTTTAAATAAACTTGCAAACTCATCTGCCTCCACCAGCGGGTTCTGTCTCCCTTTGCAGAGCTGTTGTGTAGATGGTCCCCTCACTCCTTCCTGGGAAGGAGTAGCCCCCCCCCCATCCTTTGCTCTGTCACACTATGCAACCCTGCCCTTCCATATCATCAGATCAACAAGGAGAAGCCAGCTCAGGCCTTAAATAAATACTCTATAAGCCTGTCAGAGCACCAACTTTTCACCAGGGCTGTCCAAAAGGTTCACATTATTTCTAGACATAGTTGGCAGGAGTTATTCCTGAGGTACCCATCCATCCTAATGAATTCATGAATTCCGACTCTGTAATTCAGGCTACTGAAAACATAGAAATTTTCACCAAGGAGACCTCTATACTTTTAGCAAGACATACTCCATGAGTCCTGGGAACAGGCAGGCAACCTGGACAACATAGTCTACTTTAATAGCCTAAAACCATTTCAACAGTCTTGTTCAAGAAAGTACTGCATATAGAATTTATAGGATGATATACCAATACCGGTCTGAGAAATCACCTTTATATACCTATTTCACACTGTAGAATAAAAGTTATATTATAAGAGAGCTTTGAAAATATATCTTTACAGGTTTATTGTAAGCACACTTTCCTCTTATCAAACTAGTAAGGCCATGATTTTTTCTACTTCATATTTTCACAGTTTATATAATGTGTATATCTTTTTGTTTGGTTTTTAAAGCACTGGGAATCAAACCCAGGAAATTGTAAATGATACAAGGTAAGGACTGGACACCACAACCCGTCGCTTCTGCTTTAAACAAAGACCAGCTCTCCCTTCCACGTTTCCATCATCTGCCCCTCTGTGTTCCTCACAGGGAACACTGACTGCATCTGTTTAATATAAGTGTGCTGATGTCACCTTGAGACATTAACTACTAACTCAGTGTCAACCTCTTACAGCCTAAGGGATTCTGACATTTGGTTTCTCCAAGTTAAATAGCACAGGGCAGAAAAAGAAATCTTCATGTATTATTGACTAAGATACAGACCTAGAAGAATTTAAGTTTTATGATCTTCTAATTCATTTATTTCTCAAGAGATTCACTCAGTTTTTTCAAAGGGGGACAATAAAACAGTAGATTCTGACAACTCCCATGACTTCACATTGTTATTTATAGTGCATGCCTATCTATGCTTGTGAGTACATATGCACACACACACAAATACATACACACACACACACACACACACACACACCATGATCCACACCCATTTTATATGGGGGAATAAAAGAATATTTGAAGTAGCCACATAAGCTTGTAAGTGTACAAAAGAGTGTGCATGCACTTATTTGAACATACTGAAACACAAATGACCATTGCTTTACCTCTTGAACATATACCAAGGATCTATTTTAATCAGTATCTCAGATCTGTTCTGAAAGTCTGGGTGATATATTAATGGAGTGAGGAAGTGTTTGATAGGCTATAGAAGGTTACCTGGACACCAGCCATTGAAAGACTGAACCACAAACTGATAGTCTCTGCCAGCATTGGCTTAACCAATCTCTTGGTTACCAGCTTTGGAACAGCCAACTTGCTGTTGAAGGACTTTAATTAGCAACTGGTAATATTTCTTGAGATAATTAAGTTTATATCTAATTGACCCTTCATTGATTTTTAAACAAATGGATAAAATTCTCAGTGACAAAGCTTCCTTGCAGAATTATTCTTTTTAATGTCTTGCCACATTTTCTTTATAGTTTTAATAAGCTGTTTACCACAATCATTATACAAGAAATAGGAGACTCTTTAAACCTTTGTTAGTAATAAATAACATACAAGTCAATGGTTTAATCTAAACAGAGAAAAGCAAAAACAAACCAAATCTCAGGCCACAGGCAGAACTCTCCGGAGCTGCCTATATAACAGAGCACCTGGGTACCTGCCGCTGGCTTAGCCTCAGCTAACACACATCTGGAGACCCAGAGAGCTAGTTGCCATGTGTCTTTCCAACGGAAAAAGGCAAAAGACAACTGGCTACCATATGCTTTACCCAAAGAAATTGTAAACAGGTTACTCAATATGGACCACATATATAGGATGTACACATGAATGCTTGAGAAACAAATTTGGCTCCAAGTCTCCTTGAGCTATACAGCTTCAGGCACCACAATCTTCCCATATGTCTAGTGTATAATGAAAGAGATAACAGCTTTTGCCCTGAAGGCAGGCTGTTTTGTACAGAGAGTAGACAGCCTGGCCATTCAAAGGAACTCCTGTGGCTTATGTGCATCTGTGTAATATTTATATGTATCTATACATAATTTACATATTATATATATGTATAATACATACATATATTAACATACATATAATAGAGATTTGCATTTTGAAAGGAGCAGTGTCATTAAACTATAAATATATATATATACATACATATATACTAGATTGTTCTTCATGTCACAGTACATAAAAATATACAATACCGATACATACACATGTCCAGCGATGTGAAAAAATCTCTATGGTCTTTTTTAAAACAACAAAGAGACATTTTCTCTATGGAAATTACTTCTGTTTCCTCTGGCTGAGGCTTACTAAGATAGAGCTGAGAGAGAGACAGGGAAAGAGAGAGAGAGTGAGGCAGAGGGAGAGAGAGAACTCTGAGGGGCCAGAATAAGAGAGAGAAAATCTGCCTTTAGCTTGCTGTCACTGACATTCTGGGAGAAGAGGCGAGAGAAAGTTTATGCTTTGCCCATGTTAGCTCAGGGGAACAAGAAAACTAGACCAAGTGGGTAAATAATAGCATCGATTTTTTTTTTAATAGTAGCGTGCCTCTTGCATTCCCAAAATGTTCAGACAAGATGACAGTGAGGGACTGAGAGGGAACCCAGGGCACAGTGAGCCAGGGTTGCAGTTATGCATATGTGCACTTTCCTGCTTTCCCGGGTGTCCACGCACCCGGTGTTCACTGAAGCCCTACATGATAGAGGCACTGGACCAAGAAGAGAGAAAAACGGTTTGAAGAAGAATTTTGCTATTAAATTAGAAGTAACAATGGATAAACAATTACTAATTACAGAGCAGAAGTGACAACGGAGGCACAAAGAGAATATTAGAGATCTCCCAAAGGAGAGAAGGCCTCCCGCCTAGGAATGGGAAATGATAGAAGGTGGCTTCATGAAGAAGACATCGTTTCAATAAACCTTGTGGTGAGTGGAGCTGGTGATCTAAAACATACATATATGTGGTGGTTTAAACAGGAATGGCTCTCATAGGATCAGATGTTTAATGCTTAGTCATCAGGGAGGGACAATATTTGAGAAGGATCAGGAGGTGTGGCCTTGTTGGTTTGGAGGTGGGCTTTGAGGGTTCAAAAGTCCATGCCAAGCCCACTCTGTCTCAGTCTCGGACTACAGATCAAGGTGTAGCTTTTAACTACTTTCTAGCACCACACCAGCCTGTTACCACTCTCCTTGCCATGATCAATAATAATGGCCCACAACCAGTTCCGCCCCCCTGCTCTTTCTAAGCTAGGCTGTTCTGTCTCCTATCACCCATGCTAATCTTGCCATTCAGAATAAGCTTCAGAGTCCTGTGTACTCTTCATGGACTCCCATGTACCATGATGCCTGACTCATGAGATAGAAATCCCCTTCTTACCACACATGTCATTCACATGTGATGAGCCTTGTTGACTATTTGAGCTTCAGCCACAACTCATTTTCCCATCAGTCAACTCCTCAGTTAGTAACAAGGGTTTATGGTCATAGTGAACATGTTATAATGTTGTTATGAGTAAGAGCAGAAAGAAGAAGATCTGAAATAGCATAAGGGACAATATAGAGCCTGAGAGGATGTTCGTTGAATATTTTTTTTTCATCTGAGTTTTAAAGTTTGTTATTTGGATCATATGAAAAGAAACAGTTCAATCACTATAGATTTACAAACTCACCCCTAGTTACTGTGTCCAAGAGCAGAAAGAGAAGACAAAAAACTGAAATAAAATGATCTAACATAAATTAGTGGTGTGCTCAGTGGGTTGACATCCTCTGTGTTTCATGAAAATGGCCCTCATAGACTCATAGGGAGTGGTACTACCAGAGGTATGGTCCTGTTGGAAGAAGTGTGTCAAAAGGGGTGGGCTTTGAGGGTTCAGAAGCTCAATCCAGGCTTAGTGTCACTGTCTTCCTGCTGCCTGCCAATCTGGATGCAGAACTCTCAGTCTGAGCCACGTCTCCAACACCACGTGTGCCTCCATGCCACCATGCTTCCCGCCACCATGACAGTGGACTACATCTTTGAACTGTAAGCCAGGCCTAATTTAATGATTTCTTTTGTAAGAGTTGCTGTGGTCACGGTGTCTCTCCACACCAATAAAGCCCTTGCTAGACACTCTGCATGAAAAAAGGGGGTAAGTTGGACTACTTCCTGGAAAACAGGATGTATCAGACAACGAAGGTCTCAGACAATAGGCGTGTGACAATCTTTCCCCGGACTCTTTCTTTTCACTCTTCCCTCCTCTCCCATTTCTCTCTTCCTTTCATTACTGGAGATTAAACTCTGGGCTTTGAATATACCAGGCCAGTGTTCTATCACTGAGCTGCAACCCCCTCTCTTTTTAAAAATATTTTTTGAGAAAGTAGCTTACCAAGTCACCCAGGCAATCCGGAGTCTTGCTGTGTGCCCCGGGCAGGACTGTAATCCTCCTGCCTCTGCTTCCTGAGTGGCTGGCATTACATGTATACAGCACTACACCCAGCTTGCCCTTCCATACTCTTTATGTCTTTGGATCACCACACCATAATTATCAGATTATTTACCTGAAGACACAGGAAGAGAGAGTGGCAGACTTAAAATTGATGTTCCTATGATGGCCCTTCAAAGATTTACACCATCATACTATGTTCTCTCATAACAACATGGCTTGGTGAGATAATACATTTTGATGACGCAATGAGTCTTTTTCACATACAATTCATCTTTTTGCCTCTAGCCACCACACTATAAGGAAGCCCTAGCAGCCATGTAGAGAGGCTCCGCTGAGAAGATGTAAGAACATGGACTTACAGGCACATGAGCTTTCAGTTAGAGGCCAGTAAGAGCCGCCATGGATAAGGCCATTCCGGAGCTTCTAGCCATTGCCTGGTCCCTGCTGGTACTGTCCGAAATGGAACTGCTTGATGTCAGATTCACAAGTTAAAATCATTGTTAGTTTAATTTAGGACAACTAAGTGTCAGAATACAGACAGAGAATAAAAGCAAGAATCTGTGTACTACTACCAGCTTCACATCATGTCAGCTCTTTGTGACTTGAAAAACCAGAGAGCTTGGTCCAGCTGTGCACCAGAATTACTTTCAGAGCCTCTTTAAAGTGCACACAACTAAGCCCATTATAAAAAAATTTAGTTCCCAAATAGTAGACTCTTACAACTTCTTGGGACAAGCTTCCACTGCTATGACCCTGACATTAGAATTGCCAGAAGAGTCTATCCTGCTACGACCAATTGTTTTGACGTCATAGTGTCACATATGACTTAAATTCACCTTCTACAGGGAAAGGCATCTCACCACGAACGTGTTGAAATTAGTCTCTCCTGCAGCAATGCTGTGCCCAGGGACTCCATAAGAGAACCGAAATAATGGTGGAAGATGCTTCGAATTTGGCAGGGAAGGGACCCAGCTCTGTAGTCTTTAATCACTAAAATAGTCTCAAGAACAAGCTGAGGACATGAACTTCAGTAAAGGGGTTAAAAGGAGAGCTCATCCAATGAACAGAGGAGAGAAAGAAGCAGTGCATCATGGGAATGTGCTGCGGGGCCAGCTGCCCCTCTGTCCAGCCCAGCTTCTCTATGGTCAGAGGAGATGGGGCAATTGTGCAACTGTATACACAAGGCCGGGTGAGAAGGAGGTGGGACGCAGGAAGCAGGAGGTGGGCCGGCCCATTTCCCTCATCTGCTCAACATGAGCCTGTGAGGAAACATGCTGACTCTTTTAATGATATCAATGAAAGACAAACATCAGGGACCAGGCAGTGAGGCCTGGGGTCCAGATGAGCCCTCCAACAGAGAGATTCTCCCCCAACTGCCAGCCTTGCAGACATATGTTTATTGAGAGAAGGGCTTTTTATGTGTGATGGAAGCCGTGGGATGAGCAAGAAATCTCCAGCAGGAAGGTCAGTGTCAGGAGACAAGACCCCCTCCCAAGGGTAAGAACTTCACGCAGGGTCATTCCAGAGAATTCGGGTTTGGCTTTATTAAGAGAAATGAAGAGTTTCCTTAAAAAACAAAATTGATTAACACGCCGGAAAACCTGGGAAAGAGACCAGGATGCTTCTTTTGTGGTCCCTGTTTGGACACATGTTACCCAAAGCTCTCTGTTACAGCCAATGAAAAGAACTCAAACAGCAGTAAGTATGTATGGGCAGTTTATTGGCACATTAAAGGAAAAATCTAAGAGTATTCTGGCCCCAGACATGCCTGGATCCAGGTGCTCAAACAGTTTTTTTCATGAAGCTGCCCCCCACCCCTTAGTGTTTTGATTCCCCTTCCCTTTTACTGGCTACATCCTCAGGTTCCCCCCCACCCCACCCCCAGAACAGCAGCAAAATAGAAGTCAGAAATCTCCAGGCTATTTTTCTTCCATTGTTTTGGAAAACTGAGTCTTCCTTACTCTGACTGAGCGCACCCCTGAGCCAATGGTTAGTATAGTAGAATGTGCTTTCCTGAGCGCTTGTATTTGTTGCTTTTCTGCTGCTGTGATAGAACACCAGAACCGAGGCAGCTTATAGAAAAGAGTTGATTTTGTCCAACAGTTCCAGAGGGTTTGAGTTCATATGCTAGAGATAGCATAGCAGCTTGTGAGAGGCATGGCCACAGGATCAGGAAGCTGAAAGCTTGCACCTTTCACAGGCACAAAGCAGACAGAACCTGAAGTGGTGAGAGGATTTTAGCTCTAAAAGCCACTCCCCGTGATATACTTCCTATACCAAGCTTACATCTCCTAAGCCTCCCCAAACCGCAACAGCAACTGGGGACTAAGTGTTCAGATACGGGAGCCTGCAAAGGACATTCTTGTTCAAGCCATGATGGTGCCCAACCTTGGATCGTGAAGAACTGTCAGAACTTATGGTCTGAAGGTAGAAGAGGAGCCTTTTCCCGTGAAGAGTCAAGGTAGACATGGTTTCCACCAGGGATGGATGAACACTGTATAAGTAAACCCCGTCTTCAGCCCAGAGCTGAGCGACAGGGAGAAGAGTTCTCATTTGTGAAGCTGTACTGAGGCAGTGACTGTGAGGGCCCTGCATGCTTGAGGGAGCCCCCCAGGGCCACCTCAGTCCTAGACGGTAGAGTTCTCAGGCCTCTAGTAACACCCACAAATCATCCTCAAACCGGCTGAGTCCGTTTTAGCCCGCGCTCTGTCAACCTCAGCCTCAGCAACCCAGAACACAGCAGCTCTGTCTGTTTCTTCTGACAAGTTGGTCAAACTCAATATCTTTGCTCTTAGTTCTTCTGCCAGCTTGTTGCTATGTACCTGGGAAGTTAACCAACTGCTAGATCTTTCAGCCTTCCCTCGAGTAAGAGAAAGGACTGAAATTTCAAGCTCTCCAGAAAGACATCTACTGAAATGAAAAACATTTCAAGTCCGTGCTCATCTCTCTTACAAGATACACACACATAAACACACCCACACGGACATACCCCAGGCCACATAGTGTATGCCACATAGAAAAGGAGACTTCAAATTCTATTGATTTCACTGCTTCTGATCCTTTTCAAGTCTGTGAAATATGTATAACAGCTGAGTGATTTTTAAAAAAATAATGTTCTACAAATCTGCCCTCCATTAAAGATAGTTTGAGGGAGGGTATTGCTCACATATAGAACAGAATACTTAGGTTGGAATAGTTTGATTTTCCTTTTACTAATAAGCTATTTGGCAATCTAAGGAATAAAGTCTCCCAAGTCTCACCTTAGTGGCCTAGAGATTTAATACTCTCGAATCTTGTTGCTTCATTGTATCTTAACATGTATAGTTGAAGCAAGAGGAAGCCTATCCCTTCTTCATTTGTTTTCCTTAGCCTCCATGTTGGCCTAACCCCCATCCCTAATCTGAAGCGAGCTAGACAAATGTTACATGGTGGTATTATTTTTTAAACATTTTCTTAAATATGTAGGCATGAGAGAATATGGGATTAAGGCAGAATAAAAAATTAGGAGCCATGGGGCAAATATAACCTGTTTACCAACTCATGCTCTCCATGGTGGGCCGAGCTAGCAGCACCGCGACGCAACAGGGATGAGAGCAAACTCATTCTTCTGAGCCCATAAAGAATAGATGGACATTTTCCTCAGCATCTCTCCCTCCTGATACTCACTACAAGTCCTTCAGCCAATATTATGCCAGATAGGACTTAGAATACAAGTTACGAAAGAGGTAGGTGTTTCTGCCGTCTTGGGAAGTCTCTTGAACTGAGCTAGACAGAGTCACGGCCAGATGAATCTAGTTTCTGTACCCTCACTTTGAGCCTCATTGCCAGTCTGGCTCTTTGTTTAGGTGACCCTTGGCCCTTGGAGTCAATGTTTGTCTTCTAAATGGTATTTCAACACTAACATCTGGTGCTGTCCCCCAGCCTGACATTTGTGAAGCAGATGCTTCCAGTGGCCTGGAGTGTGCCTTCTGGGTCAGTGTTTGCAATAATGCCCTCTGGCATTGATCTCTGTGGTACCTCTCCCCAGGTAAAAAAAGAAATGTGCCAGGAAGAGCTGAGAGAGAACTCAGCAGACCATCTGGAGGTAATCTTGGAATATAAAACCCTGAATCCTGCAGAAAGGAATACCTAGAGGTGGGGAGGAAGGGGCACAGTAAGTCCTTGCTGTTCTCTTAGGTTGCACGGGAATATTCTGGTGAATCTGTATTGTATCTTAAGCCATTTCTTTAGGTCTTTCTTTTTCTTAGTTCAGGATTTTCTCTGTTGAGTAATTGAAAGAGCAGAAAGTGGAATCTGCTGCAAGCTTTCATTCCCACTCAGCCCACCCTCCCTCCACACACTCATGTGTACACACACACAGGCACACACACATACATGCACACTTTATGGACCTGAAGACAACATCAAGCTACCATGTAAACAAGAGCATAAATTCAGTAGTGTACATTATGACAGTGGTCTCTTTTAAAATTAAACACTTTCCCCAAGAGATATGTCAAGCTTTCAAAGAACAGAAGCCTGAGTTACTAATTTTAACTGGATAAAGATTTTTTTTTTAATTTTCTAACATTTGAGTCAAGCTCTCATCATATCACACACATCCGTGTCTATACAATCCCCTCAAACAAGGCCACATCTCAGTCTACTCAGAATTTGGGTACAGGCAATCATGGGGTTCTTTTGTAATATTCATCGTAACGATGTGTGGCTCCCCAACCCAAAGAGCCCAGAATCAATCCGTTGTCTCCCACCTCCCTTAAAGCTCTGTTATCCAAGCCATCAACAAAGACAGGAATACTCATCCCACAATCCAACCTGGCGGGCGGGATTCTAAGATGTATCCAGTTTGGAGCTGTGACTTGCTTCAAACCGACAGAATACAGCAAACAGGACAGAACATCCCTCTGATGCCCACAGAGTTGACTTTAAGTCGACGAAAGGAGACTGGACAGGGTGGAGCTGATCTCATCAGTTGTGTCCTTTAGAAGAGGGTTGAGAGCGTGAGAGATGAAGCCATGGGGGAGTCTGTGGGACAGCTGAATGGCAAAGACAATTGTAGTTGCTGAGAAGACAGCACGGACCTTAGGCTATAAAGCCGCAAGGTAACAGAACAGACCTAATGTGCTGGAAACCTGCCCCCTGGTCAGACCTCCAGATAAGATGACTGTCTCACTAACCTCTTAACTTCATCCTGTGAGACCGGCATTAAGCCTCACCTAGCCCTTTGATCTGCCTTGGGATGATAAAAGGTTGGGGGTTTTTGATTTGTTTTTGTTGTTGTTGTTTTATTTAAAGTTGCTAGTCTGTGGTAGTTCGTTATGCAACTAGAGAGTAAGTCAAACACAGAAGATCCCATATTTCAGCCTACTAACTGCTATGCATTGTGTGGAGCTGGGATGCCATGGTTCTTCCCTGAGAACCAGCAGTCCTGTGGAATAGAAGAAGCTGGGATACGACTTCCAAATGCATATGGACGGATGAGGAGCTAGAGATCTGCTGTGTGCCAGGATCTCTGCTTCAGCAAATCATTTCTCAGTCAGTACAATATAATTGATAGGCACAGAATGACAGCTATATTTTACACAGTTCTTCAGAGTCCTAGATGGGCAAGGCCCATACCTGTAAGTCATAGCTTCTGAGACTGCTGAGGATATCACCACTTAGTCTGTGTAACAGGGAAAGCTTAGCATGAGGGCCACAGCAAGAGCCTAGACATAGTAGACTTAACCGCAATCTGCATTCATTTGCCGGAATCAGGCAGGTAGACCTTGCTCACAAGGGAGCTCGAATAAATACCTCCACGCACGGACCTCGCATCCTCTGTGTCCTCTGGATGCTCCTTTGGAAGAACGTAGCGCAAACCGGAAGGTCAGAGAATGCTTCCAGTCAGCCCATCGATGCCAGCTGTTCATGGTACAGGATGAAATAAAGAATGGGAAGAAGTAAGTTTGGAGAAGATGCTAGGAGACACCCAGCATGGCAGGGTGTTACACGGTGACAGTGGACGAGTGAGTGTTAGTCCCATCAGCAAGCATCTCACTCCCACAGAGGCTTTCCAAGTCAGTGACAAACAGATGTTTTCTGAAGAAATACCAGCTTTCTCCAACGGCTTGAGACTCCAAGAATGGAAAGGACTCTAGACTTGGAGGCAAATGATGTAGCTGGGAACCCTGACCCTATTCTAGACTGTCTCCAAGACCTTAGGTAAGTTGCTTAAATCGGCTCAGTGTGAGGGCTCTATCGTTGACGTTTGTAATGATCTCTTCTTTATTTGCCTTGACCACAAACTTGATATAAGAGAATCCAATGAGGGCACATGCCTGAAAGCATCTCATAAATCAGAAGCATGGGCCACAAATAATACAGTTGTTTTTGTGTTGTTATTCTTATCATTACTCAAATTACGATCCATCTTTTTGCGAAATGGATATTCCTGATCAAATTGCCATTTTCTCAGCAACTTTTACACTAGATATAATCTGGAGAGACCAATACACTTGAATGTAAAATTCCTCTCTCCCATGAGCCCTATGAAGGGCCTTTTGGTGGCGTGTGGGTATACTGCATAGAATGTCTTGTGGGCTACAATTCTCCTTACAGCCTTCAGATGGACCCACAAATCAAGCAAAGCCACATGCTTTTAAGGAGAGCTGCCTATAGCAGGGTCAGGTGCTGGCTTCTTGTTTTGCTCAGAGATTTGGTGCTTGGAAACTAGACTCTCAGACCCCAGTTGATCTTCTGTCAATATGCAGAAGGTGGGAAATGAGAGATGATGAGGCAGGGTCTAGCTCTGGTGGAGCTGCAGGCACCCTGCTGTCTGGAACCACTGTGCTGGGTGCCACCCCGGAAAGCGAAGGCAGCGATCCGCTCCTTGGTTGGGTGTCTGCTTCCATGTCAGACTTGTTGGTGTGCCCTCTGCCTGACTGGCATGAGGGTGGGTGAGTAGGTGAAGAAGCTTGGGAGAAAAGGAGGGCAAGAGGGCAGAGGCAATAGCGGAGCAGCCTCCATTCCTGCCGGAAGGCGTCTTCTTCAAATGCATCTTTACTGACACCAAGGAAACAGCCTGGCCGCTAAAGCACCAACATCTCAGTTTCGTATTTTCCCTCAAACCAATGCAAAGGAATTTCAGTTCACTAAAAATATAGAGCTGTGTGTAAACTGGTGGGAATCCCAAGCCTTTGAGCTTATGTTCCCTTTTATTTTAGTCACCAGCTTGAGGAGGAGAGGTTTATATTGGCTTATGATTTACGGGGAGTTTTAACGTGTCTGGGGGTGGGGGAGGCATGTTGGAGTTCACAACACTAGAAGGATGTGGCAGAGGCCTCTCCCCTCCTCTCATGCCAGGAAGCAGAGGGTGCAAGGGCACATAGACCCTCCAAGGCCCACCCCTAGTGACCTCCTTCCAACAGCCAGCCCCCACTTCCAAAAGGCTGCATAGCTTTCAAAATAGTGCCAAAAGGTGGGGGCCTGTGCATTCAAATCAGGAGCCTTTAGAAGATATCTCAGGATCAAGCCGCATCAGTTGCCAACAAATGTAATAAAATCCTTACATCCAACAGCTGAGAAACGGAATAAGTGCAGCAATGGAGCATCATTTTGATCTCTATGAAAAAAGATCTCTTGGAAGAGATCTTTTGACGGAGGGACAATGTGATCCCAAAGATGAGTGAGCTCAGACAGGACAGGTAGAAATGCTAGAGTCCTTGTGATGGAGAATTCTGGCAAAATATGTTCACCAAGTTCAATAGAGTATGTGTGTACGTCTGATTGTTAATGCTGCTCTTTGCATCCATCAAAAGCACTTGCATGAGAGGAATACATGAGGATGACTACTATGCTATTTATTTTGTAGTGAAATAAAGCAACAAGCAAACCAAATGAATGCCAGCAGTGAGGATTAAATAAATGCATGATGCATGGATTATGAATTAAACATGTAGCTGGTGACTTGGAGGCAATTCTACAGTATGTAAGGAGCAAAAGCATTGAAACTTAGCTACAAGGCATTCCTAGGTTTTCATTTGTTTGTTTGAATTGGGTTATATTGTTCTGTTTTGTTTTGAGACAGGGTCTGTCTACATAGGCCTGGCTTTCCCGAAACGCTATGTAGGCGAGGCTGGCTCAGAACTCACAGAGAACTGCCTGCCTCTGCCTCTCAGGTTCTGGGATTAAAGGTGTGTGCCACCATACCCAGCTTTCACAGTTTATTTTTTTAATGGCTAAAACTCTGAAGGAATAAATAAATATATGTGTGGGTATGTATGAATATTTTCATTTTATTGTAAAACCATGAAGAAAGCATAGAGCTTATAAACAATGTTATTGTTATAGTTTATAGTGGGGTCATAATTGTGGATGCAAAGAGGCTATGGTTAAAGGTGAGGGATAATTTAAAGGAACATAACAATAAAATGAGTCCCTGATATCTTCATATTCAAATGCATAAATTGTATTTATCTGTATAGATATACCTTTCAAAAGAAATCTGTCAAAATACTACAGAAATGCTAGTTCAGTTAGGGCATAGATTTATAGTGGAGCTTGTTTGTTTCTTTGCTGGTATTGCAAGTATGTGCACCCGTGTCTTACTTTAGGGTCTAGCTCTTAGAATCTGTAAAAAAATTCCCTGCAGCTACATGTTCAAGAGAAGCATTTATTCTGTTCCTGCAGGTCACCTGTCACCTGTCTTTTGTCAATGTCACCTAAATCTGACCTTTCCCGAGCTTTCCTGCTTTGATATCTGAAATTGCCAACACTTGTGGATACCCGTCACTTGTCTAATATCTTTTCCAACTCCTTACCAAACCTCACCCTTCACCTTTGCTCCAGAACCACCCCCACCCCCTTCTTGCCCTTAGCAGCAGCTACCTTTAATCTATTCTATTCTGTTTCTCCAAACCTTTCTTTTGTCTCCAATCTCTTCTCCCGGAGTCCCCTCTACCTGAAAAGTCCTTTGACAGTCAGATTTCATAGGAGTAAACTAGTGTTCGTTTAGCATCTACTGATGACGTTCAAGCCCCACCGTCTGGCCCACACTCCTCCCTAGTCCTGGCTTCTGACTTCCAGAGCCTGGACATCCCTAGTGTATCTCAAGGCACCCCACATTCAACATGCCTGTATCAGCACGCTGGTGCTGTCAGAGCCAAACACCACAACATGGATTAAACAGCAGGTTTACCTGTCACAGTCCCGAGGCTGGAGGTCTTCCACCTTGACCTGGAAATGCTCAGCGCTTTCTGAGTCTTCATCTGGCATCTTCCCTGTACTCACGTGTGTGTGCGTGCAGGCATCGCTGGGAGGCTCTACCACCTTCTTTTTAACTCACTCTTCTCTTCAAAGGCCTTCTCTCTCCAAATAAACTCATGTCCTGAGGTCACAGGAGTTGGGACTTCAACACACAGATTTGGGTGAAGACAGTTCAGTCCATAACACTGAAAAGGAATTCATCATTCCCAGCGTGAATAAAAGCCAAAATTTCCCTTTGCCTTATCTGCAAGCCCACACCAGAAACCACCAGGCAGTACCTTTGGATCTCTCCATGCCTTTCCCACTTCTGCCCACTCGCTGAATGCGGCCTCTCCACCTTCATCACCACTGCCAAAGTCAGAGATGGTTGCTACCCTCAGACCATTGCAACAATCTCCTACTCCCTGTCCAATACCAGCTAGCTCTCATTCAGCCCAGGCCCCACTCTGCTATGGGACAATCAAAACCCCTCAGCAATCAAGCATAGTGTATGTTACTTAGTACTTACAACCCTGTTGTCCACAGGAAGAAATCCAGACTTCTTTGCTTGACTTAGACATTTGCTCATGACCCATTCTCAAAAGTTCATGTCGTCTCTCTGCTCCTATCCTGAGTTCCAACAGTAATAAAGAGACTTGAACTCAATATGGCTGCTGGCTTACTGAAGGTCTGTCATCCTGCTCTGCTGGAGAGTCTGCAAAGGCCTTTCTTTCAAGTGTGTATCTTTGCTTATTCTCTTCTCTTCTGCCACTGCCTGCCTCAGAACACAAGCTCTTTAAACCATTACTGACTTAATACTCCCTTATTTGTCATCTGTTTACTGTAGGACTTAGAGAAGGTGAGTATGCGTGTGTGTGTGTGTGTGTGTTTGCACAAGCACACAAACGGATATATAGATGACGGGGTCAATGCTGGGTGTCATCCCCGATCACTCTCCATCTTATTTTTTGAGATGGGGTCTCACTGAACTTGCAGTCAGCAGCTCAAGTAGGCTCTCTGGCCAGTGAGGAAGCTCCTGTATCCATCTTCTAGGCGCTGAGATTACAGGTACGGGCTGCAGCACCATGGACTTTTTTTTTAATTGAAGTTGAAATAGAATTACACCATTTCCCTCTTTCCTTTCCTTTCTCTAGAGCCTCCCCCACCAGCTTCCCCACTCCTTCTCTAAATCATAGCCTCCTTTTCTTTCATTGTTATTGTCAAATGTATGTATATATGTCTGAATATATGAACACAACCTGCTCAGTCCATTTAGCGTTACTTGCATGTATAGGATTTCCAGTGTAGGCTCTGGGCTTTCACCCAGCTTTCTTCGGTGAGAACCTCACCAGTGGACTCATCCACCTGCAGTACAGGAAGACTCCTGCTTTCCACACGCTGAATTAAGCTTCCACATTTATCTTTTCTGTTCTGTGTTCAGTTTCTTGATATCTTTTGTCAGTGCTTTCTTTATCTGCCAACACTTTTCTATCTTTTTTTTTTTTTCAGAATTTTAACTCCCCCCCCCCTTTTGAGGTAGGGCAGTAATAAAGATTGGGTTCAGGTTTGGAAGCTGTTTCTGAAGTGTTATTGTGTTCTATACGCCAACTCTTTGCTATTCCTCCTTTGTTTTTTTGTACATATTTTCTTCTTTGTCTTCTTTTTCCTCTTCTCTCTCTCTGTCTCTCTCTCTTTCTGTCTCTCTCTGTGTCTCTCCGTGTCTCTCTTTATCTCTCTGTCTCTATCTCTTTGTCTCTCTCTCTTTCTGTCTGTCTCTTTCTGTCTGTCTCTTGCCTCCCCTCCTGTGCATATATTGACCCAGGAGTCAGCATCTCACCACATAGCTCTCAGTGATTACACCCTGGCACATGAACTTGAACTCACCGTAATGAGGCCTGGAATAGGTTCCAATCTCATTCTTATCTTGGCTTTCTGAGGACCAGCTGCCATCCTGAAGCTGCCCAAAGGCTGACAAAATTATCTCCAGAGTCCCTCCTGCTTCTCAGCAAATTCCAAGGGTGTTTGAAGCTCATTGCCTGGAACTGGGGATAAAAGAGAAATAACCGTATTACATCACAGTTTCCCTAGTCCTTTTCTACCTTTCTAAAGTTCTCCATTGACTGTTTCTTTCCCTGTAATATTTGTCCCAGCAGTTTGATGTCTATTTATTCTTTTACTTCCTATGCAGCAAGAGTAGCATGTGGGAGAAGAAAGGTCTTCTGAAAGCCCTCATTATGGTTAATCTTAATTATCAATTTGATTGGATTGAGATGTTCGTTGAAGGTGAGAAAAGAACACACACCTGAGTGTTCTATCAAAGAAATTCCACAGAAGAGTGGCTAATGGGGAAAGTCCTACACTGAAAGTGGACAGTCCCATAGGCTGGGTGCCCAGGGAGGAGAGAAAGAGAGAAAGATGGCACAGTGGTTGCCAGAGAAGGCTAAGAAGCCTTCTCTACCAATTCCCATCACCATGACCTTCAGCTTTGCTGGGCCCCAAAGCAATAGAACCAACTAATCATAGACCAAAAGTTCTGAAACCAAGAACTTAATCAATCTTTTGTTCCTTAAACTTTTTGTGTCTGTAATTTTGTCACAGTAATATAAAAGTCTAGTATAGAAAGTCACAGTAGACTCGGGATTTTGTGTTTGTTTGTTTCTCTCTATGGTATGACCTTGCGAAAGTCATTTTATTTCTCCAGATATTAGTTTACTTGGCTTCAAAATAAAAACATCTAATTAGAATAAAAATATTAGAAAAAATATGGCCAATTCTGTGGTTCTTTCTTTCTAGACATCTTGCGTACATCACTAGTTGATTATAGAGGTATTCTCACTATTCCAAGTCTTGGCCTCAGTGTATTGTCAAAGCAAGACTCTAGGCAACCAGTGCTAACCAATGTACTGAGTCAGCAAACAATCAGAAACATTTGATATCCCACAATCCTATGGGAGTATAGTTAAACAGTCAAAAGATGAGTACAGATCTTGAAAGTTAGCATAGCTAATTGGAAACAGTCACAGAAGATTGCTAAGTATTGAAGTTACAACTGGTGATTAAATTACATTTTCAAAAAATCCATGAATTTGTTCACTCTTTTCAACTAATACGAGGCACACTAGGAGTAGAGTTAGAGCAAAATGAAAAGGGAAGAGATGAAGTTTCCACTTCCCACTCAGTACAGTAGAGAGAGGCTGTTACCAAACCAAGAACCCATCTTTCAACTCTCAACTGCATCCATGGAAGGCACCAGACTTGCCCTCTGCACCAGGGGATAGCTAGAAAACCACATCGAGACTTAGGATGACTTCAAATCTGAGGACAGCGTAAACTGGGCATAAAGGTACATGTTTATGGTCCCAGCACGTGGGAGGTTTGAACCATGAGAATAAGAAGTAGTTCAAGGTCAACCTTGGATACAGCATCTGTTTGAGGCCAGCCTAGGCTATATAAGGAGAAACCCCCCATACCTCAAAAGAAAAGAAAGTTACATCACAAATTCTAGGAAGCAGATGAATGTTCAGAAGTAATGTTCATCTAATTCTTTATAAAAAGAAAAAATCAAATCTTCAGAAAACAATTGAACAAATTACTAAACAACCTTTTATGTGATAATTGTTTTACTTAAATGTTGGAGGTGGGCTAGAAAGTGCAAATTAGATCAAGTTTCCATATTGAGAAAGTGGGATGGAGTATAACAGCATCAAGAATGGCCTTGTGAACAAGAGAAGGGAAAGATCCCACCTACTCCTGTATGGTTGAGACAAAAATATCCTCCACCTAACTCCCTTCCTCAGGCTCTTCAGCTCATCACAAGCACCACAGGACGTGGGAAGCAACACACCATTCCATCCCTCCTCCCCACCATCCCTTCTTTCCTCAGATAGGGTACCACTCCTGCTGATGCTGGAGGAAGGAGCATGAAGACAAAAGCTTCGAATAATCTCACTATGCTCTGTCTAATGAAAAAGAGCCAGAGGCATCTTCTGCTTAGGGACTGATGGATCCTCATGCAATCCAATGTTTGAAATCAAGACTCAAGTACTTGATTCTTTGAAGCCAGATCAAGCCACGGTGTTAGAAGAAGGGCTGGGCATAAGCCACGGTTTTTGCGGCTGAGTTCTCAGGAGACAAATATGTGACAGAAAGTAGGGCAGGCATTCTCTTTAGGAATAGCCAGAGTCGGTCCAGGGTGGAAGCCTTTGGAAGTTCCATCTCTGTAGCAGGTACTTGAGCCAAAATGAAATTTCTCGACCCTCCTTATGAAATCACGCAGACTCCTCCAGCTGGAATTCTGGAAGAGAGAGAGACAGAGAGACAGAGAGAGAGAGAGGAATGGACATTCTTTGTGTGTTTCTCTCAGTGGTGTGGCCGCATTTCATCTGTGCCTTGTTGAGGATTAAGATGACTCCTGCTCACGCTGCTGACGTACATCCAAGATTATCCTGCTAAATCTCCCAAAGTACCAACTGGGAAACAAATGGGGATTGTTCTCTTAGGAGATTTTTGTTTGACTGTGTGATTGCTGGCTGCTTAAACATCAGCCTAAAGACAACAAAAGTGGAGGAAAGGAACTCTGCCGAACACCAGTCACGGGCAAATGGCAGGCTAGCGCAAGCGCCACTCACACCACAGCGCCGGGCGGGAGAGGTAGGCGTCCAAGCCAGCCATGGGTAGACAGACGCCTCAGGGTTAGGCCAGCTACGCCGAGCTAGACTGGAGGCTGCTGAAGGAATCTAGTTTCTTGTCTCGCAAGTACACGGAGAAAGCCCCGCCAGCTGGGCAGGCCTGAGAAGCTCTGAGGTTCGTGTGTACACGTCCAGCAACGTGGAGTGGCAGAGTCTGGCTGTCATCTGGCTCCCTCTGCCATTCTGTACATCGCTTTTCTTTCAACGCTGACCTCAGCGCTTGTCTCACTGTATTTCCTTTGAGAAAAATTTCTTGGTACTTCATGAGGCGCAAAGGGAGAGGCTCACATTAGTCCCATGCAGTTCTGTTGAGCATGTAGCCTTTTGGAGAGACGAGGGTCCTACCTCAGCAGGAGCAAGGTGAGGAAGGTCCTGGGCCCCCCTCTGAGCAGCTGCCTGTGGCCAAATCCTGCCAGCCATGTCCACAGTGGAGGGAGCTCTGAGGGTCACGCTCTCCCTCGCTTCTGGGCTGTTTCCTCAGGAGAGGGCTCCTCACTTTCAGGATGCTCTTCTAGGTCCTGCAATTTGCCTTTCTAACGAAATGACTCAGCCACTGGAAAGCAAATCGAAGGGTTTGTGAAAGAACACACTGTGTTTTCACTAGAATCCAGTCTCTCCACCTCTGTGAGTTTTAAAAAACTTTAAGGTATGTGGGGGGGAGGGGAGGCTGGGGGGAGCGTGCAAGCGCACCTGTGGGTGTGGGTGCATATCAAAGGATGCCAGTGGAGGTCAGAGTATTACGTGCAGAGGTTCATCTTCTCTTTTCACAGTGTTGATTCCAGGATCTAACTCAGACCTGGCAGCAAATGCCTTTACTCACTAAAAGCCATCTTGTCAGCTCACTACCAATTTTTAAACATTTTTCTTATTTTGTGATGGAACAACTAAAAAAAAAAAAATAAGAGGAAAAAATATATGGGTATATGTATTCCTCATTTTAACTACTGTATAGCCATTAAATTCCATTGGAAAGTGTTTGTTTTCACCATTTTACGAAGCCAGCAGTCAAGAGTGCAAAAATTAGATGCAAGAGCCAGAAGAAACTTAAGGGTCTTATTTTCCTTTAACCTGCTCATAGGGTCTAAGCATGGCATCAAGAAAAACTTCCTTGAGATGATCATGGAGTAAAGCATAGTTAATCCATATCAGAAAACCCATTTTCTCAAGCCAAGAGGGCTCTCACTAACATTCATTTGACAAAGCCTAGTGTTAATGTCGCTAACAATCTAGAATAGAAAGATGGACGGCCCAGACTCCAGAGCCAGCACGCTGAGTTCAACTCCTCCCAGCAGTGACACACTCATGGAACACACTTAATCACCCTCTTGGACATACTACATATTGAGTACTTACTGCGTGCCAAGCACTGTCTGGGCCCTTCCCTACTTCACCTCAGTTAACGGTTGCCCTAGCTGTACTCACAAGTCTAGGAGGCAGGCTTCATGATTATCTCCATTACAAACTAGAACGGAGATATAGAAAGATAGACTACTAACTCATCGTAAGATTGTCTGCCACAAAACATATATTCACTAAAGGCCGGTAGTGTTTGCATTAAGGACTGTGCAAGGCTTTAAGCTAGAAGAACTTAGTCAGTGAGGAGAGCAAGGCCATGTACTATTTAGTTTCTTTCTGTTATTCCTTTCTTCCAAAGTCTCACACAGCAATGCAGCCCCATTGTTCTGGTGGGCACCTGGAAGAGCTCTGTTGATTCGCGAGGTCCACAAAGTACTCCTGGGGTACTATTGACCTGACCATCTGCAGCAAGAGCAAGCCTGACAAGGTCAGGAACGCTGCAGCGGCAATAGGTGGATCCGTGGTCCTACTCTTCCGAAACAGCCAGAACTGGTTTCTGAACAAAACGGGCATTTTAATTCAAGGAAGTGAGGCTGTCAGGGCTGTGTGTTTAATGAGGGCATGAGGTGGCCTTGTCAGATACCTGGTCAAGACCCATCATTTGTTTAAAAGTGACAGCTTGGAGGGGCTTTCCCAGAAGCCAGACTTGTCAAAAGAGGCCGAGAGTTAGTCTCCTCATTCAGGCTCTGTTTTTCTCTTAACTAGATTTCTCCCTAGCTTAACCAACTGTGGTGTCCATAGAAACCAGCCTTGTGTATTTTTCTGCATTCAAGTAAAAGAAAAGCCTGAGGATATGAAGTGAAGAAGGAGGGGCCGAAAGGGCAGACGCTGGGACTGTTAAAGGGTGCTTCTGGTGAAGACGTTTTGATTCCCCAAGTTTAAAAGAAAAAATGCCTGACTCCAATAACAAGAAACCTTGGGAATCACTCCCTTAGGAACCTTAGGAATGTTCCCCCTCAGCGTACATAAAACTTCAAGCTTTGAAAATGAAATCTTTCCTCTGTGCCCTGGCGTCTGGACCTGGCCTCTTCACGCGGGAATGCAGAGAAGGCTTGCCCCATGCTTTCAGGGGGGAACATGGCCCGGCGCTCCCCGCTCATCTGCTTTCCCGTTCCAGCCTCTTGCCTAGACCCCACTACGGCCATGTAATCAGAAGTCAGATGAACACCTCAGGAAAAAGATTCGAGGATTCACTTCCTCTAAGGAGGATCAAACACGGAAGGCTGGTCCTTTTCAAGTTTTATTAATCCTGGTTTATAATTTTCCCCCACATCATTAGTCATTTCCTATTTCTGAAGAGCTGGCTGCCGTCACTGAGGATCAGGCAGTAAACGGCAGGATAACCATGCCACCTGTGTGCCGTATCAACAGTCACCCACAGACACATCTGGGGGAGAGGCTAATGGGCTTTCCCTAAAAGGCAAACCACTTGGAAGTGCAGCCTGGTTTTTGATCTCTTGCTAAATACTTTTATCCACATCATCTCCCCATATGGGCTTGAAAATCATTGTGACCCACAGTACTTTGAACGGAAGGCAACTCCAGCACCAACAACAAATCTCCTGGGACCCCAAGGTGTGGTGAGCTCTTCAGCCACTCCCAAGAAAGACAGGGACTCTCTGTTTCCAATGGGGAAAACTCTAGGAGATGGAGCTTAAAGAGAGACTGGGACGTGACAAGAGTGATGTCTGCCATAGCCCCGTGTTAAAAATACACAGATGGGGTACAGTTTATAAAGAGCTGGAGAGCTGCCGGGAGAGCAGACTCCCCCCAGCACCTCATGGCCAAGGGGCTTCTAATCTCTGGGTTCCCTAACATCCAGGAGTCTCTCTGCTAAAATCCTTAATGAGCTCAGTGTGTGACAGAGAGGATGCTGGCAAAGCCCTGTCTCCGGTGTAGAACTATCTGCAGAGAAAAGCTTTAATTCTGGGCTGAAGGGAAAGGCGGGAAGAGATTCATGAGAGCTTTTATTGGTTAAGCACCTGACTGATGATTCTGCCACTCATCTGTTCTGGGAGCTAAGACCCAACTAGAAATCTCAGAAATGTTTGAATTGGGAAAGGTCCTGCAAGACTTACGGGAAACACAGAATTCTCTCTCTCTCTGTCTCTCTTCCTCTGTGTGTGTGTGCGAGCACGTACTCACATGATCGAGTACTTATATGTGTGGGGACCAGAGGAACAGTGAGTATTGCCCTCCAGAAGCTACCCGCTGTGATTTTTGGAACACTAGCTAGCCTGGAACTCAGTGATTAGGCTCTTCACTGGCCGGAAGCCCCCAGAATCCTCCTCCCCCATGCTGATATCACCAGTATCAACTACCATACCTGACCTTTTACATAGGTGCTGGGGACAAAGCTCAGGTCCTCATGCTGTAAAGAAAGCACGTTAGTGACCCAGTTATCTTCCCAGCCTGGGGATGTTTTAATTTTTGAAGACTAAATCCTAATACCTGGCCTTTTTTCCATATGGATGACCCCAAGTACTTTGCCAATGACTGGGTAATCACATCCCTACTTAGCAAAGACACAAGTTCCCAAACATATTAGGTCTTTTATGGAGGAAAGAAAAATTGGAGACAGCAAGCTAAGGGAGCTGGCGAGCTTTTTCTTATGACGTTTCACACAGAACTGGGATCTTCTCGGATAACTACAACTATGAGTGACATAAAACAGTGATGAGAAAGTTAGAGAAATGGAAGCCTCTTTTCTTTTGCCTTAGACTTACCACTCATCCCCCGGCATCATCTGCTGGTTTCAAGATGCACAGAGCATCCAGCAGCCAGACCGTTCTGCTATGATGTGTGTGCTCCTCACATTGGCTTATTTTGAACTCTCAGCTGTTTTTAGGCACAACTGAAGACATTCCTGTTACAAACAGGGATTAGGTTTTTCTTTTCAACTGCATAGAAAAGCATACATATGTATACACACACACACACATACAAATATTATCCCAGCTCTTGAACTTAAAAAAAAAAACTTTTATTTTTTGTATGCACCGCTGGTTTGTCTGCATGTGTGCCTGGTGCCCACAGGGATCTGAAGAGACCATTAGATCTCTGGTACTGGAGCTGTGGGTGTTTGGGAGCTGCCATATGAGTGCTGGGAATCGAACCCAGCCCCCCTGGAGGAGCAGGCAGTGCTCTTAACTATTAAGCCACCTCTCTGGCCCCCTAGTTTTATTTTAAATGCTGAATGTTTACTCTTATTTTTCCCCTCTAGATTTCAGAAGAAACTACCCAGCCATTAACCCCTTGTTTTCGGTTGTTAGAAAGACATTCTAGCATTCCTTGCTTGGATAATTACAAAGTTCCCCATCCTTAGAATGTTATCCTAAGGTTTGCTTTTTCCATCAAAGGCTGCTTTCATAGTAAAGCAATAATATCCATGCTGTCATGAGTGGCCCTTCAGTTTCTTTTCTACAATTTAATGTGGGAAATTCTCACCAGCCCTATAACTTCCCCCTTTATATCCCTCCAGTAAAATCCTGTGTGGAGAGCTAACCCCCCTGTCTATTTAAAAGTAAATCTGTCCATCCCGGCATGGTGGCTCATTCCCTTAATCTGAGTACTTTAAATGAAGGCAGAGGCGGGCGGATCTCTGTAAATTTGAGGCCAGCCTAGTCTACAAATTGAGTTTCAGGACAGCCAAGGCTATACAAAGAAACCCTGTCTCAGAAAAAAAAAAAAATTAAATCTGTCTCATTAATACATCTTTCCAAGGAGCTGAGAGCATTCCAGCTTTCTCTATGAGCTTAGTCCTAATGAGGTTAGCATAGTGGGGAAAAATCACACAACATCCTGATAGGCTGCTTGGTCACAAGGTCTCCAAACAACTTCTGGAGTTGCAAAGGGCCCTTTGCTCCAGATTCCAAAGCTTTCACACCACCCTACCCCATCCTTCTTCCCTACCTCCCCCGTCCCCTCCCCCCTCCCCCCCTACCCTCTCTATTCCCATCTTTGCCAATACTGCAGTAGCTGAAACCTGCATTGATTTTTATCTGCATAAACCTTCAGGCCCCCACTGGTTCCAAACTGATCAAGTGGCCTTCAAAAAACGCCACCACTTCTTAAAAAGGCTGAATCAAGCCCTGTGTGAGAGAGACAGAATACAATCTCTTATCATGTCGGAAGTAATACTTGTGGTTATCTAAAGCAACATAATCATATCATACACTTTATCTGTGAGTGGCTTTTTCCTTCCAGGGTAGGAATAGAAACTTCTTCATAATGAACACTATTGAGACTCCAGCAGGCAGACCTCTGGCTTTGGCGACATGCCATTCCTAAGCAAAAGCATGTAATCATCTCAAAAAATGCAGCATGGCAAAAAAACAGGTACAAGTATTTTCTGGAAACATAGCATGCAAAGGGCCAACTTTAAAATGGAACCGTTTGCACTGCGGACTTTGGAGTGCACATGGCTCACTGGAGTTTGGGGGTCTGCTGCCAGCTCACTTACCCAATGGGCCTTGTGTGAGAGAGTACAGGGGACAGAGCCCAGGAAAGGTTACCAGCGTTTGCCTTGGTAACGGCAGCAGCATCCTGAGATAAAGACAGTCTGCCCTAGTTCCCTCTCCCTAATACTGTAGCCATCAGTTTTCCACATCAGAACATGTGCTCTGTCAGATTGCGAACACTGGAGGGGTCTTGCAAAATGACATTCCAGAATAGTATCATTAACCGAGCCTTGCGGGTTAGACAGACAGCATAGGACAGGGTCCCATAGCCCTTCACCACTGCCCTTTTGGAGAAAGGGAAAATATCCATCTTTCCTCATCACAATAGAAACCTGGGTAACAGCACCAGGTGTCCCCATGGGTTTGACCAGGATCATAGTTTGCCGCTCACTCTTCCAAGTCTCAAAATGGCTAGGTAACACACACACACAGGATGCATAGGGTAAACTGAGTCCCATGTGCCTCTACCTTTAGTTTTATTTTAGTAAACTCAGGTCACTTAAGAAGAAAAAAAAAGACAAAATAGATGCCAACAAGAGTTGGGCTAAATAAAGCACACAGATTCCAGTTGGGGGTGTATTTGGAGTATTTTTGCTATTTTCCTAACACATTAGTCATTAATTGTTAAATTATATGAAAGCTAGAATGGGCCACTGAAACGTAGGAAGGATGGGAATTAGAAGGCAATTAAAATCAGCTGTGGTCCACCTCCCTGACTAAATAAGCAAAAGAACCTTTCAAGTACATTCAAAGGTTGGCTGGAAAGAGAAGCCCCTTGATGCTGAAGTTGCTGAAACACAAGAAATAGTCTCTTCCTCACAGGAAGCTCAAAGATGGGGCTGCCTTGGGTGGTTTAGTGTTTTTTGTTGGTGGCTTGGGGTGCTGTTTCCCATCTCTTCTGAGAGTGAGGGGCTTCACCCATTACCCCACCAGCTCCGAATACCCATCAGGGTTCACACACAGCAGCTCCCTTGGGAGAGTGGAGTTCACAGCTTAACGTTTCTCATCAAACCCAAAATAATCTCATTTCTCTCTGGGACAAAATGGCCTCAATAACCACTGTAAGCCAAAACATGATATAAAGCAGGCTGGCGAGCAAACGGACTAATCCTGATAAGATCTCTGAGCTATAGAGAAATAGAAAGGGCAGGAGGGCTCCCGAGAATAGAAGTCATTGGTCCCCAAATCCTACCTCTTTACTTGGAGCAGTTTTCTTCCGTAACCATATAAAATGATCCCTGAAGTTATTTATAGTGTTCGTGGCCTACAGGCATCACTCGGTTTCCCCGCCACAAGCCCAACCATGTGTTACTATATTAAAAAATGTGAAAAAGTAATTATGGGGTATGGGAGCCAGTGTCTGCAGACATAACCTGCTGAAGAGGAAGTGACAGGAAACTCAGGCTCCTCTTAGCAGATGAAGCACTGAGCAGGCTCAGCTCTCAGAGGAGGGCAGTGTGTCCAAGAAATGAGAGAGAAGCCTGCCAGAGGGGCAGGTCAGAAACACCCCTGTTTGGGGGTGTATAGTAAACCAGCTTCCATTCCAAGATCCCCTCAGTTGGGCAGACTTTCCAGGCACGTGGAGGGAGCACCCATAGCTTCCTCTCTCAGCAGCTGAGCTAGTTGCCTACCGCAGCCTCGACAGCACAGGCCTGACAAAAACATGAAAGATTCTGGACACTAGGGAGAGTCAGACTGTAGAAACTGGCCCCAGGACCCTGGCCTGACACTTTTAGGCGGTGACTTCTCTTCTAAATCTAGTTTTATGGTTCTTCTTCCCTCTATACGCAGGTCCAGGCCATCCTGTAGAAAATGACCACTGCTGATTTCAGAAGCAATTATCTCTCAACTCACAACTCCTTCAGTATTCCCCTGGAAAGATGGCCCCGACCCCTTCAGTACCTTCTAAAAAGATGAACTCCAACCCCTTTGGTACCTCCTGGCAACATGGGCTCCAACTGCGCTGGGAAACAATTGCCTTCTACTGCTGCAAGCAGACAGAAAACAATGCTGCAACCACCAGCTCCCAGAAAGTAGAAGCTCATTGGGAGAGGAGGCCATATTTCTGATGGAAAGGCCAGCATTCCCAAGAGTCCTCCACGTGGAGTCCTCTCTGCCTCTGGCCTAAGCTACAAAGACAGGCGCTTCGGCTGTCAAGCTCTTGCCTCCCCAAGAGAACCCCAGGAGCCACGCACCTTCGCTGGTGCCTTAGAGTCAATAGTTGTAGCCGGCTCTGTTCAGTTCAACCACCTCATGCACTTTGAGAAGAACAAGGATTTATTCAGACATGGGGTGTCTTCTCAAAATTGATTTACAAAATTCTCTGTCTCATAAATTCTTAAAGAAGTGAGCCACACGTGACTGAGAGCACAGAGACAAGTAGAGGTCGGGAAGATGTCCTTATCTCCTTAACATAACTAAATAAATCAAACCAACCTGTTTCCCTGGTGGAATAACAATTTATGAGCACGGAATGTGACCCGTTCTACACACCACCCCCAAAATTTCCACTTACACACTGTGGTCTCAGAATATCAGTAAATGCTGATTCAAAATTCACTACATCTTCACAAGTCTGCTTCCCAACCCTGGGCAGCAACAGACACAGCAAAGATAGTTTAAGCAGCCATCAGCTGACACCAGTGGGAGAGCAAGGAGGGAGAGAGAGTGCAGGAGAGAAGGGGAGAGGGGGAGAAGAGTGAGGAGAAAGAGAAGGGAAAACGGGGAGTGGGGGAGAGAGGCGAGGGGGAGGAAGGAGAAGAGAGAACAAGAGCGAGGAAGAGGAGGGGGAAGAAGTGATGGAGAGAAGGAAAAGGAGAAAGAAAGAGGTAGAAAAGGGAGGGAGAGGGAGGGAGAAGGGGGAGAGGAGAAAGAAAAAGAGGCGAGGGCAAGGGATGGAGAAAGGAAATGAGAGAGAGGTCTTGCGGTATAAATTAATCTTGCACACCCAGGACAGCTTAGAGCTGTCTGAGATGTCCTGTTAACCCCGAGCTCTGTAGTATCACCCACATCATCTAATGATTCCAGCCACCACCACCCCAACTTTGCTGCCTACATCCCAGTTTCTTCACCCCCGTAGTATCCACAGTGCCACCTGCTGGTTATAGGACGCATTTCCTGGCTGCTAGGGCTCCTTTTCCAGATTTTATTGAAGTCCATTCTGACTACTAGAAAAGTCACAAGAGCACACTCCTTAAAGTTAACAGAAGACTCCAGGAGCCAAGCGAGCCACTGATTCCCAGAGGCTTAGCATGACCCAGTGTATTCCCTTGAATGCAGCTGGTTTACATGGAATATGAGACAAATGCAGCACTTGTAAATTTCCATCAGTAGGTCTCCAAGCATACATAGAAAGATTATCAAGATAATGCCTTAAGAAGTTTCCAAAATTCTCTTGTTTTGTACCCATCATCTTGGACTTCCACTATATTCTTTTCTGAGACAAGTACCTTCAACTTTGAAGTGATGAGAAGTTTTCTAACATAACCCGCTAGATGGAAACAAAGTGTTAAATCAGTCCCTTGCCTTGGCTTTATGGTGGACCCCTTTCTACCAAAAGTGCCATCCCCCAGCCCCGAATCTATGGCTCAGCACCAAGAACACGCAGGGGTCCCTCCTCCTGCATCTGCCTTTCCCCACCATTCTCCTGTTTTGCTTGTGTCTACAGCCCTCCATTTGCACCTCAGGCCTCAGCCAGGCAAAAGATAGGAGACAATGTGTAACCTTTAGAATTCTCAGCTCCTCAGCCTTGCTGTGAGCTCACTGTGGACCAGACTGCACAACACAGTAAGGAAACTTCCAGCCACCCGCTGTGATCTACACAGGCACAGGGTCGTTAGCCCAGGTCAGCAAGCAGGGAAATTAGACAGCAGCTCTGCGCTGATTCTGTGTCCCTGGGGTCCTGACATCACACTGCTCTACAGTAACCATAAGTATGAGGTGGAGGTATATGCCCGTGGAAGGAATCACAAGGGTCTTGGGAGGGCATTGGCCCACACACAGCTTGATGGCCGCTGTATCAGAGAAGACAAGTTTAGAAATGTAGATTTTTTGCCAAAATGTTGGTAAGATTCAGATTATAACTAATAATTTCTAAAAAGAAAACTTCTGTGCTTATCAGCATCATACTTTTTGGGGGGCAGTCTAGGTTTCCTTTCTTTCCTCATCCCCTCTCATAGAAGGACTAAATTGTGAAAATTTTCCAACAGACGGTAGAGGTGACTGTGTCCACCTTTGGCTCTTCTGACACATGTTCCTTTTAGTTTTGTTTGCGTGTGCTCACCAGGGTAAATGTGGAAACTGGTTCCTTGCACTTTCCTACCTTCCATCAAATTAAAAAATCCTTGTTTGCTTTCTTTCCTCCTTCCTTAGCTTCTTTCTTTTAATGTATGTAAATCTCCAAATACTTTCTATCCAGTTGGCAGAGCTCCAACCAGAACCCCCCAACTTCCCCTCCACCCTGCCTGGCAATTAAGGTGATTTTCCATCTGAATATGAACTCGACACCAAGAGGACCGTCAGAGTTCTTCATGCCTCAGCTCTGATAGGTCAGTTTCCTTACTGAGAACATTTCCTATACATCTCAAGCACTTGTATACCTCACGTTATTCAGATTATTCTAGGAGTGATGAACCAAAGCAGCAGCAGAGGTGACTAAAGGAAAGGCTGAGCTGAGGTTCCCCTTTTAAAACAAGCAGCAACCTAAGGAAGAATTTCATTTCTTTGAATGTTTGTAGAAAGAAACAAGCTAACTAGAAATGTGTCCCACCCAGAGGAGATGACGTGGGGAAACTGGGGGAGATTTCTAAGCGTTACTCTGTGTCATTCCTGCTTCCAGAAAACGCCCAAAGTGTCAGCATTTGTTCACTTCACACAGGATCCACTTCTCAGCTGAGGAAGAGCCCAGTACCAGGACACTTAGCACTCAGCAGCCATCTGAGCTATTTCACTAATGTGTTTGGGAAGGAGGTTAATTAGCAGTGCATGGCTCTATCCTTGAGCTCCATTCTTCCAACAGCCCTGCTCAGAAGAGGAAAAACTGAGTATGTATTGAAGGAAGCAAGCAATTAAGTTGCACAAATAGTGAGCTCATTGAACTGCAGCTGACTTCTATCATGTCAAAGAACAACTAAACACAGAAGCAATAAAAAGATTGTTGCCCCGACCACCACTGAGAGCCAACCGGCAATAAAGATGGATAACTTCCTACTTGAAGTCACTGATTAAAGCTCTTTAGAAACCAAATGTTACACATAGGCATAAATGAAGCAAAATATTTTAATGCGTGTTTGGCAGGTTCAGAAACATTTTATAGTCAATTTTAAATGAAGGTTTATACAACAACAGTAAACTCCACTTAAGACAGCCACTCGCTTTGCCGTTCTTGCGAGAAAGCCGCAGTGCTCCCCTGGAAGGCTTGACTCCCACTGGGGAATGAAAGTCCCATTCCAAACAGCAAGGGGTGAGCCCAAGGGGGAGCAGAGTTCCACAGCACTGGGCCCTTCCTCTGAAACCAAACCCAAGAGTTCCAGAAACCCATTCAGATGGCTGTGACCCTTAGAGGGAGGTAAACAGACTCCCGTAGCAGTCACCACAAGGCCCCTCCTTCCCAGCCACCCTCTGCAACCCTGTCCACCTCCCAGAGCTCACAAAGGTCAAGGTTTAGCACAAGCTGCCTGTCAGAAAAGAGCACTTTCATCCAGAGTTCAGTACTGGCTGGCACCAGACCCGGCTCCCAGGAGTATCAGTGTCGGCAAGGTGGGCTGGCTAGAATTTGACAAGGAGAACACATCTGACACAGAGGACGACTACGCTTTCTACCTCCAAGTGTCTGGGGAGGAGTCCTGTGGAGGGGTGGGCCCCAGCACTCACCTGCTGTCTTTAGAAGGAACACCATAGGTGGTTATGGAGTGGGGGGTTGGGGAGGGGCTGTTGTCTGAAAAGTCGCTTATAACCTAACATTCAAAATTAAGTGAATGGGACTGAAGAGATGGCTCAAGGAAGAGCTCTTCCAAAGATACTGAGTCCAATTCCCAGCAGTTACATGGAGGTTCACAACCATCTATGTAACTGTAGTTTCGTGAATTCCCATGTCATCTTCTGGTGTGCAGACGTACACGCAGACAAAACATGTACATAAATAGATAAATTGGAGAAGAAGAAGTCAGTACTGTAACAAACTGAAGCCTCCCCTCTCCCCCAGCTTTCTCTTCCCTCACTGTGCTCTGAGTGCCCACCAATGTCCCGGTAGCCTGCAGTGTCTACCATGTGCTTTCTGGTCACAGCATGGGAAGGCTCTTCACCTTCCTTGGGAGGATTTCTTTTCTTCCAATTGACCATTGCTGCTGTGATCATCAAAGGAATTAAAAATGAAAGAAATTATCATCACGCTTCAACTTGAGCGAAATAAAAATGAAGACAGCGCTCACCGCTTGCTCTTCTTTGGTAGGAGACGGGGTCCAAATGGGCAGGGTAAGTGTTAATGTTGGTGGATGGTCTCAGGCCCTCCATTACAGCCTGCTTGGAGGCAGCCATCCTGCACACACACCCATCCCACCCTCCCCGCACCACGGGGATACAGGTCTGCACTGACGAGCCAGAATTTTTAAAAATGCGCATTTGATTTGAGGGATTCTCACTGCAGTGTGAGTTCGTGCTATGACCGCGACAGTCACTTTAACAGGGGAGAAGAAGACATTTGGCCTTTATCTAGGACTCCTCACCACTTTTCAAGGAAGTTGTCATTGGGTAGGTGGTCTGTAAATCAGATAAAAAGGTATGAGATGGAAAAAAGAGTATATTTATATAACGTTCGTGTCATTTGCAGGAGGAAATCCTAAGTGTGCAATGTCTTCCTTCCACTGAGCCCTCTCTGGCTTGAAATCTCATGTAAAAAGCCTTTGACCTCCAGGCACTCCGTGGAGATTGTTTAATACTGTACACTTAAGTTCTGGAATTTAGGAACTGTACAGCACAGGAAGGGGGGTGGAGGAACAAAGTAGAGTTCAGAGACAGAAGACGCCTGCTTTCTGGAAAGCCCTCCAAGCCGAGATTCACTATCCAAACTCCCAAAGCCAAAATACTTCAGTTCCTCTGAATTAAGAGAATAAGAAAAATGCCCAGGAAAGCCCACAGATCCCTTCCACGTGAGGGATGGAGACAGCAGGGGCGGTGCTCAATACTTCCTTGGGGGCTGGTGTCTATTTCCACCCACCAGTATGCGGCTGGTGGCAGCATCATTGGCGACGGGAGATGTGGGGTCCAACAACCCATTTTGACTCCAGTTCTACCTTCAAAAACGAAAAAAAAAAAAAGCCAGTTGTGCCTAACTCTGAAAAGCCTATGCACATTAACATACACTAGTAAGGTTTTCAAATGCTGCACCCTCAAGAACATAGTGAGGTGGCTCAGCAGGTAAAGGATCTTGCCTCGAAGCCTGATACCTGAGTTAGATGCCTTGGATCTATATGGTGGGAAGGAAAGAACAGAATTGAAATTATCTCCTGACCTTCACATGCACGGCACGGCAAATGTGCAGCCCTGCCCCATAATGACTGAATAAAAAAAGACCCTGTTAAGGTTCAAGCTGCACCTTGCAGCCATTTTGAGATCACAGTAGAATAGGCAAGTGCACAGACATGATGGAGAACAGGCACTAATTTTCTTCTTCCCTTTCTTTGAATTGGCAGGAAATGCCAGCACCCTAAATATAAACAAAATAGGGTGTGAGTATAATAAAAGAATCCCCAAAGGATGGCTGACACATTTGCTCTTTGGGGAAAAAAAAACTGATAGAACTAATGAGAATGTATTTTAAATGTCAGTTTCCACACTTCCTGTCTGCCCCTTCAAATTTGCTTTTCTTCAGGCTAAGATAAGGATCTTGGTTCATCGTTGCTTATTTCAGCAGCGCCCTGCCATAGAAGCAGGGCCCTCCCTGAAGCCCACCACACCAATCATAACCCCAGCAGGACGGCTCGTGGTTCATTCTCTCATTCCTGCTTCGTCTCCTGTCCTGCTCTGTTCACCGCCCGATGCGGGTCCGCACTCCGGGCACCACTGAAGCAGCCTGCCCGTGGATCCTCTGCCACTTACAAGCTGTCCTAACCACTTTGGACTTTTTCTTTCACTGGATGGTTCTAAGGCAAAACAAACCCTCCCTCTCGTTAGGCACACGTTGTAATACTTTGCTTAGACCTTCAGCAGCATATTTGTCCCAATATGATCTGTGTACAATAGTCCAGAACTCCATCTCCTCCTGAAGAATAGACTACTCAAAAGAGTGCTCCTGAATACGCAGCATGGTGCCTTTAGGGTGGCAGGCATTTTTAAAATGTTTGCTGCTTTGACCAGACCATTACAAAAGAGAAGTTTTCTCCGAAAGTTGACCACAGATGAGAGAGCAAGCCGAGAACAGACCCGAGAGAAAGGGAAAGAACCTGAATAAATGCTATCACGAGTGTCTCTTTTACAAAAGAGAGAAAGTGCCTAACCCATTACTTCTCAACAGCGTTGTATTCACGCTTACTTGCAAGGGGACTGATTGGCTGTGACTGAAGACTGACTGCTATCTTCACTGAACGAAGAAAGTATCAGCAGGAGGAAGTTCTGTGCTGCACTTGAAGGGACTCCCCCTGGAAACAATGGATAAGCACCATAACATCATAAAGTACGCTACTATAATATTAATTTATAACTAAATGAATATGGACGTGAGATATGTGCTTCATTTGAGCACACACAAAGCAATCTAATGATTCCTGAGTAAAAACTAATATCTAGCTCCCATTTTTCCTTCATTCCATGGGAGGAAAATCTAGAGCTAAATCCATCTCCTTAGCCTTGTTGACATTAAGTAATCAAATTTTCCGCTACCAGGAAACCCTAGGCAAGCTCCTTGCAGCTCTTCTTATTCTTGCCTGGATTTTTTTTTTTCATGAATTCAAAATTCAAAAAGAAAATGGTAATTTTCCAGGATCTTTTCACATAAGTCTTGCGTCTCTCCTAAAACTTCTCTGAGTCAACTTTTCATGAGATGAATGACATTTAAAAAAACAAATCTCTTAATTATACCATATAAGCTAAACAGTAAGCCATGACCTCATCACCCTGCATGCAGTAAAAGGGCAGAGACACCCAACAGTTCTAGTCCTGCGCTGTTCTGGTTTATTACGCAGCAGGCCTGAGCACATGAGGGCACTCGACAAGCTGTCATTTTCCTTCTACACGTGAGCAGACTTCCTGGCCTCACCTCCCTGCACATGGAAGCCTGAGAACCAACAAGCAAGAACTAAGCTGGCAGGCTGGTGCTGTCCTTTGAAAAAAAAAAAAAATGAAACCCAGCCATGAAAATGACACATGGATTCAAGATGAGCCGGGGACAAAAAGATCTCAAATGCACAATATTCCACCAATCCAAACCAAAAAACAAGCACCAAGAAAACCTGGAACTGAACTAACACAGGAATGCAATCCCCGGACTAGAGAAGATGTAGTAAGTTACTGCTATAACTAGATCTGGGAAGGAGGAAGGTAGAAACATAGGACCATATCTCGTGCACACCATATCATTTTATGGCTCTCGATTCACTATGGAGTCCTCTGTATGATAGTTGTTAGTAGCACCCCCAATTTGCCAGACATAGCATGAATCATTACCAATGTATATAGAAAACATGGAGTCCGTCCCACAGAGGTACAAATATCCACTCTTTTTGGTATTGGCCAGTAATTGTCCCTGAAATGAGTGTCTAGTGAAATCCTGGGAATTTTTCTGGGAAAGCTAGTTTCTTCTGATAAAGAGAATATATGTATGCCACTTAGAAGTAACTTTGAATATAGATTTTTAAAAATCATTTATTTATTATGTATACAGAGTTCTGCTTACATGTATAGCTGCATGACACAAGAGGGCACAGGATCTCATTATAGATGGTTGTGAGCCACCATGTGGTTGCTGGGAATTGAACTCAGGACCTTTGGAAGAGCAGTCAGTGCTCTTAACCTCTGAGACATCTTTCCAGCCCAGATTTTTTTTTCAATATGAGTTAATGCAACTATTTATCAAAATCATAAAATATATCTAATTTCTTTGGGAAGTTGAAATGCTCCCCAAACATCAGAGGTGGGGAAAGAGTGCCCTCGGCATCAACAGCGTTCCACCAATAACAAACCTTCCTTCAGATCCAGTAGCAACTGGCTGTAAACAAGCACGTTGCTTTGTATCCTCCTTGCTTGTTATAATCTGTGCTCAACCATTGGGTCCTTCTGTCCCAAGTGTCCCCATGACAACTAAACCTCTACCTTCAGAATGAGGTCACAGCAGAAAGATGTCGCTCTGAAAATGTATCTGCAAGCCCAGGGTTGACACTGTTACCCCAAATATAGCCTGTGGATGTGAACAACTTCAGAGTTTAGTCCCCTGGAAGAAGGGAACTGTGAAGTTTGCTTAAGAGCTAAACTTGGAATTTATAAAGCAGTGGTTTCTACAGAAAGCAAATTTTATGCAGACTCACTGGGAAAGATTAGGCATGTAGCTCATAAGTATTACAAAGAAAGGTTGTCAGCAGTGAGAAGCCTGCCTCATGATCAAGATGAAGTTTCTTCACAGTTTCATACTTAATTTGACTTCAAGTGATTAAAATGAATACTCTGTTGGCAAGGGCAGTCGTCATTTGAAGCAGTGACATTTCTCAAGAAAGGATTGAGCTTTGAGGGAAATCCTACTGCAAAACTTCCTCCAGCTATCACAGAGGAGCTCATTTCTAGGAACAGCCTGACACTTTCAGAAGAGAAAACATCATTGTCGTAGTCAAAAAAAAAAAAGGGTAAGGAACACACACATCCTAAGCCCGTGTAGGTAGTGATGTTAAGATCTCACACATACGGATCCATACACATATACATACATTGTCTATGTGAGCCACATATACATGAACACGTGGAACTTTCCTCTCCCATATGCCCAGTACCACAAGGCAGGGCAAAAAAAAAAGAAGTCTTGGCTTCCCAAGCTCCTCTTCCTGAAGATAAAACTTCTATGTACAGAAAGGAAGAAGGGGTTGTAGCTCAGTAGTAGAACATTTGCCTGCAGAATGGGAGAGGGAGGTGCATGTGTGTGTATTTGCATAGTTTTCAATAAATATATCTGGATTCTCTGATTTTAAAACGGTGTGTTCAGAATGCCTAAAAAGAAAAAAGCTTCATTAGGAGGAGAGAGATGCCACGTTGAAGCCAGGGCCTTTACGTGCCTGCCCTGTGAGCTGTAACCCCAGCCTTCTTTAGCTATAGCCTCCCAAACATTTTCATCTCAACTACAACATTGGCTGATATTCCTAAAGAGATGGGGGGAGGGGAGGCTTGCAGACGTGGCTTTAATACCAGTGTCAGAAATGTTATCAGCAGATGGTAAGTACCACGCATCCACTCGGAGAACATGCACATACAGGGCCAGCGGACATTCCTTTTCTCTTTCTGTTTTCACTATTTACGGGCAACTCTCTTTATCTTTGCTGGTGTGGTGTTTATATCAAGTTTGGATGCTTACCTCTTTAGCTGGGCACGAAAAGGCAGCAAAGACAGCTAGTTTAGAGGCCAGAATCAGGGAGAGAGGAGTGAGAGGGCTTATCAAGTCATCCCAGAGGCCTCCCTGGGCTCATACTTTGTAAACAGTGAGACATGTCAGCAACTGGTTGCCATCATTGCTGACAGTTCTGTAAAGAGCTGTAAGTGTTGAATTCTTTAAAGCTGGCTTGTGCCTGTGAGAGAAATGATAGTGTGAGATGACAGGGACTCCACGGATATCTGAGTACCTTGGGAAAACAGAGGAACTGAGGCTTTTCACTCAGCAACCTAATGAAAACTAGACAAATTTAATATATAGTTTCCACCGATTCATGCTTCTTTTGTTAGGGAACCATTCTAGCCTGTATAGAAAAGGAGACCATCTCTCATTGAGACGGAGCTTCCAGTAAAGCAAGGCTGGCTTACAAAAGGATAAGAGGTTATGCTCGTGGTGGGAAATTTCTATCACACAGCCATTTGGAGTTTATGGTGGCAAGTTTCAGTTGTGCGGCCATTTTGTCGCTTTACTTTTGCAAACCCCAGAACTTGACATGCTTGAACTAGTAACCAAATTCAATAAGAACAGAGTTAAATGACCCACCAGGGATAACCACAGCTCAAAGCAAAACACAAAGGACTAAATATGACCCTTTGAGGACTATGAAAGAGAAATTGTACTAAGGTGAACACTTGAAGATAAGCTTCAAAAGCTGTATCCACCACTGAAAGAATTATAGTGTGCTCTGGTCAAAATCCAAAAGACATGTTTTAAAGAAGGATCCACTTGTATAAGTTAACTAGATTTAAAAAAAAAAATCTCAGGACCAACAAGTAAAGATACTTTTCACCAAGCCTGATGACATGAGCTAAATCACAGGGACCCCCACGATAGAAGAAAGAAAGAAAGAAAGAAAGAAAGAAAGAAAGAAAGAAAGAAAGAAAGAAAGAAAGAAAGAAAGAAAGAAAGAAAGAGCTTCAGCAAGTTGTATTCTGACCTCCACACATATGCCACAACATGCATAAGCCTCCACACACCCATACCCAAACACAGAATAAGAGCATAAAAGATGCAATCAACATTTAAAAAAAAAGAAAAATCCCAATTGAGATGACTCATCCCTTGTCACTTAAGGAATGTCACATTCTTTTCATGGCAACTGATAAGATGTGGCTCCGAACCATCTCCATGCTATGTTGTAAGATTTGTTAATAACAGCCACTGATGGTGTTCAAGAATAGCCTCTCAGGACACTTGAGCTACAGACTTTGAAGTTAATAATGCTTCAAAGGAAAGGGGGGGAAATGTCCCTCTGGGTTTCCATTTTCCTTTCCAAGGAAGACTTCCTAAAGTCATTGCCTCTAGTAGATGGACAAAAGGTCTCACATCCATTTATAAAGTATCCAAAACTTTGGGAAGGATCATGTCACATGATCCAACCCTGAAACAAAGGCCCTCTCTAGAACCCAACATCCCGTTAAAGTAGCAGCACAGGCTTTCGCCTGGACTTTTAGTTGTTGCTCTGTCATGAACTCTGCCTGATGGTACACGTCACAGGCTGTTCTTTGCCTTTTCATCCGGTTCAATCTCCTTGGTTCAAGGAATCAGACCATCCTCTTTTCCAGCAACAGGTTAGGCACAGAGTCTGGGAATTTGTGTCAATCACAGAATGTAGAGAAATAAAGAAAAAAGAAAAGTCTGCACATTTCTAGGAGCTACATTAAAAATAACAATAAGCCCAGTTTTTCTAACTTTCTTAGAAACAGAAGCACTGAGGACGCATTGGCATGACCCAGGCAGACACTGCCCCACAGCATTCCGAAGAGTAAATGGTAAAAATAAAATAAAACAAAAGAGATTTGCCTGTCATGGGAGCTGGTCAATAAAAAGCAACAGTGTTTATTACAACATGTAAAGTCTGTGATTAAGAACACCAAAAGGCCTAAACTAGAAAGGTTTTCAGCCTGTAATTTCCCTGCAGTCCTGGCCTGTACTTCCTTATGAGTTAGCTCAGCGGGGCTTTTTTCCGTGTCCATCATCAGCTTGTAATTATTGCCATTCTCAAAGCCATGCCAGATGGGCCTTTAGAAGCAGGCACGCAGCTTGTCTATGAGAGAAAGAGCATAATATTACTCTACACAGAGCCTATCTGGTCCTACTCAAAGAATTCTGTTCCTCCTCCTCCTTCCCTTCCCCAGCCCACCCCCAACCCCATTCCCTCTGCAAGGTTCTGGTATGGACAGAATGGCCTAATGACATGCCGGGACCATGGGGGCTGGGCGTCAGCTGAATCTTAGAGGTCGAGGCCTACTGATCACCTTTCCCAGTTCACAGATGGAAATGAAGTTTGACACAAAAGGGAGAAGAATGTTCTTGTGCAAAGACTAAAAAGCTGAGGAGTTGCTTTTATGAACCCCTCAGAGACTCCGGGCCTGTACCGGCCATCCCACGTTCCCCATTGGCTAAGAATGAGATTCCCACCGACATTCTCTGGGACAAACCTTCACTCCCTCTGCCTGGTAGGAAGGATAAACACTAGTAAGGAGGTTGAGGTCAAGGAGCTGCACAAAGCAACACAAGGAAAGGCAAGAGCGCCTAACCCAGGTTCATCTGGTGATAGGCCTGGGGTGTTAGGTATCCCAGAGGGCCAAGCAGAGCTTCAATCAGCAGTTAATGAGGCAGGACCTGCAACAGATAGCCACTTTCAACTAACAAAAGCTTTTAGATGTCTCTGTTTACTTTGATCCATTTCAGTTAATTTGAGCCTGGTTAGAGGGAATTTTGCTCCCCCCCCTTTCTTTTGCTAGATAAACTCCTGACTCCCACCCCACCCCCCACCCACCCATCCCCACCTCCCAAACAATAGTATCATTTACCAACTTCATACTTAACAAGTATTCAGATCTTCTGTCAAGGTTGGCCACAGTTATATGAAAAGCCAGGCAAAGAGGATCTGTACCTCAGAAGAGCTGTAAGAGAGGAATTTCCAAATCCCACAACATGAAAGAAAATAAGGGGGAAGGAAAGGTTGCATTTTATCGTGTTTTTAGGAATTACTTCTTTGTGATTCCATTGCAGCGTCTTTAAAAGAGTTTTTAAAACTTGCAGATGCATGTGTGTCTGAGTACAGGTGCATGATGGGGGCCTTGAAACTGGAGTGGACGAGCAATTGTGAGCCACCCACGTGGGTGTAGGGACCTTAACTCTGATTCTATGCACGAGCAGCGTTCCTAAACTGCAGAGCCATCTCTCCAGCCTGCAACGGACCATTTTTATAGGGAGGTTTAGCTATTAGCTTCTGATTAGATTGTGTCCTCTCAGTCCTTCCTGTTTCATCCGTGCAAAAACCAGAGAGCTTTCTGTGTTAAAAGTATTCCAAAACAAACCACCGGGGCATGAAATAATCCAAAGGGGGACTGTATCTGGTTGTTACAAACAAGGAAGGGACTTTTAAAACCAATTGAGTGGAGCTTTCAGGTCCTGGGATGGGCTACTGCAATGAGCTTTTAATTAGGTCAGCTTGGTGCTTGACCCCACTGTACTGTGTGTCTGTGTGTCTGTGCCCTGGGGGTACCTCCCTCCTCACAGACACACACACACACACACACACACACACACACACGTCCCTGGAGATCTTCCTGGGGCTGCCTAAAGACTCCTGCTTCCCTTCCCAGCCTGTCCCAGCCTCTGTTACACTCTTGTCCCCCTGTCCCATCCACCTGACATTTACAGCCTTCATCTACAGCCTCTTCTTGTTTTCCTCTTCCTTCTGTGTTATGTTCCAAGGCACTTTTTATTTGTATATATAAATTTATTTGTATATATGCATGTGCATAAGTGTGTGTGCATATATACACACACACATATATATATACACACATACATATATACACACACATATATACACAGACACATACACACACATATATATTTGAGGCAACTCAAAAACGAAATAACAACAAAACTCCAGTCATCTAGATAAAAATAATTTCCTAGTTGCACTTGACATATTTTTGTTTGACATATTCCTCAAAACAAAACAACACTTTTTTCTTAGAGCTACAGTCCTTCACTCCTTAGCAAATCCTGGCCATGTCCAGAGTGTTTGTGAGACACGGAAGTTAACAGAAGGGCTGGAGTGAAATCTGTACACACTTCTGCCTTTAAGCAAGTTGGAAGAGAGTTTAAAGTGCTCTGTTTGGTGCCCTGTCCACGGGAAAGCCCCAGGAAGCATCAAGAAAGGGAATCTGGAAGACATAATTTAAACGAAGGTCCTAGATTTTGGGGGGAAAGGATGAACTAAATACCCAACTTGGAGCGAACAGAACCTCCCAGAAGGCACTCCTGGCACCAAACGTGCCTTGTCTGACCCCCTCGCTTCAGGATATTGAAGGGGTTTATATCTATTTTTTTTCTTTCATTAAATCTTTAAAATGCAAGTAAGGTCAGCTTGTCACCAAATGAGTTATTTGGTTGAAAGGCATGAGGTCCAGGGGGAAAAGTCAGTATCTTAATAGTATTTGAGGACACTAGAAACAACAAGGTTGGCTAAAATGTATTTAGGGCTTCCAGGGACACGGCCTGGCTCGACGCCCTGGCTTCGGCGTAACTTGCGGAGTGTTTAATGCAAGCTTACTAAATTCTTTCAGTTAATGACGACGGCGGCAGTTGCTAAGCTGTGGGGCCAAGTTATTCCTTTCATTCACAGACTGAGGAGAGATGACAGGGGCACATTGAGTCACTCACAACAGGCTTAAACCACCTCAAGGAGTTTGCCTGATGAAAGGGTTCCCTTCCCTTCAAAGCCACTTCCTGTGTCACATGACCTATATCACTCCAAAGATAATAACACTTCACTTTTATCCAAAGATCTCAAAGCATTTTCAAATGTTAATTAAGCCTTCCTATCCTAGAAGATAGCAATGCAGATCTTGCTATTTAAATACTGTATTCCAGTACACAGGTTGTTCTAATCTTTGAGAGGGAAAGAGGCCTCTGCGGGGTGAGGGAGGGGAGAGGAAAGGGGGGTTAAACCCAGTGAGGAAATCCCACCCAAACTTAAGATGCCCTGCACTGGACACACCCACTCCCACTGATGGCTTCTGCTAAAACAGATACACGCACGAGAAAAGGAGAAGGTCGTGAGCGAGCGGTAGAGAGAAAAGTGATTGTAATCATAGCTTTCTGTTAAGGGTAGAAGCAGAGGTAGAGAAAGCAGCCCTCCTTGACAGACAGACAGAGAAGAGGCCTTTGATCTCTTTCATTTATCATGATGAGCCAGCTTGTCCCAAGGCTTAGATGTGACTGTTCAGACCGCAGCTGACCTGCCTGCCACAGGCATCACGGGGTAACTGGGATACCCAGGGCTCCGGGATGCAACCTATGAAGGGGGTGCTCATCCAAGCAGGAGGCTGACCTCAGGCAGCTTTTGGCATCCTGCCAGTCAGGTTAAAGAAAGACCTGAAAGGTCTGTGGCTCTCCTTCCCACCTCTCTCCCTCTGAGGACACCACATTGGTTGATCCTGCCTCTTCCCTCAGGGCCAAGGTTTCTTCCTGTCCCAGGGTCTTTGCATAGGATTTTCCGCCTGGAGTATTTTCTCTCTCCTCTTAATGACACTCCAGTTAGCTCCCAGATCAAAGGTCACTTCTTCTGAGAGGTCAGCCCTGATTCTGCTATCAAAATGAACTTCTCTGTACTCCCTGACCGCAGTTTCTTTTGGTGTAGGTCGTGAGATTTCCCATTTAACATCTGTTCTTTAAACCACAGGCCTCTCTTCTAGTCTCCACCATCCAGTTCACAGTAGCATTTTAGATTGTTGAATAAATTAATGAGTGAATAAATCTTTCAACCCAATTCTCAATCTACCTTTTCCTTTTAAAGTAATCTTTCGAGGTGATAAAGACAAGGTAGAAATAGATATAAGAAGGTTATCTGGAAGTTATTGGGTATTTTTTTTTTTACCATGCTGGGATTTGAACCCAGGATCTTGAGCATGCTAGGCGAGTGCTCTACTGCTAAGATATGATGGCTTAGCTAGCAGAAGTCTAGTCACAAACTTAAGATCTTATCTTGTTTGCGTAGAAACTATAGTAATCAAACTTTGAAGTGTCTGAGAAAGTATAATTTTTTACTGCACGCAAAGCCCTTCACTAGGAATGTTACCTGTGTTCTTTTTTGTGTTTGTTTGTTTGTGGGTTTTTATTGTTTTGTTTTGTTGCTGTTTTTCCTTTTTGAGACAGGGTTTCTCTGTAGCTGTGGCTATCCTAGAACTGACTTTGAAGAACAGGCTGGTCTCAGACTCACAGAGATCTTCCTGCCTCTGCCTCCCTTGTGCTTGGGATCAAAGGCATGCGCTGCCTCACCCCATTTCCCTGTATTTGTTAGGGTACAAGCTGCTTTTACCCCCTTTTGTAATCACAAGACTTGAGTCCCTGAGGTATCGTCTGTCTGTTCATTTATTAAGTGCTCATTATGACCTGCCAGATCACCACAGCACAGGAGCAGCGTGGCGCTCTGAGCGCTTGCCCACCGAGGCACGTCTGGCAGGTCAATGGTTCTCAGTAAATATTTAAGAGCAGGAGTCAGGTGTAAGGAGGAGACAGCAACGGGCTCTGGCTGAATCTTGTAGCATTTTGACACTTCTACAGCATTCCTGCAACGCTGGTCTTTATTGCACAGCTTGGATGAGAACGTATGATTTGCCATTTACTCAGTAAAAGTGTGGCGTGCAAAAGAAAGTTACAAAACACTCCAATAGTTTAAAAAAATAATACAGGGCTGGGGAATGTCATTCAGTGGTAGAGGGGAAGCATCCACAAGGCCCTGAGTTTGAGTCCCAGAATCATTTAAAGAAAAAAAAAAAAGAACTGAAGTATTTCTTTTTTGAAAAATTTCATTTACTTTGTGTATTAGTGCTTTGTCTGCATGTATGTCATGCATGTATGTATGCCTGCCTAAGATCCTGAGACTGGAGTTGCAGACGGTTGTGAGCTACAGTGGGTGCTGGGAATGGAACCCAAGTCCTCCCTGGGAGAACAGCCAGTGCTTTTAACTGCTGAGCCATCTCTCCCCTCCCAAAATGATCCGTAAACACACCATGGGTAATGATGACGAGGCTGCTTAGTGGTGGCTACAGCACAGCTAACACAGTCTGTAAAACCCAAACGAAACTGTTTACTCCAGGTTGTGTAACCTCCAAGAGCTTCAGCTTCAATAGCACCAGCCCAGTCTCCTGCTGCTGTGACGAGGCTGGTTTTCTTTCTGGAATCATGCTGCCTTTCTACTGACTTTATTCACACATCACAAAATTTGTGAAGAATCTCCAACAACAACAACAAAAAGGTCTATCTCCCACGGGCTTCTAAACCAGAGCTTGCTTACCAGCTGGTTGGCTCTGCCTTCAGGAGCGGATTGAGCCATTGGTTAGGTTAAATTTGAACAAATTTGGCAGATCATGGAAATTTGGGTGTGGCTGGAGAAAGTAGCTGCCTGGGGCTGTGTCTTTGGGAGTCATTTCTCACCTCAGGCACCTCCTCTCACTGTCTGTCTGCACGCAAAGCTCCTCACTAAGGACTTTACCTGTGTTTGTTCTTTTTTGGTTTTGTTTGTGGGGTTTTTGTTAGGTAAGGAAAACTCTCCATCACACATCCCTGCCACCATGATGTTCAATGCATGGATCCAAGGGGCCATGGACTAAATCCCTTGAAACCCTGAGCTAAGATTTTTTTTTTCCTCCAAGTTGATTTCGTTGGCTCTTTGGTCTAACACAAAAGCCTGACTGATGAATGGCCTTGAGCACAGGGTCATACCTTGAAGTCACACCGCCTTACTGTACCACCAGTCTTTGCCTGTGCTGGTTGGAGGACAGTTGTCTAAATGCGGCATTACTGTGCAGTGCTCTTGGAAACGTCTGTGAAAAGAATGGTGGCAAGGCTGGGCAGAGGGGAAAGCAGAACTGTCGGGGAGGCATGGCTGAGGACTCGCCTGAACCTACTTGGAGCTTCAACAACTGGGATGGCCTGAAAACATCTCTAAATGGGATAGGAGGTAGGCCTTTTACCCTGGCTTCCTCTGAGACAGAAATAACCTTCAACAAGGCAGCTTCATTCAGCAGAGGCTAATCCCTCGAGCTAAGTTTACCTAAATGCCATCAAAAGCAATGCCACTCTTGGAGGAGGAATTAACCCTTTCCTTAAGGAGCTGTCTGCTGCGTCTGCCCTAGTCTTTGGCTCTTATCTTCAACATCCTTCCTCTAGGAAGGACTTCCTGGAATGTTCCTCCTTTGTGTTCTGAGCACTGTGTCATCTCATCCTGCTGTCTTCGCTTTACGTTATAAACATCTCTTAGTTGTTTGACCCCTCGCATGAAAATATACACTCCATAAAAAAAGACTAGCATTCTATCAAGCAGCATGTAAGTTGCCATAAACAAAAGGAGTGAAATCTTTTTACTTAAAAAAAAAAACTATAAAGCCAGCAAGAAGGCTCAGCCAGTAAAACCACTTGGAACACAAGCCTGATGACCAGTTCCCAAAAGGTGCCTTCTGACTTCTACAAATGCCCCAGAGAGCTCTCTCTCTCTCTCTCTCTCTCTCTCTCTCTCTCTCTCTCGTCCACCCATACACCATATACAAATAATGACAGATAAAATAAAAACCATGTACAAACATCAAAAGTCTGGATATCCATACAAAATGTCTGGATAACCATCCACCAAGATAAAACATTGTTAACTGTTATTCCTTGGGGAAGGGGAGTGTTATGTTTCATTTCTTCCCTCAGTCAAACTTCTGTTATATCTAAACGTGTATAGGCAAATACTACTTCTATAATTTTTTTAACGCTCTAATTGTTTTATGGAAAAAGAAGAGCAGGGCTTTTACTAGAATAACTAGTATCAATAATTCATGTCATTCACTTTACTCTAATTCAGAGTTCAGCGTAAGCACTTTGACATAAACGATTTTATTTAATTATACTACAATGTCAACAGGACCAGGAAGTTTGATATTCTGATTTTTACTGGATTGCCCTGCTCATAAGAAGTGAGTGAAGGTAGACCCATAGCTTAGAATGGGTCCAGCACGGGACCACTCTGATCAACACTGCAATGGCAGCAACAAAAAAAAAAAAAAAACAGGTAAGGCACACCCCACCTAATTTCTCTGTTCTGCTCCCTGTGCTCCCTGACTCACTCTTCTCTAGCTCCTCGTTTCTACTCACAGAAGAGAGAGCTGTGCCTCTCCTGGCCTCATTTCCATCATTTGTTTGCACAAGCCTAATCTACAAGGCCAGCCAGAGTTGAAAGCCCTGTCGCCCCAAATGTCACATGGCTCCTCTATTCTTTTAAAATGATAACACTTCACATGTGTATAGTCCTTTCCAGAAGGCTTCCCCGCGCATCACCTCATTCCATCTTCCCAGCAAAGCTTTGAGGTTTGCGCATCAGATAGTACTTACCACAGCTTTAGAGATAAGCCATAGGAAACACAAAGAAGTTACATGACTTGCCAAAAATCACAGTTAGCTACTGATAAGGCTAGGACTAGAATCTGTGGCCTTATGGAAAATCCCCGAACCCTCTGCTGTTTTACTTTGATCTTTTAGCCTAGTATATGAGCCACTGATAGAGCCCTGAAGAATCTAAACTGGTAACAAACTAAACTGATGAAAGCAAGATCATGGATATCTGGGAAGGCCCATAATAATCTGTGCCAGTGAGCTCTGCCAGTAGGCCTGCAAAGGTCTTAGTTACAAGAGCACTGCTTAAGAATAAACAATTGATTCCACTCAGTTCCACCACAGCAATGAGTGGAAGAGCCTTAATTCCCTATCTGCTAAAGCTACGTAAATAATACACAGTGTATAAAAGAAACATCCCTCTGACTGCATTCCATGAATCCACATTTCCATGATGGCCACTTTCTCCAGCCTTACACCTATCATCCTGATGCAGCTATTAATGGCTCTCCCTTTCACTTCAAAGATAATCCAGGACAGAGGATAACTCATATGGCCATCCTATATATGCCCTGTCGAGAACAAATGAACAATTTCACTAGACACTGAGCAGTATTAATTTTCAAAGTGGCAAGCCCCAAATGCTGTAAGAAAGGTTACTGTTGTTGAAATACACCGCTGGGAACATTCCTAGTGTTAAATGGCTTTCGCTGAAGTCGAGGTAAGACACATACCCCTTTGTGCTATCACTGGGCTGGTGAAATTCTGGCTAGCTTCAATCCATTTGCTAAATGATTTGGGGTTTTCTGCACTTCATCCCCACATCTGATAGGCTATCTTTGTTTTGTTGCTTATCAAAAGTGTTCCTTTCCACATTCATCTTTAAAAACAAGAAGAGACAAATTGCAATTCACATTGTCCTGGCTTAAAGTTAGAACGCCTTTGACATTTCCCAAAGGAAACATGCCAAGAGAATGGCCTAGGAAAAGAGTGATTTGCCAAGTATTTAGAGGCAAGATTTTCATGAGAACTCCAACTCAGGCCTCTTGCACATGTGCAAGTGTTGGCACCTCGTCTGAAATATTGGGAGGATGTATGCTTTTGACTGTTGAAAACCAAGGGGTTCCGGACTCTTACAGTTGCTCAATATTGCGTCTCCACTCCTCAACATAAAGGTTCTCCGGTGTTACTAGGAATAAACGAGCTATAACAGAGCAGAGATAGTACACAAACAATGTAACAATACGCACTAAGATGCAGTGTGTCCTGCCAGGAAGACCAGGGCTGTGGGCCGAAGCCATCAGCAGGAAGGCCAGTGTTAACAGAGAAACCTTTAGGCAGGTGTGGTGCCACAGGCCCATGATGCCAGCACTTGGGGAGGCAAAGGCAGGTAGGTCTCCCTGAGTTCGAGGCCAGCCTGGTCTACAAAAAACAAGTCCAGGACATCCAAGGCTACATAGAGAAACTGACTTAAGAAAACCAAAAAACCAACCAAACAAACAAACAAAAAACTCAAACCTTTACACACCTCAAAAAAAAAAAATATATGGTTAAGTGCCATACTTGGATCTTTACCAGTTCGTTTTTGGTGTTCAGCTGGGGAAAATGCTGTATTTAGACGTAGGCCCTGAGTGATTCCCATAGGCATTTCATGAAAGGACCCACTAAAAACAAAACAATGCACTAAAGGCTGGAGAGATGGCTCCATGGATAGGAGCGCTGGCTGCTCCTCCTAAGAACACAACTTCAATTCCCAGCACCCACACGGCAGCTCACGACTGTCTGTGCTCCAGTTCCAGGGGATCCAATGTCCCCTGAGGGTCTCCCTGGGCACTGGACACACATGTGGTGTACTGATATGCATGTGGGCAAAACACCACACACATAAAAGAACATATTTAATTTTTTAAAAATGTTAAAAAAAATCAACCCAACCAACAGTCTGCATAAAGAAAGATTTTAAACCTCATATTCTATTAGAAAAAAAATGGTTTTTTAAATCCTTTTTATGAAAATCTGCCTTCCCCATCATGGGAACAAAAGTAGACTGCAGTTCTTTCCACAGCGTGCATGTGTCTGGGGTGTCTGAGTGAGCACCCCCAGCCTCTGTCCCAGGAGAACACAGACAGAGAAAACTCCATTTTTCTGAAGCAGAGATTCAGCTGTTCAGCAACAAGAAGACCTCTTTACGATCATTAATCACTCAGCATTTACTGTGCGCTGACTGGACTCCTAGCCCAAGCATTATGATGAAGGACTTCACTCTGCAGAAGTATCTGAATTGGGAAAGTGACTATAGCAGACAGAAACGCATAAGCAGGGAAGGTGTCTGACTGTTGCTAGAGAGCTCCTGTAGCCAGACACTGGCTGGATACTCTACACAGGTTAAACCTCAGACAGCCTTCGAAGTCAGCCTGCTCTACAGACAGACATACGGGACTCCTCAGCTTTCCCTGTGGTAGAGTCAGATTCCAGCCAGGCCTTCAGGGTTTCGGCACCTCTGGTCTTTCTCTGCTCCACATTATATCAACTCTTGCTTTAATTGTGTGCACTGCTTGCTGGCAGTGCTCAAGCAAGGGAATGTTTATCCAGGACGGTCCTTGCAGCAGATGTCCTGACTTCTACCCAATAGCAGCCTCAGCGATAACACTGATAACATCTGATTTGCTAGAAGGAAGCTGCCCCTCCTGGGATGAAGCCACCTCCCACTGTCAGGCAGTGACCCAGACCTCCAACAGTGAGCAAACCATTATGTCACATTCTTCTAACAGCTTCAAGATAGCAGAGCCTAACAATGTGGGCAGTTTGAAGTAACAGGCATTTTTAAAAATCCCTCCTAATTGTCTTTGGAACTAATTATAATTGCTTGAAAACCACAGTCTTCAAATGTTGGATCACTGTTATTCTGTAGTGTCTGGGACAAGGTTAGCTGAATATTAGAGTGTGACAGCCAAGAAAACATCGACATTGGAGAAACTTAACTGGACATCGGGTTTCCATAATGGCCAAGGATTGGTGGCTCTGGCTAGCTTTCTGTCGTGTCTGGTCCTTAGTCTCTGAAACTAAGGGCTTATTTATTTCCTCTGCTTTTCTTATCATTGTTACCAAACACCTAACAGAGAGAAATTTTGGGGGATCCCTGTGTCAGGGCAGTTTCAGTCCATCAGAGTAGGGAAAGCATGGCAGAAGTCATGGTGACAGCAGTGAGCAACAGAGACTTCTTATATGAGCCTTCCAAGAACATGAAGCTGTGGGCTGGAACAGAAGTGAGTATAACTGTTAGTGCTGACCCTCAGCAAACTACTTCCCCCAAGCCAGGCCCCTATCTCCACTAGACCCCATAACCCCGCAAAGAGCACCACGTGCTGAAGATCAGGAGTTCAAAGCATGAGCCAGTGGAAACATTCTAAACTCAAATCTAAAACCTTAAGTAACATACTTACTGTCAGGTTTCAATTCCTAGGCCTTAGCATGCTCACAATCTAATGAAGGAGAAAGACGCAGGACTGATTGCAGCAACGGGAACACAGAGACTGCTATAAAAAGCTACGAGCAGATTCCACAGGAGGACGGACAAGGAGCTTCCAGTTCACGCCGGAGACGTAGGAGGAAGGTGTCTAATACCCAGGGACATCAAAAACCGAGGCAAGTAGGACAGTGTGAGGCAGCATAAGGAAGAAAGAGGTCTGGATGCAAGTTCTCACATTTCCTTGTGGAACACACAAGGAGTTTGGTCCATAAGGTTTATAAAAGGTGTGAGGTTAGAGAAGTTGGAAGAGAGAGTCTAGACCCATCTGTCAGGGGCCTCTGTGTCACCAAAAGGGATTTGGATTTTCTTTCATTCCTGCAGAAACTATGTATTGACTTCACTATGGGCCACGCACCATTCCAAGTCTTGGGGATCACCAGGTAGTAAACAAGAGAGACATCTGATTTTACAAACAAAACAAGAACCCATCCTGTGCTTAAAGCAGGCCGTGAGCACTGGAATTGAGCCTTGGAAGACCACACTGTATTTAAGACAGGAATTCTTAGGTAAGGCTATACAGCTTACAAAATGCTGTTTTTATGATTTTAAACTCAGGAGTGCAATATATTATAAGTTCTATTTAGCATTTTTACATTATATATGAATATTTATGTTTTTTTAAAAAATACAAATATGGCTTACAAATTTCTTTATAACTAGTCAATAAATTGAGTAGGTCTTTTCTTCTTATGTCTGTTCAGACACCAAATATCCATCTTGTAGGGAAGAAAAAGGCAACTAATATGTGTTGTACATTGGAAATAATAATATGCCTTTTAAATATAAAGGATATTAAGCTCTGTATTATTATTATTATTATTATTTGCTAAATGTTACAACAACTACAACATCAAGATAACTTACAGGAAGAAAAGTATTGGGGGGCTTGTGATTTCTGAGATGAATCTATCACAGCAGAGGCAGGATGGCAAGCAGGTATGGCAGGGGGACAGGAAACTGAGGTCACATATCTCAAACCACAAACAAGAAGCAGAGGCAGCAAACAAGTGAGCTGAAACCATAAATACTGAGTGTTTATAGTTTCAGTGACATACTTCCTCCAGCAAGGTTCCAGCTCCCAAACACTGTCTCTGGTGTTCAAATAATAAGAACCTACAGGGGACATTCCTCATTCAAATCACCATGAGCCCGGGTCAGAAAGCCAAGATTCAAACCTGATTTCCCAGATGGTTTATTTGCTGGCTGTATATTATACTGCTTAGTTTCTGTTGTCAACTTGACACAAACTAGAGCTATCTGGGAAGAGGGAACATCAGCTGAAGAATTGCCTGTGAGGTTATCTGTGGGGCATTTTCTTACTGCTGTTTAAAGTAGGAGAGTCCAGTCCGGTGTAGGCAGCACCGTCCTTGGAAAGTGAGCCACGGTGTCTAAAAGAAGGAAGCTTCATGTGACCCTGGGAGCAGGTAGGTACGCCATGCTCTCCGGTGGTCTCTGCCTCAGTTCCTGCCTCCAGATTCCTGCCTGGAGCGCCTGACCTGGCTCCTCTCAGTGATAAACTGTTGTCTAAAGCCTAAGATGAAATACACCCTTTCCTCCCCCAGGTTGCCTTGGGTCCCTGTTCTTATCACAGCAACAAAAAACAAACCAGTGCATCCATCAAAAGCCCATATTGTTTTATGTCATGAAACTAACGATAGCATGGTCACCATCTACCAGCTCTAAGGAGACCTGACGATAAATAACTCAAAGCAGAGGCTTCCAATCGAATGTGTTAAATGTTAGTACATGCCGCTGGCTGGCTTGCTGCAGTCATTTCTCAGATAAACATGCCCTGGCTTCAATAAATCTCAAATCTGTTGATGGTTAGAAATTATGTGAATCTCAAGATTCCTCTGTGGGCCGAGAACATAGGACCCAAGCCCAGCCCGGAAAACTCTTCAGAGCAAGAGTCAGCAAAGAAGGCAGAGGAGCAAAGAGAAGGCTTACAGGCTTTGTCAATAAGGCTGGAAACCTGAACTCAGTTCTCAGAACCCATATCAAGGTGCAAAGAGAGGAAGAGACACACACGCTGTCCCCTGACCTCCGCTCGCACTAACGCAAGACATCTCTCTCTCACATTCAACAACAGTACGTCTTAAAAGGGTCACACTTCTCTTGTAGTAGAAACATAGTCAAAACTTGAAAAACACTTATTATTTTCTAAAGGGTTGTTTTGCAGGACTCAAAAATGCTATCTTTACGTTAAAAAAAAATGCCATGATATTCCTTAAAATGAAACCAAAAGAAATAACAAAATTCACCATCAGGCTTCAGAGCTTTCTGTGGGTTGTCCAAGTCCCTTGCCCCGCTCTCTCCAGAGAGCCTCAGCCTTTCCCGGGGCTCCGGGTTAGAAAGCCTGCAGTAGCGGGCCCCTGTCCAGGCTCAGCTCCTTACAGGACCAGGAAGTACTCCTCTTCATCCCCTTCAAGGTGTATAAGTCTTCAGTTCCTCTCTGCAGGTTAGCACACTCCATGCTTCATTGGCAATCACTGTTGAGACCAGGAAAAACTGAGCACTTTATTATTTGTTGGCTTGTTTTTATTTGGAACGTGGTTTGTAGTCATAGCTGCTCATTTCCAAGTATAGCGGAATATACATATTCCCAACTGGTAAGTATTTATCTCCGATGTCTGACTCCACACACTCCACACTGCGCAGAATACACACAAAACATAGCCTGTGCTCTACCAGTCACAGTAACTCCAGTCGTGGTGTGTGTGTGTGTGTGCGCGCGCGCGCGCACGTGCGCCACCATATGGACCTATAAAGACACATTAGACTGGCTGGGTCTCTACTGAGTGCACAAGGAATAAATATGTAATCATTTCTTTCAGTCAGCGTTTCCTTTCCTTTTTAATTTTAAATGGTTGGAATGGGAAACTCCCTCTCAGCCCAGCAGCGGAACCACTGCTTCCGTCTTTGTAAGGGCTGCTTCGTTCTTCATTCTGAAAAGAAGAGAGGAAATGGGGGCAAGTCTGGCTCCACAAGTGACAGTGTTACCAGGACCTCAGGAGATGAGGCAGGAACATCAGGATTCTAAGCTGCCTCGGGCACCTGCAATCTGCGACGTGAATCCTGGAGCTGTTTTTTTTTTTTCCTGGCTGATTTTGAATGAATGCCAATTATTTTCTTTTGTTTATTTATACTCATATGTATAATCTGCATGTCTCAGTGGTAAAGGGATAGAACTATCGACAACTGTTTACAAGACCGTGGAGAAAATGCACAGGCAGTTTTGTATGTTTAGGTATAACGGTAAATGTTCAGCACTGGGGCAGTTTAAGTCTTACAATGTCCAGAATAACTTTATTTTCTCCAATCAGAGTCCATTGTTAATCTAAAACACAGGTGACAGTTTCATTTGTTTGTTTGTTTGTTTTTCCGAGACAAGGTTTCTCTGTGTAGTCTTGGCTGTCCTGGAACTTGCCCTATAGATCAGGCTGGCCTCAGACTCATAGAGATCTGCCTGTCTCTGCCTCCCAAGTGCTGAGATTAAAGATGTGTGCCACCACGGCCCAGGAAGTAACTTTTTGTTTTGTTGTTTTTTCAAGACAGGGTTTCTCTGCATAGCCTTGGCTGTCCTGGACTCCCTTTTTGTAGACTAAGCTGGCCTCAAATTTGCAGAGATCTGCCTGCCTCTGCCTCCTGAGAGCTGGGATTAAAGGTGTGTGCACCTCCACACCCAACCCTGACTTTTTTTTTTTAATGTTAGCCTAAACTGTAGACCTAACTAGAAGCCGCTGAGGGGACACTTTACTACTAGACTAGACTGCAGAGCTGTGTGTGTGTGTGTGTGTGTGTGTGTGTGTGTGTGTGTGTGTGTGTGTGTGTGAGATGCACGTGCACTGTATGAGTAGGTCGTATGTATGTGTCTGTGTGTGTCTGTGTGTGCCTGTGTGTGTGTGCACAAACACTGTATGAGTAGGTTGTGTCCATGCACACATATGTATTATGTATGTGTATGCATGTAGAAGCCAGAGGTGGACATCAGGTTCTTCCCTCTGTTCACCTTATTTTTTGAGACAGGGTCCCTCACTGAACCCAGAGCTCAGCAGCCACCTAGACTAGCTGAGGATCTGCCCGCCTTTGCCCCTGCAGCTGTTGCAGACACACCACGTAATGCCAGACTCTTAGCTTGGATACTGAGGCTGTGAACTCAGGTCCTCATGCTTGCAAGGCAGAACAGAGCCATCTCCCTGGCCCCTCCCAGCCCTCTTGCTAGCATCTGGGTTGCAGTGAATGGTAGATGCGGTTCTAAGGAGATGAGAGAAGTCTGTTGGCCGCCATGAAGGAGATAAGCCTTGGTAGAGCTGACATGCAGGTAGGGGAAAACAATCGGAAAAACCTTGGTCTGTGAACTTCCCAGCCTTAAGGCTGCTGGGCTACTGGGCTCCCTCATGAGGGAAATAGGAAGCCTTTGTCATTATTGAAGTCATTTTGAGTTAAGCCCTCTTTGTTCTTAAAGATCTAATACACCAGAGAGGAGGAAGGTGGCCCAGCACAGCACAGCAGCAGAACTCTTATCAGTGCGATCCATCAAGAAACCAGGAATAGAAAGACTTAGCCAGACCTTACTTGTCATGGCAGTTGCCTGCTACCTACCACTTTCATTTGTCTTCCTATCCACCACACACTAGATCTGGAGATCATCAATGAATACTGAAAGGACAATTGACTTTTTTAATGTCTTAAGTAGTGTGTCACACCTCAGGGACATTTCTGACACAGTGAGCGATACAGGAAGATCCCTCTCCCCCGTTTAAAATCAATGCCTTCTGGCATGGGCAGCTCTACTCAGCAGATATCACAGAGGGAGGACTCCGGGTGTAAGAGCAGCAGCAGGGGCTGTGCAGCCTTCAGTGCCTGGTGAACTGGGAGAAGGCTCTGGGTACTTACTCCCTGTCAGTGTGGGCCTCAGTGTGATGACGCATCACCTAGCGAACGTTGCCCAGGAGGGTGGGAGAGGCCCAGTTAGCAGCAACGCAAGCCTCTTCCCCGGCAGATACTTAGGACAATCATTGAGATGCTTGAAAGCCCAGACAGAATTCCAAACCTCCCTCGTGGATGCCTCAGGGGCATTTCAAGGAGGACAGGCCTATGGTTCAAAGCTTCCTGGGAGCAGCTAACTGGAAGTGTCTAGATTTGAAGGCTCCAGTGGGAGAGTGAAGAAATGCGGGCTATGCACACTGTCACACACACTGAGCACTGAGGACACTGGGGGGGCGGGGGAAGGGGGCTGTACAATAGAAGTGCCGTAGGAAGGAGGGGTGAAGTCTTGCCTGGGTTGCCTTTGAGCAAACCGTGTCTTCTGCAGCTGTATCTGAGTGTTTAGCCAAGCAAAGCACTGTTGGTCACTTTAAAGCTTAAATAGACTGAGTCTCAGGACCAGAATCAAGGCTAAGAAGCCTTAACTTGGCTCCACTCACATGTAAGGACTCTTGTTGGCCTCAGGGAAGCTGGACATGAAGGCTGAGGCTGGCGAACATCCAGCGGCATATTTTGTTTTCAACGGTTTTCATCTCCTGGCTCTCTCACACTTATTTGAATTCTGTGATCTGCCGATGAAACGCCTTGGTCCATCCCCGGGGCACCAGGCTGTCATGTAAACTAGTGTTTTACTTCTAGCTTCTACCTCAGAGAGTCTGGAGGCGATTGGAGCTCTTTCCATGTGTCCCTGTGAGGGTCACAGTGTGCTGTCCCTCCACAGGCTTCCTCTGCACTCCGTGCCTCTGACCCCTGTGCTCATCTGTTTCCCATGATTCCTACTGGGCCCCCGGGCACAGCAATATAACACAGAACAGCATAATTCACTTTTATAGAGCATCAAATGCTGAGGAGAAAAGGCCTGCTGTAGCTTATGATTTAAAGGAAGGACCTGATTCAGAGCTGGAGGGCAAGGGGCGGCAGAGCAGAAATGTCACATAGACGGGTATGGAGAAGAGAAACACCGGCAGTGTGGTAAGCCCTGGGCGCCAAGATCTGTTGGTCTAGAGCAGTGCTTCTCAAACTTCCTAATGCTTTCCCTGTAATACAGTTTCTCAAGCTGTGGTCACACCCCATCCTAAAATTATTTTTGTTGCTACTTCATAGCTGTAATTTTGTTCCTGTTATGAATTACAATAGAAATATCGTATATACAGGTTATCTGATATTCGATCCCTGTGAAAGGCTCATTTCAACCTCCCAAGGGGCTGTTGACCCACAGGTTGAGAAACACTGGCCTAGAGATGAACATGGCTAGAAGCCTCTACTGTACTGAGACTCCAGATCACTCACAGCCAAGGGCAATTCAGGGAAGCTTGTGAATCAAGCTTGTCTGAGGATCAGGAAACCCAGCCCAGGGGGATCTGAACAGCAAGAAGAATCTGTCATCTTGACTCCTGGGCGAGAGAGATGTCCTGGTTAATTCAGGGAGGCTCAGTGTGTCTGACTTCTCAGATTTGCTGTTCTGAATTGTCACAGGATGGCCTGTCCAGTGCGGACATCACACCTACATACAGAAACATCAGCACACCTTAGGGAGCAGCAGCTGGAAGGAAAGCCATTTCTCCAACGGGTCCCTTGAAGAATGAAATCTCTCCAGAGGTTCCCAGCAGACTCTGTCGGGATTGGGCACTGAGCCTCTTTCTACACCAAACACTTGTAAGAAGGATAACATTGTCATGATTGGTGCTGCCTGATCAAAATTGACTTCTGAATTACACAGAAGGCAGACCTCAAGATTTGGGCTTTACCCACAATGAAGAAGGGAGCAATGCTCTATCAGTCACTTTTCACAATCTTGTGATAAAATACCCAACAAAAGAAGCTTCCATAGAGAAGGGTTTATTGGAGCTCAACTTCCAGAATGTGTCAAGACATTGAAGGGATAGTAGTTTTAGCGGCTTTAGCAGTGGCAGCCAGAGCATGAGACAGTCGGCACGCTATGTCCACAGTCAAAAAGCAAAGAGATAAAGTCCGCTTTATTCCCAACCCCTGTATTTGCCAGGCTCCCAGCCCATGGCATAGTGCTGCCTACTGGAAAAGTAGCTCTTCCTGCTTGGTCAAACCTGTGTCAAACCCCTCAGGGACACGTCCAGAAATGTGTCTCCTAAGAGAGTCTAAATCCAGTCAAGATGACAGTGAAGAATCACACAAAGAGCAACTGAGAAGTCAACTGTCCATGTCTGCTGCAGAGTATGACAAAATGGGCACTGGTTATGCCAAGACACTGCAAAGATTAGACACACGCCGGTACACAGTCACAGTTCTGAGTGATGCCTTAGGATTTTGGAAAACCACAGAGGAGGGGAAAAAAAAACCCTATGAGAACAAAAACAAAATTCTAGGTTTTGGTGTATATTAGAAAGGGGCTAGGGAGGCAAGAAGCTGGATTTTTGGCTGTCTTCTAGAATTAAATTAAACATTTCAAGCTGAGGGGAAAAGTTGAGTTTGGGATCAGGGATATCTGCCCTTGGCAAATGAGACAAGAAAGAAGGGAATTTTATTTCTGGACTAAAAAAAGCAGTAGGATCTATGTTTTGAGAGCAAGGGTCTCTTATTTCTGGAGGGGCTAGAACAGCTGCGAGAGGGAGATATGCAAGAATGCAAAGCCAAGTACTATTCCAAGAGACCTGCATGCAAGACCTTCTCCCGCATCCAAGGAGGAGGCTTGCAGGAGACCCGTAGGAATAAGAGGAAGACACACATTTTTGGTTTCTGAAGACCCAACCTTAACAAGGTAGCTGCTGAGCTTCTCACTTGACCTTGAATCTCTTGGGGTTTGAGTTCATTTGCTCTGGGCGAAATTTACCTTCCCAGTACTAAGGAAAATAGGCCCCAAAGATTTGTAGCTCTCCGAGAAACCACACAGGGGTGAGTTCAGTGTAAATGAATCTGAAACATGCAGATTAAATTTCCCCTAAGCTGCACCAGAGTTTAAAGGCCAAGGAGAAAAGCACTTGAGGCCAAACATATTTGGCTTTTGTCAAACCCAAAACATTTCTAATGAGTTTGAAATCATTCAATTAACAAAATTCAGCTGAGTTCTTTCCCCTCAATCTGGCACTCAGCCTGGTGAAGAATACACAGCTGTCAGTCAGCACCTGCCCTGCCTTAGGGGAGAGATTGCCTTGGGTTGTAATATTAACTCCTTGATCCAACGTGATCAAAGGTAGCTGAGGCAGATATCGTGACAGGGACAGCCTGTAGAACAAATTGTGAATCTCGAAATTCTGGACTTCGTTGAGCCGAATGTTCTCTCTTAGGGACAGAACAAAAGACCATCACTTCTAAAAGAGCTCTGCACCACTGAGACGGAAAACAGAAGCTGTCTCTTCTAGGAGAGAGTAAGGTAACCCCTTTAGAAAATTTGGCATTTTGAAAGCTCCCAGGTCTATAGCTGGGTGGTGGGGATGGTCCTTCAGTCACCTGTGGAGGGTTATTGAGCATGTTCTAGGTAGCACTTCCTACTGGGAAGTAAATTATCTGTTTCTTTATTAGTTTATCTGCTGCTCTTGAGTAGACCAAAGTAATTAGATATTACTGTGGTTGGGTATATTCTGCCCACTTTCTTCTCCCATTGGGTTGGGTAAGTACCCTCTTTAAGTCGCCTATTTTAGTCCTCCCCCCATCGTTTTTCATTTATTATTAAGATAGGGTGTCATAAGGCCTAGGCTGGCCTCAAACTCACCATGTAGTTGAGGATGACCTTGAACTTGTGATCCTTTTACCTTTACCTCCTCAATACTGACAGTACAGACATGTGCCGTCACACCCAGTCTGTGTGGTGCCAGGGGTCAAACCCAGGCCTAGGCAAGCGCTCTGCCAACTAAGTTCCATCCCCTAGTCCTCCTTTCTCAACTTCCAAACACCTTTACATCAGACTAGCTGCTCAGATAGACATCCATTCTTTCTCTAATACATACTTACCCATTAAAAAGTTAGAGTATTATGAATGAATTCCTTTACTCCGGGTTGTGATCAGACTCCTCTGCCTTTTTCTTGGCAGAGTCAGGCAAATCTCCTTCTGCCTTCCCTCTGAACAACTCAAGATGGCACCGAACTATACTTTGTTGGCACACTCTGGTTGTCTGGGCCTGACCTAAGTGTACTATTAAGAACGCCCATGAATGTGAGTTAAGTTTTACACTCATAATTTTGTTCCCTTAAGACAGAGTGTGAAAACAGTGCTGATATGTCATTTAATAATGGCCTCCTCCAGTGAAACTGACGTCATAGTCACAATATAGATGTGTCATATTTACCTAACTTTGGGTGACCACATTTGATGCCACAGACATGATGTGCTCTATTTAATAAGGACCCAATAAGAGAGATATTATCACTCTCATGTGTTACTTAAGCAGGAGCCTGGATTCCAGAGAAATTGTGTCTCTGACAGGACTGTCACACAGGGAAGTAGCAAGGGCAGACTATGAAAAGGTCTTGGGAACCCAGGCCTGATCCAGCTTGCCTAGCACCTCCCACCAGACCTAGTAAAACAAAAGCAGGACAGGGGAATTATTTTGCTGTAAGAATGCTTCACTGGAATTTTGTTTTCTCAGCCTTAATGCAGTTACAGAGGAAAAAAAAATGGTACTTCAGGGGAGTGGGATTAAAGTTGGTTGTTTCTCTTTTTCCCAGTTAAATTACGGTTTTTAAGAATCCTTGAGGAAACCATAGGAAACAATATCACTTGTCCTCTCCAAATAAGTTTGGAAAACATCTTTCCCTGTTCCTGACTGGGGAGATGGTTTATGTAATTCTTATTGGAGACTCCAGTTCTGTTAAATAGGCAACCTCACATTGGGTAAGTACCCTGCGCTTTTCCATCCAGGAAACTACAATGGCCACAGAGACTTACCCCAGGCAGCAGAAAGGACCTCAGATGCTGGCTTTCATGGGGATGCGTGTTTGGAGAGAGAAGAGGGACCTTCCAACCAAGGAGAAGACCCTGGATAACCCTCTGTGCATTATATGAATCCCAGAAATTGTTCTTTAAAAACCAAAATAAGTGTTCCTCTCCCCTATTGCTCCTGTTTCTTCAAAATAGACAGTGGGTTTCTACTCTTTTTCCTTCAGCCATTCTTTTCTGCTTGTCTAACCACCACCAAAGAAACAACCTCTTTCCCCACCCGGCAAATATTCTCGTTCCCACAACAAGCACATTTACAAAGCAAGTGAGTAATTTGGAATGTGACAAGTTTTTCATCTGACTCACAGCAAGGAAAGAAAGAGAACACAGATTTTGCCAAAATGGAAATGCTCTCTGGAAAAGTTTTGAAAATATTCCTCAAATTAAGCAAGTGCATGGACCCTGAGGGGGAAATGGAATTTCTAAAAATAGGCACAATGTAAAATATTTTTAAAGCATTAGAATGATGAAAATGAATGTGCCGACACCTTTTTACAAGAATTTTCCCCCTCTCTTACCACTGTTGGATTTTACCCTTGAAGTGGGACCTTAAGAAGTCACTGCCAGACAGGTGGCAGTGATGGTCCCAGATCTTGTCTCTGGATAGTGGGGGCAGTAGAAGGCGTGGGGACTATATTAGTCAAGGTTCTCCAGAGACACAGAACTAATAGGATGGATGGATAGATATATAGAGAGAGAGATGTTAGATAGATCGATCTATAGAATGATAACTGGATTGCACAGATATGGATGCTAGAAGGTCCAAACTCTGCAGAGATAACATCCTAGTTCGAAGGCCATCAAGCAGGAAGAATTTCCTCTTGCATAAGGGGTGTTACTCTCTTGGTCTGTTTAGATCTTCAACTTAACTGAGTAAGGCCAACCACATTAGCCAGAGCAATCTGGGCCACACAGTATATCAACATAAAACCACCTCAAAAAGACACCCAGAACAGTTTTTGACCAAATACTAGATACTCATAGTTAGTAAAGTTGACACAGAAAATTAAACATGACATAAACTATTTAGCAGTGCACAGATTTTAGCAAAAAACACTTGGAAGTGCATTCTAGTTAAGGTTATGGTGAAACCTCAACCTATACAGTCCCTCCAATCACAGCAGTTAGTATTGTTGGCTGTGGTCCCAGCATCCATTGCTCTTTCCTTCATTCTTTTGATTAGTTAGCCACTAGTCCTCCACACAGCCCTATCACTTATGAGAACACATTTTAGGGCTAAGCCCAGCTGGCATAAAAAGTCCTGTGGACCTTTTCTAGAAAAAAGAGCACACAACCAAACCACAGCTAATAAAATACAAGGAAAGCCTAATTCAGGATTCTGGAAAGTATATCCTGTCCTTAGAAAGACAGCTTCTTCCCATGAACACTTGCCTGGGTAGACAGCAACTGAGGATGCAGCCAACCTTGAGATGAGAACTGTGGTTTCTGATAACATCGGTGAGCCTCTGAAACAGCTCCCCAGAGAGGCCACCATACACCTGACTTTCCTGTAATGTGAAGCACGAGGCCTCCATGAGGATTTTCTCCAGCTGCCTTGGGCTTTCAGATGTTGCCCTAAGCACCAAGCAGATATACTGAGGACCTCTATTTTGACACAGTCATTAGCCTATAGGCTGAAGAAACTTCAAGATGTCCACTCCAAATTGAGAGATAGCAGCCACACACCTTTCTCTTATATAAGGCCTAAGACCTGCTCAATCCGTGACGTCACACGGCATTTAAAAGGAATCCCAATCCCATTTGGGTTAATTTTGCCAGAGATTCTCTCTTGTTGATACAAAATCAAATGTCAAGAAGAAAACATATACAGGCTTAAAAGCTGACTTTCTCCAGCAGTTCCAAGCCGGGCAGAGTCTTCATCTTCTTGAGATGTTTATTCTCCAGGGATAAGGGCACAAGACGATGGCCAGCTGCCCAGCACCAGTGAGAGCACTCAGCTCCTGTGTGAAAAGAAAACTGATACAAAGTGGGGACCTGGAATGTTCTTTAAATTTCCCTGTTAATTTTGCATGTCTACATTTATGACCTCTCCTTAGTCAGCCTGAGGGAGCCACCTGCTTCTATGGTGAAGGAGATTGTTTTCAAGAGAAAGTAAAGAACAACGGCCTTTAACTTTCAGAATAGGATTCTGGAATAAAACACTAGGTTTCACTAAAAGAAGATTTTTAATGAATGTTTCATTTTAAAACAGTATAAAAACACATAAAATAAATAATGGTATGGGGGCGGTGAACAAGAATGGCTGCCATTGGCTCATATGTTTGAATGCTTAGTCATCAAGGAGTGGCACTACTTTGGAAGGATTAAGAGATGTGCCTTTGTTGGAGTGTGCTCCTGCAGGTGGGCTCTGAGCCCAAGCCAGGCCCGGTGTCTCTCTCTCTTCCAAATTTGAACTCTTGGCTACTTCTCCAGTACCATGTCTGCCTGATTTCTCCTCATGATCAAAATGGAGCAAACTGCTAGAACTGTAAGCAAGCCCCAATTAAATGTTGTCATTTAAAGAGTTGCCATGATTAGGGCATCTCCTTACAGCAATAGAACCCTGACCAAGACAACTAGTTATTTTTGTTGTTGTTGCTGTGGTTGGATCTTTTCTTTTTCCCTTTTTCTTTTTCTTCCTGGTGCAATAGAATGAGCTCAGGGCTATGTAAAAGTAAACCAGTGCTCTACCGCTGACTTGTATTTTTACTAACTTTGGATTTACTTTACTTCTCCCTTTAATTATGTGTATTTGTGTATATGGGTGTGTGCAGGAGAGCGCAGGTGTTTACAGAGACCAGAGGTGATGGATCCCTGGAGTTGGAATTCCATGTAGTTGAGAGCCAGCAATCTGATGTGGGTACACGAATTGCCTCCAGTCCTCTGCAAGAACAGCACATGCTCTTAACCAATGAGCCATCTCTTTAGCATCTAGATCTTATTTATGTAGCAATAAAGATGTGTTTTGTTATTTTTGTGTGTGTATGTATATGTGTGTGTTTACCATGTGAGTGCAGGTTCTTGTGGAGACTAGAAGAGGGTGTTAGGTCCTCTGCAAGTGTAGTTGCAGGCAGTTTTGAGCTGCCTGATGTAGATGTTGGGAATTGAACTGGTGTCCTCTGTAAGAACAGCAAGTACTCTTAACCACTGAATCCTCTCTACAGTCCCCCTTGGATTTTTGTTTAGCCACCTAGTAGCTACCTTCTCAGTTATATTTTTGCCTACTCTACTTAACAACCCTTACCCTTAATATTTTTATTCTCACTATTACATGCTACCATCGTGTGAGCCCTTATATTATAAATTGTGTCGTGCCTTGCAACTTCTAATGGTTTTAATTCAGCAATCATCATCCCTCTGAGGCCAATATGGTAGAAAGGTGCATTCTGTTGTAATAGACAGTTGGAGTATTATATTCAGTTTTCCACCCATTTGATGCTGAAATAAATATTTTTTTTCTTTTTTAAATAGATGTAAGAATTTTTCTTTGATGTTTAGATCAAACCATATGGAAATTGCCAATGTTCAAACTCAATCAAACTACAAAATGATAAATTCATGAGTTATCATATACCTCAAGGTGAAGATATTAGGTTTGAGGGTATAAATTTCTACAGAAAAAAAATGGAGAGGCTCCTTCTAAAATCCCCTTATATGACAACCATGGAATGACTCAGTTCTGTAGAACACGGAGAATGTATAGCTTAGCTAGGAAAAAAAAATAGAGCTAGGAAAAAGAAAAATCCTAGTAGTTCCCATTTATTAATGTCACCTTGAAGACACACTTGAAGATGATGCTATGCTTCACTTTAAAGCCCCAGGTTTTCACTGTTTGCCAAAGCCATGACTGGGAGAATTTTGATTCTAATCTAGGAGACAAGTCCAGTGCACTTTCAGCTTTTGTTGTTCATCAGCGACTCATGGGAACATTCGGACCTACGAATTACACAAAGCTTAAACAGAAGCAGTTTGCCTTCAGCCCTGTTTTCTAAACTAGAACCAGGAAAGACAGTCAAGGGTGGAGAAAATCAAGAGAAATGTGTAGCATTTCTCATCCTGATGCTGCCCCTGAAGCCAAGGGACAAAAGTTAGGTCTTCACAGGGTAGAAGATGGGTCAGCACGTGCTTCTCGAAGCCTCTAAGCTATTCCTGCAGATGGCGTGACGGTTGTACCCAGGTCGTCTTCAATGGAGCTCCCACCATATGTCTACCTATGGCAAATATTATGACGCTTAGAACTGGAAGGGCCAATATCAGTTTATCAGAAGTGATATCTGGATATCTGAAGGTTGTTTTTAAATGACTATACATGCCCCAATCAGAATCCGCTCACAAACACTACCCCCAGTAAACGTAATGCACAAAAATTTGATCTTTGTGGAATTTCTTCAATACTTTTTTCTTTGTTCTGGAGTCTAGATACAATTTGTTAAATAATCTTTCCTGGATGACTGGCACTTAAGAATCTCTTCAGACTTTTAAAACTTAAGTTTGGTCTGCCTTGTTTAATAACTATACTACGAAATAACACCTAATATTTTTTATTTTGCCATAGAAACAATGAGCCTCAATACATCAGTAACTTAGAAATAGACCTTCATGTGTCCTTTCACAAGGATATGTTTTAAGAATTGTGTTGTTAGGCCCCTTTCATCATTTGATGAACACCGCAGAGTCTGCTTAAATACATTAAGATTGTTATGACAACTCCAGGCAAGTTAGCCTCATAGGCCCATCATTATATAACTGGTCTGTTGTTGACTAAAATGTTTTGGGGCACATAACTACATTTGTCTTGCCTGTTTTCCATGAAGACTTCACCTCAGAGTACATCATAGGATCAAAGCCAAAGTTACTGAGTGAGCAAAGTGTGCTCTCATCTACTGGGCAGGGGCATGCCGTAGACCACCAGAATGTGGACTGTGCATGTTGTCCACAGTAACCTAACCTAACACAAAGCCTCTCAAGGACTTGCTGTTTGGGTTGTCTGTTTGGCTGGTCAGTTTGGGGAGGTTGTTTATTTTGCTAATGATAGAAAAATACACAGTGCAGAATGGTGTTCATCATTAGCAAGATAGTTGTACTTTGAAGTCACATCTACTGTGAATGTCACACATTTCGTGTAGTAGATAACACAAAGCTCTCAGAGGGAAGTTGGACTTTACCGAGAGCCCCTTGTTTCCATTCTCCCGCTCTTTGCTTTTCCATTAAGTAAAAATCATGATTTAAAGATAAGTCCCTTTGCATGGCAGAAAGCACACAGGGCTTCTCTTGTTCAGAGTGTTTAAGTACGTTGTCTTCCTGACTTGCCTGCAAGGCAAGGTGTCGTTCTCATGAATGGTCTCACTCAAAACTGAAATGTTGACTCTTAGGCAGTCTCTGCGTATTTGAAGAGCTCATTTGGGACATAGATTTATGAAGGCGGCAAAAGAGTAGCAGTCAGAAGTGAGCTAAAGCAATGTGGTGGCGTAAGGCAAACTAGCTGAAGTTTTTGGGTGACCTGCGAACTGGTTCCGATGGCTCCTTAGTCATATTTCCACTACTGTCACAAAACAGCTGAGATAAACTGCTTTAAGGATAAAAGGTCTGTTTTAGCCAGTTTTTGAAGTTTTAGCTTGTGTTCCACAGTCCCGTTGTTCCAGCTCTGTGGCAATGCAGCCTGTCGTGATGCAGGCAGGAGGTGGAGGAAAAGCCACGGAAAAGACTAAATCCAGAGTCCTCTCCAGTGACTTGTCTCCCATTGACCTAAAATCGCCCACTAGACTCTTCCTTTTAAAAAGTCTACCACCTCCCACAAAGCACCATGACTTGGGGACCAAGCCTTGGAGAGTCCTTGAGTGAAATTTACCCAAACCATAGAAGAAATTATTTTCCAGTAAATATTTCCAAGAATGGTTATAGAGAAAGTTAAATAAAGCATCGATGGTATCTTTAATTTTAATTTTTATTGTACTCTATTTCATTGACCTTGAAACTTTTCTCCTTTGGCCTCTGCCCCCAGAAAATCAGACATTACAAGCCTGGATAAAAGTGGGCCACATGCATGCTGTGCAAATCCTAGATGACCTAGAGTGACACTCCGTCCCCAGTCCAAGAGTGACACTCTCCAAACACAAAAACATGTTCAGCGTAAGTTCTGGCTTTGTGGTGCTTGTTTTGTTCTTGACAGTTCCACCATTCTGGCTGGCCAGGAACTCATCGAGACCAGACTGCCTCTACCTTCCGAGCGCTGGGATGAAATGTGTGTGCCACCGTGCCAGGCTTTCAGTTCTGTCTTTTGTTGTGATTGTTTTGTATCTAGTTTTCCTTCTCCCTTGTCTTCATGGCACTGGTTTGTAGGAAGCATACCTAGCTCAGCCAGCACAAGCTCCTCAAACTGGTGAAGACTGCCAGCGTCTGTCGATCATAGCCTGTTCTTTCTATGGAGACACAAAGGCAGTCCTGATTCTTGAGGAATTGTTATACACTGGCATGAGGGCCTCCCTCCCGGGTCCACCTCAGTACTTCAAACTAATCTACCTTTCAGTATCAAGTGATGAGCACTTGATGAACTCTGGAGACAACCCAGTAGAAATCCTAGGTAGAATCAAGACGGGGGAGGGTACGCCTAGATGGATTTCCCTCCAGGCAAATCTAAGGTACTCATTGGAATTTGAGACTCTGAGTAGTTTTCAATAAATAAATAATTGATGGCATAAATGATGGTTTCCTCCAGTCACACCAAGTGGGAATAAGCATCAAGGGGAGAATTCCTAAAGCTTATATGAATGTTTCCCCCGCCCCCATGATCCCTCAGGTGTCCTTGTGTGAAAAGATACCCAGCAATCTGATAAGGGCAACAGCTACAGTCCCTAGAAGAATAGAGTAAACCCATCATGGAATCCTCACCCAACTGAGACCAGGCCCAGCTTGACCTTTAAACTGTCCAGCTGACCAATCACCGTTCAGCTTTATCCTCCCACTCCCCAAGAAGCTGGGGTCCTGTGATAGACCAGGAGAAATGAGAGGAGTTCAGGGTGGGACCTGTTAGGCAGGGGGCATACGGTTCAGTCTTGACTTCCTCAGAGGTCTGGCAGCGGAATCCTCTCAACGTCCTTCTCCAGGATGAGAATTTCTTCTATGTGGTCCTTGATCGTTGTATCTGCTGCACCATCTTCTTAAACAGTAGCACCGGTGAAATTTCTGAGCTGCTGGAATGTTCTCCCAAATGTTATGTTCTGGTTGAAATAAGTGCAGAAAGGAAAATTGTCATTAGCTCTTCGCAGAACTCAGAAATGAGCAGTTCTTGGCTGCATCGCTTTCTCCTGAGCGCTGACATGCTTGGCAGTCACCATCTCACCAGTTGCTAAAGAAATTTGCTTACAAAGGTTGGCACTGGAGGCTAATCCAGTCTCCTGAGGTACAGCTTGGGTCTGATGCTTGCAGGAGAACCAGGGTCTAGCTGAAGGTCTATAATTTACCTGTCTGATACCAGAGCCCAGTGAATGCTCCATCCACTCTCCAGGGCAGCTTGGAGATGGGGGCCCGGCCTGGGGGCTGTGGGGGGCTATCTGCCCTCATTTTAGGGCCTTGTAGTCATTTCCTCGCTAGTGCGAGAGAAGGTTTTGTACAGTTATAAAAGAAGAGAACGCTCTCCTCTTAGTTCCTAATATATTATGTCCTCCCCTGCCGAGCCCCGGGACTTAGTCTGGATTTGGTAACTAAAGTAATATAAATGTTAGCTAAGAAGCATTCCCGCAATGTGGTTCCAATTTAGGCTTGTTTTGAAGTCTAAAGGCCCAATATGTCTCGTAGATTCTTCACTGGACATTAGCGTTAATGTAATTTGCGGAGGAGCGCAGGCCGGTGGAGAAAGGAGGCCCTGGCCCTCCATGACAGGATCCAGCCCTTTCCCAGGGCCGGGAGTTACCTATGCCTGCTCGGAGTACCCCGCCAGCTCGAGACATCTCGGGGTTCACTCTGGAAACTGCCCTGCACTTGCGGAGGTGATAAAAAGCAGCAGCAGCAGCAACAAATGGAATGGCAGCAGTATTCCGTTCCAGAGTCCTGCCCTTGCTCTGCAAAGGGGGCAGTCCCACGCTGAAGGCAGCCTTCCTCTGCAAGCTGTTTGCACTTTACTTCAATAACATCTCTCTCCTAGCTTCACGCATGCCTGTTCAGAGTCAGGCTAGGCACCCCCTTGCGGGGGCCCATGAGGGCCCGTAGCCCAGCTCACACTCCTCCCAAGCTCCCCCCAGCCCTGCATTCCCCGTAATGAGCATCCCCCCTGGAACTGCCTGCCCTTTATCTTGCTGGGGGGACCCGCACCTTTTGAACTGCCATCTGTAGATTGTGTCGGTGCACTGACTTGTTAACTGTGCCATGCTGTGAAGGAAATGGCATGATTTAGATCAAGTGCTCAGGACGGCTGTTCATAAGAAACACTTGAGCCGAGCTGTTGCTGCTCGGAGCGTGCCCTGGGGAGACGGGTTCCGTTTTGGGTCACGGTCCTGCCTTGTATGAGGGCAGGCGCAAAGCAGTCCCTGGCCTCGCTGGGGCTGCAGGGAAGGGGTGGGGAGAGGCATTATGAAACCATGAGGCTGCCAAATTAACTTCTCACCCTTTCAACCGCACTCCAGAGAATAAAAGCTTGAACACGTCCGCCTCAGAACCAGGCTCGATTTACACCAAACAAGTTCTTCTCTAATTTATCAGCCCAGCTAGCTATCCTTCTAATTGCGGGAAATCTCTGCTCTTTAGGAAGCCCCTTTGAATAACCAGCTAGGAAATGGGTCGCGCGGGGAGTTTTGTGAACCAGGACTTCGCCCCAAAACTAGCTATCAAAGTAAATAGAAACAAATTGCTTCTGGTTCTGCCGGGCAAAACATTCAAATGGAGGGACCACAGCAGGTAAATGCAGACCATTAAGTCCTCCCAAATGACAAGTATCTGTAAGTAAAATCTAATTAGGAAGACAAAGGTGAGGCCAAGACAGAGTTATAGAAAGGAGAGCCTTCAGCTTCATTCATCAACTCTCAGGCTAATTCCGTGGACACCCATTTGTCCATTATATGGAAATAAATGATTAGGGTCATTCTCTAAGACAAATTTACTTTTCTGCACACTCTAAATCTGTTTAGTCAGTTTAAAGGTGTCAATTATTGGAACAGGCTAAGACTATGAATTTCTTAGTAATAGCTTTAATAACGTTTTGAAATGAAAAGCAGATACCTTGAAATCAGCCTGCTTTGAAAAGACCTATGAGGTGCTCTGGTTTTAATTTGTACAGCATTCTACATCTGGAATTCCTTATAATTAAAACTAAAAACCGAACTACTACTTCCACCTGTCAAATGATGAAAAGATGAATGCACTAATAAGTTACTAAATAGCCCAACATGATCGAGTTTACATTGGAGTTCTCTACAGTAAAACAGAACTCTGGACAGGAGGCTAAAGGTCTCAGTCATTACTAATAACCCTCTCTGCATTAGCCTGCATGTCCTGCTGTAACTACTGGCGGGGTCTCCTAAAATGAGAGTGGATTGTTGGAAGTCTTTGTTGTAAAAGGAAATATAAACTTCAGAAAAGAATATTTAGAACACATAAACTGACCAGACTTTGCTTTCTGAACTTTGTTTTCAACACTTTTGAAACTCTTTTCAGGGCTTCTTACAGCAATCCCATGCGGCTGCTAACTTCGGTATGCATGAAGGGCTACCAAACATTCATGGTATATTTAAAAAAAAAAAAAAAAAAAAAAAGGCCTTGTCACAGCCCAGTGGATGTGACATCAAGAAAAAAAAAAGTGCCTTTCTTTGTAGGTGACTTAGAACTAGGAAAACCTGCAATTTAGAATAAATAAACACGTTTGTTGTTGTTTTGTTTTGTTTTGTTTGTTTGTTTGTGGGGTTTTTTGGCCTGGATTCTACTAAGAAAAAGCTGCTCTCTCAAATCTCTGCTGTCACTCCAACTAAAACAACAATGGTCATGAAAGTGCCCTCAGACTGTCACTGACATTCAGAAGGTTAATTCTTTTAAAAGGTAAATCCTGAGTTGTAATCCCTACTGAAGCTGCACAAAATGACCCCCCATCCACCCCATCCCCACTCCCTCCCACCCCCCACCGTGGTCGAGCTGTGTGGGCAGTCCCCAAAGGCTTATTTTTCTTATTACACAAGTCAAGCTTTCCTGTCATGAAGTAAAAATGGAAATACCATATTTTGAAAAAAGCATCAGTTCACCTGAAGGGAAAAAAAGAATTGTGTTGATGATTGAAGGTTCTTCCCACAGGATGGTCACCGCCTGTGGATAAGGGTGTCCTAACTGTCCCTTCAGTGCCGTGGCTGCATCCTGAGTACAGTCGTGCTTACGGTGAGCCAAAGCTCCCTGTGGGAAAGGTGTACTCCCCCAAAAATTCCAATCTGGCTTAGCCACGAGAGACCCTTTGGGTACATTCCATTTGAGAAAAAAAAAAAAAAAGCTTTACTTGACTGCTAACCACTCATTCTAAGACATATGTCCAAACTGACCACCTAAGTTCCCAGTCCAGCCTGAAGACATTTCACCTGGCCAGCATACTGGAGTTTCGTAGCAGCAGTGTTTCCAACATCCAAAAGGAGCAGACAACACAAGTATCTGTTGGTGGATAGATAAACCCAAATGTGGATTCATCCAACGGAGCGTTGCTCAGTCTTTGAAGGGTGGGACCTGCAATACATAATCATCTCAATGGCAGCTGGAGGCCTGGGTGGCACAGAGAAACCTGGCATGGACACAGAAGCCGAGGCCAATGACTCTGGTACATCTGCATGGCCTGTTAACTGTATGGAGGCAAAGGCCATCATGGGAGAGAGTCAAGAATTCCTGCTGTTTGAGGCGGGATGTGGTTTACATTGGTTCAGTCCTCTCAAGACTCTCTTCACCGACCTTTGCCATCATTGATAGTAGTCCTGCAGCTAATGGGTCTGAAGAGCATCTCAACACTCAACATGATGTAAAGGTTGATGGGGTGGGGGAGGACCTTTAATTAAAGTAGAAGATTCACTCAATCACAGATCCTCTTGCCTGCCAGGCAGACGGCCATGGACAAGAGATTTATTCCTGAAGAGAAGACATTGAGAGAAATACAAGTGAGCAGCTGAGCCAGGACCACAGGGGCTGGCTTCACTATAAATAATTCATCAGCAACAAATACACCTAAGATGCTGCCGGGCAGTATGCAAGGGCAGAAGAGAACAAGACGATGACTCCTGCAGGCTGAAGACAGTTTGGGAGAAAGGAAGCGTCAGGAGCCTGCCAATGGCATCCATGTCTGGCTCAGAGCCCGGCGGAGAAGCAAGTCTCGCCTTTAAGCTCCAGCAAGGCCAGCCATAGACGGATACCCAAGGGAAGTTGTGCATGAGCTCCAAACAGAACTTGTGCAATGAACCTGGACAGAGACATGAGGACTGCCACATGCTGGGCCCACAGAAGCCTGGTGTTACTGTGTGCGACACTGCGCTAGGCCATGCAATGTTTTTTTTTTTAAAGATTTATTTATTATGTATACAGTGTTCTGTCTGCATGTACACCTGCATGCCAGAAGAGGAAAGCAGATCTCATTACAGATGGTTGTGAGCCACCATGTGGTTGCTGGGAATTGAACTCAGGACCTTTGGAAGAGAAAACAGTGCTCTTAACCTCTGAGCCATCTCTCCAGCCCCCATGCAATGTTTTAAAGGGCACTTTAACCTCTGGACAGCAGGCTGACCCAGAGCAGAGGAGTCTTCCGGGAGGGGGAAGACAACAGCTCCAGATTCTGGCACTCTAGGTACTTGTTCACAAAAAAACCTTAAAAGTAAAACTAATACATAACAAGCAAATAAAACAGCTATCCAATCTGAGGTGCTGTGCTGACAAAAGCCAGAAGTGGTGAACTTTTCCACCTTCACCGTAAGTCAAAAGCTGAAATAAAAACATAGGTTCCCTTCCTTCCTGTCAGCTTCTCACCTGTTTTAAGTATTTTTATTCAGTTGTGTGTGTCTCTGTGTGTATATGTGTGTGTGCATATATGTGTTTGTCTGTATGTATTTATATGTGTGTCTCTGCATGTTTTGTATGTGTGTCTGTGTGTACATGTATCTATATGTGTATCTGTGTGTTTGTTTCTATGTGTGTATATATGTGTTTGTGAATGTTTGTTTGTATGTCTGTGTGTACATGTATGTATATGTGTCTGTGTTTGTGTATATGTGTGTGTGCCTGTGTATATATATATATGTGTGTTTCTGTCTGTCTGTGTATGTGTGTATATATATGTGTTTGTGTGTATGTGTGTGTTATGCAGAGTTTAGAAAGCAACTAGCAGGAGTGAGTTCTCCCATCATGTGGGTCCCATCGAGCAAACTTGGGCCCTCCGACATGGTGGTAAGCGCATATACTCTCTGGCCCACCACCCAGGCTTCTGCTTCATTTCTTATTTCTAAGGTCAGCATCACAGAAATCAGTAAATCAATTGTTAACACAGCCAAGAACTTTAAGGACATCATGCTGAATGAAATGAGCCAGTCACAGAGGTCACTGCTGGGACTCTTCAATACAAGGCGCACAGAAGAATACAGTTCCTGGAGAGAGAGGGTAGCCCAGAGGCAGGCAGGAACTGAGGGCAGGGAGGACGGAGAGCTGGTAGTGGCGGCTGCAGAAATTCTAGCTGAAACAGTGAAGGAGAACGCCCTGCTGATGTGAGCCACCTGAAGATGCCACCCACCACACTGGACACTTAGAAATGGTTAAAGTGGCTGATTTTGCTACATAGATTGTGCTGCAAGAGAAATCAAATTATTTTACATTAAAATAGAAACTTCCCCCTTTCAGGCACTGGCCAGTGCGCCTGAATGCTCACAAAACCTGAAACTCAGCCCCTGCTCCTTAAGCTTGCCCTTCTGCTCACCACAACCTCAGGCCAGTCCTCCTTCTGGCCTCCTGCCCATCCTCCCTCCCGCTGCCAGGCCCCGGCAGCATTCCTGCTCAGAAGGCCCTGTGAAGAACTCTCACTGTGCACAGCTCTCACAGACTGACTCTCATCACAATTAACCCAGCCGATCCCCAGCCCAGATGAGATGTCGAGAGAGACCCTCTCCCACAGGACCAGCCCTGGACAACGCCTCCCACACCCTCAGATAAGAGTAGGATGTGCATCAAGTCCAAGAAACCTACCAAGCCACACTTGCTTGCGAACGGTTGCAAGTACACCACAATAGGTACATGAGCCAAAGGAACCAGAAGCCTCCTTCAGAAGCACGGGTTTCTTTGTATTCACCCATCCCCCACCCCCGGTACTGACTTTACACAGATACATTACAGGTTCTGTAGCTCAGAGTCAGGGAGTAATGACTTCAAGAGCCATTATTGAAGCCTGGATTATCCCCAAACTGTGAATTTTATTTTAAGCCATTGGCTATCCAAGGTTATTTTTCCCCTCTAAAATGCTACTGTCAAATGATCATTTGAAAACATTTATCAAAAGCTAAGGGCTTCAAACTTTAATCTGTACATTCCACACTGAGTAAAGCCTGGCCTACCACTGACGCATAAATGATGTGTTGGTTTAATCTATTTTTCACAGGGGGTGTCTGAGAGTAGGGAAATTAAAAACAGGTCAGATGGCCTGTTCTGACTGTCCTGCAGTGTACTTTCTTACATGAGGTCTGGGTTAAGATAACATCTGGTCTATATTTCTTGAACTATTTCCCTTTTATCACAAGAAAAATCGGCAACCCATCTCACAACTGCTCTTAATTTAGCTCTAAATATCACTGATGAAACGTTGTACAACACGCTGTTGTCTATTACGATGATTTCCCTGAAGGAACAGTTGCTACTTTTATGTGCCTCAGCTCGGCTAATCATGCCAGGCCTCTTAGCAGGACTTACCTTACGATGGTATGTCCAAACGGCCTACCTCAATCCCTTCTTTGGTACCAAATGAGACTTAGCCTGAGATGGATTTCTCTGCTTTGTCAGGTTCAGACTGCAGGCCTCCAGAGCCCTTCAGAAGGACAAACATGCCAGCCAGCACTTCGCGGTCCTGGCCACTGTTGTCCTCTCAAAAAGGGAAATCAGTAAACTGTCTCCTGTGTTCTTCAGGGTTCAAACCTCATACAGTGTAGCGCATTAACTTCTGATACAAAGTCCTAAGGCTTCTTTTTCTTCTTGTCTTCTTTTTTCTCAAGGAATTGCAGAACTCAGGTCAATTGCATAACTCATTTCTGCAAGCACGCAGAGAACACACTTCTGACACTGTTTGCATACTAGTAGGCGGTGCACTGTCTGGTTCACTTTAAACTACAAAGCCTCTGGCATACAGAAAGTAAATGTCTGAAACCCTGAGTGGTTACATGGGAAATTACCTTCAATTTGGCAACATCACATGTCCCTGGATTAAAAAACAAAACAAAACAAACAAACAAACAAAACACAGAACCCAAAATACACAAAAGTTGTGAGGTTTCTAAAAAGCAGCGAGAAGTAATGCTAGACAAGTGTAAAAACAACAAACATTAAATACAGGAAATAATGGATTGTATTACACACAAACTACAGAAAGGAGAGAAACAACAAAAATGCCTGTAAGAGGCTGACCTAACTGCGCCGCATGTAATGACTGCTCTACAGTCACTGAGTGGGAGCAAAGAATGTTTTTGTGTACTAAGGAAGGAGCTTCATACTATCTTGAGAACAGAACATGAGTGATGTGGTAACGCTTTTTGTTGTCATTAGAAGCAAAGAGAAGCTGGTGAGGTGGCTTAGTGGGCAAGGGCACTACTGCCAAGCCTGATAACCTGAGTTCCATCCCTGCCCGCCACACACACACCAAATAAAAACATACAAAATTAAATATATATTGATTGCATAATGAGGCATTATATATTAATTATATTAATCTGCATGACAAAGTTAGGGAGAATACACACCAGATTAGTGTCCTGACAGTGGTAGCGAACAAGAGGCTTGCGCCTGGTGGGGCATTCTGTCATCTTGCATTTTTAGGAGGGGATTCTGAGAATAAAAAGCCTTCGGAGTTATCAGCGGTCAGGCTGGAGTCATTCATTTTTCACCTGCCTGCGTTTGCTGTCTGGCAGCCAGTCAAGGGTGCTATTAGCAGAATTAAGATCCAGGAGAAAAGATTATCCCAGAGAAGGCGAGATAAGGG